>CM075305.1:2509544-3180283 GCA_037672795.1 Lagerstroemia speciosa
TGTCGGCAGACTGGACTTCACCGGTCAAAGTCAACCTAATCCTGCCTGTTGCTTCTTGGATGGGAAAGGGAATGCAACTCGATTGCAACTTGCGAGAGCCCAAGGATGGCTGTGCAATCATGAGTTTCAATCATGAAACAAAACGCACACTGGAAGTGCCTCCATGTGACGATGAGAACCGGATCGGTGTGAAGACGCCGGAGCAGGTGGAAGATTTGGTGGTGTGCAATTCCATATTCGGGTTAACAACTAATTATAAGCTGGATATTTTTTTTCAGTTTTGGGCTTACGGGCCGTAAATTCCACACTTGGGTCTGGCATGGTGTGGCTCATATAATAAATAGCTATGATACTATATTAATTTTTACCTGGACATATAAGAATCTTAAGTGCGTTTTCAAGTAAAAACCTAAACTGGTAGGTGGTGGTACTCAATTCTTTTATAAACTTAAACTTTTCTTTAACCTAATCAATGTAGACTTCAACTCTCAAGAGCTTACCGATCAATGTCCACAATTGAATGACCTTTGAACTTCCATACTCATCCCTCTAACACAGATTCTTGAGGTTTTCTGTACCTTTGGCATGTGGATAATGCTTCACTGACACGGTAACAGAACGAAGATAATCTCGCAGTACGTCCACTAAATGAAAGCAACCACCGGATACGGCAATCTTATGATTCAAAAACTTACTTACGAGTGATTTGATAAATATAAAGTCAAAGGTTCAAATCTCCTTCTATGTACTTGTGCCAAAATATCTTCTAGAAATGTGATATTCGAGTTGGAACTCGAACAATACATACTTTTTTAAACTATACTAGATTTTTGTTAGTAATAGATGACAGTACAAATAGGGAACTCTAGTTGTACCGCTAGTCTAATATATTCACGGCTGAGTACGAAATCTAGAACATTATGTAACAGAGTGACTAGATCGTTATTATAATTGCCGTACATTTAATCGACAAGAAAATAGTCATACTAAAGGGGCCATTCATTCACGGTTAGGGTCCCGTGCCATTTGAGTCAAACTAAATGGACCATTTAACTGGAAGACCCTTTCTAAACTCTGTCACATCCATGTAAGGTTCAGTAAACACCTACAAGGAGAATCAACCTGCACAAAATCAAGAACTGAGCGGTTGAGTTATGCTCTGAAACATTACAGAGGACGAAGACAGCAGGCTATCCAGCGGGAGAAGACAACGGAGAGAGAGCAGCAAGAACCGAAGCTCGAAGTCAAGGATGGAGAGCAAAATGCAGATCTTGAGATTGGAAGCTCTGCCGTAACTAAACAAACCGTAGATAGATTCCTATTTGTATCGGAAATTACCCGTTGATCCTCAACTTATGGTAATTATAGCAATTGGCACCCTGAACTTTTCAGTCTATCAATTTACGCCTCACGGTCACCATGGGGAATCATGTTATGCCAAGTGTGTGTTACTGGGTATAGAGTTTAGGCAGATATTACAAACGATTTTAGTTCCACTGACCGAAGTTCTCAAAGGCCATTTGAGATCAGTGGTCAATAACAGCAAGTCGGGAATACAAAGACGGTTTTACTGAAGAAAAGTTGATTCTTTCATGTAGGAATGACATTACTAGATTACAAGATCATTTAACACTATGTAACAATCCCTTTTAGGAACGGCCCAAGACAGTCCATATAGATGAACGAAATGCATCGAGAAAGCATCGTGTTCATAATTGGAGCATCGGAGGACGAACCACAGTTCTTCGCTTCCACAGATTGATTTCCTTCCGAGGCTGCAAAGCAATTCCTTCTCCATCAGCCTTACTCTCGGCTTCAATGGCGGAAGAGATCTCTTCCCTCTTCTTTTCTCCAGTGGTGCCTTCTTCGTAGCCATTCTCCAAGAAAGTTCCGGCCACGGCCGTGCCACAGTGTGCCATCCAATCGAAATTTGCTAACACGCCCCTGCTACTCGAGAATTGCTTCAAATGGCCAAAGGCGGCACCGATTTCTCATTATCACCCCCACCACGAGCACCATCATCATCACCATGAGTCTTCCCGCCTTGCAACTTCTTGCCCATGAAGAGTCTTAGGATCATCATATGCGGGTCCTTCTTCTTCGCCTCCTTGGGCTGGTCCGTGGCAGCCTTGGGTGGCGGTGCCCTGGCGGTCATTGCGGTAGCCTTCTTCTTCTTCTTGACCTGTCCCACGCAGGAGACAATCGGGGAGGCGGGCTCCCGGGCGTCAAAGCTGCCGTTCTTGAGCAGTCTCCGTGCATCCCTGGGGATGACCGAGCCTCCGGTGGGCCTGCCGGAGAACCCCGCTGGCGGCTTGCGGGGGCTGATCGGCGGGCTCTTGAAGGTGACCGCAGCCGACGCGGCTCTCGGGATGAACATCAGTATCTTGCCCTTGAGGCTCGAGTGTGGCTTCTCCATGAGTCCCTCTTGGCTATATCGATAATGTGCATCTATAAAGTCACCGCTGGTGAGGGTTATATATAATATGTGTAAGGTTTGAGGATATGATATAGTGTATAATATATAACAAACTCATTATGTAAATCTCTCTCAAATCTTATTGACATTGTAAAGTTCTTACAATTTCTGAAGGTCAACTTTATGAGTATTAAGATCTGAATTGCGATTTGTACAATGAACTTGTTATATATCATACATTCAATATTTAGTGATGATATATATATAAATTAGTGATGATATATATATAAAATAGAGAGAGGGAGAGAGAGAGAATGAGTCCAAAGGTTGACATTTTCATTGATGCCAAAGGGAAGAGGAAAAGTTCTCTGCAGGCCAAGAAATTCAGTAACCGAGTCTTCCATTTGCATCACATTGACTGAAACATTATAATGGTTAGGTATTGTAGAGGACGACTGAGTTCATCGAAATATATGCTATTTGATGCCACGTTAATCATCGTAGTGAGCTTATAAGAGATTAGATTCATACCCACGTTACTTAATTTTCTAGGATTTTCTATATACTTGTCCAATGGTGAGATCGGACTTGCTTAACAGTGATATTTTAGGAAAATAATCCCATCTTGTAAAGGATCGGGTTCAGTATACGCTATTGGAGGGGCATGGATCTCTTGCTCGATGATCTACTTCGCAATGATTTTGTCTTCAATCGATCGAAAGACAAAGGCTGGTGCTAGGTCACAGTGGCCATGGCAAGCGTGAAGAATTCAACCTTGTGTCGTGCCAAATAATGATGGACTTAGCCCACGCAGCGGCTTGGCCGTGTTCAAATTCAAATGGATGTTTATTCCAAGAAGAGAAAAAAAATGTTACTAATTTGGCTAAGGAAAATGAGGGAATCGAGGCTAGTTTCGAGTTTGGGACTTGAAGTAGATCGGGTCGGAGTCTCATGAGCGAGCTCGACTTGTAACCGTACTAGTTTAGGTTCAAATATGCTTGACACCTCCCATTTCACAATCGATGTGCGATCGAAAATAGTAATCTTAATAATACATAAATAAGTAACTTTTGAATGACGGGTCATACTGTTATAGTTCGTAGACTTACGTAACTCGTACTGAGAGTTAACTCCATAGAACGATAACCTTGGTGGTGGGAGATCATTACTTGGATCATGTTACCCCATGTACATGAAATGCGTCAAAAGTTTGTATTTCACGCATTTTTTTAAGGAATTATTACGGTAGATCTGGATATCTTAATTATCATATAATTTATAAATAAAAAGAAAAGAATTCGACCGCAAATGATTAGGAATAAGATCGAGTGTCGATTCCCGTGCAGATGGAAAGTTCCAGGTTGGTAACGATTGTGATATGTTTCCAATTAATCATTCGGTGTACAGGAAATGCGATTCTAGATCATTGGCATGAGCTATGATTTGTCATGATTAGCCGTGCTGTACAGTGTTATTTGTGATTTTAGGATCACTGATCATTTGGGCATGGCCCATTTCAATGATCTTGCCATGAATTTTACCATAGAATAAGTAACGTTCGAGTGGACAAATTTTCAAGAAATATTTATTTTCTGGTATAGTGTCACCGCTTTGTATTTAAATTCAATGATTCTAACTGATCTGAAGTTCAATTCGAGATAACCAAGACGGTTTCCGGTGCTGATTGTCCGGTTACATAAACGACCCCTTAGACTTTCCCTTTCATGTCTCTGCATGGTAAATTTTACTGAAGATAAATCTCACAATTATAGATTTTCTCTGTTCGTAAGATTCAAATTTAATATCTTATTTATGGTAAAGAATAGTTAATCCTAATTTATTCAAGATGACATGCGGTTGGGGTGACTCGACTTAGTCTTGACAGGGATGGATTTAGAAAACTCAACCAAGGGAAAAATGCTTAAAGAATAGATAAATGCTAGATTTTAAAAATAAAATAAGAAAATTTATAAAATATAAATAAAATCAATAATTTTGAATAATACTTTACAGGTTTTGCCGAATTGATATGTAATTCACTTTTCATACGACTAAATCCTTCTTTGGACTGATCTGAAAGAAGTGGAAAAGAGCTTCTTTGTGGATGCGGATAAAACATAAAGTTTGGAACTTAACTTGAAGTCGTGAATTTCCTAGCAGTCCCTCAGCTAGAGACTAGGTGGTGATTCAGCGGACCAAGGGGGGTTGGGCCGAGTGGTAAGCAGCTAGGTGCCGCTCTCAGGTTCGAGAACTCACGTACGCAGACACCCCCCTTCACCCGCCATCACGTGCGACCCGGGGCGACAAAACGGATTAGTCAAGTATGGTTGGCTGAAAGATGCACCGCTGGTGGGGCCTGCTTGGATAACTATTATTTTTTTTTTGGTCGCCAGCCACGGTATCCCTCCCCACCAGCGGTGAGACGGCATCTTTCAAATACTTGACTAATCCGTGGTCGCCCCGGGTCGCAGCCTGGCAATGGCGGGTATACGTGAGGTCTCGAACTCGAGACCTCCTTAAGCGGAACCGAGTTGCTTACCACTCGGCCCAACCCCCTTGGTAGCTTATTCGGAATATTACGAATTAGTAAAAAAAAAAAAATTCTACGGATCGGCCGAGGGGAAATGGCCACCACAAGCCCCGAATCCGAATAATTACAACCCGATTTAATCAACCCACCTCTCCGTACAACGACCGCAAGAAACGCGCTTTCGGAAAATTCTTCCAAGGGATGGGACGTCTTCTTCCTCCATTTCCCTTGACGTGGCGCGTCTCCTCTGCGCAGACGAAGCAATGGCTTCCGCTATCTACAGCTGCAAGGAGTGCGGAGCGAACCTGAACCTGAGCCCCAACCACCTGTTCCCAGCTGGGTTCTACTTCGAGGCCGGTAACAAGGGGACCCTGTCCTTCTCCGCCATCGACGCCTCCAAGTTCAGGTTCCAGAAGGAGGACAAGATCAGGCCCTTCTTCGAGACCCTCGACTACTGGGGCATCCAGAGGAAGCGGACCCGGATCATCTGCAACTCCTGCGGCCGCCTCGTCGGCCATGTCTACGACGATGGCCCTCCTCTCACCGACAGCCCCGGTCAGCTCCACTTCGGCCCCAGTCAGGTCATCCCCAGGGCCCCCCGCTACCGCTTCAGGACCAAGGCTCTCACTGTTTCCTCTCAGACTTGAGTTTCCGGTTCCGTTTTGTGTGTATTTGGCTCCGTTGATTACTTTTGCAGATCCTATAGTAATGATGAGCGCTTGCTGATAGTTCTATTATGCTTTTGTGGATTCAATCTGTAACAGTTATGGAATAAAGGGAAAGGATTATATTTTGCTCTGCTGCTGTGGATTTGGTTTCATTCAATTCAGTACTTTGCATCTCTTGAAATAATCTTTACGGGGTTGATTTCGTGTTTGATGATAGCGTTCTGTTCATTCGATTCGATGAGCTCATCGAGTTTTATTCCTTGATAAAATTCGATTAAGGTAAAGGTTTTTCCGTTTACTTCTGTCAACAATGATGTGCGTCGGGTCAAAATCATGTCTGGAGATGAACTACTCGTATATGCAATGAGAAATGGGACCTTCTCTATACTTTTTGGAGCAGGTGATAATCATTTTGATTACTCGAACTTTTGTTTATTTGATTAGGATGAATCGGACGCATGTATCCGTGCTATAATTCCTTAACAGTCTCATATTGCAGCCGAAGATTGTATCCATGAATAATCACCACACAAACAACCATATCTCATTTGTCTGTTTCCCCAATACGAGCTTCTTAAGCATGTTGAAGCTCAATGGGTTATCCAGAGCAGTGATGATCGTGTCACACTCTCCCTCTAACCTTTCCAATACATCAGATGTGAGTCTTTCCAAATCATGAGATGGGAATTAACATCTTGAATTGATTGACATGTAAACTTCATGCCGTTAGGTGCATCATGTTTGCCGATTTGGACCTTGAGTCTGTTTGCTAGTTTGAAATTGGAGCTAGGAGACATTTGCTGCTAGTTTATTGTGTTTCCACCTTTTTATAAGAACCTGAGATCATGTTCAGAAATGACTCGAGTAGAAACATACCATATTGAATTCATTCCTCTGAACAAATGCTGCCTGGGCAAGGGTGTGTGCATTTTTGGTTTGTGCGGGGAAGGAGTAAAATGAGGACCTTTTCAAATGAAGATTGATGTTCTCGAACATTTTATCCATGCTGTTTAATGGTAGGATGGAATAGTCACTTGGTACGTTGATGAGGAAGGGTTTCAAAGTTCGGTAATTTCTTGAGCTAGCTGTTGCAATCCTTGAATATTTTCACAACAATGATTTAAATTGCATTCTTGCGTTTCATGCTGTAAATGAAGTGAATGGCCAAGAACAATCTGAGTCTCTAGTTGCAGATCGTTTCGAGAGACCTGTATGGGAGACAAACAAGTTTCTGACACGAGATTACTGCCTGTCTGGAGTCAATCTAACAGAATACAGTGCACAGAATCTTACCGGTCCTTCCATGGCTGCTCTTGCATGGCATAATCTTATGTGCACCTTTATTTTTTGTTTTTCTTGGCACTGACCAACAACTCCAACTGTTGTATAACTGATCCAATCTATAAAAGTTTACTATATGCCTGTCTGGGCAGGAATGTCCATTTCACAGAGCATTTGCAACCTCAATCGAGAAACTTTTCTTACAGTTCATCCTTTTTGTTTCCTTTTGAGGAGTTTTGCTAGTTCTCAGAGCGTGGTGGAAAAAGGATAAAGACATCCTTGCTTGAACCTTAGTAGGCATTCTGCTCAGCAAGAACTTGTAAACTTGTGTCCATCTTCATCAGGAACTGAAGCAGTGTTTTTCCCATAACAAAAGTTGACTGCAAGCGGCTTATTTTCCATCCATGATACCGACCATCACCGCCTATAGAAACTTTGACACTTCTTAGATGGTAGTCAGCTGGCAACAAGAAACTTTGTACTTATCCACAAAGCTCAATCCCCTATCAGAAAAATTAAGTTCAACTGCCAGTCAATCGATGGACACTGCAGAATCATTCAATAAATTAAATCTCTGCCCCCTTTGCTGCAATGGTATTACATCGACATGTGACTAAGAGGTAGAAATCGATTCTTATGGATTTCCTGTACTCATTATTAGCCTCCTCCTCCCTTTTCCTTTCTAGCTCCGTGGGCCTCCATTGTAATAAAAATGCTACTTGCATACCTGTTGTCCAAAGTGGCAGCCAAGGATTAAAAAAAGGCTTCTTGTGCACGAAAATCTATGGAAAGTTAGGTTGGATCAGTAGCTCTGTGGATTGCTGGGTTGGTAGCATTGGAGCAACCTCCACAAATTTTTCTATGTATGACCCGACAAATTTCTTCCATTGCTCTGTACCTTTCTGGCAAATCCTAGACCTTGAAATTCACTAACAAAGCCAGGAAAGGAACGCACTGATCGGATGAAGCCGACCAAACTGGAAGCGAAGAATTCGGGCTCAGCGGCAAAACGGGCGGCTCCTCCTCCACCGCCACTGCCTCTGCCGCCGCGGTTCCCTGGGAGCTGGGCCAGGAGGACTGCATCGACTCAGTGTATAACCAACAGAGAGATCGCCAAGTTCTGGAGGCGGAAGCGCATCGAGGAAGAGGATCATCTCTTAGCTGCGATCAAGGCCGCAGCTCGAGTCCGGGCTCGCAACTTCTTGGTAAGGACCTCCACAGCTGGGTCTTGTTTCCTGAATTTCATATCCTCTCTCCTGATACTAGTAATTAGAACCTCTGGTTGTTCTGAGAGAATGGAAATGATCCCAAAGCCCTTGCCTTTCTCCCCTTCCGGGTCCAAAGTTCTTGGAGTTCACAATAGTATCGAGTCCAGAAATCTTAAGTTGGCAAACTCTCTCAGTTTACCCGTATTTTGCTGATACTACTTCCAACATGTATCGATCATTCTTGATGTTTCAGGCATATCCCGTCAGAGCCGTGTTCGGATGATGAGTTTTTGTGGCTTCACTGTTTCATTATGTCGTGATATTCTGAACAGGCCGATGACTACAAGCAGTTCATAGAGTCCCTAGGAGATACTGATGGCGATGCTGAGGGAAAGAATACAGCTGCTCCTGGCAACAAGGAGAAGGATGAAGTACGAGTCGGAATAAAGGACTGGTCAGTAGCACTTGAACTAATCTTCCTCTTCCTGACAATGAGAAATAAAAGTGTCTCGGGTCCCGTAATTCATCCGGAAGCAGCCAACCAGCCTAACAATTATTCCGAACCGAATTCTTCAGCCTTGAGGAATCTTGCATATATTTGCACTCAATTCAGAACGAGATAGGCAGTGGTTTTGTCTGATCATGGGCATTAGTTAACATTCCATCTGCTGCTTCTGCTTGAAGACCGCTAGAATTGTTCTGTTTCCCATAATCTTCGATTCGCTTCTCGACTATATAACATGATAGACCACTGATAAATGTGCCAAACTTTCAGGTGGACGAGGAGCAACTACGCGTACTTGAACCAGCCCGCGATCAGTTCAGCTGAAAAACCCAGAAGCCGAGCTTCGAATTACACTCCCAACTGTTTCTCCTACAAGCCCCCTCCTCTGTATCCCACTTCCCTTGGAGTGTTTTAGTTGGATGACGATCCCTTCTCCCAATTCCCGGGTTGTATTTATAATTCATGGGAGGGTTTCCTTTCGAGTAATGTTCTGACAATTGGGGGGTTTGGAGCTGCAGCAAGTCTGATTTGCACGATGAGAGCACTTCCAAGATTTGAATTTGAATGTTGCTGGCAGTGGTTTGTTCATGAGCCCTTGTAAATACTTTGCAGTCCTGGTCAGGAATAATAACTTCAGTTTCTGAACAAGTTTTTTTAAAAAATATTTTCCGATCGAATCTAAATAAGTTTAGTAGATTCGTGCGCGACTTTCTATCTTATCTCGGAATTCCTATACCCTTCTCCATTTTATTTCCACATCTTTTTGAGGTCCATCTACCTATACAATTTGCTGATCTAGACATGGGAGACAACCCATCCAATTTCAAGAATTGGGCATGGCAGGTTACACAGTCAAACTACATAAATGGTACCAATATCTGCTGATTGAGTGATTTAATGCTTTTTTTTTCCTTCAAGTAAGATTTCAAAAACAAATACTATTAACAAAAAAAATACGTAATCAATATAATTTTATCGTTCAATGAATCAATTTAAGTTCAAATCTGAAGTAGGTAGAGCATGCTAAATTTCTAGATGTTATATATTCAAGTGCCACCATGTGGCCCCTTTTTCTTTGCTTTAACATCTCGTATTTGAATATATTAATAAAGAAAATTCATGATTTAAATGATTTTATTTCTTAGTATGCTAATTCGCTCAATCTTGGTACATACAATAATACAATTTTGTTTTTGGACAAAGAGGTCCCCAAACTTATGTCAATGTCACAATACAGTACAAAATAATAAATGTTTGACTATGATATATGCATATCGATCACCAAGGGGGGTTGGGCCGAGTGGTAAGCAGCTCGGTGCCGCTTAAGGAGGTCTCAGGTTCGAGACCTCACGTACGCAGACACCCCCTTGGGAGCCTCACCCGCCATTACCAGGCGTGCGACCCGGGGCGACCAACGGATTAGTCAAGTATGGTTGGCTGAAAGATGCCGTCTCACCGCTGGTGGGACCTGCTTGGATACCGTGGCTGGCGACAAAAAAAAAAAGATATATGCATATCGATCAAGAAAAAAAAGAAAAGGGAGTCTATGATATATACATACATATAGGTGCTTCCTGTGCTCGGTCTTGTTGTTCATCTTCAACCTCCCCACCGCTCAGCTCTCCACTGAAACCCTCTGGTAATTCGATTCCCTAGATTCGTATCCTCCAATCCGACTGCCCGATCAGGAACCTCAGGTTCGGCAGCGGTTGCAATGGCGAAGCCGAGGAACTCGCGGTACCCCGCCCGGAAGTCATCATCCTCGACCCTGGTCCTCGCGATGCTCCTCGTGTTCTCCTTCATAGCCCTGATCCTCCTCGCCCTCGGGATCTTGTCCATGCCCAGCAGCTCCAGCAATGCCCCCAAGGCCAACGATCTGACCTCGCTCGTACGGAAGACATCCTATCGGTACGGTCATTTCTGGAATGTTCTGTGATTTCGCACTAATCGAATGTGATCCTGTGTTTATTGTGGTCGAATTTGGAGCAGGACCGGTTCTGATGGAGGAAGAGGGGAGCAGTGGGTGGAAGTCATCTCATGGGAGCCTCGGGCTTTCGTGTACCACAACTTCTTGGTGGGTTCAAGGAATAATTCGGCTTCATCTCGGCTCTCCATAATTTCATTTTCCTATAAAGTTCGATTTTTTTTTTAAACTTCCATTGGGTTACTCTGATCACGATTTGATCTTTCGAAGTTGTTGTCAAAGTTCTCGACTTGCCTAAAATATTAGCCAGTGATGACCACTATAAATTGTAAGATGTTGCATGGGATAGATCCTTGTTACCGTTCAAGTACTTATTCTTGCCAAAGATTTAATGATTAATTTCATGTCTGAAAATAGAACAAACACAACTGTATTATGTGTAATGCCCTGAGTCACAGTTAAATCGCATTTTACTATCAAGTTGTGGTGGAAAATTCCCATTTGAATGTAGTTTGGTTAAATGGATTTTCATGTGAAATTACATCTAGTTATGCTGTCAAATAGGGCATACCTCTATGGCTGTTGGGGCATATACCTGTGTAGGAGAATGCCTAACAATAGCTCTAGGCACTGAAACGTTCTCATATCAAGGCTTGCCTTTGATAGATTTGATGCTCGTTCATTTAAAGTGCTTGTCTTACATGCTTTTCGCATGATGTGTGCTCTACCATGCAGTTATCTTGATGTTGTATCTTTACGTAAATTTTCTATCCTCGATCTCACTTCTCTGGAGATGCCATATATTCTGAACTTTTTTTTTTGGTTATTCCTCGAGCAGTCAAAGAAGGAGTGTGACTATCTAATTGAACTCGCCAAGCCTCATATGCAGAAGTCTACTGTTGTAGATAGTGCAACTGGCAAGAGTAAAGACAGCAGGTTTGCACATTGCAAATTCGCTACTTTAGTACATTACCGAACTATGCATTAATTAAAGTAAAAGTCTGGTCTTGATCCAAATCCCTTTATAACTTCCATTTGCAGGGTACGCACAAGCGCTGGCACTTTCCTGGCAAGAGGGCGTGATAAAATAATTCGCGATATTGAAAAGAGAATTGCAGACTTTACCTTTATTCCTGTAGGTGAGAGGATATATTCTTAAGGAGACATGTTCCTGCTTTGTGGAATTTTTTTTTTTAATTGTATTCTGATGTATCCAACTCCCACTTTATAGTTCTCTTTCATTTCTTCAATTCTTCAACGGCTATGAGCAGTTGTAGAAACTTTGAAGTGCACAGTTTGCTCTCTTTAGTTAAATGTGAAAACGTATAGCAATACTTGAGTGAGATAAATCATTATACAGAAAATGGAGAAGGACTTCAGATTCTCCACTATGAAGTCGGTCAAAAGTATGAGCCTCACTTTGACTACTTCATGGACGAGTACAACACTAAGAATGGCGGGCAACGCATGGCTACAGTTCTCATGTACCTGTGAGTTTACCCGACTTCTCCACATTATGCTCCACTAGACATTTCGGATGTGCGGGTTTACCGTATATAATCATTCCATTTGCTCTATATGCTGCAGCTCAGATGTTGAGGAGGGTGGCGAGACGGTGTTTCCAAATGCCAAAGGGAATATCAGTGCTGTGCCTTGGTGGGATGAGCTATCTGAGTGTGGGAAAGGGGGTCTTTCTGTCAAGCCAAAGATGGGAGATGCGTTACTTTTCTGGAGCATGAAACCCGATGCTATTCTTGATGAATCTAGTTTGCACGGTTAGATTATAATGATTCCGAATTATTAACATCATTCTTTGTTCTAGTGAATTGCAATGCTTCTCGTTTTCGAAAAGTTCATCTGATGAATGCACTTGTAAAGCTAAGCTGCACAGATTGTCTAATCCGACTCGCATGTCAGGTGGTTGCCCGGTGATCAAGGGGAACAAGTGGTCTTCCACAAAATGGATGCGGGTTCATGAGTACAAAGTGTAGTTTATGCAGAAAGGTAATTTGATGCTTTAAAATCCAGTGCTTAGGATACATCTTCTGTTTGCTCTTCAAATCTGATCTTTTGCTTTTTATTCCCTGCAATGAATCTTGCATTTTATTCTGAATCTTCTTCATTCAGGCTTATAATTGAGTTCAGATCCATGAATCTCGCGGAAGTCCTGAACATGGACAAGACGCAAGCTCCACATCTGCAGATGCATTATGGTTCGCCGGGGTCTTGCAGCAAGACCTGATTATTAACTGCTGCTTCGCTGACTCGAATTTTTTTTGTTGTAGCCATAGAAAGAATAAAGAGATGGTTTATAGTACTTATCATTGCTTTTGACATCGTGAAAGAACACTGAGTGTGCCTTCTTGTATTTTTTCCCAGTGCCAAGTACAATGCCATGGTTTCTGCTTCATCTTGCATTTCTTAGGCATCCAGATCTTTGGTTCTCTATGCACTGCTATTCATTCTTTAAGGTAGTCTCGTTTATGCACTCACATGGAAACTACATTCTGCAGCTGTCCTTGTCCCACTGCAATCCTGGGTGCTGCAGCTTATTAGTTAAATGTTCATTTTTTTGAAGCTCAGATTGAATAAGATTATAACCAGAATAGCCACTGACAAGATAGTTATAATATGCTCACATGGCAGTTGAAAGTAAAGACTATGTTCGCAGTATCGAGCAAGCTCAGTTACATTCAGTTAATATCCTTGAAAGATGACGAGGAGCGCGAGGAGACCTGGTGATTTCGACTTGAAATAAGCCAACTCCACCATTTCAGGTTGCGCCAATCAAGTTCCTGATGTCATATTGCAGGATTCCTCCATGATTGAAGTAAGCCAGTTCCACCCGCATCATAAATCATGGATACCAACACACTGATAAGACGGGCACAACAAGAGGGCTCCTCATTTGATGGGACAAGAGTTTCACTTACCTCTGTGTCAACTAGCAACGTGCATTTGAACGACTTGCCGGAATCTACCACCACCCTCACATCTTGACCGGGTCTTATCTCCTTGATGTCCCTAGGAAGCTCGATGCTGTACCTCTCCTGGCCAGTGAGCCCGAGAGTGTCGGCATCCTTGCCTTCCTTAAAGCATAGGGGCATGATTCCCATCCCCACCAAGTTGCTCCTGTGGATGTGCTCAATGCTCTTCGCAATGACCGGTTTGCCACCCTGTTTGTAACAATTTACGACATCGCCACCACTGTTCCGTCAAGGCAAGTTGCTTTATATGGCACGACAAGTGGAATCCATACCAGCAGCATCGGACCCTTTGCAGCACCGTCTTGGGAGCTTCCGCTCCCATAATCCGCACCCACCAGGATGATGGTATCTTGTCCCTAGCTCTTATATCGCTGTCAAGTCCAAGAAATAAAACAGGAGCTCTGAATACTGCTCGAAGAAATTTGTACTGTTTGAAAACGTATGGACTAGAAAATGTAAGATGATTAACTTTTGCTCAGCATATCTCACCATTGCAGCATCAAAGACAGGCATCTTCTCACCACTTGGTACGTGGATCGTCACAGGCCCGACTTCACCATCGACAAACTTGTTGACAATCTAAGTGTTCGCGGAGGTTCCCCTCGCCATCACCCCGTCGTTCCCACGGCGACTGCCGTAGGAGTTGAAGTCTCTCCTATCAATCCCGAGCTCGGGCAGGTACCTGGCAGCCGGGCTGTCCCTTGCATGTTTCCAGGCGGCGAGATGTGGTTGGTTGTCACGCTGTCCCCGAGAAATAGCAAGCAGTGGGCGTCTTGGACGCCATGAGGGCCCAGTGGGGGACATGGTCATGCCGTCAAAGAACGGCGGTTTGTGGATATAGGTAGATGCAGGATCCCACTCATAGATCATCCTAGAAGGTACACGCAGTTCGTCCCACATTGGATGTCCCTCGGCGATCACTTTGTACGTCGACCTGAACATTCCAGAAGCACGTGTGAATGTTCAACCTGAAAATGTCAGGACAAAGGCTCCTTAGCCAAAATGAATGCTAGTATAAACTGCAATGTTGAAGAGTTTAAAGCTCAAAGCTCTCGCTTCTGATATTTCTTTGCTTGTTGGCCAAATATAGCACAAGTACAACTCCTTCCCATCTTTGGTCTTTCCAAGAGGTTCCGATGCAAAATCGATATTGACCTGCAAGGACCAGATTCAACTAGACACGATGATCACGGAGAATCGATTAATTTACAGTAAAAGACCGCATGTACTGACAGTTCCGCCAGATATTAACTTCATTTAGCAGTAACATATACCGGGTTTGGTCTGTTACCTTGCTGGAAATAGGTATGATCTAATAAGTTACTGCTAGAACCTGCAAGGAGATTTACATACTGTGCCGGCAAGAGCGTAGGCAACCACAAGTGGCGGAGAAGCGAGGTAATTGGCCCTTGTCAGGGGATGCACACGGCCCTCAAAGTTCCTGTTCCCGGGCAATACAGCAGCATCCACAACATCTGCAGATGAGAATTCCTTGGAAACGGGACTGATTATCTTATCAAACAATGAACAGGGAGAAGAGAGCTTGCTCGAGTGCCCTTCAAGATGAAACTTATACTATTACCATTCTCAGTGATAGCAGATGCCACTGCTTCATCGAAATCTCCCGAGTTCCCCGATGCATGTTGTGCATCCATATCCCACGGTGTAAAATCCAAGCTGATCCAGGTACTTCTGCAAACCACTGAATAGGCAAGAAATGTGGTGGTTGTAAGGATACAGACCTCGAAAATTATACTGAACTATGAGAGTTCTCTTTCACCAGATCTAGAAATGCACCTATTTTCTAAATATTTGGTTACAACTCCAGAACCAGGAGCGAGGCTGGTCTTGATCCACGGTTTAACCTGTTAAAGGAACTGGTATGTCAGAGATCATCAAATAAAGTCTGTTCCGATCTTCCCTGGAGGCTGACTAGAATTGTAATATTGGAAATGCAACAAACGGAAAGAAAAAACGGTCACATCTTACCTCCAGTCCCAATTCAGGAGCCTTCTTTGCGACCAAACCAGCTCCAATCATCACACTCAGGTTCGAGGTATTAGTGCAGCTGGTGATGGCTGCTATAAAAACATCCCCGTGCCAAAGCTGAGCGGGGATTCCGTTGAATGTGAACTCCATCACCTTCTCCTGGGACTCCTTCAGTATAGCAAATTCCTGAAGGGAAAGTAAGAAAAACTTGTGATCAAACCAGAAGACCATACTGTGTATATGCTTCAGTATCTATGATCTGTTTAGACAGCTTCTGCCATCATACAAGCTTTATCTTCATCAATCAATGTCTGAAATCCCTATAGCAAGGAGGATGATGTTACCTTGAATCCGACTCTATTGCTTAAACAAGAAAGCCAATCTTCCTTCATCTCCTTCAAAAGAACTCGGTCATGGGGCCTGGAGGAAATGACTCCTGGAAATCATGAGAAGCTCACTCGACATGAAACAAATAGGTCGAGGAAAATGGAGATATCTCCTTCTCCCCCTACCTCTTCGGTCCAGACAAGCAGGGTTCTACATCGTTCAGGTCCAGCTCCAGATACGAAGAGTAGACAGTCAGCAAGAGGCTACATTAAAATTCGCAAAATTGCATGATTGACTATGACGTGATAGAACATAAGAAGTGGCTGTATTGAAAATCTCAAGATCCTGTTCGGTTTGTCAGAACTGGTAGGGAATGAACGTCTGGCATCATACGATTCCATCCCATTCCAAACTGAGGCATAAAGATTTACCTCGTCATAGTCTATGAGCATCTTGTTGGCCCTTACGTAGGATTCCATCATGGAAACCTGCCATTGGCAGTATATTCAGTTGGGCACAATCAGCAGACACAAAGGCTGAAAGAATTGTCTTTCGAGAATTTAACTTAATTTAATTAGATTACATTTTCATCGGATTTCCCGATCAACTTCAGGTACTGCAAGGTGACATTGTCTACAAGAAAGAAGCCCATGATCGCACCGTACTCGGGCGACATGTTGGTGATGGTGGCACGATCCTCCAGTGACAGGTCCCTCATGCCTTCCCCTGCAAAACAGAGAAAAAGCTCAGGAAAGATGATGGAGAAGATGCTACAACCGGATGAGACAGACATAGCATTATGGAATGAGACGTGTTCCGCTCGATGAGTTGTGCATGTTTACCATAGAATTCCACGAGCTTGCCAACAACACCATGCTTCCTCAACATCTGGGTCACGGTCAGGACTAGGATCAGTGGCAGTGACACCTTTCACCTTTTGCAATAATTTGAACCCGACCACGCCAGGGAGGACCATGCTCATCTCCTTAATTATATCCAGGACAGAAAAACCGAAACATGTTATGCAGCTTACAAATGTTCAATATGAAACTCATGGTATATGAAACCTGTGATCGGGATAGAGCATTTTTCCTTAACACATGAGCAAACTAAGCTCGAATGCTCTAATAATCGGATGATGGAAACAATGAGATTTTTCTACCTGACCAAGCATCGCAGCTTCAGCTTCGATTCCCTCGACTCCCCATCCGGCAATCCCCAGTCCATCTGTCATAGTCGTGTGCGAGTCTGTTCCCACAACAGTACTGTTGGGATAGAGCATGCCATCCTTATTAAACATGACTCTGCCGAGGCATTCCAGATTGACCTGTTTCACCAGCACAGCAAGCTGACATTGAAGTGACAGAAGAGTATCTTAACATGACCAGGTTGAGTCTGTATGGATTCTTGTATCTGCAGACGTACACTGTGATGTGCCTGGTGAACGATCCCCGACCCCTGCAGGACAATAAGCATGTTGTGGAATGCATTCACTCGCCACTTGAGGAATGCAAAGCTTTCCTTTTTCCGATGAAACTCGAGCTGTGTGTTCAGTTTCACAGCAGCCTCTGATCTTGCCACATCGACTTGGACCGAGTGATCAATAACGAGATCTACTGGAATCTGCAGTACGTGTCCTGGAATTAGCGTGTCGATCTTTGCATTTGAAAGGACCGACTGATAAAATTTTGTTAACTCGCTCCCCTAGAAAGACATGGAAAGTGCAAAGGAAATTCGGAAAACTAATTGCTGTGCACGTGCTACTCTATGTCTCTTGTCTTCGAACTAATGCAGTGCCATCCATGCTTCGCTACACATGCGGTATTATACATCTACTTAAAATGAAACATTGATCGAAACCGAAAACAATGCGATACAGAAATGTAGAAAAACTATAGCTGACCATGCGGTTGATTTTATTGGGATCTCCTATGAGCCGGTTGATAGCATGGCGCATACACCGTAAAATCCTGAGAAGCATACAGGAAAACGTCGACAGCATCACAATTCCAGCCGGGTCAGGTCGAAATATATGGATAGTTCTCAACTAACCTTTTACCTGAAGCAGCGTCCTAGCCAGCTTGAACGGGATCGTGACCTGGTTCTTGCTAGTGTTCTCGGCTTTAACTTGGAGCTCGTCGCAGTTTCTTATCTCCGATTTGAGGAGGATCTTTATAGAGTATGGCAGCCTACCTGCAGTGCCAGCAGAAACATCAAACTAGCTATCTCACTCTTCTTGCAATGATAACGTGAGACCATGAGATCGTCAGAGCTCATCATTGCGCTAGTAAAAGTTTCTCGAGGATCGTCGTGAGCAGGCAAGCAGTAGAAGAGGCCGAGATCGCCTCTTCTACTGCCATGACCCAGCCTCTCGATTGTCCTGACTAAGCCCTTGAAGGGATTCTCCCTTGCTGCACCAGTGCATTAATGGTATCAAACACATTATCAAACCCAAGGTACACGTATACATACATGTAAAAACTTGCAATAACAAGCAGAAACCATGACACATACGGTCGGAGACTGTGGACCTTATCCATCTCTTCTTAGGCTTGAGAACTTTCTTCATAACCGAAAAACATATAATACGTATGGTGCAGTAATAACCACTGCATTTATTCGTGCTTATCCATGAGGAACTGAAGCGTTAGCAGCAGGGGCCGGAAGCAGACTTCTCAAGAACACACAGCGAGAGAGATGGAATCCGAGATGGAGATCGGAGACGACGAACGTAGATGGATTGAGTTCTGTGATGACGACAAGCGTCCACACGTAGATGCAGGAGCATGCGACACCCACAGAGAGAGAAAATGACATTGTACTCAATTCTCGTCTCTTATGTCTGACCCGTGTAATTGTTTGCCCAGTTGATGGCTTCTTGATCATCAACTTTCCATGGTTCAACCGTGAAAGTCTGGTAATGTAACTGGTTTATCACTTTCGCGCATTTTTACAAGTCAATCAAATCAAATAAATTTTCAAGTTTTTTTTTAAGTTTTAATAAAAAAAGTTTTAAAAATAATTAAATTCTATTAGTATATGACACTACATCAATATTATCATGTAGTATACACATATTATCTCTGTTTAACCTACTTTCGATCTCGAATTTGGGTTAAAATCCTCAGGTTAAAAGCATTAAGTTTAGACTTTTAAATGCCAGATGAAATATTTTCAAAAGTAAAATAAAATTTTACATTGTACGAGTAGTTCAGAAAATGGGCCGATGGAATTAACTTGAATGGGCCCATATTTCTCATGCGATGAGGCCCAATAGCCCATAAGAAGCCCAAGATTCACTGCCCGCTCGCTTACTATGCAAGTCGAAGACTAACATCTGGCCTGAGCTGGTGGAGGTAAGAGTAAGACGCAGACAGAGAGAGAGAGCGAGAGGGGTTTGAGATGTCGATTCTGTGGGAGAAGAGCCCGACGTGGAGGTGGTTAGTGAGGAGGACGAGGGAATCGAAGCCCTTCTTCTTGGCCTTCGCCACCGTCTGCGGCGTCATCCCCGGCATCATCGGCTACGGCGTCATGCAGCTCACCAACACCCGCGCCGAGCAGCTCGAGGCCCAGCTCCGTCAGAAGGCTCGCCCCGAGTCCACGGTCTGTCATTCCCACTCTGACTCTCGCCTCTTTTTCTGCTTCTAATTGATCGTTAGGTATCATCTCGGAGTTGAATAATGTGATGCTGCCGATGGATCATGTAAGGACGATTGATCTTATGATCATTAGGTCTGAAGGATCAGTGTCCCGCCTATTTGTAGCGTTGCTATGGTTCTACTTCGACTGCGACGGATGGAATCAGCTGATTGGTGCTGCCAAAATAATGATTATTGCTTGGATTCGGGTCTCTCTGATGGATGTTGCCAATCATGCCCGTGGAAATGTGATTAGATTACCGCTTTTGGATACAACCAAACAGGATACCAATTGTTTTCAGAAATAACAATAATCAAATTGCATTTCTTTGGACAGGACCGTAGCAAATGCGCCAATGTGTAGCCATTTAGCAATTCTCTGTTATCTTTGTATCTTCAAGTTTTGGCTTAGATTTGCAGTAAAAGGGATAATATATAGTTGGAAAAGCAAAACAATTGCATACATTCAGGCGATGCCTAAATTTTTGTTGAAATGAAATCCCTAAACTCTTCGGATTTGTTTACAATCTTGTCCTTTATTTGCATTCTTCTATTGGTCGAACGAGTGCAATAAGTTAAGCATTTGGAAGGTTCAATATTGAATCCTGAGCTTCTTCTATGAGTCAAAGAATCTCACGAATTGCAGTGTCTTGTTATTGTCATGTTGTTGGAAGCTTTGAATGTTGAAGTTTCTTCTTGCACAGTAGTTCATATGCCCAGGGAGGTTGATTTCTGCTAGTGATCACCCGCATGGTCCGTTCTTCTTGTTTCGATTTATGGAGGCATTTGCCAGAAGCATCTTCTTTTTCATATGATTAATGTTAAAAAGAATCTCGTTCGAGTAGAAGTCTGGGATTTTGAGAAATAGCACTTCTCTTTCTGATCATCCTTCCAAGTGTAGTTCTTGGAGGAGTCCTCTCCTGAGGTTCTAAGAACCCTATAACATGACCTATCCGTATTGTGTTTATGCCAGCGTCTGTGGCTAGGATCGTCATATATTTGCATCTGTAATTTCAGTAGCTGCTTTCTAATGCCATCTCCATGCTGCTTTTGATTCCTGGGAATAGTTCTGTTCTCCAATGTTTATTTTGTTGGTGAGATTAAGACCATCTTGATTGAGTTCCAGCTTGTGTTGTGAATCAGATGATGGGAAAGGTGAACCGAGAGAGGCTAGCAGAATACCTTGGGGAGCTACAGCGCAAGGAAGACACTAATGACCGCTATGTGGCTGCTCTGAGGGGCGAGACATTGACCCGGAATCCTTACCAAAGAATACAGCCTGTTCCACGGCCAAATGCTGGAACTGATGGAGCAAACACCACCAAGGAGCAGAAATAAATAGATCCATATGCCTGTTCATTCAGAGTAAAAGGTCTCTGCATATCAGGGTTGCTTCCCTTATCATTTTTCTGGATGGTTAGCTCGATTTCCATGTCTATCGAATGTTACGTCTCTCTGTGGCATCTCCATTGACCGAGTTCAAGATTATGCAACTTGTTGAGGTATACACGGGGTGCGATACCGTTTTATATCAGACTACATGAAAAAATCTGTCTGATTAGCAGCATGAATTCATTCATTGTTGATTCAAGTGGACCGTGAACTGGCAGTCCGGCTTCGGCAACCAGAGGCAGCTGAACCCAACCCATTCTCCTTTCCTTCCTGCCGATCTTCTTTCACTGTGGAAGGGAAGACCTTATGAATTCGAGCTCTGTTTCTCCACTTCTTTAACCTTCAGTTCACTCTTGCCTTGGTCACGAGAGCTCGGATGCTCATAATTTAATCCCCACAGATGCAGCGTTTTCCGATAGCAAGGCTTTGTTGGCCGCCATAGCTTCTCTCTCTCTCTCTCTCTCTCTCTCTGCTTGGTTCAAGAAGGAGAATGCAGCCTTGCCTCTCCCAGCTGAAGCTAAAGCAGTTCAACTGGCCATCCCAACAAATCCGTGCCGGTCATGGAAATCTTTCATATAAATCCACTAACTCCGACCGAATGTTATTCATTCATAGTGTAGGAGTGACATTCATCAATTCGAGACATCGTTGAGGTAAAACATATGTCAAATCATCTCAGTTATCTTATATTCGTAGAAGTTCAATTTTTGCTTATGTTCCACCATTAATTCAAGCCTCCTTTTCATATCCTCTTTGATAATTAAACAGTTTACATTAATTCACAGGAGATGGAGAAGTCAGTCTATGGCTGCTGCTCAATTTGCCTTTTTTTTTTTTAAATAAGTAAAACAGTTTGATTGCACTAATTCGCAAAAGATGGAGAAGTTATGTGGCTGCTAGCTTCCATTCCTACCATAGAATTCTAGGTGGTGATCCGAGTATCATATTCTGCGAGTACTATCTACTCATCATGAATGTACAAGAGAGAACCAGAATTGATTTAAGTTGAATACGTAGATCTCATAGTGAACAATTTTTCACTCAAATCAATTTTAATTGGTTCTTATGTGTTCAACGAATCAGTAATACTCACACTGAATATTTAATCGCCAGGGCGCACGGTTAAATAATACTGAAAGGCTGACAAGTCCAGACGGTGAAGCGGGGGACATCTCACATCTACTAACTAGGTACATCGACCGGATCGAAACTCTGTCAAACAGTCAACCTCAAATCCAAGGTTAATTCCTTTTTTTTTTCTTTTTTTCCGACGTGATGGTTAGAAGTAGGAATTATTTCTAATCAGGACCGATGCAGAAAATTTGTTCGGTAGATGAATCCCGCAAAAAATAGCGTGAGGAATTTAAGGGTGAAATGCGACAATTTAATAAAAATTTGGATATATATTAATAATTTTTTCCAATTCAGGGTGATCACAACATACCTCTAAATCCCTTTTTTTTTTTAATTAGTTTTTGCCCTAGTTGGGTCAATACATTATAGAAAAATAGTTATATTAGAATTTTTTTTTATTTATGTGGAGGAATAAATCTCATATAAAATAGTCAATAAATTAAAACTTCGTTTAAAAGTTTAAATTTTCAGGGTATATGTGTTCGATTCTCTTGTATGCCCAATAGAAATTTTATCATTCACGTTACTTAATCCAATTTTTTAACTTTAAAAGTTATCAATTTTTAATCAATCAATACGAGTAAATCAATTATTATTATTATTATTATTATTATTATTATTATTATTATTATGGGACTCTCTTCCCAACTTTTCCGGTTCCTTAGAAGGCACACCCTCTTCAATTCAATGGCGATGCCTCCGTTTGGATTCCCCCGAAGAAGATTTTCCTTTCACTGTATTTATTAGCACCGCGAGAATTGAAAAAAAAAATGAAATCAAAACCTATTTTCCTTGTAATTACTTGTTTGAACAATGGAGGGTGTGATAAGATAATTTAAGCAGTTCCAGATTAAGGGGATCGAAATCGATGTCTCCAGGAGAGAAAGGACTCGTCCCGGTTTCAATTTCTAGCAGTGAAAACTGTCGTACTACGCTTAACTCAAAAGTCTACAGTGGGAAGAGATGGAAGCAAAGTATCGGATTCGAGTTTTGTGAATGAAAAAAATTTATGTTGGAAAAGTTTTATCCCCAGTAAATCATCGATCCAGCTCAAACCTTGGCCCATTGATATGTTATCCGCGTGCGCAACAATCGGTCAAGCACATATATGTTACTGTCTCAAATCCTTTGGACAACGTCACGAATTCCGAATGAAGAACAGCGGGCTGGAAGACATTATTTGCCGTAGATCGACGACTCCTGTTCTCACAGAGTTAAGTCAGAAGCTTGTGAGATACGAAGATTAACTCGAGGTAAGTTGCTGGAGATCGGTTTCAAGGATCGGGTGGAAGTTGGAATTTGTACAAGTTGGAAAATTCCTGAGTAAGTCGATTTTCTGAAGGGGCGCTATCAGAATTCAGCCGTGGAGGTGTGTTGGAATCGTGGTAAGCAACGAAGTCTCCGACCAACTGATTACGCTCAGGCTCCCGATCATTCGACTACCACTAATTCAAGCTTCCATTCTTTCACAGTGGCTGACCCGGCACCCTTTTTTTTCCCGGATAAATCTGAGCCTACAGAATTAAATAAACGTTGACAATTCCACAGATCATTTCACAAATAATAATAATAATAATTAACTAGATTGATTGGACAGGAAGTCTGGCAACAGTCTGCTTCAAATAAAACATACAATCATTTTTTTTCTTGTGCGTACCAACCGCTGTTCAAAATGCCGAGTGCCTGTCATAAACCCTAATTCAAATCAAGTTAATCAGTAAAATTTTTTTGGTTATAAATTTTTTACCATTCATAAAATTCAAATTCAAGGGTTTATTTATCTCCTTGTATTAGCCCTAGATTTTTACGCTCCAAAGACTGGGAATGAGAAAATCGCAAGGAAATTTCGATTTTTCTTTCCGATATTTGAATGAGAATCGTACTCGAATGTGTCACATAGTCAAGCTCCATGCGGACCGCCGGCTTATGATAAGAGCCGCCAAGGTCAAGGGGACTACATGTTTTATTACTGTTATTGACTGTTTTATAAGAAATTAAACTCATATTCATAAAAAAAAAAAGTCTAACTTATTAGATGCTGATACCTGCTAATTTTCTTGTAGACTCATGAGATTATTCTTTAACGTAATTAGTGTAGGATTTAACACATTTTAATCTCACAAACCTCATCTGCGACCGGAAAACAAGCGAATAGGGAGAGTCCATGCAACGCGGCCGGCCGCCTGTCACCAAATTGACTGGAGGATAAGTGACGTGGTGGATAGGGGTTCTCCGATCTGAAAGTTAGCTGTATATTGAAGATCAGGAAGCAGCCAGAGGCGGTGAATATGTTTGTATGTGTGTGTGTGTGTGTCTATATATGCTGGTGCATTTCTCCCATCAGTTGGGCAAAGCAGGTTGAATGAGTTAAGGAATCATTGATGGAATTTTGAGGCTGATCAAAGAGAGAGACAGCCAGAAGACAGTACAACGTTATGAAACCGTCAAAGCAGGTCATACGTTTAGGCTCTGTCTTCTTCGCCCTTGTGGGACAGTTGGTTCTTTTGGCTCTGGCAGATGTCCATCACTATGATTTTGTGGTAATTCTCGTTGGCCTAATTTACTCCCCTAAATTTATATTCATATGTATACGTATGTATTTTCGATGATATATACATATAAATTTGTAAAGCATATCTAGAAATGGTAAGGGGAGGAACAGTTGAATAGAACAGAGAGTCAAATCGAGAATCTCCCTGTTTGAGTTGAGAATGATATCACTGTGTTAAGATCGTACATATTTTTTCATATTCCAACGGACAAAAAAAAATTGTCCTCTTGCATTAACGGATAAATGTGTTAGAAATACATGCATATGCATGTATGTATGTATGGACGCATGTAAGATACATAACCAGTTCGGGTTTGCTGTAAAACCTAACTCCGGCGTTGCAGTTGAAGGAAGCAAACGTGACTAAACTCTGTGTTAGCAAGAGCATCTTAACTGTGAATGACAGCTTTCCTGGGCCGGAGATTCGTGTTCACAAGGGCGACACGGTGTACGTGAATGTCTACAATCACGGACCCTATGGTGTAACCCTTCACTGGTATATATGCACTCGATCTTCTTTGAATGTTATAAATCTTAAAAAAATAATAATTAATGAATCAGAAAAAAACTTATAAGTCGAAAATTTCTCATGACTCGATAGGCATGGCGTAAAGCAGCCCGGAAATCCATGGTCAGATGGACCGGAATACATAACCCAGTGCCCGATCAAGCCGGGAGCAAGCTTCACCTACGAAGTCATTTTCTCCGATGAGGAAGGGACCCTATGGTGGCACGCTCACAGCGACTGGACTCGAGCCACGGTTCATGGCGCCATCATCATCCTACCTAAAGAAGGGACCACGACTCCGTATCCCAGACCGGACGGAGAAGAGGTGGTCGTCCTAGGTTTGTGGATTCTAGTTTGCTGTGTCCCCTTGACACATCTCGATAAACCCTAAAACCTGAAAAATATTACAACTTATGAACGTGTAATTGGCAGCTGCTTGGTACAAGGGGGATTTGATGGCAGAGCTCATGGAGGCCATAGCTGAAGGGACGGACTTGCCCCGATCGAGTGGTTACACAACGAATGGCGAGCTTGGAGATTTTTCCAATTGCTCTAGCGGTACAGTCAAATTCTCGATCAATCCTCTCCTCGGCTAATTAATGACTCGAATTCATGCAACTTCTTGTTGTAACTCCGGCTTATGTTACAGAGACGACATACCGATGGTCGGTTGAGTACGGGAAGACGTATCTTCTCCGGATAGTTAATGCTGTGGTCAATGCAGAGCTATTCTTTGCTGTCGCCGAGCACACTCTCACGGTTGTCGGAATGGATGGAGCCTACGTGAAGCCCATAGTGACAGACTACATCATGATAAGCCCGGGGCAGACCATGGACGTGCTCCTAAGGGCCGACCAGCCTCCCGGGCGATACTACATGGCCGCTCGACAGTACTCAACGGAGCCTGTGGCCGACACCGGGTTCGACCACAGCAATGCAACGGCGATCGTGCAGTACAGCGGGGACTACGACTTATCCACCCGCCCGGTGTTCCCTCACAGCCTTCCTATGTATCTGGACATGAAAGCCGGGAAAAGCTTCACGCATCGGATCAGAAGCCTGGCGAATGACAATTATCCTGTAAGCGTCCCGACGAACATAAGCACCAGGATGTTCATAACGGTCTCTATGAATGTGCTGTGCCGGAAAAACACGTCTTGCAGTACAGACATTGGGAACATACTCTCGACGAGCATGAACAACATCAGCTGGGCGAATCCACGGGTCGACGTCCTCGATGCCTACTACAGGTTGGTACAAGAATGGACGTATCTCGGACGAGACTAGATAGAAGATTTTCTATCCCGAGCCGGCGAAAACATGGAAAGCTGATAATTGTTTCTTATGTATGTTTCTGCAGAAACCTCAGCGGATACTATACGACAGATTTTCCGGATTGGCCGGCAACTATGTACAATTTCTCGGCGGATAATTACACCGAGGATACAGTTTTCACAGATCAAGGGACGAAGGTTAAGGTGTTGAATTATAATGAGTCGGTGGAAATAGTGTTCCAGGGCACCAGTGTAATGGGTGGCTCTGTGAATCACCCGATGCATCTGCACGGATACAGCTTCTACATTGTCGGGATCGGGTACGGGAACTTCAACAACGAGACGGATCCTCTGTCGTATAATCTGGTCGATCCACCAAAGGTTAACACCTTCGGTGTCCCCAAGAATGGCTGGCTTGCCATCAGGTTCTTTGCAAACAATCCCGGTATGGTTTCTGCAGTTCATGTACGTACATACATGCATACACATATACACATGTTATACACATGAGTCGGATTCTCTTTATTGTTACAAGTTGTTGTTCTTGGAGCAGGTGTGTGGTTCTGGCACTGTCACCTCGATCGACACATGACCTGGGGCATGAACACTGCTTTCATCGTGAAGGACGGAGGCACCCAGGAAACGAGTCTCCGACCGCCGCCTCCCAACATGCCTCGTTGCACCGGTCTTCCGGGAGAGTTCATCAAGAGCTCGAACGATGTTGGTGAAGATCCAGCTAGCACGTCTTGAATTATATGTAGACCACATATATATATATATATATATATATATATAAAGCACTCATACTACTCAATCCTCCGATGCACGCAAAATATTTGAAATAAGATTATATATATTATATATAAGCAATGTAGTTTTTACCATTTTCTAAAGTTGATTTTTTTAATCTCTAAAGTCCGTTTAGATATTATCAAATGACTACCAAATGGGTAATGGTCTAGTAGTTTACAACTCACTCCTATACGGTTTGATGAGATCGAAGCCACGTATTCAAATCTCGTCCTGAGCAGTGTTCCCAAAAGATGTTTCTCTTCACCAATAAAAAAATAGATAATATTAACTACTCGAATGCTTTAAAAGGGATAATTTAGTACAGTTGATGCTTTTCTCGACATGAGACAAAGAGTTTTTGGATTCAAATCTTACAGTTGGAACTACTTGTATCCCTTTATTCCCTAATTCCTTTATCATCTTTTAAATTTATGTGCCTCTTTTGTACATAAAAAATACTGTGATTATTATTCTCTCTTCAACATTAAAGGTTGGCGATAGGAATACATGGGTATAAGAATTTAGTTTAAAGGGGTTGAAATCAATATAAGAGTGAAAAAAAGGAGTCGGATCTGTGATTTAAGAGAGCGTGAGAGTGATCGTTCAACTTAATTTTAGAAATAATTTATATATTATAACAATCTTATCCATCTTTTTAGTAAGGTTAAAGTCTTTCGATCCCCTAAATTCATTCTTTTTATCTTTACTGTGAGTTTCGACCCACTCAACAAACTACTCCGACCCTGTCTGTGAGTGCTCCAATGGTTTCACTACGATTTCACCGTTGACAAAGTGTAATTTCAAAATGAGAAAAATTTGCAACAGGAGTCCTTCATCTGATATAATTTGCAGTTCGCTACCCCCACAAACTGGAAGGCCCCCTCTTGATCTTCCACCCCTTGCCAAAAGATTGTTTACAGTTTTAGCCCCTCACTGTGATAGAATTTCAAGTTAAGCATCATGACCTTACGCTTTATTAGGTGAAAAGAATCCATAGGTTAAACAGTACAAATTAAATTCGTATTGCTAATGAATGCAAATTGACTTTAGAGCCCCTTGAAGTAGTTGACTGGGCCAACCCATTTTGACGGCAGGAAATATTAAACGGTATTACCTCGTAATAATACACTCACAATACAAATAAATCAAATTTACTGTAATATATAAAGATTATAGCTATTCGAATGGTCGAAAAGGAAATCTTTTTAAAAATTTATACCATTTATAATTAAATAAATGTTACGTGTGTATATGCTTTTAAAAGGGAATCTTTTTATATGCTATATCCGAGGTATAAATAGAAGCTAAAAATAAAATAAAATAAAAAAGACAACTTCGATCCATAAAAATTCAGATTTTATGGATACTAAGAAAGATTAATTCAAGAATTTCGGATCGATATGAAAATCGGTGAACCCAAAATGATCAAAATTATATAATAATAAAAATAATCTATCAATATCATCCATCTTCGATATCAATATAAAAATACGTTTGATAATTTGGGTTTTTTTTTCAAAATTTAATTTTTAATATTAAATATTTCGAGAAAAAAAGAAGTGTGATGGTAAATCCACGCATTGTCTTGAATATATTTAGTATGAATTTCTAGACTTAAAAAATCGACCAATAAATTCGAAATCCTATCACTTTCTTCGATGCTCACTGTCGTGTCCCATTACAGTGATGGATGTGAGAAATGTATTCAGGGGAAGGAATTCAAAGACAGCGAACGGACGAATTTAAAGAAAGTGTAAGAAGATAAATTCAACATAATAAAAAATAGGATAATTAAATAAAAATATAAATAAAATCGATAAAACTTACATAAAATTTTAATAAATTTTCTCCGCCGTCCAAACCCGACGTTAAATTCATCCGTCCCACGTGTAGGGGGTGTAATTACTACCTTTCCAACGAAGTGGTTGGCATCTTCGTTTCTTCTATAGGGGTGTAGGTGGTATTTTCCCACGTGCGAAACTCCAGTCAATTCTTGCCATGATCTTGACTTTCCCTTTTCATTTTTATTTTATTTTTTCAAATACGATATATATATATATTTGTTAATATAATAGAAAACCAACGATAATTTTGGAATTTTTATAAGGGTCGAGAATAATCTTTTCTTTTAACATGTGTCATTTAAAATATAAAATCATATTATTCGCATTTAAAATAGATAATACTGGTACCGGTCGCTCTTTAATTAGAGCTTTTTTTTTACTGATAAAAAAATTAGAGCCTTTTTCATAATATTTGCATTTGAGAATATTATACTTTTGGAAAACATTATATTACATGTGAGAATAATATAATTTCTCTAAGTAGACACAAATTTCACTTATAAGATTATTCTTCCTATCTAATATATTTGTATTATATATGGAAACATTCCTCCTTCTTGGTATTGTTTTTCTTTTGAAAATTACCATTTGTACATAAAATTTTTATTTTTTAACAATTCTTTATATTATATAGGGAAACAATCCTCCTTCTTGATATCTTTTCAATTTACTAAAATTATCCATTAAAAAATAAAAATTTTGATTTTTAACAATTATTATATCAAAAAGAATAGGGATGTAATGGTAAAGTTAATAATATATAATTATAATCCTTCACTTATGTAAATATATTTTTATCATTCTCTATCTTTACTTAATTTTTATATTTAATTTATCGAAAAGTAGCACAATTGAGATATTAGTTAAAATTTTAAAAAAAATTTCACTATTTACATGCTCGATTTTTTTAATAATCTTATTAAATAATAAAATTCGGAATTCCGATATAATCGTAAGCTTCGCAGTAAGTAAATACGGGGGACAATTTGCAACGAAAGAAGCTCCGAAGGTCTCATCAGAACGCCGCTCCAAACGCAAGCAAGCAAGCAAGCTGTAAGAAGAGAGAGAAAGTGAGGAAGAAAGAAGAGAGAGAAATCCACGAGCTCTCGGAGTCCGATCCGATCACCGAAATCCCTACCTTCGCCTTCTCATTCAAAACCCTCGTTCTCTCTTCTTCCTCCGATCCTTCTTCCTCTTCCTCCGCACTCCCTCCAGCGCCACCGATGGCCGGTTCCAGTGCAGACTCCTCCACCAAGGGTGCAACAGCCAGGTCGCAGGCACCCTCTCCGTGGAACAAGGTCGCCCGTGCGACGGGTAGCCCTGAGCCGATTGCATCCGCTGCCTCCTATCCGCCTCCGGCCCCTGTGATTGAGCCGGCCGTCGCCTCCTCGGCCTCGGTTGGAGATGAGGGTGGCAGCAGCAGCGACTCTGAGAATGTAATCGCCTCTAATGGCAATGTGGGCAAGAAGCCAGCCTGGAGCTCCCCTTCCAGCGAACCTGAGACCGGGGCGGCTATGGTGGCTCAGTCATGGCCTGCTCTGACCGAGTCTGTTAAGGGACAGGCTAAGCCATCCTTGAATTCTGTGAAAGGTTTGGTTGATGGACTGTCATCGATGTCCATATCGCAGGTATGATGATTTTAGTTGCCAGTTTTCATCCTGATTTATACTATTCTAAGTGTCGTTTGTTTGATTTGCCTTTTGCTGTAGATTTTGGTTGAGTGGAAAATGTGCATGATGTCTGTGTTCCTGACTTTTTTATGTAGTGGTATTTTGCAGGATATATTATGTAAAGCCAGATCAGAACTCTTCTCCGATGACCATCAGGCTGAAAAATATTACATTGTAAATCTGAACATGACAGCCTTACATGTTTGATTGGCATTCTTTCAACTGCTATTATAGCATGGAATCTGTTCAGATCATTGGGTCATTGGGTTTGGATCAAAATATGTATGGTGTTAGCGATTGTAGTTGAATGGGAGTTTGCTCAGTGTAATAGTATACAAATGTTGTGTTGTCTTGTGTATTCTTGGAAGCTGAGGGGAAAAAAGGTCCCTTTTCCCATATTAATTGTCCTCACAAGTTGTCCATATATAAACAAATGTATTCATGGCTAAATATGTGGCCATTCGAATTGCTTCAGGGAGCTGAGTCAGCACCTCAGCAGAAGCAAGCTGCTGAGCAGAGGCATGGCAATTTGAATCAGGGTCATCAAATGTCTACTCGCCAAAGACCAATGAAGCGCAATAGTGCAGCTTCTTCTGGTGGTGTTCTAACTCAGGCACTGCCTTTTCCAGATCAATCAGCTGACATGCAACCTAGGGCATCTGCTGGGTACCATAACACGAGAGGAAATTTTGGTTCACAGTCTCATGGTAGCAATGATCACCTGTGGCAGCAGCGCAACTCATTCAGAAAGCATAATGGTGGTATCCATCCCCGCAGGGATGGCTTTCATCATGAAAATTTTGGCGGTAGGCATGATCAAGAACGTGGGAACCAAGAATGGACTTCAAATAGAAGTTTTAGAAATAACAGGGATCAGCAACAGAGAGCTATCCCCGGTCCCATAAGACCACCACCACCTCCACCTATTCCTTATACTCCTTTTCTGCCTTCTCCTATTTGGCCCTATTCGCCAATAGCTTTCCCTGGTAAGCCGAGTCATTATTTTTGTTCACATATTGTTGTTCATGGTGTTTGTGGTTCTGATATGTGTGCACTTTGACCAGAGGTAGCAGCTCCATTGTATTATGTTCAAGCTCCACCCCAAGATCTGCGAGGTGTCCAATTTCCATTATCACCCCAGCCAGTTTATGTTCCAACTATCGATCCTTTCTTGCCTTCCAGGATATTAAATCAGATAGAGTATTATTTCAGGTACAACTTATTTGCATGCTGCTTATTGTGTGGTTATTTATTTTACTACCCCTTTTCTTTTTCGTCCTTTGGTTCGCTTTTGCTGTTTGTGTTATACCAATTCTTTCTAGTTGATATTGGCTGTTTCTGTTATATGGCAATTGTCCTCATTATCTTCTTGTTTTTGTTCTTCTGTGCAGCGAAGAGAACTTAATTAAAGATACATTTTTGCGGCAAAAGATGGATGATCAGGGATGGGTTCCCATAAGTTTGATTGCAGGCTTCAAAAAGGTAACATTTTGAATTGTTTTTCTGGAGATATCATAAGATGGTATATGCATATCTTGAAAACAGTCTCTCGGCACCAAGCATGACTGTTTCTCCTTTTCTTGATTATGCTATATGGGGTACACACACAATCTTCTCAGTTGTTTTTTTTTTTTTTTTTTTTTTAATGTTTCAAGCTACTTATAATTGTGCTGCATTTTTTGGGTAGATTTCTGGGAAAACTTGTCTATTAAAATCTTTTTATAGAGGATGCAATACATCATGATATTCGAGGTAAAGGTACACAGGTCCATCTTAGTGAAATTACATGTCATTGATTAAGTCCTTGTTATGTAGGTAGTCCGTAAATTATAATTGTATATGACATGACAATGAAGTTCAAAACGTATTATTACCATCATTGAAATTCTCGCGCTATAGATCAGCAACAGAGGAGAAAAAGGATGGATAGAGATACTGGCCCACTTTACTTTTTCATCATATTTTTTAGTCATGTTTGCCTGATCATACTGTTTTCAACTGCACTGACTTGCAAGGATAAGATTTGGGTCTTGCTTGGAATCTGTATAATGATGACTTTTTCCTTTTCGGATTAATTGTCAACCTTATAGTTTGACTTTGCATTCCCATGTAAGAGTTTCCAGATTAGGTCCAATTTTAATTATGAATTGTTCTCTCAAGTCTCAACTTATTTCTTTTTCTTTGAGTTTTAACAAATCTGCTGCAGACCTTTACTTGCATTGTCCTTATTAATTAAGGATTATAATGGCATATTAACCCTTTAGATCGATTGGAAAGATCTGTGGCATCTTTTGGCTGGAGATTGGTCTTGCTTGAGCCTTGAACTGATTTGTTTTAGTTTAATTATATATTTATCCCTTATTTGCAATTTTTTGACCCTTTGGCTACAAAGTTCATCAGCATCTTGCTTGGTGAATTATAACCTTGAAATGAATAACTGGAGAATGTTTTCTACTTTTGGTAGTGATGTGATAGTTAAACTACCTTTTCCTTGGGATTTTTCTTAAAAGTTACGTGGGGAATCTTTTATCTTGCTGCATGATTGCTTGCCTACGTATTGCTGGATTGTTTTTCTGGCTTTTGATTGTCTAAATATGTATCTTTGTGCTTTGTCTAGGTTTCAAATTTGACTGATAACAAAAATCTTATATTGGATGCATTGCAACCATCAACCGTCGTTGAAGTGCAGGTATCTTAACTGTTAGTTGACAGATCATGATGTGTATTGTTACTTTCTTTTTTCCTAGTAGAATATATCGCTGCAATATTTACTCCGATATATTACATGTAGGTTTGATTTGTAGGGTGACAGGGTCAGGAAGCGTAATGATTGGATGAGATGGATTATGCCATCATCTTTTCAAGTTTCCAGCAGTACAACCCCTCAAGCTCTTTAGATCCTTCAATATTCCGTTTCCCCTACTCAAACTTTGTATATCAATCAGTGAAGTTGCAAGCCGCGTCGCGGTGCAGGAGTCAGTGAAAAGTTTTTGTTCATATTTATGCTGGGTAGACAAAATTCTTTGATTAGATCATCATCAGAATTGAGCAGTAAAGAGATGGGCAAAGTTGACCCTTTTAAGTGAGGGAGTCGTGCCAGAAGTGAGAGGATCTTGGAGGTTCTTTGGACCAAGAGTTGGAATTTTTTGACCAATCACGGATGTTTGTTGGAGGTTATCTTGTTGCAGTTGGAGGGCAGAAAAGTAGAAAATCATTTAATCATTTAAAAAGTTGGTGAAATAAGCTGGGAAGGAGAAATGAGGAAAATTATGGAGTTCACTGAAACCTTTCACTAACTATTTGTTTGCTGAGAGGTCTGGGGCGTCCAAGCATTCCAACTGCAGTTGACCCTTTGGTCGAGCCTGTCTCAAAAAATTCTGTTTCCCTTCATTGTGTTCTTTCTTTCTTAAGACACTTCACAGGATTTCCCTTTTGATGCAAAGTTAAATTTAGATGGCCAGTCAACTGTTCATTTCCCTTCTCTTATGGGAAGATATTGACTCTCGGATTTAAGATGCTGGCACTCACCTTCTCTTGAGGTCCTACACTCTTCTTCCTTCTTTCCAAAATGGTAAGGACCTGAGTTTTTGGTCGATGTAGTTATTTGATAAGATATAAAATTTCTGATTTTGCACAAGAGCCTCTCTATGTTCCATTGTGACTGCGGTTGGAATGTTTTTTTGTACGCAAAGGATTAAACTTCTGCAAGAAGTAGTAGTTAGCGATGGCTTGGGTAAGTTTCAGGCTGAAATTTTACCCAAAAAAAAAAATTATAGGAGGGACTGATATATGGTTTTGAAGCTGGATTTTTTGCTCTGCTGATAATTGGGAAAAAGTTTGAGGTTGTTTTGGGGGAGTAGCTCATTTCACTGTGAGAACTGCCCCATGGGCTGGTTATAAGAGGGTCAGGTCAAAGAAGCGATCACACCCTTAGTTTCAAACAAGAGGGTCAAGTCTGAGAAGCGGGTGCAAGAAGGTAATGTCTTCTTTCTGGAAGCAGATGAAGGAGCAGGTTTCATTGCAACGCCGCAGCCCGTTCTATGGCAACTATGAACTTGTTGCACGCATGAATATCTTGATTCAAGTTATCCAGTTCCTGAACTCGGAGTTAGGGAAGTCTTCAATCTTGTTCATCTTTTATATTATATTGTGGAGTACTAGTTGTTTTAGGGTGTTATTCCCTTTCAGACTCGGCTCGTTATGTAGACTCTTCACTACATTTGCATTGTGCCTTACCTTAAAGCTTGGATCATGCTTTTTTTAATCTGAACTTGGATTTCATGCATATGTTGTGTCAAGCGTGATCTCCAGTTTGATGGATCTGTCATATGATGATTGTGATGAAATGGTTTGGCATGACTGATACAGACACATCGTTGTGAGACTTGATCGGTTCTTTCAGGGAACCGTTCCTTGTCGATAATGAGTTCATGTTTCCAGGACTGTAATGCTCTTGCATGATGTGCTGCTCAGTTGGATATTATGCTTTTCTCATCAGTCATTTACACGGTGAGAAATTTGGACGGTGGATGGCGATTGAAATGGACCAGCCAACGTTGGGAGGAGACTGCGCACGTGAATTAGAACATCGTACTGGATGGCTCCATTGACCGAGGTTTGGTCCCCTAATCGGTTTTCTGGAGGCTGGTTTAATGTCCAGACCGATTTGTCATGTCGGATAACATGCTGACTTGGCAAGACGACATTGATCCAGGCGCCGCACTTGCATGCATGAGTTAATGTGGTCGACGTCCCTTTTTTCCCTCAATTTTCTCAAGCAAAATGTTAGTTCAAGTTATATGTATGAGAAAAAATGGTGGTTGGAGTTTTGTTATTGATAATAAAAATTGGGCGGGTGAAATTTTACAGTGTGATAAGTTCAAAAAAAATTAAATTCCCGTATTACATCTAACGATGCAATCAGTTTTCTTTTAGTCACTGATTTTTAAAATCAACTTTTTTCAAATAGATATTTCATTTAACCTCTAATATGAGAAAATTTTACAGTACCTAAAATTTTACCTTATTCTCAACATTAAAATTTTACCTCATTCTGAACATTTTCACAATCACACATCAACTTTTTTTTTTTATAAGTAAATCACATTATATTCATAATGGGTCAAAAGAGGTTCCCAAAATCACAAGTGCATTAGTATTATGCATCAAATCAGTCTAGCAAAGGGAGTGAGCAACTAGATTATATTTTCTAGGAATCCAAACAACCTCCCAATTAACAAAAGATTCTAAGATATAAAATAAGTCCAGAAAAATGCCTTTAGATTCTTGTGTTGGCTTCGTTTTATTATAGGCAGTGAGAACCACTTTTTGGGCATCTGAAAGGAACCTAACATCATTCCAATTGTGGGTTGTTGCAATTTTTGTTGCTAAAACTAGACATTCAGCTTGATTTGGTGACGATGCTTTGATCTTCTGAGTCCATTGCGCAATCCTCCTATTCTCCAGAAGCGCCACATCTGCAATACATGCTTTTTTGGAAGTCCATGCAGCATCAATATAGATTTCAATTCTATGGATTCCATGAGGGGAAGAGAAATTTGAAATCAATATGATTTCATTTATTACAGTAGTCACTACATCTCTCTTAGGATTTGGTACAGTTATATTAACATGCTCAAGATAAACTGAATGTATTTAGTCAAAAATACTTGCAGATCAGGTATGGAATCTTCATGCAAGGTTTTATTTCCCTCATTCCATAAATAATATAGCAGCAGACTTCCGAACAGAGCGAAGAGGCCTTTTTCCTTTGCTTCGAATTACAAATTTGGTGGGTAACAAATGAAACTGGTCAACTCAGAAATATTTGAGAAAGATAAGTTCCAGACATTCCATGTTGACATTCTCCAAGCTACCCTAGCAAAAATGCATTATGTAATTAGATGCATCGTAGAGTCGATTGAGGCTTTACGTAGAAGATAAAGATTGTTCTCTTTGTCTGCCCAAGGAAGACTCTCCTCTGCTACCCTCCATAAGTGGAGTTTGAACCTGTTATGAATTTTAAGATTCCATATGTTATTCCAAAATTGCTCATTACCTAAACTAAATCAATGTTCTTGATCTTTTAGGTAATATGTTTCAACTGAGTGCAAACATTTGTTATTAGCTGTCCATATGTAGTCATCTTCTAGATTATTGTGTGATATATATATATAATTTTGTTATATTTTGAACTGTTTCTTCCTCAAACAATGAATTTAGTAATGCACAGTTCCATGATTTAGTATCTGTGTCTATGAGATCTTTCAGTAGAAGCAAACTGTCAATGGCAATTGATTGATCTTTAGGTATTACTTTAAAGTTTCTATTACCTAGAACCTAAGGATCTAACCATACCCTCGTGGTATTACCATTTCCTATTCTTTTACAAGTAAACTTTTCTAGAGTTGCTTTGCAACATCGAATGTCCTTCCATATGATTGAACAATCTGAACTGCTTCTTTGTGTTGGATTAAGGATGGTACCATATTTACGAGTGAACAATGTTGCAGTTAGGCTTGTTTTGTTAGGGTAAGTAACCAAGCCGTCTTTGAGATCATAGCCTTATTAAAATATGAAAATCTTCTAAATCCTAATCCCCCAAATTTTTTGGGTTGACAAATATTGTTTCAGCTTATTGGTGTAAAATATTTCTCATTCCTATTTTGCTCACCCCACATAAGTCCTTGGTCTTCCTATCCAATTTTGTACAGATCTTTGGAGGAATTTTAAAAGTAGCCATTTGATATATAGGTAATGCACTTATTACTGATTGAATCAATGTTGCTCTACCTGCTCAAGAGAGGCATTTGGATTTCCAACCTATAAGTTTATTTTGAACGTTATCAACTAGAAATTGGAAGGATTCATTCTCTTTCCTTTTTAAGAATAATGGGTTCCCTAGATATCTAGTATCTTTATTCAATTTTTTAAGATTAAATATGCCCTTTATTTCTCTTTTAGTATTGCTTCCAATGTATTTAGAAATGATTTTTTTTTTGAAATTAATTTCTTGTCCACCCCAAGAATTGAATAAATTTAGAATAATCTTGCAATTTTTAACATATGAAGTTAATGCTCTTATAAATATCATCAAGTCATCTACAAACATTAAATGGGTTAAAGGCAAATTATTCCTGGAAATTTTAATGCCTTTTATATAATTGAATTGCTAAGCTAAGTATAACATTCTAGAAAGGATTTCCATTGATATTATAAATGGATAAGGAGAAGGAGGGTCTCCCTGTCTAAGACCTTTGGATGCTTTAAAGAAACTTGAAGGTTCACCATTCATTAGAATTGAGAAAGATGGGGTGTTATACATTGCATAATCCATTTAATAAAGATGCAATTGAAGCCTAAATTTTTTAGAATATTTTTCGATAAATGACCATTCAATTCTATCAAACGCTTTGGATAAATCTATTTTTAAAGCTACCCATCCTTTTTTGGATTTAGATTTGTTCATTGTACGTAATACTTCTTGAGTTAAAACACCATTTTCGTTTATCCATCTGCCTTCAATAAAGGCAATTTGATTTGATGCTATAACCTTATGTAGAATTGTCTTAAGTTTGTTAACTAGTATTTTAGAGATGGCTTTGTAACATGTGTCAGTTAAACTAATAGGTCTATAATCTGAGAAGCAGTTTGCATTTTGCCCTTTAGGGATTAGGGTAACGAAAGTTGCATTCCACTCTTTTAATAGATAACCATTTTGAAAAAAAACTTTGAATTGACTTCGTGAAATCCTCTTTAACTATAGACCAGTATTTCTTATAGAAAAGGGTTGGCATCCCATCAGGTGTAGGGGATTTTAATGAATTCATATTGTTAACTATTGCTTCAATTTCTTCAATAGTGGATATTTTGCATAAGTAATTTTTTCTTCTCCTGTGATTATTGGACTAATTAGTTGTTCAAGGTCATCTGGAATATTGGGATTTGATGTGGTGAGGAGGGTTTTAAAATTGTTAATGAATTATTCTTTGATTTCTAATCAGACATCAACTTAACTCCCTTTTAATCCATATTTCTCCTTTGTGATTAAATGAATCACTTTTTGGACTTATACCATATAATATCAAGAAATCAAATGAATTTATAATAATCCAAGTTCAAGTTAGATTGATTTCCTATAAAATAAAACTCTCATAACATAAATTTTCTCACATAAAGTAAATCATGATGGTTAAATCAATTTCATCTATTATTATTATTTTAAGCAAACTCACCATCTATTTGATATTGCTTTTTGACTTTCCATATTTGTCTTTTATATATAACAATTAAATTTTTAATAACCTTAGATTTGGAATCAAAGAAGGGTAAAATAGTAAATTTTTAATAAGTATAACTACCAAGTCACTTTTTTTTTTCTCTCCTACCACTTAACCTGCATTTGGATGGGGGTGAACGGAGGAGAAGGGGAATGAAGGGGAAAATTTCCCATGTTTGGCTGCATAATTTTAATGGAGGGAAAAGGGAATGGAAGGGAATTTTTCAGTTTGATTCCCCTCCAAAACCCAATTTTCTTTCACCCCCGATTTGGGGTTGAATGAGGTCAAACAGTTTATAAGAATTTGTTTAAAAATAAAATTACCTTATTGCCCATGTACGAAATCATTAAAAAAATTATATTATCAATTTTCAACATATATTTTTAAGAGTATAAGTGCTATTAGTCATTACTGAAGAATCAATCAAATAACTAGAGGTTTTATGATGCTCAATATTTTACAGAAAATTACTAGTTTTTTTACATAAAACTATATTTCTCCCTTTGATTGAGATTATAACAATATTTTATTTAGATTACTAGCTTCCTTGATATATGTGATTTGGGAAAAAATGCATGTCTTGTTTATGTGACTGTGTGTTGTGTAATGGGTGAAATTTAACTTTTTTTCTCTTACAATGAACTTGAATGTATAATATAAAGATAAAGATATATTTGTGTATTTAGGATAATTATATGCATGCACGGTAAATTTTTCACATTCATTCCCTTTATCATAATACATCTAAACAATGTAAATAATTCCTCTCCATTTCCCTCTCTTCCCCTCCTTTCCCTTTTCCTTCCATTCCCCGCCTTTTCCTCCCCTCCGCTCCTTTCATCCTCATCCAAACAAAGCCTTACTCTCGTTTGTTCTTCTTCCTCACATTTTTTATCTTCTTTTCACATATTCTTTTTCTTTCCGTTAGACTACACTTTATATATATATATATTAATTATATTTATTCACTCTCTTAGTCTATATATAAATTTGTGATTAATTATATTTTTTGATATAATATATGCAATGTATAATACGGTTTCTCGGCTCGTGCATAAATAAATCAATGTTGTCTTCCTCAAGGCCCACTAATGCCCAGCAGCGGTTGGAGCAACTACGCCTTCCTTCTGCTCCACCGACGCTCTCACCTCTTCGTACAACCAACTCCGCCTCCACCACCGCGGCCACCATGGATGAGCTCTGGGAGGACATCAACCCTTCGCCCATCCAACATCACCACAGCCACCGCCGCTCCGGCCGACAAGGCCTGATACTCCAGGACTTCCTCCGCCCGCCTCCGCCGCCGCCTCCTACTTCCTTTCCTGGCCGCTACCCGGACCCATCCTTGTCATCTTCCTCCACGAATAACCCTCCGCCAGTCACCTACCTAAGCATAAACCCCAGCCCGGAGTTCCACTTCCTGGACACTCCCAGCCCTTCTCTGTCGTCCGGCGGATCAGCCCACCTTGGGAGCGGCCTGACTAACTCGTCCTCCACCTCATTCAACCATTGCCCCTCTGAGGCCTTGTCTAATTCCTCCTCCCTCCTGCCCTGCTTTGGGTCAAGGAAGCGGATCAATGTTACTGACTCCGGGCCAGGCGATCAGCGGCAGAAGCGGCTGATCAAGAACCGGGAGTCAGCCGCCCGTTCCCGAGCCCGAAAGCAGGTTCGTACTGAGGTTTCCTCCTCTGATCTTCTAGTCATCCATTACGGCCTTATACTGATTAGCAGACATCGAATTATCATACACATTACTCGTTCCTTGGATATTAAGCAATTATTCGAGAGTGGCCGGGCTCGAATGCTTAAGGCGATCGATTGATTGTTAAGCTATTCATCGGTCGATCAAGAGTAATAAGTCATGGTCGGCTCCATGGACTGTCATGCGACTGAATTCGAAGAATGTACATGTTATGCTTCTTACAGAATCATCATTCTTTCTTCCTAATCCAGAAAACGGAGCAATTGCTCTTTGGTGGCTAAGCACGAAATATGAACGTGCGTTTTTTTCCTACCAACCCACAGAGTATGATTCGACCTTTCAGTTCCCGTGAAAGTTCCAAGGTCGAGCCCAGTGAAGGGAGAAATTCGTTACAATGAGAACTTTACTCTCTTAATAGATCGGTTATGTTCGAATCTGGATTAACGCACACATAAAGGTTTCATATAATGTTATGTTATTTTTTGAAGTTTTTGTTGCAACTCGCTTGCAGGCATACACGATCGAGCTGGAGCTTGAAGTGGCACAGTTGATGGAAGAGAACGCTAGGCTCAGGAAGCAGCAGGGACAGGTACAAATTCCTTGACATTGAAAAACATGGGAGTTTTATATCATATTCGCTTGATTTATTCGACACACATGATTTGCGAGCTATTGTGTGTGCCCTGAGAAGGAGGTGTTATAATCATGCTAGACGGGATCAAAAGGTGCCCGGATACTTGAGTTATAAAAAAAAAAAAAAGAAATTCATTTTTCACTATTAAAAAATTCAGATTACGTGGCCGATAATCAACAGAAAAATTCACTTTTGCCTGCATTCATCATGAAACCCTAGAGGCTGTGGCAGATGGACTAATAGCGAATGTGAAACTTCTGTGCAGCTGTGCTTGGCAGCAGCAGCAGCTCAGCATCCCAAGAAGCACACACTGCACAGGTCATCGACCGCTCCGTTCTGAGAGATCGCCCGTCTGGGTCTATAATTGTGTATGTACTTAATGCTTCGAGATCTCGACTTCAACCCGCACAAGCCAGCCTCTTTTGCCGTATTAATCAATCAGAGCTGTTTCCCCAAGAACACTAGGATTTTACTACTGTGAGCTGAGGTGGGCTGCCGGCTGCTGTGGACGGTGATCGAATATTTTATGTTCTTAAGAAGAGGAGGGTATAGCACGAGTGCATTATCTGGAAGAGGAATTCTGTGTTTTCTGGAAAATTCCTATGAGACAGGAAAAAGGAGAACAGCCGTCTTCTGTTCCGTGTTCTCTACCTGGCGAGGGAGACAGACATCGATATTGAAGTTGCTGTGGTGGTGGGATGGATCCGTCTCCTGAATTTGCCCTGATATGTTCTTTCATGGTTCACATGCTGAATCTCTTTCCTTCTCTATATAAGCTTCCTTCCTTCTAGCCTTCTCTCAATCGTCATTTCTTTTGCTCCTTTTGTCCAAGCTTTTATTTTTTCAATTAATAAGCGGCACGCTTGAACCTAAAACAGGGTAAAACAAAGAGGGAATAAGGGATAAAAGAATTCTAACCGATGGGAATTGAACTAGAATCTCTCGGTATTGGATCGAGAGAGCATCTCTGCACTAAAATCCTTCTCTCTTTTGTCCAAGCTTTGTTTTTTTTTTTTTTTTTTGTTACGAAGGAGATTTATTACCTTAGAAAAGCAAGAGGAGGAGAAAGTTATGTATGTTAAGGGGATATCATGTCAGCAGTGTCTAGTGGTGCCACAAATTATTAATATGCAACTAATTAATTTCAAGAATTGTTTTTAATTAAGATTTTGCTTAGTTTTTTTAGAATTTTTGAATTCATATCTAACCACCTAAATTTTTTCTCATGATCTACTTGTATGGTTAAATATTATTGATTTGTATTGCCACTAAACAATGTTGATATATATAGTGTTTTTTGTAACATACAAGACTCTCTATGGAGATGGAGAACAAGAAGATGTAGGCAAGAGCCAATGGTTCAGATTCTTAACCTTTTAAACAATCCTTGTGGGGTTCTGCTGGGGATGTTCATGAAAGCTTAAAACCGGCTCCACACATAATTAATTCCAATCTCCGGTGGTGTTAAAGGATTAGATTTTGGCTTTTCTTCTTCCTCGAGTTTGCATTTACGACATCAAAAGCATTCTCGGTAATGGATTCCAACTAATTCAAGTGTATTTCATCCTGATATTTGTCTATAGTTTAGGAACAATTTTTTTTTTTTGTTTTGCTGAATTATTTTTGGGGAAACATAACACCATAATCCTGTATTATAATTGACAGGGGACTAAAGTTCCGGTGAGAAAGTGAAAGAGCATGATAGCTAGGAATTAAAGATGGGTTTAACTGACCAATGGCATGGTTTTTGTCGACATCTGTGATAGCTGGGAATTAAAGGTAGGGTTAATCCACCAATGAAATGATCTTCGTTGATATTTATTTCCTTTAATTAATATATCGAATTTAGATATTATAAATTCAGAAAATTTATAATAAAAAGAGTTTTACTTCTTATTAAAACGATTCAATCCGTCCTGAATTAGTTGTCGTCTCCTTACATTTATAAATAAGGCCAAGACATAGCATCCAATGGAGATGGACAGCAGAAAGAAGGGTCACCTCAGATGTCCATGGAGGACAGGATAGCACTTCCAAACATGTTCCTTATCTGCACACTCTCTCCATCACTCTCTCGATGAATTATTCCCCACCCTCTCTCTCTTTTTAATTTCAATTTCTCTCAGCCTATCATTATTCGAAGAATTACTGTGAGGAAAAATTCTACCATCCTAACATCATCATACTGTCTGCTGAATTATAAAATGTGCTTGCTAAACTTTAAAACATTCAGTATAAAGGTTTGCTTCCAAGCAACTGGACCGAACTTATCGAGTATTTGGTGACCTCGTACTGTCGGGAATCTAATACGCCATCCGTTCTCTCTGGGGCTTTCCATGCCTGTCTCCCACTGATTGAGGAGAAACGAGTCCGGCCATTAAAAAGAAGATTCACGAGTACATAGAGGATAAGATGAACAAGATATGAAAGGATGTGAAAAAATTGCGTGATGAGAACTTTGAAACTGGGATTAAGCGAAACTCCTTTCTTGAGCCAGGCTCGGACAGTACAGTACTCCAACGAGGAGGAGGAGGAGGAGGAGGAGGAGGATTGCTGGGGAGCTTCGTACTCTGAGTCACTGCTCCTTGTTGGACCTCGACAGGATAACCTGAGCAGAGTCCCATGTTCTACATGCCACACAGTGTACTTACTAGGTTGGTGTGTCTCATTTCCATTGGCCGAAATCCGATTTCTGGGAAGAATTGGATTCTGGAGTTTTGCTTTTGACTGTGCAAATGGAAAATGGTCCGACGAATCTCCACCTCATGCTGCTGATAATGGAAGGGAAAAAAATGCAGCAAGTCTTGATAATTCGGTCCGAACCTACTTCCGATGACCTAATCTTTCCATCGCGTAAATGCGAAAGGATCTTATGAATCTAAATGAATCTTTGTCGACCGCTACTGTCAAAACCTAACCCTAGACGATCTAGCTAACACGTCTGTGTTACCATATCCAAGTGATACCGACCCCACTTGCCGGACTTCTGCTGACCCTACATCTTCATCGATCCAATTCTAGGGTTTACATGGGCAAATTTGTAATGCCATAACGGATGGTCCATGGGAAGCCAATCCTATGTGAATGCAGGATTCTTCTGTATATCAACGGAGCTTGTCATATCATCTGTGAATTCGATCAATGGTTGTTTAGTATATTAACAAAAAACATCATATCACTTTTTTTTTCTGTGCATTAATAACACTCACTTTATTCAAATTGATGTAATATCTACTGCTAATAGTATACAATCAGCTCATCTAAGAATCTATTCTGCAGATCACGACGAAACGATGATTTGATGGCCATGATGAAACCTTTGAAATAAAGTCACTTTGTCGGGGGAATGAGAGGGAAGCTTCAGGTGTCGCCACAAATTAAAATGTCTATGAAGAAAAATTCTACGATCATTTTCCAGTGTTTGATTGATCAGGTCGCCGGTGGGCTGAAATCACTTCAATTATGAACAAGGTCTTTCGACATATCCAAGGTCCACCATGTACCAGTTAGCCTCCCGTTTGTTTTGATGTTTATGTCGTGAATTCTAGCCTTTTATGATAAGGTTTACTGTAATGCGATGATTACATTTGTTAATATTTTACAGTGTGATTTCTTTTTGTGCAAGATATTATTATATGATAACTATCTGATTTGTAACCATTTTAATCATACTTATTGAACTTCATGACCGGTTTTATATATTTTTTCAAACACGAAAGTATTATATTCTAACATGAAACACAGAAAGTTTTAATATCATTGTAGCCTTTGCTCATTATAATTCAACATTTTTTTTAATAATTTAGCAATACTCGATCAAATGCCACCAAGAACCCAGGCACATGGAAACACGAGAACGTATCGCCATCTCCTCGGTAAGCTCTTCCCAAGTACGAGACTCGGCCTCCTGAGCAGCACATCAGGCATATCACCCGAGGGAACCCACTTGACCGCCTGTGGATGCACTGCCCATGAAAATTGTCCGGATAGGCGCGTACAGCACAGGTATCCCTTGCCCCCAGGGCTGGTCGAACTTGGCAGGGAAGGTGAACCTGAATCAGATAGTCTGTAACGTAGATGAACCTAGGATTCTAGTACGAGAATGCTTGTTTAGTCCTCATAGTGCTCCCTGGGATGCAGATGAAGTTGACCAGAAAGGAGGCCAACTTTTGGAGAACCATCTAAAGTTGCTCTCTTGGAGCTGAGGGAGCTTACTTTGCATGATGAAGGCCTAATGAAAAGATAATGACAGAGGATTGAATCGACTTTATGGGTCGCGGAGGAAGAAGAGAAGAAAGGGGTTCTGCTTTTGATGGTCACATTGTTTTACGCGGTTTAGAAGTCAGGTGAGAAGAACAGTCGATTCTTCTGAGTAATAAATACTTCAAGAAAGCGGAAACCTCTCTCCCATACCGGTGTGCACTGTCGTAATTCATGGAAAAAGGGAATGATAGCTATTCTAGATTTTTCCCGGGGACAAATACAGAATCCTGAAAATCTAGCAGAACCAAATAACATGATGGCTCTGGTTTGGTTGATCTGGTTAACAGGGTGAACGGAAACTTGGAGTGCCGATGTGTGGACAAAGGGAGAGCTTACAGAACAAATCAAGTTAATATCTCATCTGCTTTTGCCTTTGTATGATAAGTCTCTTCCTTTCATCATTTCCTTTCTAAGTTTCATCCAAACTTGGTCTCGGCCTCACAAAATCCCATAACTCCCCACCAATGTGAATATTTTTCTGTGACTAACAGCTCGCAGCCCTGAAGTATAAGATCAGCTTATAGCTAATCTCGTGATTCCATCGTTAGTCGATACTATCCTCTAATTCAAGTGAAACATGAAAGAGACGAGCAAGCCCTTTAAAAAGATTAGAGAAGCATCCACCTTCTATTAGCTTTTATAGGAAATGAGTTACATAAGCAGTGCATTCAATATACATCAGTCAAATGGAAACAGCAATATATCAATCATCAGAACTAAGCAAAAGGAAACTTCCAGCCCATAATACACGAGCAGATCAGAGAAGCCGCAAGGTTTGAAGAGGAAACCTCAAAAATTTCCATCAATTGCACGAGGCTGTCCAATGCAGAAATGCATGTATCAAGGACTCCGGTGAAGCTGTTGAGCTAAGCTTCCATTTCATAGCCCGCTAAGTCTCACTAATTAACTCTGAGATTATCTTGTCTTTTAGGCCAGATTATTGGAAGATGAATCATCCATCGGACTAGATTTCAATGCAGCATCATTACCATCATCCTCGAGTATCTTCCCATCCTGGGGCACAAGACATGGGATACCGTCCTTTATCTATCAATAAATAAGAGAAGCAATCAGTTTCCAAATAAAAAGAAAGAAATTTTATGCTGCAAATGGATGTGAAATAGGTGGTACAAAAAGAAAAGGTCCCAGGTATAGCCAATCTTGAAGGGCAAAAATCACAATCACAGTCTAACACTCTCTCCATGAGTGTGCAGATACATCAATTAAGGGCAAAAAGGCCATGTTTTACGAACTCACACCTACTGTTACAACAGGGCCAAATGCTGGCTCACCCAAACAGGTAAACCATCAAATAGCAAAAGTATGATTATATTTCCTACATAACATCGAATTCCAATTAAGTAGAAGCTAGAAACTTTTCAATCATCATATATTAAGGGCTTTCACAGAAGGGCCAAGTATCCAAGGAACTGACTGATCATATAGTTAAACCCAATCCGCATATCAAAAACAAGTCAGGCATCAAGAACAAGACATGCGACCGGATTGTTCAAAAAGCACTGAACTTTGTGCTTCATTTAGAACTTACAGGGAAGGAAACGCCAATTTCATCGCTGATCAAAGTCCCTGTCTTATCACATACCCTGCAAAACATTATGAAAAGATACACATCAATCAGAGCCAACGATGTCAATTTCAGCTAATCCCCATCAAAAGAAAACGAAACGGGGAAACTTCCAGTTGAGTGAGAGGACCTTAGAAGTTGCTTGGATAAAGGACAGACGAGGATCTCAGAGAGAGTCCTAGTGAGGAGGGCATTAATTGCGGCGTCTCTCAGAAGCGCCACGCTCCCTCTCACCATCTCTCGTTCCGCTGCCGACGAGCCCCAGGCTGCAGCAGCAAAGTGGAGGAGGATAACCGACGTGGAACGACGAACGGCGCCGTTCCTGGTCGGGCAAGCTCCGGACCCAATCCTGAACCGAAATTTTCGGTTTGGCTCCGAATGCAGACCGGAATAAGATAAACCATCATGAAACCACGTCGTTTTTAGAAACAGTCGACTGAATGATCGACTCAGTGAAAAAAGTCTTAGATATTCTTATCAACGTCCATTAAATTACTTTAATTAATATCAATTATAATAATTATTTAAATAAATAATATTAATTTATTTATTTATTATATTTTAATTAATATTTTTTTATACCACGTAACTGAGTTAGAATTGCGTGAGAATTTCTCCGCTCTGAGATGTAGTTTCTCTAATTACTGTTCCCTCCGACAATTCAGTCAAGAGTGGGGCCCGATCTATTAATAGATAGTCCAATCAAAATAAATGGTCCGCACGGACAGCTATGCCCTCCTCCCATTTCACAACCGGCGCGCTATTCACGGGAAATTGAGGGCCCTAATGAGGATCATCCTGTCCTTTCTCCTTTACAATCTCCCCCTAATAACTTCTTTCCTGATTTATTTACATCCCCCGCTCAATTACCGAACTACCCCCACCGCTTATCAGCTCTCCTCACGTGTGCAATCAATTATCTGCGGAAGACCGTCCCCTTTTCTTCATAAATTCCCTATTTTTATAAGCATGATTTAGTTGAAATGTTTTGATTTTTTATATGAGATTTTGTATAAATAAAAGTTTATGATTAAATTTTTTTTTATAAATTAAATTATCTGAAAGTAAGATTAGTCAAAAAAACTTAACAAATTTTTAAGACAACTGATGTGATGTGCGTAGAAATTTCATGTATTTTATTTTTCTATTTTCCCGCCTCGGATCCTTCTTTCGAAATTAAATAATTTCTAAAAATATACGGAACTATTTGAGGTATATAATATATATATATATATATATTAAAATTCAGTCACGCAATCTTCGCCGTCTGATTTGATATGACCGAGCCGACAGGATCTCGAGGCTGTCCATGGCCCACCACAGGTACTGCAGCCCATAGTTCGTCCAATCTCCAGGCGACGCGTGTGACACGAGGAAGATTATTCTGGCAGAACACGTCACTCGATTTTTCTCCCTTTTTTAAAGGTTTTCAATTTTATGAAAGATTAATAAAAAGAAAATTTTATGATAAAATTGCTAAATTCTTTAGTGGGTTGTGAAAATAACTCCAAATCCTTATGTTTTTTAATGTTTATGTTCATTCTGTGCAGTTAATTAACTTGTTGAACGATTCAGTAATGGGACTGCATAAGCTTGCAGTAACCATATTTGATTGTGATAGTTTGAAATTATTTTTCTCTAATTTAATTTTACGAATAAAAATTTATAATATAAATATTAATTATATTTTTGAATAAGAAAAATTATTTGGGGCAGAAAAGAAACTGTTGCTTTGTGAAAATTTTGGCGCGCAAATTCGCCCCGTTCAAATAGAGACCTAACCCTAGAAAGGCAAAGGCCCCATCTTTCCATTTTCCACTACTCTCTCTCTCTCTCTCTCTGTCTGGTATCAGTTTTCGGGGTTTTGGTTTCTCCGACAGCTCTCCTCGATGGAGGTAATCATTCGCATGTTTGCGTTCATTCGTTGCGCTTACGCATCTGAGTCCTGATTTGACTCAGTATCCTCCTGCTTCTCTCTCGCAGCTCATTTCCTTCACTTTTATGGCTGGTAGAATTGATATTATCGACCCAAATGGCTCTTTCGCTGTCTCACTTCTGCACTTCTTCTGTCCATTGTTTACCGCGATAGCTCACTTCTGACTGACTGAATCTTTTTTGTTTTTCCTTTTTTGGTAAATTGATCGGCTAATTCATTGCTTAATTGATGAAGTACCCGAGTCTCTTCTCTAGTGTTGTCCATAGTTTCAGAAGTTTAGCCTTTTCCTTTTTGGCTTGCAGTGTATTTGATTGGGAAATATTGGGTTACGATGAGAAGTACACATTTTTTACCCTTTAGGTGCATGTATCGTTCATTGGCGATGCATTGATTCTGAAGATGATCGTCCTTTCAAGCTCATAGATTTTATGTTTACAGGTTCAATTTTGTTCAAAGGGAAATTTGTTAGGATTGGGAAGGTGGTGATGGATTGCCTCTTGAGAAGAGGGGAGAGGGCTGAAGCAAAAGAAGAAAAGTTGAGATTTTTTTGGGGAAATAAGGAGGAAATTGCTGGGTAACAGAAAAAGGGCGTTGAATCATGGGAAAAGGATACCCTAAAGATAGAGAGCCCAAGAGTTCGAGACAGAAAAGGCGATCCAGAAGCTCGGGTAACAAGTATCTGAAGCCAGGTGCTCTTTCACAGCTTCGATATACTAAGGCATCAGGTACAAGATCATGCACTGATCTTGGGAAGAAAAGGATCGCACTCCTGGATGTCAAGAAAGGGGAAGAGAGCTTGTTGATTGCTGATAAAGCACTTGATAGAACTCCGCTTATGCTATCCCCAGTGAGTCTACTTGAACAAAACAACGTGCTGCAAGAGGTTGCTGTTTTAGATTCTGCCAGGACACTGGATGATGTTGTGATTGAGGGTACTCCAGTGGATAGAAGTCCTGTCTTTTCTTCACCTGTTAATTATATTAAACAGAACCACTTGTTGAGGACACCTAAGACACCTCGATTTGAAGATTGTGATACTGAGTCCAAGCTCGAGGCTCTCCCCATGGATTTGCTGGTATTGTTAAGGCCCTTGATTTCCTATACATTATTGTCTTATATTTGTTTACCTTTTGGATCTTATTTCTTCTGGAGCATGTTTCTTTTTTTTTTTATTTTTTGAATGAATGTATAGACTTAGATTTCTTGCAGCCACTGTCAGTTACTTAGTCAATGACCAGAACACCTTAGGCAAAACCAGTAGAAATCAGATGGGTTAGTCCAGTGTAGTTTAGGACTTTAAAAGATTGAGAATTATCTCAAGTTCCATGTTGAAAAGAAGGAAACTGTCTTGAAAGTTCTGCTAAATATTATGTATTCAAAATGGATCAATTATGACAGAACATCTTGCAACTCCATCAAGTTATCATGGCTTCACTCTTATCAATCAGGGGCAGAGACAAGCTTGACTTTAGTATGGATGTTCTAGTATGGGTTCTGACTGGATTCGATGGTCAATGAAGAGCATTTTTGTCCTGAGATTAAAATTGGCTATGCTGGAGATGGTGCAATGTTTAATTTGAGGGTCTCAGAGAATTTTACAAGTGTTTCTGAAACCATATTGGCTTACAGTATGCTGGCATGCCCATGATCTTTATGTAGTGTTAACCTGTATTGAGATCAGAAATTTGGATAGATTGTTGTTGTATTTTTAAAGCGCTCTGTATTCTTCTTGCATTTTGATGCCTTATAACTGTTTACAAATACCTTGGTCCTTTTTTTTTTTTTTTTTAACTTTAACTTGACGTGTGCGGAAAGCTTTGTTTTGCCTGTATTGTACCAATCTGGTGTTTCAAGGTCTAACCTGCTCACTCTTTTACCGTAGCTTATCATCAATCTATTAGTATCCCTAATGTGCTTGTACTTCCGTGAATTTTAAGGTCAAAATACTTTGTCACTTGCATCATGACCAATTGAGGGCCGTGTTTCATGTATCTCAGAGAATAAGGAAAGCTGTAAGTCTCTTGGTACTGTTGTCTCTCGTCACTCTGTCTTCTTATGCAGTGGACCTGGCAGTTTTCATCGGGACCATGCGTTATCTTCATCTGAAGTTTTTTTCTTTCTTCTTGTGACTCTTGGCTCAGGTTATTATTGCTAAGCAGTTCCACTTCAACTACACAACGCCAGATCGCTCCCGCCAAGAAATGTTAAGGATGATGACTCCTCGGCCATCAGAACACTGGCCATTTAAAAGGTGAGTCTCAACTTCCCTTTTATTTATAATTAGACGTGCTGCTGGCTCACTCTGAAGCACATGTTCGCAACTGATCATATAATGAATCTCCATGGTGTCATGTTCAATCAATAAAATCCAGCAGGGCAGAGGGAAAGGGAGCTCTGATGCGGAGCCCACTGGCTCCGAAGGCACCAAGGCAGGGACCACGCCCACCATCTCGAATTAAGCTCTCTGAGATGCGCCAGATTGCTGCTGTCCTTTTCCAGGAAAAATCAGCATTCCCTTCTCGATGCATTGTCCCTTCTGTCATCTCCAAGCAGTGCAAGTCCCTCACTTCTAATCGAGCCCTATTCTATGAGGATGAGTTGTGCGAGGCAGTTGCCCAGAATAAGCTCCGCTGATTTGATCATTTCCCTATGGTCTAATGAGGTTTGGTTGCTAGCAACAAGGGGGAAAGGGTGGCTCCTATGGGTGAAATATGTATATAGTTTGAATTTCTGTCTCCATATAGGTTGGTCATAGTTAGGATTTGCTAGGAAGTTTTGTAGCCTTTGAAGTGCTGAGGTTGAGGTCGAGCCACCCTGCCATGGAGGCTTTTAGTAAGATCTGAAGTTGTTAGGACAATAGTTTTCTGGTGCAATCGGGACACTATCCTGTGAACCAATTATGTGTAAATCTTATATATGCGGTTGATAAGTGGTTTGCTCATCTCGAGCATTGTTCTTTTCCGTTTGAATTTGCTGTAGTAATACAATATTCCTCTTCTTCCCCTGGCTTCTGGAAATATAAGCTTTGTGTCATGTTAGAGATGGGGATGAGCCAGGTGCTTTAACAGGCTCGAACACTTACGACAACAATAGATCACAAGACATAACAGAGGAAAATATGATGACCCGGTTGCGGTGGCAACATGGAGGCTGCTTTTGTTTCATCTATCAAAGACATCAAAGTCCAGCCGGTGTACGGTTGGAGAGATTATTGTATCAAGCAATCTTGCTCATGAACTTGTTGTACACCTCTGTGGTGACTATCTTATAAGCCCTCTCAGTCGGGTGGTAGCTGTCCCAGAACACGAACTTGGTGTCATCCTGGCAAGTCTTGGTGTCGGATAGACGAGTGCACAGTACGCTCACCTCTATATTCCCCGTGCCACAGCACCCACTGTTCTCGACCTCGAATCCTGAGATCAGCACATCACTGTAAGAGACTAAATATGGATTCTTCTACATAGACTAACAAGTCAGGTGCATGGTGTAGAAATGCCAGGAAATATGACAAATACACACGTATACAATACGTAGACGTACCGTACTTGGACGGGTTTTGGATGATGTCGAGGAGAGTAGGGTAGATGTCCAAGAAGACGAGCCTGCAGCCGGGGAGCTGGGAGTTGAGGGTCTCTACCTGGGAGGAGAGCTTGGAGTTGAAGAGCTGAGCCGCCTGATTTTCCGACTCCGAGCACCGCCTCTCCAGGCCCCCTTCGAGCGTCCTCTGTGATGGCACGCACCCGATCGGTGGCACGCTTATCACCCCAATCATCCTAGCCCCCTGCCCGTACAGTTCCTTCACCCACAAGAAAACGAAAAGGATCAAGAACAAGAAAACTGCCCAAAAGTATAAGATTATTCTTTCGTCTGTTAGTGCATACCTGAAAGAAACTCGAGGCTTGACTGACCATAAGGTCGGTGTACGAGGGAACGTCGTAGTGGGCCCGACGGAAAGGAGTCGTGAAGTAAGTGTTGGCGATGTCGTCGCTGCCGCAGACTACTATGTACAGGCTCTCCGCCACGATGGCTGCCGCCTGCTTTTCTCCAACCGCCGCCGTGATCTTACCGACATATTCCTTAAAGAGGTTCAGTTGGTCCGGCAGTGATATTGCTGACTGGATGAACATGAATATGAGGATTAAATCAGAACAAAAGAGGAGTCAAAATTAAGGATTTGCTAGTGAAATTTAACGGCATGCACACGACGACACGACAAGAGCTGGAGGAAGAAAGAGCTATACAGCGATTTTGGGAGTGAGAGGGTCGTAGCCAGTGGCGCCAGAGGCGAAGCTGACACCGGTGAGGAGATCCTCGGTGCTCAGATTTGGGTCAAGGTACGCCGGCAGGTACTCCTTCAACCCACATAGCTCCGCTGTTTCATTTCCATTTTGCCTTAGTGTTCTTCATAATTGGATCTTGCAATATTAGTAAGTTATTGTGCGTTTGAGTTACGTACTCGAAGGAGATTTGATTTGACATATACCTTGCTTTACTCGTCTGTTGTTACTCATGCAATACGTATTCAAGCTACGACTAGTCCTGTTGCAAAGACTATCACCAACTGGATACAGATCAAGGCGAACAACCTTGGTCGGGAAATTGAGTTACGACTTTGCACGACCTTAACCTCGACATCTCGTTGTGTTAAAAATTCGATTAGACATAAAAAGTTCGAACTGATAAGCAGTTGTAGGGATAGTTCAAAACGATATTCCTTTCATACTATGCTTTAGCATTCCCGAGTATTCCATGTTGGGCTGATCAAGTAGCATGTGATGATATCCTTAAAAAAAAAATGGAAAATGAAAGAGTTCCCGTGTCTACATAAAAAAAAAAAAAATGCATACGACGTCATTGCTATCGACTTGTAATCAAGAAATATTGGATTTAACTTTTATTAATAAAACTCTTTGTATCAATTAAATTTGTTCTTTTTTATATACAAATGAGATACGTAGACCTAAAAGAGGTAGAGAAAAGAGGGTACAGGGAATGTCACTGATGAGATCGAACCTCGGATCTCTAAGTTACTAGTGATAATAGTGAATTTAATGTTCAAAACAAGCTAATCATTCACTTAGACTTTACATTGGGTCGCGAAGTTAATGCATGGTTCGGAGAGTTTTATTTTATTCGTAAGGTTACCTGACTCCAACGTAAATTATTCAAATTTTGTATAATTCACGTCGAAAAAAGGCAGGTAAATACCTAGAAAATCAGAGGGTATTCTTCCATTGCTAAACCTTCCCGTAGGTATCCCTCCCATGAAGTCCCTCCCATATGGTGGGAAATCGCACTTCACCACAGTCTTTATATTGTTGTTATTCCCGGGATCCACGATCGAGTCTCCAAACACGATAACTGCCGGGAACCTCGGTGCCCCGTTACCCGGGAGGGCAGCGGCCGGAGATTGTCCGAAGAGAATCGAGATCGAGATCTCGAGGGAAACGGCAATGAGAATTCCGGTGGCTGTGGAAGAAGAAGGACGAGGTGGAGATGGGAGAGATGGTCTTGAGGCAGCAGTCCTCATGTCGGAGACTGAGATTCTGTCGTGTTGAGTGCACAGCAGCATCGTCTTCTATTTATCGGTCTCCAAAGGTTTCCGGTACTTTGCACCGATGACACGGTTGGACGTCTTTTCACTTGAATTTTCAAGTTCAAAGTTTTATACATGGAAAAAGAAACTAACGATCGATTGCGAACTTCTTATTAAGCACCTGTTTTGATACCGTGTCATATCCAAGCTTCATCGTCCGACTAACTCCCACCGTCTGATATGCATGCCGACAAACGCACGTCTTATTGTCCAAGTAGATTTGAGTCTATTATGCATTTGATTCAAATCTCAGTTGAGCAGGACATTTAGTATGTATGAATATCCAAAGACATATAATCTTGTATTAATACACTGTAATCGAGATTATTCATCTCCTCTGCAATTAAACCCTAGTTACCAATACGGTTGGCATATCGAGCATGAATCCAAACCGGTCTAGATTCGATGCATTTTCGAACGAGAAATGCGAAATCGACTTTTGTTCTATTATTGGTCCACATCTTGACTGTCATCGATCTATACGAGATTCAATTTCTATCACATAGTCAATGAAATTGCATGTCTAGTCCAGACATTGCCAGCATTGCTTTACCCTGTTTATATTATTACATGCCAAAACCCTAATTCTCCATGTTTTCCTTTCGTGCTGTTAAACGTGCATACTGTTTTTCAATTAAAATCGTGTTCCTTTTCTAAACGTGTTTCCAGTTAGAAACGGTTCCTATTAATTCATCGGTCTGCTTTGTACGGTTCGGTGCAACTCAACTTTCAATGAGAGTCGATATCATACTGTGCCAAAAACATCAATAATTTGAGGATGAGATCGAATCAATCATTTGATAAAGGAAACAAGCTCTTTGCTCCTTACTGGCCGATCCGACTCGAATATGAATCTGTCAGAATCCGTTCGATTTTAAATAAGAGACCATGTAAAAAAAAAAAAAAAGGAAAGAAGCTCTTTTAATTATACTTCCCCAACTAACTGGGTACGATATTTGTGAATTGTTAAATTGTCTATGGTACGTGTTTAATCAATCGACCACAGCTCCTGCAACCTCTGAGCGTTCTAATGAACAGTGATTTCAATAAATATGATGCGTTTCTTTTCGTTGGGTAAATGACGCTTTTGATTTTGGTCCTCAATCTTTCGCACTTTTATCATTTTTAGCTCTCATCCTTTATTTTTTATCATTCACGTCCTCAACTTTTTGAGTTTTTGCTACTTTGATCTTACTGTTACTTCTTCCATCTAAAAAGGAATATTTTCATCCAAAAATTATTTTTTAACAAAAACTATTTTTTCAAAAATAAAGAAAAAAAGCAAACGAAAGTGAAAAATATCTGTAGAGTTTTACAGGTTAGCACATCCCCTTCAAAATTGAGATACGTTTCTGATTGAAAATTGATTGATGCCTATTATCATTACAAAATTGTAACTTGTTATGATAAAAATGAGTTCTAATTTTAGAAGAAACGTATGTTATTAATCAATATTTTCGTAATTAGAGACTGAATATACTTTTTTAAAAATATTTTTATTGAAAAATAATTTTTGAATGAAATATAATTTTTGAATGAAATATAATTTTTTAAATAAAAAAAGTAACGGTAGGAGTAAAGTGGTAAAAATTCATAATGTTAAGGATGTGAATGGTAAAAACTAAATGTTTATGACTAAAATGATAAAAATATGAAAGATTGAGAATCAAAAGTATCTTTTTCCTATCACTACAATCCGACGTCTGAAATCTCAATATCTGCAAACCGATCGAACGACCCGATTGGAGCGCGTCTCAATCGACTTGACTTAAAAGGATCGAAATCCCCGAATCTTATCCCCCTCTCTTGCACGGCCCACAAGCGTAACCCTAGATGAAGTCATAAGTTATATCAGATGCTGGAAAACATGGATCAGCCTGAGTCGATGCGAAGACCGGAAAATAATATAGATTTCTAAATATCGGATGGTATATACTGAGAAAATTTCAATTGTATCACGAAAATTTATTTAATACTTAATAAAATTTCATAGTTTTTATCATAATTTAGTGAATTTTTAAATACCGAAGTAGGTAGATAAAAGGGGAAGGGGAGATTTAATGATAGGAAGGGGGCAAGAACCTGTCGCCATTGCCAACGAGAAACACCCACCAGTGGGGCTATCAGTCATTTTCTTAATTAATGAAGCTTCCCAACTAATTAAATTGTGGAGGTGAAAATTTTTCATAACATCAATAAAAGAATGAATTTTATAAATAGTATTATTTTATATTACTCTTTAAAATTAGCACTATTATATAAGAAATATTTTAATTTTTTTCAAAAATTTCATAATTACCCCCCACATTATTTCCTCTCCACCTAACCCTAATTCCCAAATCCCCTCCACCTCCTTCCTTCATCCCGCCTGCAGCCCAACCTCCGGCCGTTTCAGTCGCCCCAGTCACCTCCCGCCATTCGGCCTATCGCTCCTGTTGCCATTCGGCGCGCCGTTCCAGTCGCTCCAGTCACCTCTCTCTCTCTCTCTCTCTCTCTCTTCCGCCTTTCTCTCTGCCTCTTCTTTTTGCCGAGCAGACAGGCGGTGACTGACATCGTGCACAGGAACTTCACGGTCGGGAGCAGACTGGCAGCTAGGACAAGCAGCACCTCACGGCCAAGAGCAGACCGACGGTGATCGGTGTCGGGGCATCGATTGGGGATCGGGCATTGCCAGTGGCTGCTCGTCGCTGCCGGTGGTCGCTGCCAGTCCCCCGGTGGGCTTCTGCCATGGAGGAGAAAGGGCGAGAGAGAGAGAAAAGGAGAGATGGAGGGATTTTAAAATTTTTAAAACAGAGTAATTTGATCTTTTACTATAATGTGGTGCTTTTTTTTAATTATTTATAAATTATTGTTAGTCTTGAAAGGATAAAGACACGCAATGTCTTTTTTCCCTATTAACACAAATATCAAAAACTCCTTTCTTCTTTTTCCCTCAGAAAAGAAAATTACTCGGCACGTATTTGTCCCTCCCCCAGAGGAACTGTCCTCCGATCTTCGTTTTCCATTTTTGTCTAGGCAATCTTCGGCTAGGTTTGAGTAATTCGGCATCTCTTTTTTTAATAATATTTTGAATTTTAATATTATAAATAAAAGAAAATTCATTATTCAATATCTCAAATTTTGTTTGTTTTAGATGTTTTTAGTCGATCCCAATTATTGCTCACCCTATGAAAAGTTGATAACGTTGCTGTTTCACGAGTTTATTGATTTAATTGGAGTCATTTACTGGTTGGAGCCCACGGAAATAATGATGACTCGATTTGACTTGACGGAAACCATCGTGAGAAAAAAGAGCACGTAAACTATATTAATATAATATATCTGTCCAATCAGAATTTACTATTTATATATTTATATAATTATAATTTATAATTGGTTAGTTTTTTAAATGATTTTTATTATTTATAATTTTTTTAATTAAAGTTAACCGTTTATTAGGATTTTTTATTTTTTAAAGGTTTTTAGAATTTAATAACTATAATTGTACAATTATTGATTACATGTTAAGTTCTGATTAGACGGATATATTACGTCAGATCGTTTACATGATATGACCGCTCTATTGAAAATTTTTTCGATCAAGAAACCTATCGGGCTCCACTTGGAGACCAACGACTCTGCGAACCGGTGATTGTCGTGGGAGACTATTGATGGTACTTAATAAAAAATCAGAAGAGAGATTATCAACTGAAGGTGGAGATAAGAGGGGTAGTTAAGAAAGGGTCACAAACTAGACAACTAAAGAGGATAATGCACTCACCCAGAGGGAGTTTTGAGTGTAAATAGGGTTATTTTTCAAAATATTTCGTTAAAAGTAGTTCCTTCGAAAGTATTTACAGAAATAGCGTTTTGTAAATGCATATTCAAAATGCGGTTTTAGTATTAATGAATCGCATGTTCAAAATACGGTTCTGTAAAAAAAAAAAATTTTTGGGTCAAGAGCCGCATTTTAAAGATGCGGTTCCACTGAAATTTTTTTTTAATTTACAACAGAACCGCATCTTCAAGATGCGATTCTTGGCAAATTTTTTTTTTTATTTTTTGAAGAACTGCTACTCGGGTCTACCTGCCGAGAGCTCTGTAAAAGTAAAAAAAAACTAATCAATTTCCCATGCAGCTGCCAAAGTTGTCAGTAAGAGTCAAAGGCTGGAGCAAATATTGGCTGGGTGGTACACATCCAGAGTGGATGTGTAGAAACCACCCGGAGAGTGACACGTGTAAAGCGAAAAAAGAGAAGTAAAAATTCATGGTGACTGACAGACAGAAAGAAACGAAAAATGAGCAATTAGTGTCACTCTCTCTCCTCACCTCACCCATCCTTCTATCTCTCTTTCTTCTTGCTGTCCTCACCCTCTTCCCAGTCGTACGGCTTCTGCCGAAATTAAAAAAAATTGACACACAGAGAACCGCATCTTAAAGATGCGGTTCTTAATCAAAATTTTTTTTTTATAAAACCGCATTTTGAACATGCGATTCATTAATACTAAAACCGCATTTTGGACATGCGTTTACAAAATGCTATTTCCGTAAATACTTTTGAAGGAACCACTTTTAACGAAATATTTTGAAAAATAACTCTATTTACACTCAAAACTCCACCCAGAGGACCCCAAACAGAAATCCCAAAAGGATGGGAATGCGGAGCATGTACTCCACCGAACCATGCAGGCTGGGAGAACAATACAGACCGGCACAGAAGAACAAGGCTTCATCAATATTTTTACAGACGCTGCATGGAAGAACAACAATACAGGACTGGGAGGTGTCGCCCTCAATGGAAACAGAGAAGTCATCACTGGTTGGTACGAAAAGGCTTGGACAAACAACCCTCTGCAAGCTGAAGCCCTAGCATTTCTAAAAGGCATCGACAAAGCCAAAGAGAACAAGTGGGAAAGAATCAAGATCCACTCCAATGCACAGAACCTGATTACAGCAATCAAAGGATTAATACCCGTACCTTGGGAAATTAGGTGCCAAGTTGAGGAAGCTAGGTATCTCCTTGAGTCTTTTGCTTCCTGGAGTTGTGTATGGATACCTGGAAATATGAACTCCTTAGCCCATCATTTTGCATGTATGAGAAACTCCGATCCACAGAGTTCTCGAACCCTAGAAGATGGAAGGGATATCCCTCCGCATTTTGAACCGGAAGCGGTTCACCTGCCTGTGTTGTTTTAACTATAAGTTAATGAAATATTACCCTTATCAAAAAAAAAAAAAAAAGAAGTGGATGATGCCCACTTCAACACTGACTTCTGAAATTATGCTAATCTTTTACTGGTACTACATAGATGGGGTCAGCGCTAGTGCTAGTTGTTCAGTTCGACTGATATGTTCGTATCTAAACACAAAAATTTGAAATATTATGTACCGAGATAGTTTGATTGCCATTACTGTTACAATCTTATATTTGTAAAAAAAAATGATGCATACTTCATTTGAAGGGAGCATTCTTTCTTTACTTTTTTTATTTTTCTTACATTCTATTGATATTGATTATTGTTGTTTCTTTTATTTTATGACTCATTCCATTTTTTAGGATTGCATGGTTTAAAGTAATGGGTCATGCTAGCACTCCCTTGACCTTGATTGATTTGGGTCAGAGTTAATAATAATTCATTGTTCTATGATGAGAAATAATGCTTTGCATTCCTAACTTGATTAGACCTTCCAATCATGTTACCAGGTATCGATTGCTACACCCGATATCGCCATCCTTGGCATGGTCAGATCGGCCTCATGGCAAATCTACCTGGGACTGAAGAATGAGAATTCCATTGGAGCTGGTCACAGTAGTTCGGAATGTGCAGAGTACATTTGCACTGGAGATGTGTCCTAGGGGGTGACAACATCTCCAGCTCATCTTCAAAGGGGAAAGAAAATCAGATTGCAGTCCATTTCAGTAACAAAAGATCCCTCAGGCTCTGTAAAACATGGCAACAAGTCCTCCCACGGATACTAAAATGGCACAGTATTCTCCAGCAGGTCAGAATGGACATATTCAATCCCCAGAAAGATGGTTATCCGTGCAAAGGCAAATTTACCATAGAAGAGGGGAAAATCTGTAAATACACAGAGAAAAACAAAACAGACAAATTGACAAGTCATCGCCAGAAACGAACAGGATAACATGACTGGATTACAGATCAATGGAGTGGTACCCCCGACATTGATTACACAGAAGAAATTCCAAGTCATTTTTCAGTTGATAAAATAATCAGCAAAAGCAGCTTGATTAATATAGAAGTTAAGGCAAAATAGGGGGGAGGAGATACAATGGGGGAAACGGTGAGTCATCCTTCCTTTTCGTTCCTTCCGGTCTGGTTTATGCGTCAAAGATGACACCTAGTCTCGATTACAATACTGAGCAGGCCTTCTGAGCTTTGCCTTTCTTTTTCTTTTGCTTTGGGGGTTGAAGTACGACCCTTATGGCTTGATCGAAGACTGCCTTCACATTCTGCAAAAGAATGAGCATGGTATTGCTCAGTACAAGCAGTATTAATGATCTAGCAGAACCCGAACAAGTTCTCATACAGGGATGGTATGTAATATATGCATACCTGCTGGGTTTTCGAACTGCACTCAATGTAAGCAGGAGCTCCAATCAGCTTCCTCAACTCCTCTCCCTGGAGAAATGAAAAACATAATGAAAGCATTCAATCACATATAAAAGAATCTGACAGGAAGAAGGAGAAAGGATGGCCTTGCCCCCAGCTTGGTTTTATAAAAGCAGTTTCGACTACCTGTTGGGAGGATATCGGCACAGCACCAGGATGGTCGACGAAGAACTGCTTGTCGTCCCGAAGATCTGACCCATTTAACAATCAATTAACGCTCTGTTGGTCACTCAACACAATCCCATGCACTTCAGAGATGATAACCAGATGCTCAGTTCTAAAAATGGTCAGAATGGGAATGTGACCATGGAATGTCGTGTTTAGCATTGAAACATTCTTCGCCCATCAACTGGTGGTTAAGTTTAGAACCTCATAGCAGATAACAAACTCCCAGAAATCACAGATGCCAGGATTAGTCAAAGAATGATAATCTTACTACTTTTTTTCATCATTACCACCAGGTGAAAAACAAATTCCTGGGTCTATATATATATGCCTGATTCCATCAAAACCAGAGTTGCATTATAGATCATTGAAGTATCAACAGGTGCTGCTTTCATGATGAGCAGCTAACAAGTCAATATCAAGTCCATTTCTCCTGCACACGGTGTGCTTAGCAAACTACAGTAGTGCAGGAATCAAGATCTTGCAGAAGTAGGATCCACAAATGTGAAGATATGACTGTCAAACAGATGAAAAGTTCTGGTTAGAAATCTTACCAAGCTTCGTCCCAACAAGAATTATTGGGACCCCAGGCGCATAGTGTTTCAACTCAGGAATCCACTGCAAAGCAAATGGAGAGATATCACAACAACATCTCAAGAAATAGACAACAAAACCTGTTCAATTAGGATTTGTTTGTTTGTTTGTTCCACCTTCTTCGAGACATTCTCGTAGCTGGCTTTGCTAATGAGGGAGAACGCCAGTATGAATACATCTGCCCCACGGTAACTCAAAGGTCTCAACCTGTTGTAATCCTCCTGTCCTGTTCCACCAAATGAAAGTAAGCAGGTTGAGAAACTAAATTAAATCCCAGGCATCATATTAAACTAGAATTGAAAAGGGAAAAATAGAATGGCGTGCTCAATTACCAGCAGTATCCCACAATCCCAGGTTCACAGTACTCCCATTGACGACCACATTTGCACTAAAATTGTCAAAGACAGTAGGCACATAATCCTGTTTTAAAACCATGTTGCAATACAAAGATGAGGAAGGTCTAAGATCGAATCAATACTACTTTCTGTAATAAAAAATTCTCAGTGTCACCAAATTCATTGGGCTGAAGATCAACAATGCCATATTAAAGTATAACAAGATTGCCTACTGTCGAGATATAACAGATTGCAACAAATGGAACTGCAAATGGACCATACATATTTCAGTTCCACATGAACCGAGCAGGTAGCCTCTAAATAGATAAGAAGTAGCAATAGATTAAAATTCCAGAACAATGCCCATAGAATGTTATACAAATACAAAGAAAATCTGAAAAACTTAAAATGAAAAATCCAAACAGAGATCAACATCAATTCCTGATCGTGGAATACGACGGCTCCGTCTGTTGAATCAGAAAACGGGAATTATTATAGGTAAAAAAGAATTGATGATATGTTTCTGTCATCCAAGCGGGGGCCATTATAATCAGAAAGATAAAAGCTGAAGATGTGCTGAATATAATATACTGCGAAGCTCTCTTCCTTTATAGATAAGGAAAACAAATGAATCTCAGAACGATCGCCATTTCCTTCAATATATGCAATTTTCTCATATCAAAAAGCGCCGATTTTTACTTACTTGTTGGACATTTTCACAAAGTGATGGCAAAACAAAATTGTTTTTTTTTTTTAAGAATTTAAAAAATTCAAATTCTCGGAGAAAATTCCGAGCAAAAACGGAGAATAACATTGGAGGAAACAAAGCCGGATCCGGTGAAGAAGAAAGGGATCACACTCACCGTGGGGAAGGTGTTGCTGGTGTAGGAGATCAGAAGGCAGGTTTTACCGACCGCACCGTCACCAACAGTAACGCACTTTATGAACCTCGAGGCGCTCATCGTCCGTGTCTCTCAGATCTTCTTCACCTGAAGACCTGATCGATCCGCGTCCGTCCTTCTCCGACTCAGTCAATCAAACATCTGCCACAGACAAACAAAACCCCCAGAAGGAAAGAGTGAAAAGAAGCACCCAGTGAGCTGCAGAGCGAAACCCAGAGACCCGAAGCCCTAGGCCGTCAGCGCCGGAACCCTAAGAGGGGGACCCAACTGAGCAATCGGACACCAACAGGGAGGGGAGGGGAGAATGTGGGGAGAAGATTCTCGTGCGAGTGGGAGATCATGAAGTTTGAAGATCCAATAAAGGAGGATTTTTGCTTTTTGCTTTACCTTTTCTGGGGCGTGAAAAATTGCCGTTGAAGCGTTCGTCTGGAGATGGAAAACAGAGGGAAAAGAGAGAACGGAAAATGGAACAATTTTTCCCTGTGTTTCCTTGCCTCGCCTCCACGGCCCTCCCCCACTCGCCGTTTTTTGTCCTTTATTGTAAGAGAGAACAGAGCGAGCGAAGGGCCCGATTCATGATGTCCTGTCCTCTCTGATTTGTTCTCCGTCTTCCCCCTTTTTCCGGGGGTTGTGCTGGTTTCCTTTTTTGATTTTACCCCAATTGACATTTAAAATTTAATAAACTAATCTAAATTTAGTTGATTTTTTTGAATAATAAATTCATTCAATGTAGGTCAGTTCATAAGATTGGAACCAAGAGCCAGTTTATATTGGTAAACCATTTCTTTTGGTGTTTTCCCTTTCTCTTCCACAAAAAGTCATAATTTTTTGGGAATTTCCAGCCCATCTTCGTCAACTTGAAATGGAGTTCGGGTGCTTGCCCGTACATGAGATTGAGTAGGTTGGTTTGGAGGATCTCTCCTACATTGGAGCTCCTTTCCCTGTTGTAAAATTCATAGCATACCAGATCCTGATCCCTGCCCCAACCCCACACAACTTGTCATTTCGTTGAGCTGGTTGCTCTAGTTGGCTTTCATGTGGTGCAAGGAACTTGGATGCTCTCCAGTACAATTGGATTGGTATGAACCGTACACCAGATTGGCTGTTCACGAAACATCGAGGTAGGTTGGATCCGCTGAAATTTAACCATCTTTATTGCCTTCAGCTCTTGGGAAAACGAGCGAGATACAAATGCTCGAATAGGCATGGCCCGGATCCAACTGAGCCGAGAAGCGGGGAGATCAAGCGAGTTCCACCTGAGCTTGTCTCAAGACCTGCATCAGTTCGTTCTTCAGGTAGCTTTTGCTGGAGAAGGGTAAATGTTGGACTTCCATATTTGCATGTTCATGGGAGATTGAAGTGATTATTGACTTGAAGTAGTAGTAGAAGGACACTGTTGATCCGATAGTAGTGTAACCGTAAAATCACCAACATAAACGATGTTTATACCATCATTGCACAATGGCGCCTTGGTTTCTGCAGATGTAAGAATGATAAGAAAATGAAGCGGGAAATCAGAAAAAGGTGTTATTTTTATTAGGAAGTAGTCCCAAAGGGTTACATCAATAAATATCAACGGCAAAGAGGCCGACAACAAGTGCTAACATGAAGGAGAACAAGTCCATCTCCAGCCTAAGATTAAATTAAATTGAATTAGTTAAGGAGAAAGAATCTGATCAGGACTTTGGCCTTGGACTCATTGAGAGTGTAATATCCTGGAAAACCTTCAGCCTCTTATCTATCTTCTGTGGCAGGACCCAAGGATTTCCTACTACCGGCTTCTTCACTTCTCCACTGCTTGGGCCCAGTATCGCTGCGAGGATCGCCTCCTCAAAATCGTCATTGTCCGGCAATAAGTGAGACAAGCTGTCCGATGTTGCCTCTTTCGGGGAAAGGGACACCCTCCTTACCTTGCTCTCGGGCTTCTTCTCAGCTTCCGTTAGGGGTTCCAGCGATCTGATGGAGTTTGCAGCATTTCCCGACCTCGTCCTCTTGAGGGTCTCATTTGGATCCTTTGCCAAATTTGAGCAGTAGAATGGCCGGGCATCAATGTTTAGCGCGTTTCCATGGAAGAATCCTGGGGGATAGTTCTTGCTCTTCAGCTGTGGGAAGGAACCTGGTACAATGTTCGAATCCATGTTCTCATCCGGGAAATCCTCAAAATGCTTGGTGGGCATTGGTCCATTGGATGCCGCCGGCAGGATGCTGCTCTGCTCCCTGCAGGGCTGAGGCTGCCAGATTACCGATGACCCAAGGAAAGTATCAAAGAGCCGGCTCTGCTCGACCCGGTCTAGGCTCTTGTTCATCAGTTCTGACTCGAGGTCCTGGAGCATCTGCTGAGCCCTCTCGTAGGCCTTGAGGTGGGAATCCATACCTCGGGGCCCATCGGCGACTGCAGGCTTGACCCGCCTCAGAGTCTCCTTCGCCTCAGAGATCCTGCCCTGTTTCATCAGACAGATTCCCAAGTTGCACATCTTGTTGTTGTCGGGTGCGATCGAGAGCGCCCTCCTATAAGCATCCTCGGCCTCGATGTACTTGTTCTGCTGCATCAGTGCCCATCCCAAGTTTCCCTTCAATATATTAAAAAAAAAAACGTATAAGCTAACTCTATTCTTGGAGCACAATAGTTCTTCATGTCAAATTAGATCAGACTTCCAGGAACTGGCGAAGCATTATGTCGGACATTGTCTTGTTGAGATACCATACAGGTAACATTTCCACCAAAAGTCAAAGATACCATCAGGATTTAATCTAGTTTGATGTGGGAAATTAACGAGTTAAAATTACCAGCAATCGGGTGGCTTCCTGCTCGACGGAGACCTGAAATTTCTTCCCCTGAGACCGAGCAGTCTTTGTCCGCTTGCCATTGAAGGCCAGTCCTTGCTGGATTAAGTACAGTTTATGCCTCAGCAGGGCAATCTGATCGTCTAGTCTCCCGCACCTCTGCAAGGTTTTTCCTTTTTAGTTCAGCAATTCAGAGCCAATGTTTAAACAGTTCTAAGTTGACTGCTGTGGTGTCATGACTCATGACGATGGGAACCTTATAGAGATCGAGCAGGATATTGTCAAGAGACTCCTGGGCTTGATCGGAGCACCGACCCCGAAGTGACTTGATCGCCTCGATGGCTTCCTCGCTTCGGTTCTGCTGTTTCATCACAATGGCCATGTCCTTCAGGGCACTGTCCACTCTGTCCCCAGCATTGATGGCAGCCCAGAACAGGGGAATCGCCTTCTCGGGATCCTTATCCACCAACTGGTACAATCAGCAGACAGAAATAAAGATCCGATAAATCAGAACCCGATCACTTGAGGTCCTGTGGTCGAACTCTAGGCAGAAGAGATGGACGAGGAGATCCTGACCTGGACATTCTTGGCTCGAACGTAAGGGGTGTCCCCGACAGGGACCTTGTGGGCGACATGGAAGGACTCCGAGTGAGTCCTCGAGAGACCGACCGGCTTTGCAGGCGATGAGGGAGCCGATTTGGTGGGCCTGAAACCAGGGGGAGCAGTCCACATATCCTGCAACATCTCTCAGTCTCTTAAGATTGAACCTTTGTCTCTTTTCCTTCTTTTAGTATAATCTTAAGAGTTTCAGATGCTGCAGATACGTGGAATGCGAGAAGTTTAGAGCAGAGTCTGTAGAGCAGAGAGAGAGAGAGAGAGAGGGGGGGGGGGGGGGGGGGGGGGGGTTTCAAGGAAGGAAGGAGTAATTTAGAGAAAGGGCTGTGAGAGAGACGGAGAGTTTGAAACTTTTCTTTCTGACCGTTGTAATTACCGTTCGGAGAAACTAGCCGTTGCTGCGTCCCTTCCCCATTTCTTTTAATTTTTCCATGAATTTTTTTTTTCCTCTCCTCCTTTTTTTTAACAATAATATGATAATTAGAAGTTCAACACATCCCAATCGATTTAGACTCAAACCCTGTCACTCTCTAGATTATGTATTTTTTATTTACAAAACTCGATTTTTTTTTAGGATAATAATAGACACCGTTTAGTATACTTCATTCTATTTCTTATCTCAAACACCAATCAATCTTTTGACACTCTCTAACCTAATTCTCCAACTCAACACACACACATATATAGCCATATGTTGATGAAAAATAGCTGCCCTTCTTTTTGTGGGTAACGACTACCTCTTCATGAAGTAAATTGCAAGTTACTTTTTAGCATACCAGTGGTAATTACAAAGTACCACTCTCAGTGTCTCCTTGCAGTGCAGTGATGAATGTAGGCCAGAACTTGAGCGTCTAACTCAAAAATCACCCACGTGCTTGGCCATAGTTGTCCTGTCTCTGTACTGTACTATGAATAAACTATCTTCCCTATACGAAAAACCGTATCTCGCACCGTCTTCTTATCATGGAGACTGGCCAGTTTCTGCAGCATGGATCCGGCCTCCGTTTCCTCGGCTGCAAGATCTGACCATCGCACTGTTTTCATGTATTCCCGGTCATGTTCTTTGGTCTCGTTTGCTCGCCTTCAGTTATGGCGACGCCGGTCCTTGCAGTAGAGCAGATCCTGAGTTTAATTTATTGTAGTACGATTTCGACTCCTCCGTCTTCAACACCCAACGAAAGAGGACAGTAGAAGAGCAGGAAATATTCAAGCATTGTCGGCAAGGACAAGAAATTCAGACTGATATTTCATAACTCATCCTTATTGATTTCAACTCATAAACAAAACCAGTGAAAAGGTTAAAAAATAAGTGCATGGATACTGATAAAAACAACCCTCTTTCTGATTATACCTTATCGAACCTTGCCATTAGCCGATAAAGAGCGGTAAATACAACCAGTTTAAAAAGCATACAAGCAAGGAACAGATGGCCTGCTAGTCCGGTTGGTCTGTAAAAGTTTTCTTATGTCCACCATGTCCATCCACAGATACAGAGATCTGAAGAAAGAAACTGCAAGTCTGGATCAGTTTCTTGTGTTTTCCTGATTCTTCCTTTTCTCTTCACTTGGAAGAGATTGAAATACAACCCAAAAAAAAGGATTTTTTCTACCTCATGGCCTTGGAGGCTCAAGGTAAATTCATATCTTCTGATCGAGTGCAACTTAAAAAGTAGCTGCATTTATTTTGCTATGGCATGTATATTTGGGACAGACTTCATGGATCCATTGATAAAAACAACACATGAAGAATGCATTGTCTAGAAAGTCAAGAGGAATGTCCTGATCTCCATGGGACCGAGCTCAACAACAAGGGTTGAATCATCGACGGGGCCACCTCTAACTGGAGCTGGCTGCGATCCCTCTTCGCTATCCCCTTCAACTTTCCAAGTCATCCTCTTTATCTCTGACTTCTCTTGGTTTGCTGATAAGCTCATCTCCTTCAAATTCTTTATCTGGTAAAATTGGCAGGAATCAGTAGTATGAAGGCTCAAGAGCGTTGCAACTGATTTACTGAGGGAATGCATACAGAGTAAGTGGTCAAAGAGGCAATATTTTATCATATATTGAACGAGAAATGCATACTGTTTTTCCAGGAAACATCTTCTTAAGCTCCACTTTGGCCAATGTTGAGAAGTTAACATCTTCGCCGACCTAATGAAAACACAACAGAAAAATGATAACTATTTGCTTAGTCCAATACTGGGCTCTCATGTGAAATATTGAGGCTGCTCTTTACCTCAAAAAGATGCGCCAGTCGGAGAAGCACGCTCCCATCATCCAATTCCTACGACAACGAGGGATTTAGATAATAGGAAGGCTAAAATATTGTCTGATTCATTTCATCAAATTCCATTATCACCTGGAGAGTGATCAGAGCAACATTAAGAGGTAAGCTGTAGCTTGGGTCCATGACGGTCCCTTTCATAAGACGGGAAGCACTCCAGTCATTCGAGTCCTGAATTATTTGAGTCAGTGTAATGAGATAATGGGCATTGTTAAACCATCAGAAGGCACTTCCCATAATCGAGTTGAAGGCACAAATATTACCTCATGTGTGAAAGCTAAAACTATCGGCGAGTAGATCTCTTGACTGGTTTTTCGCCGCCAAAGAGCTCCACCACCAATCTGGTCGATGCTTATGTAGTGGTTTCCTCGTACCTTAAAAAACCTATGTTAATTCTCCAAAGTTTTCTTCAGCAGTTTTTTTTTTTTTTACTGATTACAGCACTTCCAATACACCTAAATAGACCTACCACAAGTCCTTCACACGTATTATTTCCAATGCAGACAACCTCGTCAAGAGCTTCACCAACTCCTCTTGCATCGTCATTGAGAATACGCCTTTATGCCAAAAGAAAAATCACTAGAAGACTTTGGAATATATGTTGTTTGATGAAAGAAGCAGCGTAAATCTTTGCAAGATGAATTGGCAAAGTGTAGAACCTGTGAAGCATAAGTTCTATTTCTCCATCCTTAATGCTGCCTCCTCCGGTTGCACGATCCACCAAGACTGAGAATTCAGACTTTTGATCTGTGGTGTAGATGCCAAGGTTAATCTGGATTTAGAATGCAGCATACAGAGTTAAGAGCATTTCAAAGGCAGCAATGTAAACAAACTGTTTGCTTAAGTTCGAGAAATTCAAGTAGAAGCTGCATAAAACAACCAAGACTCTTCTGGGGATATCATCGCCTACTGCAAAATCTGTAACTAACTTGGTTGAAAGAAGAGTTGCGACATACAATACAATGAAGATTTCACATGTTAAATCAACAATTCTTTATCCTTACCGGATAGTAATTTCCTGCAACAGGTTGAGTGACTGTAAGGTTCCAATCTTGTCTATAATCTCGAACCTGCACCATCATAAGTCAAACATTTTGAGTCAACAGAATATAAATCTGCCACTTATAGTGCAAAGCAAACTTCTGAGCAAGTGGCAAATACTTGAAAGAATATCACATTGCATCATCTCTTGGTTTAGGAATCAAGACTACTACTGGTTCAGTCTGTGAGATTCGTAACAGAATATCACAGATGGGAGGGATCTGTTGAATTTCAGAGTTACCCTTTTCAGAAAATCCCGACCATTGGAATCAGTGTAGAAGATGCTGTTCGTGACCATATTTGCTGACATTCGTGTGATGACCTCCTTTCCAACACTATCGTTTACCGGGATGGGGCCAATCTTCAAAATAAAAAGAAATGAAGTTGCAAGAGTAAAAGTAACTTAACCAAATTCTAATATTGTTAATCTGGAGAAGACGAATGAAAATTTTCGAACATTTAATAACATTATCGCATTTGCTCGAGATGGAATGGCGGAGAAGATAAGGGTGCTTACTGTGAATTCAACTTCAGCATGTTCTTTGTCTTTGTACAGTCTTGTTACCTATACGAAGAAACCAGTTTGTCAATAGCGAATCCAATAGAGAAATGCGCTTTTGCTATTCTTGTTCTCCATTGCCCCCTCTTTAATCTAGTATTCAGCATATTAATCCTAATGGGAAGATTATTCTCAATAATGATCGCAACAATCAGACAAATTTCAATGATCAAATAATGTTTTCCTTTGTCACTGTATAATTTACATGACCTGGTAGATCCACGAGTCGAACTGCTGATGAACCTCGTCAACTAACGGTCCACGAACAACTTTGAATGGCACCTGTGTGGAAGCATGTTTTTATACTGTTAAATGGGCACAAATGAAGTTCACAAAACTTAAAACAAGGGAAAGACAAGGAGGAATGTCTTTTTTTACGAAGAAACAATAAGTTCAGCTGTATTACCGGTCTAGTAATCATTGGAACGTAAACCTTGTAAGCGAGAAAATTTAATTACCGATCGTGAAATAATGGTTGGAATCACCCCATCAGGTCGGAAAATGTATGCACCAGAAGCCTGAAGAGATATACACCATAACCAGTTCATTTAGGTTGAATCCATACTTGGGATATGTCCTTCATGGAAATATGGGACAGGGGAAAATGTTGTCCTCAATTTTCAGACATTCACAGATAAGAGGTGCACAGTTCAAGGGAGTTCGAGGAACGAAGCACTTAATTTTTGCAGAACAAAAATACCATTGAGAACAAATCGGAGAAGTAATGGGAACATCAACTATGTTAGTACCTGAGGATCTGCATCACCCGTGCTGGACCTGTAATACATATAGCTTTGTTGTACAGGTACATCAACCTATTTAAATGAGGATATTGTCATTTAATTTTGCTAAAACTCGGGGATCCTTTCCAGGAGATCCCAAGAAAATTTGAACGTCTCACCAATAAAAATAAAAAGAAACTAACCCCTGTCCTATTGTTATACATCCGAACTAGTTGGCCCGAGGCTGACGAGAACTGCATCTTCAGACTTCCTTGCCCGATCTCTATGGTATCATTCTGCTGCTGTGCCAATGAGGTAGCAAACTCCCTGCTGCTTTCCCCTGCATCGGAGAGATAAATACGCGTGCAAACAAGTATTGAGAAGAGGGCCAAGTAATCTGTAATACTTCTGTTCATAATTGCAGAACTAGCACGACTCAAACCTTTCGTGGTTGCCTTGGAAACGAAGTATGTGTTCCAACCCAGCGGTGGCAAAGAGGCTTGGAAGAGGAGCCAATACTTTGGGGCTTGACCTGGTGAAGTTCCTAGATAGGCCTCCACATACGATTTCCTCAGGTTTGTAGTAACATCGTCGAGTTCCACATACTGAGTCTCAATTATACTTCCCGAGGAGTCTTTGACAACAATATTGTTATCATTTACCTGCCAAAAGTCGAGACTTCTTGGTCAACCTAAAACTTACTTGGAAAGCGGAAAATCCTTTTAGGCAACATATAACAATGATTGTACTTGTGCATGTGTTGTGCAATTGAAAGATTACAATCCAAGAACTTGATCAATGGTTAGAACGGTGCAAGTGAAGAGCACTAGTTACATACCGGGATCCTGATGATATCAGTTCGGTTCCATCCAAGTGGATTATATGCTATGACAACCTGATAACACTATCCGAGTTAGGATATCATGAGGAAAGGGATCTTGAAAGCGGTCAATTACGCGAAATGAGACGAATACCAGACTCTTCCCTTCTGGAATGTCTTCCTCCGTCACTGGACAGTAACTTATGTTGAGCAACTGGCACTGTGCAATGATTCGGAGAGAGAACAAACATCAGGAAATTAGTTGTATATGTTTATGATACAATATAGACAACTGATTTTACAAGCACGAATGAGAAAAATGAAAACCACAAGATCTGAATAGAGCAGAGGTGATATAAGCTCAGTCAACAAAGATGACATTGCTTACCTGACTAAATGTTGATGAAGGAGATTGGCATTGACCTGATTTGTTACTAACCAGGCACAGCACAGCATCGTTGACAACAGCCTGGGCCTGTTAACAGATGAAAGAAATGAAAAAGGTGAGAGAAGCAAAACAAGATTGGCATTTTGAGGTAAGTGTGAACGAACAGTAAAACCAGCACCTCAGTAGCTCCAATTGCTAAACGTTTAGCATAGTCATTGGTGGTGTGTTGCTTAGCAGTGCCCGAGACGGCATCATGGTGTTGAGCGATTCCCATGGCGTCTCCAAGACTGTAAGTCGTGGGTCCTGTGGATCTCTTCCCAACTAGAAATTCGAGCTGCCGTGCTGCCTAAATTCAGTGGAAAGGAGGATCGACTCAAAGAGATTTTGGTCCGAAACATCCAACACTTAATGATCCAAATGGGATTGTTCTGAAATTCCTTTCTGAACAACTCTTGGTTGTGATAGAAATCAGGCATAGTATTATAACATATCAAATAGCATCCAATTACTTTTCCCTTTTTAGAGTATCATACCACATAATATCCACTTAGCATCCGAACGTATCGTTTCAGTGCAGGCCGACTTGTGAAATAACCAGTCCAGTAAGCATTTGGATTATCTGCATACCTGTTGGACACAGAAGGCAAATACACCAAACAATGCTTTGGTACTGGCCAATGAAGGAGAAATCGGTACATTAGGCAGTGAGAGTAGGATGTATGAGACTGAGGCAATTCTTACGGAAAATAATCATCGGTCTTAAGAGGCCACGATATGTTTTCTGCATTTTTTGCGGCAGCATATAGGGAAGGTGTAGAATACAGAGCATTCACCCGACCATCCTGAAGAAAAACCGGTGAAACTAGACTGAGAAACAAAGTTCAGTACCCATACAATGAAAACGAGATGCAAAAGCTTGTTATGTATGACAATTTTTTCTCTAGATCTGTCTTTCCTTGCTGAAACGGATCCCCAGAATTTATACATCAATGTAGTTCGAATAGCTTCACCTTTTTGACATAGTGAATCAATTTGTCCATCTGCTTGAACCACGACTCAGCGTACTGGTACTGGAAATCATCACCCATCGTCCACATAACATGATTGGTCCTTGTTACATTTGCCTGTTAATTAGATGGGACATGAAACATTAACATCTTACCATTAAGCTAATATTCACACAGTTTGAAGATCTAGAGAAATCTCGGGGTACTTTATGGGCTAACAGCATACTTGGGTGATTGCAGCACTAACAAAATCATCAACTCTCTGTTGAACATCATAGTCGAATAAGAGAGGATTGTCCTGCAAGTAACAATTTGAGAAGCTTAGAGACAGATTCCATGAGCAAATGAAACATGTCCGCAGAAACCGATTAGTTTGGAACAGGAACCTGAACAGGATCAAATTGGTCAAATACTTCAAAACTGAATCCATTGGGAGGACTGTAATGAACTGGAAATGCATTCGCAAAAATCTGCAGTTAACATGATATCTTCACTTAACAGTCTGGGAAAGAAGTGTGAAAATCGAAATCGAATTACAGATGGGACCCTTTCAAACCTGAGAAGAGGATCCAAATGTACTAGACCCACGCCATACGACTTCTAGAGATTTATCGGCCTTGCGCTTTGCCCTGTCCTGATAATCAATCCTTGCAAAATGTACAGAGTCGAACCCAAGCTGCAGATAAGAGCAACTAACTGTCTCAGTGAAATTTTACTTCAAAAACAAAATGCTAGCTTAAACAGTAAAAAGCTGGCACATGGTCAAGGGAAAAGACCATGAACCGATCAGTGCACGTTCTGACAAGGTTAAGCTTTGAGCAAAATGTACTGTTAGCTTAAGATGATTCTCTATGGGAGGCAAATTCTTTGCCAAGTTTAGAGTTCGGTTTTCTGTTTTCCCGGTTTCTCTGCTCCTGGTTCTTCGTAGTTCTGAGTGATGATGTACACTTGCCTGACCCATCCTTCAGGGATGATCAATCATTTAACGCACACACTTCAAAAAGGTAGCGATGAGAATTTCCGGTACCTCAGCACCGAGGAGGTAACCTTGGACTGCAGAATGTCCGAAGGGATCAATCTGCCATCCTGCATGAGGAACAGTGTTGAAGTTGTCTTTTATTAGACGGTGGCCTAGTGTTGTCTGATCGATCATGTCAACATAATGGGTGGCTGCCTCGTCATGCATACACCAGCCTCCATTTCTGCAGCTCATTTAGATAAGCACTCCCAGATTACTTCATAGAAATGTTTGAAACAGTGGGAAAAGGCATGTCCGAGCAGTCCAGGAAGCCACCTACACGAATTCCAACTGTCTAGAGTCCACGAGTTTCTTCACTTGTTCTTGAGTTTCTGGACTCTGCGTCGACCACCACCTCTCAAAGAAAGCCTATATCATGATTTGGCATTAAACATTGTCAGATGAACAAAACATAACAATGTTGACACAGCACATTTTCTCTCTCAAGACTGATGCATTATGTCTAAGAAATTCTAGAATACCACATCATTACATTTCTCTCTCAAGACTGATGCATTATGTCTTAGAAATTCTAGAATACAACATCATTACATTTTCTCTCTCAAGACTGATGCATTATGTCTTAGAAATTCTAGAATACAACATCATTATTAGCAGAAAACAACATCATTACATTTTCTCTCTCAAGACTGATGCATTATGTCTTAGAAATTCTAGAATACAACATCATTATTAGCAGAGCGAAAGCAATCTCAAGTAAAGAACGCTGGGTAGCTGAAGATCCTGCAAGAATTCACTGAGGATTAGATAAAATGGCGGAGAAAGTAAATACGTGTCATAAATAACAGGAGATGGTTATTTTGGTTCCATCCATTGCTTCAAAATCGAATTCCATACCAGTCAAAGAAATCAATACTCTTTCAGTCCATTAAATGTGAGCAAGAGAGAGCAGCTGAAAAATAGAACTCTTGGTAAAATTATGAGATGTCATTTTACAGCAGAATCCAACAACTGAATCTCCACATCACAAGTTGTTAATCCAGAACCGAGCGGCAAGGAGAATGTGTCTCAGAACATTGCCGATCAGTCTGCAATTGCCAAAAGGAATTCAGCAACGATCTGACTGGAAAAATGATACCATTTCAGCATAGATAAACTTCCGGTTTGGGTCTCGAAGCAGCGACACGACCATGGAGTCAATTGTATTCTCCACGCAAGCACCCTGCAATGATCACCAGTAAACAATGAAAACTCGAAACATGGAGAGATCCAAAGTGTCGGTTTATACATTCCAGCATTGCAGGACCATCAAGACAACAGTACTCAAACAAGGCATCCTCATAACGATCGACAAGGCACGACATAACAAGAGAACAGGACAACTGATTGGATTACCAGGTTTTTATACCTGAATGGAGTTGTTGGAGCCGACGTAGTACTGATCAATGGTCTTAAGCCAACCGACATCGTCGTGCGTGTGCGGAACCAAATGCACATTCAGCTTCCCCTCCACCACTCCCCCACCTGTGTTGTACTTCACATAAGCCCCACCGACACCTCTGCAGATTGACAAAACTGCGCACAGAACAATCAGAGTAAGAAGTGGAGCAGCTACTGCATTCCCCCTCCTCTTCCTCATGGTTGCGGACAATTGCCAAAGAGAGAGAGCTTAGAACTTTCAGTGCCAGAGGACAAACGGGTGATTATGTTGATGAGACTCCTGCATCTTAACGAATTACATTAAAGTATAAGGACAAGAATTGAGTTGGAGGCCGGTGAATGAACCAAAGACAGGAATTCGTTGACCTTGAACCATTAAGGTTTGGTGCCACGTGGACACTTTCCAAGTCACGTCCATTAATGATTACTTCAATCAAAACCACTTATCTTCATGTTCGATAATCTAATGTTCAAATTGCTCAATTTATTTCAACACTTAAACTGATTATTTATTCGATATGAGATTTGTTTTTCAACAAATTGAATCAGTTTAATTAAAACCACCGGTCACCCCGTTTTGTTTACTAAGAATGCTCAAATGAAGATATTCCTTAAGGAGATGACGCATTGTACACTATTTTCCTTGAGGGCGGCCGAGAACGGATCAAATGGGGAGACAAAAAATCGTAATCACGTGTTGGACTATTCCCTTCCGCGTCATCTGATCATAAAGCAAATCCAATTCTTTATTAGCAGAGGGAGTGATATGCTAGATCGGGATTACGCGCTCTGGCAGTGCTGGACCGTCGGATATGGGTGGCTTCATCGTCTAACGGTGACGTAGCCTCCTCTCCTCCGACAGCCGTCCCGAGGTGACATGAGGTGGCCGCCCCGCTTGCGGTTGACCATTGTTTCGCCCGGTTCTGTCTTGTTATGGCGTGTCGTAGCTGCCAAAGTTGGGAGTTGGGACGGGGAATGCAACCAAGGATGCCGTGACGGGTAAATCCGATCCTTTCGAGTTGCACATTGGATGAAGATTCATGTCTCTGACTCAGGTTCTCGAAACTAGGAATTGGGCATTACATCCATAGTTTTAAAGCCCGTGATTTGCATGCTCTCCCTCCCGAAAAGGCCGCACGTATCTTGATTTCCTTGTTTGAGAGGAATGCGAGGGGAATGGAGGAACCGTACCCCTCCTCCAAAACTCTCAGCGTTGCGTACTTTTCCATGCAGAGATTTGAATCTTTTGATTGATATCTTGAACCTGAACACAGGTCCCCTCACTCACTGCATTTTCATTGATCATAAATTCAGGAACCAGCTACGAATGTGAATCGATCCGAGCACCGCCACTGGACTTGGTTCGGAATGACCCTTCTGCAAAAGAGTCCTCGAATTTCATCAGCAAATTGTTTTACGCTACCGGTTCGTTCCTTGAGACTATATCTCCAGATAGTTCAAGGGCATTGATCAAAATCTGATCAAATGCTGAATATAATCACAGCCTTGATAGCATCCAAAGGAAATGACCTCCAGGCAGCTAATGTGAAAGAGATAAAAGAAAAGGTCAAACAGCATATATCTCAAACCTATCCGAAGTTCCAAAGTGTCCTAACGATGAGTACCAGAGAGAGAGCAGCTTAAGAGCAACCGTGTCGAGGTTCAGAAAGGAACATGCAAAGCAATCGATACCTCTGCTTCCTTTGCCAAGTGCTTGCTGCTCCAAGGATTCCTCAAGACAGACAGTAGCAGATCACTTTTTGAGATACGGAACCAAAAGAAAAACTTCAGAAGATTACTGCTTCTCATCCCCATTCGGCCCCTTGTCTTCATCCTTCTTCTGCTATTGCAATAAAAGAATCATCAAATGAGCAAGATCATAGCATATTTGCACAGTATTTACATAATTTTGGTGCCAAACCAAAACTCACCTCAGACTGGTTCTGCATCGAAGCAAGCAAATCTTTAACTGAAGGATCATTTGGATCAACTCCTGGAAGCTGCACAAGCATCACTATCATCAGAAACGAAAGAGGACAAACATCTTATGATCCCGGATGAAAACCTAAAGGACAAGTATGGCAAATGGTCTGCAAACGTACATTTGCAAGAATGGAGGACACAAAGGATTGATCTGCCAACAATTTGCTCATATCATTTCCTTCTTTGGCGCCGTCCTGCACAGACAATTGAAGAGCTGCAAAAACCAATGGAAGAAAATAAGCTGACGAAAAAAACTGCAGTCTCTAAAGAGAAGATAAAGTTGCACGTAACATAAAATATTACTGAGATAGCATGTAAATTTAACTGAACAAGAGCAAAAGAGCAGCAAGTCCTACAACCGTATGATCCACCATTACAGTTTTTCTTCTATTACATTCTTCCAGATTTAAACCTTTGTCACACTGTCTCAATAAGGTGGAATGTCCTTGTGTCGGCATAATATTCATCATGCTCTTAAGCATGTATCTACACAAAATTGAAATCAAATAGCATTAAATGAGTGGCTCTTGCACTACTCAAACCACCAGATGTTACATCCTACCTCTACTCATATTTAAGTAAATAAATATAACTTCTAGTGCAAACACTCTTGACCAAACTAGTACCATCATAAAGAGCATTGCACAATCCAAACTACAAATCCACGACCTCCATTGAAAAATAGAATTCATTTTCTTGTTCAGCAGAGGTTGAGGTTCCATTCTGTCTAATAGATCGTGTAATCACTGTACACTTAATAGGCACGAAGAAACGTTCATCAATTGCTCACACTCAAACCACCCCACGTGCACTTCAAAGTATAAAATTGATAAAAATGGATTCAGAAGCCTCACCCAGCTGCAAATCAGGGTCTTCCGCAGTTGCCTCTGACATATCAGTGTCCCTCATATCATGGCTCGAAGTGGTGTCATCCATCGACATAGCGAGAGCTCTCTGTAGCAAAGCATTTTCATCGTCCTAATACAAACAGAATTTATGATCAGTTCCACATCAAGCAATACGGTTCATATAGAAGCATTAAACAAATTGAAAGTTTTCCTCAGGCAACTAAAGTCATTAAACAAAGGATATAAGGATATCAATCCAAAAGGTATCATCTTAAAGGCATAACATTTAACAAGAAAACTAGTCTTATTTTATCCAGATGATTTTGAAAGAAAAAAGAGGTGGATTGTCAGGATGCCTAGCCCCCCTTTCAAAAGGGACTAGCATAAAAGCTTATGTTGATTCACAAATATTATATATTAATACTTTTGACCTACATATAACATCAACCAAAACAAACTTCACAAACTTTAAACCACAATCCAAATAAACCAAAATGGAGTTCATAAGGAACTTGACAAAAAGAGTCCAACAAGCCTAAGAAAAGAGGCTAACCATCAAATCATCTTTCTTATTGTCAGCCTCCGAAGCTGAAGCACTGGGACCATCAGTCATAGTTGTGTCTTGTGAAACGGGCTGTTGTTCGCCTTCTTTTTCCTTAGCAGCAGCTTCCTCTGCAGCCTTTTTAGCTGCAGCTTCCTGTCTAGCTCTCTCCTCTTCCATGGAAACTCTAAGAGCAAGGGCCAACTCAGGATCCAAGTTGGGGTCACACCAAAATCAAAGCCGGAGACACCACCAGCAGCCGCAGCTGCCGCTGCAGCAGCAAAACCACTTCCACCTTCCCCGTCGCCAGTGAAAATAGGTGTGCTGCAATCATAGGCAATATAAGTCAACTTGGGAAATCATTAATGATTTCAACAAACTAGACAATATTAAGGATATGTGGCTTACTTTATCAAAACATCAGAAAGAGCATTTGGACCTGCCGGAACATGAACAATGTGGCTAGTATCATTACTGTTCACAGCTGAAAGGAGAGCTTCCAGTTTCTCTGGCTTCCCATCATCCTCTTCACCAAAATCAACAATATCAAGAGCTACACTATTTTTTTTCAACTTCCTTCCAATCATCTCCAGCAATTTCTTGTCATGTTTGATTGGACTGACATTACATGGAAACAATCATCAGATAACGGAGATAAGATAAAATCTACAGAAGCACAAAGCATTAACTACAACCTTCCAGCGAACACGATAATCCTCTGTTGCTGCTTCTTATTTTGGCGATGCTTTAGTGCCAATTGCGCCACCTGGATGCCTGCAGCCAGGTTCATCTCACCACCAATTTCTAAGCCTGAAGTCAAAGATGGATTTTCATCAAATACTTGATAATTAAGCAATAGCAAGATTGCTCTGATCCACCTCTACTTTTATACTTCTCAATATTTCAAACAGAAAGCAAGTCAAATTTCCACCGCAACACTGTCCGTGTCAAATAGTGCCTGAAATTTGCATATCATACGTCTCTCACACACTCCCATCACAGATAATCAAGCACCAGGCCACAGACTAGATTTTATGTCTACACTATTTACCGCTATATTTCAATTCTCAGGCTATCAAGATGATTCCTTGATAATACAATGACAGATAAAGCCTTCTTCTGCAGCAAAGTAGACTTAGTTGTCTTTTCAATCTTAATCCAACACACTCTATATAGGACAGTAAATGACACATCCATGAAATTTTGAATGGTACGGCACATCCGTAAAATGTAAACTAGATAACCGTATATAGTTTCTCCTTTGCAAGCCCAAACATAATCTACAAGCAGACAGCTGAATCCCTTGTCTCATTTTGCATAGAAAATGAAAAGGCAATGCACTTAAAGAAATGCCCAGAGCGCACAATTATTTCAATAATTAAAACAACCTAGACGAAAGCAAGAAAAGGAAACTAACCATGCATACAGGCCAAAATCTTTCCAAGATCACTCGTAGGAGTGACCAAAACGCGAACTCCTTTCCCAGCCATGGTTAGGATTCCCACCGTATTCTCGGGGTTCGACTATACCAAACACCCAACATAACAATTAGTCAAATCTTCCAGCTTCCCAAAATTGATCAACTCACTTGCGAAACTTCAAAAGCCAACAGCGATTCTTCACAAAAATGTCGACAAAGTTCGCGTGACATACCTGCGTCTTAGCTCCACATATAAGATTAACAGCATCAGCTTGAGCTTGGAAACGGTTCGGAGTATAATCCCCATTCCGCATCCACTCGGAATTGTCGATACAGATCATCGTTGCCTGGTCATCGACAACAAAATCGAACACAAAAAGGTCAGTGCAGATTTAAAAACCCTATCTTGACGGATGGAGAGAGACGGCGCGAATTCGAAGGCCAGTACTTGAAACGACACGATGAATTTGAAGCTCGCGACCTTACCTCGAGCACCATGATTGCAGAATATAGGCAGGAGAAGGGCAAGATCGAGGGAGAAAAGTATTTGCAGAGGGAAGAGTGAATCAGTTTTGGGGGGTCTGCTCGCAGAAGAGGGTGCCCGAGGATTGATAAGGTACGGTAGAGAGCACCACAGTTAAGCTGCTCCTCGCCTCGTAAGATAAGAGAGCAGTAGCCTCATTGACCAAAAGTTATCCATATGGTTTGATTCGACAATGTTGAAATAACATGTTCGAATTCTGCTTTGTGTAATATTATGGCTCTTGAATTTGTGTAATGGCGGATATCATCTTCTTAGACTATATTAGATATTGGTATTTGGTAGTATTACGTTGACGGACTAATATGAGCATCGATTGTTCAGTTTATATAATATGTTAGGTGTCCAATACGAATCGCTGACAAATGAACTGTTAGGAAACTGATTCAAATATTTACGCACGTTAAAATAACACAAACCTTCACGGGTCTAAAATTCATAGAAAAATTCCGGGAGCCAGAAACCTCTGACCAAGAAACTACAGGGAACCACTTGCATGCGCATTTGCTTGTATTTGCAGCGCATTATTATAATACTAGAAATCTCCAAAAAGAGAAACCATGTTCTGCCACAGAATCCTTCGGCGGTCGGATGAAGAAGAAAAACGAAATACAAAAACAGAGAAGTCAGCATTCGTCGATCTCATCTTGGAGCCACTATGGACGCAAGACAGGAGCTATAAATGCACCTCTGCATTCCTCAGGGCTCAATAACCTCACAACAACACACACGGACAACCGAACTCCCTTCACTTCACCTGTCTTCTTCCTCCTCAACATGTCCAGTTCTGCAGGGAAATGGCTAGGCTTTGTGACCGCAATATGGGTGCAGGCCATTGCAGGGAACAACTACACCTTCTCCAACTACTCCCATGCCCTCAAGTCCCTCATGTCCCTCTCCCAGCTCCAGCTCAACAACCTCTCTGTCGCCAAGGACATTGGCAAGGCCTTCGGTCTCATCTCTGGCCTTGCATCCGACCGCTTACCGACGTCTGCAGTTCTCATCATCGGGTCTGTCGAGGGCCTCATCGGGTATGGAGCTCAGTGGCTTGTGGTCAGCAAGCATATTGCTCCTCTCCCTTATTGGCAGGTTGGTTGATCAAAGAGAATATGAACTTCTAGCTAGGTTCAGTATTTGGCCCAATCAGCCCGAAGAACAAACTTCTGAAGTGTCTTGCTCAGATGTATATTCACTGAACCACATGAGAGTCGACTTTGAACATTAAACCACCATCGTGGTGGTGGTCTGTTTTGTTTCTTGTATTGGTTTTACAGGCCATAAGCCAATCAGCTAGTTACATTGTTTTGCGATCTGACCTCTGTGTTTTGAATGAGCAGATGTGCATATTCCTGTGCATGGGAGGGAACAGCACAACATGGATGAACACGGCAGTCCTGGTGACCTGCATGCGGAACTTCCCAAAAAACCGAGGGCCAGTCTCGGGCATCCTCAAGGGTTATGTAGGGCTAAGCACAGCAATCTTCACTGACATTTGCTCAGCCCTCTTCTCGTCTGATCCCTCTGCCTTCCTCCTGATGCTAGCGATTGTACCCGCTGTCATCTGCACAATCTGTGCTGTCTTTCTCCATTCGACTCCACCAGCTGCTAGAGATGATGAGAGAGATCGCGAGACAGGATTCCTCAATGTCCTGAATATGATCGCGATCGTCGTGGCTGTTTATCTTCTGGCATTTGATCTGTCCGGAGAACATCACAACCGTGTGGTCTCTCTGGCTTTTGCTGTCGGTCTGGTTGCCGTGCTTGCACTGCCCTTAGGGGTCCCGTTCTACCTTGTCATCTCCAAGCCGGAAGCAGGTTCCGATATTGAGCAAGAAACAATGAAACAGCCACTACTTCTTGACCAAGAAGCTTCAGTAGCTAAGCAGGAGGAACCTGGGATGGTGATCGAGATGAAACGGCAGCCACTGGTGGGAGAGGACCATACTATCATTGAGATGGTACGGACTGTTGAGTTCTGGGTGCTCTTCATGTCTTTCCTGTGTGGTGTCGGGACCGGAATGTGTGTGATGAACAACATGGGGCAGATGGGGCCTGCACTTGGCTACACTGATGTGTCGATATTCGTCTCTCTTACCAGCATCTGGGGATTCTTCGGACGCATAGCCTCGGGTTTGGTCTCGGAGCATTATATCTGGTAACTTTCCCATCCTTTTCCTCCTTGCACTAAGCATAATATCTGCACAGATGTAGAGTAAAATTTAACTTCCTTTGCTTTCATGGAATTTGCATCTCCCAAGGGCTTATAAAATATAAGCTCATGTTCAAGTAAGAAAGTCTAAACTAATAGGTGATGATATCTCAATTCTATTAACTGTTGGACGCGGGATTCAATCTTCAACAGCTTTCTAAGTGAAGGAAAACAGGATGAAGATGGACATGGCGTTGATTCTCCTGACTGCAACTGATTTTGAATTGCAGGAAATCTGGAACTCCGAGGCCTCTGTGGAACGCGGCTTCCCAGATCATAATGGCAATAGGATACATCGTCATGGCCCTGGCCTTGCCCGGGTCCTTCTACATCGGCTCCATCCTTGTCGGCATCTGCTACGGAGTCAGGCTTGCCATCACAGTCCCTATCGCATCGGAACTCTTTGGCCTCAAGTCCTACGGTCTCGTGTACAACATTCTCATCCTCAACCTCCCCCTAGGGTCCTTCCTCTTCTCGGGTCTCCTCGCCGGTTTCCTCTACGATGCCCAGGCAAGAGCTTACGGAGGAGGGAACACTTGTGTGGGGCCGCAGTGTTACATGTTCGTGTTCCTGATCATGGCTGTCGCCTCCGTTCTCGGGTTCGGACTCGACACCTTGCTGGCAATCAGGACAAAGGGCTTGTATCTGAGAATGTGGGAAGAGCACAGATCCCGGGTTCCGACAAGGGATACTGCATCAAGCAAGTTCTAAGAGATTGTTCCCGTAAAATGTACAGATGTATTTCTTGTACTTCATTGCTTTGTACACAATCGAGTTCTTCCCCACTGCTACATCACTATTCACTGCATTGAGATTGAGAACAGTAAGCAAGCCGCAAGGGCTGAATTGAAGGACTTTGATAACTTCAGGGTGTAATTTAAGAAAAACTCAATCTACAGGGAGCAGTTTGAGATTTTCTCGTAACTTTATTCTTCCGAAATTGCCCAGAAATCTTTCTGGTGCGGGTTCCGGCTCGGCAAGAACACGAGAGAGTGTTGTTCAAGAGAGTCGTGTATCAGGTGTAGCCATGACAGCACCGATTGACTCGTGACTTCAAGTAGCACGTTTATACCGTCACATACAAGACCTTCTCGAAGATGTTCCACTTCCATGGCAGGGCAGATTCGTCACAAAAGTAAAGAGTGAGTGAGAGAGTGGTGAGAGAGCGAGCTTCAATGGAGGGCAGCGCCACAAGGGCCTCCTCGATCAGATGGAAAATCCTTCGACAAGCCCTTCTTCGCCGCCAAATTGGTCTTCTTCTCTGGCATTTGCCCCGCCCCTTTAAATTCTTGATGGTTTCAGAAGGCTCATAAGCTCATAGTTAACTGATAATCATCACGGTCATCTATTTTCTCATTTCCAGACGAGAAATCGCAACTGGGCATTGACAAGATTTCGAGGAAAGCCACCTCAGGTGGCTTTAAGCTAATTCCTTTTCAAGTGGTGGACCGGGGAACCCAAACCCAGGAAGGCCCTGATGTGTCGTGGACAACGAAAGGCCCTGGCGGTGTAAGGGATGCTGTTGTAGGTTTCACATTGCCCGTTCATGGATCTCCTAAGCTGCTCTTGACGTGAGCTTCTTTATGTACAAGTTCCTTGCTTTGTGTACTTCTGTCCCTCTGAGAGTGGTCTTTATGTTTCTTGATTCTTTTTTTTTTTCTAACAATAAAAAGGTTTCTTGATTCTCATTCATTTCTCTGCTGGTTGCTTTAGGTCATATTTGTGCAAGCTAGGTTCTTCATTTCAAGAGATGCTTTCTAGTTTCTCCCTTTTACCTCCAATGTGCCATGTTCATGCAATCCAGTGTTTCTGGCCCGCCTAATATTCTTAAGATTTCCTGTTCTAGGAAAATTTGGAAACTTTTCCTTTTGTCACCTCGTGTGAAGGTCAAGGCATTATCTCTCAATTCCTTGACAGTCTGCTCAAATAAGTAATGTAGCTAAGCAATCTCAGTAATCAGTACAACTTTTTCTCTATAAGTTTAAACCTTTTTCCCCATGAGGGTTGGTCTTTGGTGAGCTGAAAGTTCATAGGTCCATTTTGGAATGATTGCTTGTCTGTCGGGATTTGAGGAGTGCTTATGCTTTACCATGAAAACATCTTCACATGAGGGGCTAGAGTAGAACTCATTTATTGATTTGAAATTTCATGCAGCCAGAGATTGGAGAATCAGGAGGACTTCCATGATTTCGAAATCTGTAATCAGTATAACATTGACAACACCGGACTTGTTTGTAAGTCTTCTAAATTGGGAGTTCTCTCCCATTGTATCTGTTCAAAGAGCAGTTTCCTTCTGCTTCTTCCTCAAGCATAAAATATTGTTAATATGAATAAAGAATAAATTCAGTTGCTAGATGTTCTTTCTCCTCTGGACATCATAGAAGAGACACCTTCGTGGTGGTGCCATCTATGAATTCATATTTCTTAGTAATACAGTGTGGTTTGGATGTCTCATCTCATTTCCCCGTAACTTTGGTAGAACAAGGAAAATTTGGTCTGGCGTTTCTTGTGTGAAATTTTTAGGAGCATCTGTATTAGAAGTATTGTAAGGTGTCTATATTTCTTGGTCTAAAATGTGATGTCTATCAGGAGACATAAGCTCTTAGATTTCACAATTATGCATTTTCTATTACGCTTTGTCTCTCTGCAGGTCTTTGGCCATCAGAAGAAGTCCTTTCTTACTACTGCATGTTGAATGCCGAGCTTTTTCGGTGGGTAAATTGATTCTACAGTCTTTCTGTTGTCCATACTCATTCACTCTTAACACTGGCTGAGGCTCTCTCTGGTGCTGCAATCTTCAGATCTAAAAGAGTTATTGAGCTTGGTTCAGGATATGGCTTGGCTGGATTAGTAATTGCTGCAGCCACTGAAGCATCCGAAGTTGTGATCACAGATGGGAATCCTCAAGTGGTAGATTGTATCCTTTGAAATCTGACTCGGCTTCGATGGAAATATCATAGGATTTGCAGTCAAAATTCTTGTTTTTCGGCATAATCTTTTGCTGTAGGCACAATATTCTCAAAGCATCTTCAGACAGCATAATGGGAAAGGAAAAGTATGAAACAGAAGTGTATGCTGGTTTATGTGAAAGGAGGTCCTTGACATCCAGATATTCAGCACAACATCGAAGTTAATTTAGGAGCATTTGGTAGGACAAAGGTGAAATCAATGATTTTGCATTGGAACCAGGTGGATGATTTGAGTACCCCTGACACTTTTGATATTATCATAGCAAGTGACTGGTAAATTTTCCCTCCTCTCCTTTCATTTTCCTAGTTGTTGCTCTCTCCTTAGTTCTCTGTCATCCTATAACTTCTTGGCTAGAGATAAACTGTGATAAGGGATGATTAGATATGAGCTACGATTTTTGATGGGGGTAATGCAAAAACTACTTTTCTGCTCAGTTATTGTTCTCCTTTTTATTTTAGTGGTTCCCAAACTCATCATATTATATTGTAGGATCAATTCAAGCATTGTTCTGATGTTTCATGGTGGGGCCATTTCTCTTCCATCCGGCAAAACTTTCTGTAGATTTTAAGAGAATTGGTAACAAGAAAGCTTATAGTCAAATCCTTTTCATATGGAGGATGTCTTATAAAGTTGATGCAGCAAACACTCGATCATTTCACTTGATCAGCTTCTGCTCCTCAAGCTCTTTAGCATTGTCTGACCAGCCGATGGGCTTGATAAAGAGCCATACTGAGATCCATGAGATTTGGTTTTTATGCACAAAAAGTTATCATAGTGAAGGTGATAGCTGGAACAGTCCAAAAGTCACCGGCTGAAAGTGGCATTTTTTTGCAGCACATTTTTCAAAGAATTCCATGCTGATCTTGCTCGGACAGTCAAGCTCTTGTTGAAAGAAGGGTCATCAGAAGCATTATTTTTTAGCCCTAAAAGAGGCGACTCACTCGATAAGTTTCTGGACGAGGCTAGCAGACATGGTCTGAAATACAGCATTGTGGAGAGCTACGATGCAGAAGTTTGGAAGCGCCACCAAAGCTTGTTAACTGGAGACGGCTCCTGGCCCAACTACGAGAAGGATCACTGCTACCCACTGTTGGTCAGAATCATGAAATAAATAACTGAAACCCATTATTTTTCAGGTTAATCACCGTTATTGCTTCTGCTATCATGGTTGAAGATCAATGGATATCTGGTACTTGGGGTTTTTTGATGTTTTCAAGTCACTCCATCTTTGTCCCATTAAAGTCCATAAAGCTTGGAAAGATGCTTGTCCTCGGCTAACAACCATAAACCTTTGATTTAGTGACCCAGCCTTGTCATGGTTCAATAGAATGGGAGGCTATTTCTTGTTCATGACTTTGAGCCTATGTTGGTCTGCAAGTGCTGTGGACTGATGGCCATGATACGATGTAAACTAAATTCTGTCTGAGCCGACAGGACTTGATCAAACAACATTGAAGTATAAGAACTTCAAGAGTTTGTGGAAGACAATCTTTACTAGTGGAACCAATCGCCTGCCATTTTTGTGAGCTTTGAGCAACTTGTGTTAGGTCCTCACATATTTATGTTTTCCAATTGAGGTAAAGGCAGTTAAATGGAAAGTTACCACATCTTGAAAGTGAAAACTAATCTCTTGGAGGTTTTCCTTTTGAAGCAACTTGGTGGAGAAAAGTTCCTTTTTTCTTAAAGCCATTGACAGCCTTTATAATGATGTGGCTGCTTATGGCAGCATCATTCGGCCGAACTCATAAACCAGAAGTGAAATACTGACCGAGTGAACCCATAGCTATCAATTCTCGGGTTGTAATGAACATTGGCACTTTGTCTTGAAGGACGGCTTATAACAAATTCGAAAGTGATTCTGATGCCTTCGTGGATCAAATTGTTCAAGTGGAAAGTGAGGGAGAACGCTGTTTGCTTGCTTTTATACAGGGAACATCAGCTATGAATCTGATCTCACACCTAACTTTTTTTATTGTTTACTATGATCTTTGAAAAGAAGAATATGTAAGGAGACTTGCTGATCAGGCTACCGTTTTCAGTTCGTAGGAGTTATGCATTTGCGTCTTAGAGAACTGGAGTATTATACAAATTCAATGTTCCTGCTACTGGGTCAATATTATCAGTTTTTTATAGAAAGGAATTGGATTCACTTAGCACTGAAGCATGCTAGTAAAGTTTTGGTGGTGAATTGGCAAAAACTCAATAGTATAGCCCTCTTTTTGCAATATATCCCTTCACCCCAAAAATTTTCTTGCGAAAGCGAGGGTGGGTTTTGTTTCATTTTGATCATTTCTTGGTTGATTAATTTAGACCACAAGTTGGCAAATCCTCAAAAATATGCAAATCTCATGTGCGGGCTTTTCAAAGAAATTTTGGCGACATTGTGAATTTGTCCATTTATACTTTCGAGTGACATTTTTTTTCCACGTGATGTGGCCCATTATGGACCGACTCTAGTCGATATCATGATCGACTTACTCCTTTATTATGAAGTTGATCGTACTGCATCACCTCATGCCCACATCTTCTTTTACTTCAATTGTACTTGTTTACAGTACAGCCCCTAAATTATTTTGCATTTGCATTTCGCCCCTCATAGTCTTTTATTCTCTTCATCCGATGAACCCTACGCTTTAAAGAAGTTGACATGGTAGCAAAGCACCTATCCTGTCCACCGATTAATTAAATTTGACGGACGGATTCTCACCGGACTTGGGATTCCCACAAAGAGAACCTATGAAAAGAAAAAGATGCTCTTTTTCTTCCTCTCCTTTTCGTAAGCAAGCAATGAGCGAAAAATTATTGGAACCACTGCCGGAATCGTCTCCTGCCTGTGTCTCCGAAACCACTTTCCAGGATATAAAATTGGCATCGAAAGATTGACACAACGATGTAAAAAGGGAGAAAAGAACAATTTTAAAGTGCTTTCGAGGAGAAGAGAGATGCTAGTTTGTGTTTATATCGTTCTCAACTTGATAGATTGACCGGTTCTTAATTCAGTTATTTAGATCCCCTTTGTAACCGGAAAAATTGAAGGTGCTTTTGAGGAACATGGACTCTTGAAATTTATCATTAAACCTGCAGAATTTGGGCCAACTGGGTCATGTTTCTTTTTTACAGTTGAAGTTTTGCCACGCTAGATATCGAATCAGTGCCCGCCAAGCTCTTGCTGAAGTTTCCTTCGTTGCTCTGAGGAATCACAGGTGCCAAGAAGGATCATCTGAAGATTTCTGCAGTTAATACCAGGAGAAATAGGGAGGCCGCCAGCCAAGTCACTGCCGGCGGGTGTGGGAGTCTGTTGGAGCCGCCCGTGGCCATATTAGCCAGCCATGACACAGCGAATGCGCCATTTTGGACTGGGACAACCGGGATGGAATCTGGCCTGGGCTCCGATTCCGTCCCGGATGAGCTGTTGTCGTCATCTGTCGTCTCGGTTATCGCCGGAGGAGGGGAATCAGCGAACGATTTCAAACTGCAAAACCAATACATTCCACAACCTCTGTCAATTCTCAAAGCTTTCGTAATGAAAAGAAAATGACACCGCAAAATTTTCCATCTTCAAGCCTCCCGTTCTATCAACATCAACCATATCAGCATTGTCGATCCAAATCTAAAATCTAGGGCCAAATCCTCAGCATAACAATGTATTCCCAATCCTGACAACTCTCGAACGGAATGTCTAGCAGCAGATCTTTCTTAATAAGAGTGAGAGCTGAACGTACCTCGGCGAGCCGGGGCAGAATGTTATGGTGTAGTCGGCACCGGTGCAGGTGAAGGTGCTCGTGGCATCGTCGTAGGCGTAGCTGTAAGATTTCGGGCACGCGGCCTTGAAGATCTGAGAGTAGTGCGACGGCCGGCAAGAGGAGGGGTTGCTGTATGCACCGCTGCAGCAGTACTCGGGGCTCCCAAACGCCTCACAGGCGCTCTTGCACGCCGCCCCTTCCCCGGCCCTCAGCTCCTTCGGGCACTGCTGGTTCAGGTTTGTCGCACATCCAGTGGTCTCGCAACGTCCTGGCACACGGTGAACATGTAATGTCAAGCGAAAGCTAGTCATGAAATCAGTAAATGTAACATTATGAGCACATAGCAGAAAAGTGAACTCAGATTTCTATTAGTAAGCACAGGCTCCGGTAGCTTCACCTGAACCGCCAGAGCTTCGGACAATCATGGGCAAGTTGTAGCCGTCCACAAGACTGACATCGTAAAAGTCCTCAGAGCCTGAGCCGAGGGTGAACTCGGCAAGGGTGGCCGGAGGGGTGGCCCCAGCCCCATTGCACTCGATCTCCCCGGATCCGCAGTCTCCTGTAGCGCAAGACCCACGGCCCGAGCCGTCGAATTCGCAACCGCTCCGCCCCCAGAAGCGGCCCGACCACCCCGTCGGGGCCTTGAAGGACCGGGACCCGCCCTTCCTTAGCTCGAACCCGGTGGTACCCAGCTTCGGACTGCCGGCGCTGGACAGTATCCCTGGCCACACCGTGAAGTCGCACTTGTTGACCAACGTGAACGTGGCACCTAACGACACCGAGCACAGAACATTAGCTAAAAGCCTTATATCCAAGAAATGTTCAGTGTAAAGCTCGTACCTTTGCAGGTGGTAATACAGAGGAGAGTGCATCCAAGCCCCAATAGCAACGTGAAGGAACGGACACCGCGGGGGCAGAGGAAGAAGAAGAACAGAGCCATTTCGGTTTTATTTGGTTTCCCTGTTTTTGCCTTCGATTATCTAAGCAGCAGATTGAATCGAGTGGTTCTTCGACAGGGTGAGTACCGAGCTGGAGAACTTACTGGGTCGGTGTCACACTGACTTGGATAAACCGAGGTTGAAGAAATCTGCCACTTCCACCCCCCCACAACTCGCCTCCTCCATCCCTTCCCTTTCTCTCTGCTCTTTGGGTCCGCCTGTCTCTGTGCTGGGAAAGAACGAAAGGGGAAGATTGAGGGTGTGGTGGTGGTGGTGGAGAATCTCAGCCTCCTGCCGTTGGCACCGACACAATATATGTTAAAGAACATCAAAAGACAAAAAAGCCAATAAGTACGTATTTTTTTGGTTTTTTCGCCATTGGCAATTTGGTACTGCTTTCAACGTCTCGGAGCCTTCCGATGATGCCGCTGTGTTCAGCCGTGTAAAGAGCCCCTGCGGACAAGATTTTTCCCTCTTCCTTTTCATCCTCGAAAAAAAAGACAATCACCTTATTGGCGACTCTTTCCAGATTCATATTTAGCGAATTTTATTTCATTCGGTGATCGATTTAGTTCGAATCAGAATTAGTTAATGTGATGCGTGTACACCTGAAAATTTTTAGATTCGACCAACTTTTGTTTGATCTGTTCTCGTGTTTTCATGGCAAGGACCAACCTCCCGCGGAGTAAGCAGCAGCAGCAGCCCTGGCCACGAGCCAGCTACTGATAGCAGCAGCAAGGCACCAAGCCAAGGGGTGGCTCCATTGAGAGAGAAACAATGACTTTATCTTTATTAAATTATCTTATTTTACTCCCCTTAAATTTCGGTATTTTATTCATGTCATCACTCTACTCCTCTACCTAATGCTAAGTGGATGCTTTTGATGTGCCACATCCATATGGAAAACAAACGTTGATGCCTCAATGAGGAATGTAATGTCGTCAACTTCCATCAACATAGTATAACCAACATGCAGAACGAGGGTCTCGAGTTCGACTCTGAACGAGAACACCACTTGATGTAAGGGAACAGACGGGGTTGAGGGCACGATCATCTAGGCTACGCCCTAGGAGTTTCTCACGAGAGGGCTTGACTGCTCTTCACGTGTCCTCACCGTACGATACATAGCTGGTCTAGATTATTCTATCAACCGAGTCCTAAACAACTCCGATCAGATGCCAGGCTCAACACTGCCGTATGATCGTCCTTGTGATGATCCCGATGCCTCCATCTATTCAATGTTAACCTGATAGGGAAGTCAAACGATAACCGATGCGGTTCCTCATTGGCCTTCTCTCGCTCATGCTCCATCTTGCTCGTGATATCAGTGTTAGGAGAGTGCGGTGTGGAGTACTGATATAATATTATAAATTGATAAAATTTAATTATTTTAATATTTTTTTAAAATAAAATCGCGGGTACATGTTAGTCTAATGTTCAGATTTCCAGTATCCACAATTCGTCCGTGGACTCGAGCAAAGTGAACGCAGCACCGATTAGCATAATAAGTAATGATGACCCAAAAAGCGAAACGACATCGTATTTATGTCCGAAAAGAGAGAATGAGACATGGGAAGCTGACCCGGCAGATAAAAAAGGTCAAAAAAGTAAAATAATATGGGTCCTTTTTGGCTTTCTGACGCAAGCATTTTATCTCGATAAATCATAAATAAACTCTCGAGTAAATATTAGATAAATATTACTCATCGAAATTCATATATCGAACAACATTCAATAGGAAATCCCTTAAACGGGACTTGGCTTCGACTTTCGTCTCACATATCTTTAATCAAATCATTCTGATTAGATATTATTCATCAAATCTTACATGAGCACGAGTGAATGAGTGAATGCTCTCCCCTAATGTTTCTTTCCAAAAAGAGGTAACAAAGTTGAACGCACCGTACAATCTTTGCCCTTTTTCTATCTTTTGTTTTTAAAAATTAATAAAATTACTGCGCTTTTATTTTATTTTTTCATGCTTGTCCCCTTCGCCCCTCGGGCAGAAAAGATTAGCGACAACATTTTTGTGCCTCAACGGACACTTTTTTTTTTCCAAATATACAATTTTTTTGTGGTAATATGTTGTGGGATCGATAATAATACCAGCTGTTCAGTTCATTTGATATATTCGCGATCGAATGTGAAAGTCCGAACATTATGTATCGAGGGGTCAAAGCCATTTACGACTAATAATCCCATGTTAATCCCATGACCGATATCGCGTGCACAGGAGAAATCTATAAATTATTTCATTAATTAAATAGTTGATTAATGATCATATCATCATAATCAAAAGTCAATAACTACTGCAGATAAGAAGCGTCAGACTTCCAACTGCGATCAACCGAACAGACAACAATTTTTAATTCCCAGGAACAGCTCAGGCATCGCCGTGTCTGCGCGGTCCAACTTGTTCCTGTCCAGCCGAGTCGATCGAGGAATGGGATCTTTCGGATCTCCGGAGGGCCTGGCAAGTAAAAGTGGCCAATTTGTTGCGAAGGAGACGGGTCTCCGGCAAGTTGCATCCCTGGCAAGTGGGGATTCTCTCTGAGCAGTACTGGGCCAGTGGCCGAACTCACCGAAAGCCACCGTGGGCCCTACCCATTCTGGGATCAGAAATATGGCTGCGGTCGAATTGTGGCCAAGATGAGGAAGGCAGCCGCGGAGAGAGAGGCTGAAATGGCGCCCTTGGGCCCGGAGCCGCTCGGTACATCGGTAGGCAGCGGGCTCTGACCTCCGGCTGCCTTAACGCTGGCCACGGACAAATAAACCTACGTTAACCTCGGAGATCCATTCTTCTTTTTAAAAAATATATATATATATATATATATATATGATAACAAAAATGACACCGTCAACAGCCGCTCCAAATTTTTAAATTTAATAATAATAATGGTATAATCATTAAATATATATCAAGTCTTGACTGTATAAATAGATCACATCTGTATCGATATGTGATATAATCACTTTACTGAAGAATTTCTCATATAAAGACATATATAAGATGAAAAATATGACAACGCGAGCAAGAGCTAGCAATCGGCAAACGTTGGGTCCAAACTCCAAACTTAATTTGGCAAAAAAATTAATTAGCAAAAAGTCAAAAGAATCTAACCCAACATTTTAATCAACGTCGAAAATAATATCACTCTATCAAACAATCATCTATTAAACTGTAACAGGTGATCAGGTGAGCGAGAAGGAATAGTATACCTAGTAGAAGGGGAGGGGCAGAAAGTGATCAGGTAGTCTGCATCAGCGCAGGTGTATGTGCTGGTGCCATCGTCGTATGCGTAGCTGTAAGCTCTCGGGCACGCATTCTTGAAGAACTCCGAGTATGCCGTTGGCCGGCAGGTGTCCGGGGTGGCGTAGGCCCCACTGCAGCAGTACGCCGGATCCCCGAAAGCATCGCATGCGCTCTTGCAGGCCACACATCCCGAACCATCGTTCACCTTCAGCTCGGACGGGCAAGCCGTGTTCAGGTCCCCGGCACATCCTGTGGCTGTACAGTTTCCAGCTGGAAAAATTACAAAAATAGGTTCAGAATCGGTATATTATCATGTGATATATATATTAAATTAATACGTTGAAAGAAACAGTTATAATTATATGATAAATTACAAATATGTATATATCACATTTTATGTGCAATATGCTATGTAACAGTTATGATTACCGCCTGAGCCGCCCTGTGGCACGATTATCATGGGGAGGTTGTAGCCGTCCACCAGGCTGATGTCGTAGAAGTCGAGCCCACCGGCCCCGTTGAGGGTAAACTCTGCCAATGTGGCGGGCGGGGCAGCTCCGCCACCAGAGCACTCGAGGCCAGTGGAGGAGCCACAGTCACCAGTGATGCAAGAGAACTTCCCGGTTGCGCCATCCTGGGTGCAGCCCGTCCGGCCCCACAGGCGGCCTGACCAGGAGGCCGGGATGGGGATAGAGGACGCATCCCCTGGCTGGAGGGCAAAGCCGGTTGTGGACAGCTGCGCCGTCCCGGAGCCAGAGAGGAGGCCGGGCCACACGGTGTAGTCGCACTTGTTGACAAGCGTGAATGTGGTTGAGTTCACAACTGGACATGAGAAAAACAGAGCATTACTGTGATCAGAAACAACACACGACATATCTTCAATGATGTGAGAACAGAGTACGAGACACAGCTGAAATCTATCTGCTGGCAGAATTGATTCTTGTAATATGTCATCTCAATGGCCAAAGCTCTTAAACTTTTCACGGATGAACGAATTAATCTCTCTGTTTTTTTTTTTAATAACCGACGTCTCCGGGCCCCTCCCAGGCTTGACTAGTGAGAGGTTACGACACCTTTCTCCCGGGAACACACAATAGTCCACAAACCACATGTACCGGATAAGTTAAGTAAACCTGACAAGTTCGAGAACTATAAAGTCCCGACCTCGAAAAAACATCCTATGGCATGTTACTGGGAGTCGAATTTGAAAAGTCTGGGAGTGGGACCCAATGCCCTCGAGGGTGTGGATGAGCTAATCTCAATTCGATGGAAAGATAGGAAGTCGGACGATCTGCAGAGGTAATCACCTGTAACCAGAAGAGCAAGAGCAGAGCAGAGCAGAGAAAGCAGAAGAGCTGCAGCTCGAGCCATCCTGATCCGAGTAGATTGCTCAGGGGACAGTACAAGAGGTTCGTTAAAACTTGACTCCGAGGAAGTCGAAGGAATCTTCCGGTCGGGAGACGAAGAATGCCGAAGGAGGAGGGAATCCACGGACGAGGAGTCCGCGAGACCGGGGGGAGAAAGAGTTGGAAGAAAGGTGGGGAAGGGGGGTGGAGGATTTATGGGGGAGGCTGGCTGACTGTAGTCAGGTGAGCAATTTGCAATTGCAATTTGCGTGCGGTTAGTTGCGGGTCAGAGGAGGGCAGACTGCGCCGTACACGCCGCAACGTCTAACAGTAGGCGGCGGCCTTCCCGCTTCCTAGGTTATTTTTTATGAGTATATTCTTATGTATACTCGGCTCATTATATCATCCGTAAATTTTATTAATAAATATTTAATATATTATTATTAACTGTCACACCATCTTTTTTTATTAATTGAAAATATTTATTTTTATCATTTTTTAATATGTAGAATAATTATTAGTTAAGTTCACCGCGTAATCTGTAAACGTGATTTATATAAGAATATTTTTCTATTTTTACGGGTGGTCATTGGTGGTAACACAATAAAGGTCCACCGAGGGGACAAACAAACATGACGATGCAGCTTCGATGTGGTTCCACCGATGGTTTTAGGTCCGCGGACACCGAGTCTCTCCCAATTCGAAATAACATGTGAAATCCTACGTATATTTTAACAATTTTATCTATATTTTTAATTAAATTACTATATTTTTAAACTTGTCTACCTTAAATTTCATCCCATAAACCATCTTTTTAGATCCATCCTGCTAATGAAGTTGGGACTACGGAAGTAATTGCTCGAATTGGAGACTATGAGTTGAGGTTCCCAGTATATTTTCACCCGAACTTGGAAGAATTTCGAGTTCATATCCACGTAAAAGTCTAAACTGATAGATGGTAGTATTCAACTTTCATATAAACCTAATTTTATTTTTCAATCCAGTCGATGTGTGATTTAACTCTCAACGGGTCTTAAGATTACATCCAAAAAAATGCTTTTCAAATTTGAATTAATTTAGATTATTTAAATTTATTAATTCACATGATAAATAATTTGCATGAGTGACTCTGAAGGGCATAATTTTCAAATAATCATGAAGGGACGACTCACTGATAAATATTTCTATTTCCAAGAAGAAAAATGATAAATAAATGAAAAGAAAAAAAAGCGAGAAAATTGGGAAAAAAGGAATAAACGTGTGACTTGGAGACGGGGACTGGGGACAGGCCAGATGCACGCATGGTCCTGCATGACTATCGGCGTCAAGCCCATACAGACCGGAGAAAGAAGCCACGGATTCTCGTGGGCTCCATTCTTTTCACTGTTGCATACCTGAATTAAACCCCCTGGAAAAGATGCTTCATGTTGTTCAGCTCTTCAGTCGACCGCACGTGTCCGGTCACACATACGTACTCAATTTTAATAAGAGACGCTGCCTCGCAAATCGACAGTCGTTGATTAGTAAGGTGGCGGCGTTTCGACTTTTCAAGTCCTCCAGGGACACGCAGGCATGATGGTGAACGCTGCTACAGATTTTTATTAGATGATTAGTGCGACATATTTGTCCTCCCCGCAAAGGGACGGGGAAGTCTCAGTAATAAGATTTCAATTCGGAACCTCTTAGCTGTATGTTCAGGTAAATATTTTATATGGTATCATATCGGGTTATTCATGAACTCGTGGCCTATCAAGCCCGAGACCGAAAGAAAACGCCCAGCTCAAGGTTAGTTTAGCGAGTACGGAAAATTAGTCCAACTCATATGTTAGCCCGAGAACTGAATATGATGTCCATCTCATAATAGCTTGTTCCCTCTTGCCTGAGTAGGGAAGAAAAATGTTCGGATCGAGGTCAATTATTGAGAGCAGATATTTAATGGTACATGTCAAGTGTGGGCATGCTGTCACGTGAAGGAGAGTGTCAAGAACGAATCTCATATCAGACAATGAATAAAAACAACCATTTTTTATATGAGAATTGTGCATCAATATCTATCAGTTTAAACTTTTAAGTTTATTTTACAGGCAGTACCACTAAACCAAAACCCCTTTCTCAACCATCACTAATAAAGAGACTGATTCGTGGACGGGACTAGAAGATCCGATCAAGATTGGTGAGACTGAAGGAAGAGTTAAATAACGAATTTTAGAGGGCAAAGTAAAATAAGATAAATTAATAAAAATATAAATAAATTAGTAAATTATATATAAGATTTTACCAATTTTTTCGAGTTTGAGGAGCAATTCGGACTTTCTAAATCCATCGCTGCACCAATTGCTCTGCATCTATACATACATCCAGACATGCATATAGACGAAATGTTACCAAGCCTGTATCTGAAGATCCCCTGAGGCCCAACAAGTTTAGGCCCATTAGCAATGGGCCGAGGAAGCCCGTGGTCCGTCTCGCCAATATTTTTAATAGAAATATTCTTTTTTGCTCGATAGTAATGAGGATGTATTCATTACTTAAAAACGAGTACATAGGGAAAATGCTCAAGAAATAGAAAATTACACGATCAGATTACAATGGAGGTATCCTCCGGGACTAACTATAAAGGAAGATATATGTGAAACACATCAGGAAAAACTACAGTACAGTCATAGCTAGTCAGCCGGCCACCAAAGTTCCGATCACAACCTCCTGTCGGTCTACATGGACCTCGGTAAAAACCGAGTTGGGAGGGTCCTCAAGCCATTAATCCATGTAGATCTCAGTCTTCTTGTGCAGAGATGTGACAATCTCCGCACAAGAGCAAAACAGGTGGGTGGCTTGAGCCGTACTCGGGCGTTCGGCTCCTCCACGGGTTTCGTTCGGCTCAGATCTGGTGGTGGGTGAAGGCTGGATGTGGGAGGCGCCGGTGGGTGTGGCCGAATCTGGCTGAGGCATGGCCGGATCTGATGAAGGCAGAGGCGGAAGTGTAGGCCGGGGCGGTGGCGGTGGCGGAGGCGTGGGCGGGGCGGGGGCGGATCTGGAAGAGGTGGGGGCATGGCCGGTGGCGGAGGCGTAGGCAGGGGCGGATCTGGCAGGGGTGGGGGCGGGGACGGAGGCGTGGGCGGTGGCGGAGGCGTGGGCGGGGCGGATCTGGCGGGGACGTGCGTGGAGAAGACAGATCTGGAGCCGATCTAGCTGCTCACGGAGCTGCTGTGACGTGGAGGCGAGGATTAACGCACGGATTCCGCAGAAAAGGGGGAGAGGAGACGACGAACCGCCGGGGAAACGAAAGAGGACGAACGAGCCGTCCGGGCAAAAGCCACCGACATCGGCGGTGGAGGTATGTACGGCCATAGATGAGCGGGTGGTGGAGGCCGCACACCTAGGCTCGAGGGGAGGGGACCGACGCGCCCGGCCGGAGCCGGACGCGCCGGCCAGGAAGGCTTCTGTGCTGAGGCTGGGGGGGGGGGGGTCAATATTTTTAATAGAAATATTCAGCAGTCACGGATGCTGAAGTGGATTCTCCTTCAACCTGGAACAAAATTTTCTTTCGAAAAAAAATGTAAAATGGGGAGCGGAAGCCGAGAGCAATGAGGAGACCCAGTTAACAGCTGCACTCGATAAAATCAATTGCGGATGTTCCGGCCATTCGCGTTTGTCGACGAAGCTTACACGGCCCAGTTTCGGAATCGTTCCACAGCTTAATTTAACGCTTCACGCTCAATGATTTAAATTAAGAATATATATATAAATAACGATTCATAATCATTTCACGCGTAGATTGATGTTTGGTAATTCAGTTGGTTGTTGCATCGCCGACTAATCGATCATAAAATTAAAAAAAAAAAAGGAGAAAAATAATTATTGCGGTTGAGGGAATATTCATCATGTGAATCCCTTTAAAGCTACCGCCCTATGATTCCTTGATTCCTTAGGTTGCGGACTCGCCGGCAGCTGTAACGATTAGGTTTTCCTTCTTTTTCTTTTACAAAGAAGACATTCTTATTTGTACATGTAAAACACGAAGTTTCGCTTGCGAGAATCAACTATTTAAACTCATTATCTTAAATCGAGAACTATGTTAAATGTGCCGAGCCTTTTTTCTCCGGCAAGGACGAATTAGTTAATTATACTCTTTCAAATTAATCGAAATAGTGATATTGTTATACATATACACACAATTATACATATCAAGAAAAAAAGTGGATTTTTAGTCGGACAGCACATTCATTAGCTTCTAGAAACACGGTCAAATGATTGGAAAGAGAGGAGTTCCTTCTAGAGGGAAAAAAAAGAGAAATTCTTCTGAGAAAATAGTAGTGTTTTATCTTTTTTTCTATCTACTTTTTTTTATCTGAATAATTAATATCTAAAAATTTAACGAGTTACGATTAATCTAGTTTAAGTTGCGATGGCCTGTTAAGGGGTGAAACTCTCCATCCAGGTGGATTTCTCTCTGATAGTACCTTTGAGCAGCTTATCGAGTCGAGAGGTCTTTGGGTAAAAGCAGGAGGGTAGCAGGCTTACTGTCTCCACCGGAAACCTGCAAGAAGTCAAGACCGGAGTGGGTTCTCGGAAAGGTCCTCTGATACTTCAGTTAGGACGGAATCCGAGTAAGAATAGTGATGGAGAGGAAGGGGAGCGCGTGTGGGGTTCGATTGATTCGCCTTACCTGGCCTCGGATGAGCTTATTTATAGATCCCGTTGATACAGAGGATTGATATCAACCTATCTCCCACATGCCCAACACAGGGAGGAAGGTTGGTCAGAGTAAGTCTGGACCTCAACATCCACCTTGTGGCCAGGGTACCCGACCCGTGCCTTATGCCCAGGGAACCCGACGTACTCGTGATCGCGTCACCCGACATGCACCATGTTATTGGAATTTGTTGCTTATGTCGTCCCATGCAGAGGTAGGAGCCGCGGTATTGGTACTCGATTTCTCTATTCACAAGACTCGATTTAACCTGAAACTTTATTTAAAAAGAAAGTGAACCCTACCACATCAACCAATCCATTTTAATAATAACTATCATTTTTCGCGTCCAGACAAAATGCCCATACACTTAAGCTGCACTTATCAATTTCTCAACATCTTCTATACCCGACACAAACATATCAAAAAACAAACTAATATGCCAAAACTATGACGATCCGTAGTCTCGGTTCTCTGTGTGGAAAAAACTCTCCGTGCTATCATTGTCGTTGAAGTCTCGGATTCGATCAGCTTCGAGCATCCGTGACGACCCATCCCATCCTTCATCCAGGCAACTGCATCTCCGCAAGCTCAACAATTTATGGGACAGTCGACAAGGAATTCTGCCATTAGGGAAGGCTCAGTTTCAACCTTTAAAATCATCGAAACGGTCCATCGGCCCCACAAATCGAGGACCCGGGGAACCCAATTGGGAAAGATCTTCCAAGCTGCGAGGTGTCGATTGCTCATTGACTTGAGCTCAATTCAAGGCATTTGGAGAGATAGTGGGACTTGTCACTGTTGATTGGACCACATAACCCATGCATGCCAGAACAACATAAAACAAATTCGGGACAAATTCTAACCCAGTCGAATTTGTGAATAATATGATAAATTTGATGGATAAATTTCTGACCCGTTAAATATTTCAATCATGTTGGGGAAATGAATATTATAAATGAATAGAAAAATGCGACGTTACGCTTGATGATAACGTGTTAAATATTTATCGATCGAGTTCACGGATGACATGGTATTGCTGAGCTGATGCAAGAACCTATCAAAAATCGGTCACTCTCAATCCAATACATATCGGTGTCATTCATTCATCGTGAATGGATAGTGCCGTATCGAAGAATGGTTGTTTTTTTCTTGTGTTTACCGCGTGATGTCGAAAGCAGCGAGCATCGATTAATCCAGGTTTGAGCTTGGCTGGCTATATCGAGGGCGTGGAACTCTCCCGTTATAAGTTTTCATCATTCTCAAAATTCGAGTAGGCATCTTTTTTAAACTCTTCCAACATACGTTTTGATCCGGGACTGATACAAAGTTCAATAAAGGGATGAAACTCGATGAAGTTGAGAATGTTGGATTTCAAGAAGGCGAAACCTACCAACATTACTAAATATAGATAAAATTAGTAAAATTTGTATACGAGCTCAAGATTTTCTCGAGTTCAACGTATCAAATCTCCCAAATCCGACCACACTTCGATCCGTTTACCGTCAACCGAGGGAGGGGCCCACATTTGATGCGCCTTGCAATTTCGACCATTCAGCTTGAAGAATAATACAATTTCGACCATTCCTTTTGCTTACTGATTTGTGCTCCACAATCAATGGAATCTTTGAATTTTTGGGCTGTCTTTGGCTACTTCATCTTCATCTTCAACGATGACAATGGAAATCACGGTTAATTCAAAGAGAGGGAACTTATCCAAGGCGTAAAGAACTCTAAAGATGGTCGAGATGTGTCATTAATCGAGAATTTTCGTGACAAAACTTCATCGCAACCTCGTAGAATCTCCACTTAGGTTACATAATTAATTTAATGCATTAAACAAAAACCATGTAAGAGGTTGTTCCTTTCACAGCAAGTAGCTTGAAAATCCCGATTACCGTAAAATACTTGTAAGCCCCCACACCCAGATCAGCAATTGTGATGCAATTGCAGGCAGGCATATTTTCAAATTAACAAAGATTGGTCGACCTCTCAAGATCTGTCTCCATCACCATTGTTTCCATGAAGCCGAGCTTCCTTCCCTCCATCCCCTGTTCTTGCACGAGCAACTCACAACCCGACATCCCGAGACCCGCGCTGAACCAGATGCAATTCTTTCTTAATTCGGTCGAACACAGGATCGAGATACCGGAGATGCCCATTACCGATGAAAAAACGATGCTGAAGTGGAGTGAAGATCGAGAAACCAGAGATGATCGAACCGAGGTCTTGTCTAATCAATCCTACTATGAATATTAGATACAAAGATCAGTCAAGCAAGTACAATCACATCTGTCACATATATGTACAACCAAACTTTCTTCTATATCGATCATAGCAATACCCCGATAAGCCAGCCGCCGCCTCGACCCGTTTGTTGTCCGGCTCGGGCTTAACCAGTTCGGTCGAATCTATCCCTCCTTCTTTTGCCGGGTAATTCAAAGACAAATCCGAGTATGGGTTTGGTGCTTTATACAGTCATTCGATCAGATCGTAGAGCTTTTACCAGCACTGGTCGGTCTCCCAGTTCCGTCCTCGGTAACCTGAGACCCCTGAAGAGACGACCGATAGCGGCCGGCCCTTCCTGTAGAGTTTCCCGTCGTACACCGCCCTTTTCTGGGGGTCGGACAGGGTGGAGTAGGCGGCGTGGATCCTCATGAACTCGTCGGCGGCGCCCTTCCGGCCAACTGAGGCCACGTCGGGGTGGCACACCAGGGCCAGCCGCCTGTAGGCCGTCTTGATCTCTTCGCTCGTGGCCCCAGCCGGGATCCCGAGAATCTCGTAGAAGGATGTGCACGACGTCGCCATCCCGGGCGCCCGCGACGGTGGGCTGCGACACTTGCTCGAAGTGTTGGGGTACGGGAAGGTGGCGGAAGCGGCGGCGGAGGCCCGGGGAGGACGGGCGGTGGCGGGGCGGCAGAGGATTGTGGACGGAGAGGAGAGGGAGAGCATGAGACGGTTGAGGATGATCAGTTGGCGTCCGTTGATATGAATAGGCGAGCAGGGGGGAGTGTTTGGATGCGACGATATATAAAGGGGGGGAGGACAGAGCAAGCTTGGGAATGCCCACACACGGAGTATTGTCGAATTTGGGATTAACTTTTACTCTGACCGGGGTTAGGGTTAACCGGGTAAAGGGCTTATCCACTTGGGGGTGAGTCAGCAAACATCTTATCCAAAGTGCAGTGGAAATGAGGGGGCCCTGGCCCCTCGATCCTCTTCCAGTCGAGCTTGCCTTCTTTTCATTGAATAAAATTCCAAATTTAATCGATATGAATCGAGAATACAGATGATTTATCGTGCCTTCGTAATGGTTCGACACTATTTTGAACCTCGAATATGAAGAACTTGTCCGATTTCTAGATAACATGTAACACATATCAGGGAAAAAGACATGTAATGCATTCAATGAAATTAGATTTGAAACTAAACTCTCTCTTGTGGCTTTATTCTGAGTGGGACTCATCTCTCGGAAACGTAGTCGTTTGAACATGCGTATCAAAATCTCTGGCAGTGAAGTCTACATTGAGGTAAGAAAGAGAGCACCGTGTGATAAAACTCATCCTTAAATATGATCTACAGATGTTGAATAGGATTATCATCACTCACAATTTGCTGTTGGAGATTCCATGCTTGACAAATAACTGAATCTTATCCATTTGTGATATCGTATCAATACTATCACGTGATATACCTATTAGGTGCAAGAGTTTTCTCCGAGTACAGGCCACACTCAGTGACACAGCAAACATCCCAACAAGATAAAGCCAGAGCTCTGCCTGGACCCACTCTCTCCGTCGCCTTCGGTTCAAGAATCAATGGATCAAAATGATGGCCGCTGAATTTTTTTCTCTCTTTTCAGAATCCATGTTATATATATATATATATATATATATATAAATTATGAAAGGGATCATATATTTACAAGGGAACAAGACGAAAGGGCACGACTGCGGATTAAAAATTTCACTCATGAAAATCAAATTAAGAGTTTTATGGTGGGAGGTTAATGACGATAGTGCTATACTAAACATTCTTTCTCGTCTAATTTTATGTCTCCATCCTATGTTCAGTTTATATATATATATATATATATATAAAGAATTTCATCCCTACCAAAATTCAAATTAAAATTCAACGTACGTAAATCATCCGCATATCTATCCAACGTGGAATTAACAAGGCGTCAATGGGTCTGAAAGAGGTTAGAAGAGAAACGGAAAAGTTGAATAGAAAGATGACAAGTTTAATGATTGGAAGATAAGCTCTCCTCGGTCTAGAAGTATGGTGTGTGGATCTGACCAGGAAGTTCTTATCCTTATGACACCCTCATGTCCTCAGCTTCTAAAGCATGGGATATCCTACCATAGTGAATTGGTTCAAGTGATATTGATACTTGATCCCCTTAAGAAAAGATTCTGAGTTCGATTCTTTGTAAATAGAGAAAACTCATAATATGATAGCTTTACTAGATCAACTCAGCTCAAATTGAATTGCTTGGAGACCCGTAAAACTTTTGTACCTCAGTGGTGCAAATAAAAAAACAGGATAAGTCACCATATGAGTTAGTTGAGATAGTAAGACATTTCTCTTCCATAAGTAAGGTTTCATACTCGAAAACTGTGAATGGAGATAATTCATGTTAGGAAAGTTTACCTCTCTAGTCATTGCTCGGTTAACTATTCATAGCAGACTATGTACAAAAGCCCAGTGAGGCAAAGGGGTTACTCTGATGAAGATGGGTGTGTTTCCTTTCAATCCTCGCCAGAGTCCCGTGATAATCTTTTCTTTAGATAGCGTGTAGCCAATGAGATCCAGGAGAAGGTGCAAGCTGGCTTTGAACACTATAGGAGCTACATTATGCCATCGCCACTTGTAAAGGCAAAAGACCACTAGCAACTGGGGACTACACTTCCACTGTCTGCTGGGTGAAGAACGGAGGAATTTTCCAGCAATTTTTGAAAATAACTGCTGGTCTTCCTCTTTTTCCTTTTTAATTGCGACAGAGGTTCGTGGGTATAGAAGAGAAATGAAAGAGAGGGAGAATACATGGGCATGAGAATCTCTTGATTTCATATCGAGAGTGATATCTGTTGAATTATATTATATTGTGAGTGAACCGTCACTGTGGGGCTCAAACCCACGACCACAAGCGACTGCCGGGCTTGCGGGCTTACGTCAGTAAGGGACTACCGGAGATCGAATCCGGGTTTATGTCACCGTGGTCAGGTGCTCACACATATTGTATTATTGATAATGGGCCTACAAGAGTATTGAGCCCGTTTCCACCCAAAAGCCTAAGCTTTCAGGTGATGGCACCCAGTTCTCTTATAAACCCACTATTATTCTCTTATTTAGTCGATGTGGGATCTTAACACCCCCTCTCACGCGCAGCGTGTTAAAGGGTGCAGCCCTGCTCTGATACCATGTTGAATTATATTATATTGTGAGCGAACCGTCACTGTGGGGCTCAAACCCATGACCACAAGCAACTGCCGGGCTTGCGGGCTTACGTCAGTAAGGGACTACCGGAGATCGAATCCGGGTTTATGTCACCGTGGTCAGGTGCTCACACATATTGTATTATTGATAATGGGCCTACAAGAGTATTGAGCCCGTTTCCACCCAAAAGCCTAAGCTTTCATGTGGTGGTACTCAGTTCTCTTATAAACCCACTATTATTCTCTTATTTAGTCGATGTGGGATCTTAACAATATCATTCTATCAAATCTTCATTTTTTTTTTCTGAACATCAGCTTAACTTGAAGTTTAGAGCATAGATCCTTGGGTGTTTGAACTCTGGAACGTTGTTTTTTTGGTACATTTTGTGATTGGAAGGTTAATTAAGAAAGAAGGAGGACAAGAGTGGAGCTAGACGATCGAACATACAGATAAAATCGGAGTTCTGCCTATCCCGAACGAGGGCTCCTGTAAATTTGGAGTTGAACCGATCAAATCCATTGGATCCTGAACGAATCATACATTGGTCGCATAATATACCTGGGACGTTACGTCCGATCGAAGAAAGGAAGTGCGATAAGAAACGAGCTTTTGATATGCTGGACGTAAGGCACTGATGGATCCATTACCTGGATCCGAATTTGCACCATCTGTGCCTGATTTGAAAGAGACGTATGCACTAAAACAAAAAATGTAATATTTGAATGATGGAATTAGTGTCTCAAAGGGATCCATAAAATGTTTTGGGTGAACCAGGTCATATGACATACTTTTAGATAGATTAGTCAGTTGTTACAGTATCGGATATTGATGTGGAGGTCCACATCGAACCCAGGTCGGGTTCGTCTTCTTGTCCGTATCCAAGCCGAGCAACCTGCAAGGAAGCCAAGTCCGGGCGTGGAGGTCCGAATTGGCTCTCCGACGCTCAAGTTAGAGAGGGAAGTCTCAAGAGAGTAAAAATGGGAGAGAGAGATCTCCCTATGAGATGTATTGTGTGTTTGTATTGATCCCCCTCAGATGGTAGAGGTGAGAGATATGTATATCTATATATGTAAGGTGAAGGATATGAGAGGTCAAAGAATATCGATTTTACAGTAAATCTCATACCTGTGCCATAACACGGTTGGCCTCGGTGTCTTACTTGAGTGTAACCTTATATGACAAATAGATATAAATTAATTACTTGATTCAACTCGAGCATGTGACCAATAATATAATTACCGATATTGCTCGGGTCAAGTCGGATGGTCCATAGTCGGGTCCGATAACTCTGTATATATCATATATTATTAATATAAAAAAATTTCTCGAGTGACCCTTTAATAAATAAATTAAGCCTCCTAACCTCCATACTAATTACACACAGTCAATGAGAAAGAGGGTTCAGTACACTTGGTACTATTTTTATCCTGTGACCTAGAATTTCTGGTTCAATCCCACCCGTAAGGGTTATCGTACCCACTTCTATCCCATCTTTTTTCTACCCTTTATAGATTCATATACCTCATCTGTACGTCGAAAAAAATTACATAATAAATATTGTACAGATAAATGGATAAATATTTCTATATTTATGGATAAACTAAACCCTCAAACGCCCAAAGGTCACATGGCCAGCTATTGATCTCACTCTTGATGTGACTCCACAGGTCAAAACACATACCTAAATAAACAAATAAATAAATTGTAGAGATATATGGCTTCATGGAAGGGGCAAAAAGAACATTTAAGATATATAATAAATAATAATATCTAATGGTTTATTTTATAATAATTATGATTATGCTATGGAAAATTTTAGTTTTTATTATAAAAGATATCCGTGTGCCTGCAAGGTGATAAAAGGATAAGGAGAGTTTCAGATCGATAAAGTCGAGAAGAGGTTCTAAACCTGATCCATCGATAGGCTACTGGGAAGTACCACGGGTGGGTCGGAACAGATCGATCGGTGTTAATTAACCCGAGTCTCCTGTTTGCTTTGTTAAGAGAAGTCTTTCCAAAGTATATAAAAAGCTGAAAATGAAATAGCATGGCTGGAATTGACAAGGCCATGGACACCGAGTGGTCATCATCGATCGATGCCCACTCTGCCAAATCAATTATTGAGAATCACTTGGATGATATTAAGTATCATGAAAGCTAATTGATCTAACTATAATAATTGGAGACCTAACTTGTATCAGATTAGCTTAAACTCCCAAATGGGTCAACAGTAGCACGATTCGAGCTGCGTCCTTCGATGCGTGATCGTGTTGTATACATGTCGGGGTGGTCGGTTAGTTTCTGTCCGAGATCGTCGAACAGAGCACCGGGATCGATGAATGCAGATATCGGTGGATGGTAATTAGGGTTACCCTGTTTGACACTGTCAACTAGTTTCTTACGTTTATAGTTGAAATAAAAATTCGAATATTATGCAGCGATGATAACTGGATAACTGGCGGTTTTAGATGGAATGTTTGGCATCATTAGTTGAATCAAATGTCCCACTAACATATTGGCACTAACCCTTCATTTATATAAACTAAAGCAAATGGATCAAATCGGGACACCCACGCTGTCACGTCTGAACTCGATCCATCCATTTACGGTATGACCTTCCTTTTAAGGATTCCATCCATTTATAGTATAACGGATCTGGTCCTGAGTCTCGAGCCTTTTGTGACGATATCAGATAGCGAGTTGGAAATCGACTTTAAGATTTGACGACAGCTTATATTATGGGAGCGAGATCCAGATATTCTGAACCACAACATGGGCGGCGGTAGCACATGTGTCCCGAGATCTCTCCGGAGAGTGATGTCACGGCGGAAGCAGGGAGTGGAGATTAATCTGGATATCGGTGGTGCAATCGGTAGTTCTCTCGAGACTTTCCATGTGATTCTGGAGCTTTAGAGAGCGAAAAGAGAGATAATTGAGAGATCGATTTTCCTCTTCCGGGTGAGATATAGTATAACGATGATTTGAATATTTGAAATCATTTATCAGAGATTAATTAATCTTCGAATTATCGACCGGAATTCTTTTTCAAGTGACCCCTGATCCGAGAGCATCAACTCGTAAATGGAGCAAACTTACTGATCTTTGGATCGAGGTCGTTGTCTACTCTCATCTACTTGCCGATGGTGGACTTAAAGAAATTAGGCTGAACCTTCGTCCGACTGGAGAAGACGTTATCGTGCGGCGTGCCGACAAGACATTGATGTTTCCAAATCCAATTTGCCTCGTTCACCCCAAGTTGGGCATCCTTGATCTGATCTCATGGATCCTGTCACTTGGACAACGACAACGCCTCTTGTATCTCTCATCTCCTAATTTGGTGACCAGAACTCAAATTAGACATTTTTCTCCATCGGACTTACTATTTATGCCAGTTGGACTTTTTCTTCTGCACTCGATTTACTGACCATGAATTAGATATTTCTTTTTATACTACAAGACATAACTCTTTCCATTAACTTCGATATACGGTTCAAACAGATGCCCCACATATTATCCTATGTCAAGTGGCCCTGCCGGACTCTGAGAGGTCGGCGGCTGCCATTTGCCAAGTGTATTTCCAAGCACCACGTCATGATGTGACGGTACCGATTTTTTATCTTGGCCTCGCCCTTTGTCTCTTTGACGACATGGACTTTAGAGGTACATCCCCATCACTCCATTCATGCAAACCTGCTCGCAGGTTCGGGTTCCGGACTACAGTTGAGCAGGTTTTGTCCTCGTTCGATCGAGTCACCCGAGACACGAACATGTTACAAAACACGAAAACGAACCGAGCTGACACTCGACTCGTGGTCTTTACGAAAGATCATATCATAACACATAACTTTGTTCCAAAAATAATAATAATAAAAAAAAACTTTGTTCCAAAAAACCTCCCGACACAGTCACAGACAGTCGTTCTCTCTGAGATGACGGACACGACAGCCATAATTTTTTTAAAAAATAAATTCACAAACGAGTAATGCACATCCGGCTGATTATCGGAAAAAAAAAATAAATAAAAGAAAATTAAGCGTCGACATTCGCCAGGTTGCCTTGACAGTACAATGCACATCGGGAAGTTGCTTCCATCAGTTTTCTCCAGCAAGATCGTGATCGCAGACCGACGAACGGATGCATGCGCTGAGCCTTGGCCAGGTCGACCTCCGACTGATAAGTCATCTTGCCCGATACATGCCGTGCGTCATAATTGAACTCGAACAGTTGTTGGCCAGTGTGGGGACGTTTCACATGGACCTGAAAGGCGTCTTCTGCTCTCTTCTGACCGGCGAGTGAGTCCGAACATTATGTGGCAGGATGACTAGATCGCTAATACTGTTGCCCCTTTAAAATATCCCATTTCATCGTGCCGAAAGTCGGGTCGACGACGATATACACATATAAGATTGTGGCCTGTTAAAGTAGAGGTGACAATTCGGGTCGGCCCGGTCAATTAAGATTATCGGGCCGGGCCAGCCCGGTATGAAAAGAAGGGGCCAGTAAGATATGGCCCGCAAGGGTACGTTATTTTGTAGGACCCCTTTTAGCACGATAATTTATTTTCAAAAATAAAATTTTATATATCTCATTGAATAAATTTTTTTTGAATTTATTAATTTAATTTTAAATATTTTACATTTTTCGTTTCGCGGCGGCTAATTGTCACTGGCAAGGCTGCTGGCTAACTGGCCAAAATGGAGAAATTGACTATTTTAGAAAAACTTGCGAATTACGGGGCCTTTCATGCAATTTTCCGTTTTTTCATGCAATTTTCCGTTTTTTCATGCAATTTTCCGTTAATATAAGGACTGTTTGCTGAAGCATCCATCTTAGCCCTAGAGAGCGGAAGAAGAGCTCAACCTCAGTAGCAGACGAACAGCTCACTATCTCTCACAGAATCGCCAAAATAGAGTCCGCCGATCCAAAGCGAAAGAGGCCGCCGCCGCCGCCCTCGTCGGATCCTTCCGATTCCAAGAAGCCTGACAGCAGCAGATCCGCCTCCGCGAAGGAGAAGCGTCACCACCACCACCACAAGAAGAAGAGCAAGATGTCATCGGGCGACAAGGTCCGAGCATCGCACATTCTGATTAAGCATCAGGGGTCTCGTAGGAAGGCCTCGTGGAAGGATCCGGAAGGCCGCGTAATCATGAGCACCACCCGCGAGAGCGCCGTCTCCCAGCTCATGGCCCTGCGCGAGGACATTGCCTCCGGCAAGGCCAAGTTTGAGGATGTCGCAGCCAGCCACTCCGATTGCAGCTCTGCAAAGCGTGGCGGCGATCTTGGTGAGAAAAATCCTCTACCTGCTCTTAGCACGTGGGAAAATATTATCTTTGTTCCAGATTGGTGGTAGTTGAGCCGCTGTTTCGCATGTACCTGCTGCAAATGCAAACTGGTTATCGGGGAAGATCATAAAATAACATTAACATCATCACGGAGAAGAAGTCGTCTTTTGAAGTGAAATAGTTGATCTATTGATTAGGGAAAATGAGGCGAATGGAGATTGTCAGACTTGGGTTTTCTTGCTATATTAAATCAATGAAGTGCCAAAAGGAAGACGTGAGATTGGCATGGTGGTATAGTTCAACACCATGATTTTAAGATTTTGTCTTACTTTTGCTAGAATTCAGGGTTAATCAGAAAGTCGGAAAAACGGCTGAATTGGATTGGTATTCTATTTCCATGCAAATCTATTTGAGCTATTCATCGTGTGCTTCAAGAGCAGTTACTTCGATCAATTTAGATATACATTCATCTTGTGAAAAAAGACAGCTGAATTGGATCGGAATCCTGTTTCCAAGAAATTGAGCTTTTCTGTTTCCAGTTTGGATATTATGGTTTCATCATATTTTTGCAAGAATTTAGTTTTTATAAGAAAGTTGAGAACCAGCTGAATTGGATTGGTATTCTGTTTAGCTGCAAATCTATTTGAGCTATTCATCGTATGCTTGAAGATCAGTTCCTTTGGTCAATTTGGATGTACTTTCATCCCGCCAATGATGGATGCATCCTGTAAAAGCAGCTCATTGTTAATTTGGATATACTGTTTTTAACCTATTCCAGAACATTGCATCTTCTAGCAAGAATATATATGTAGAGAATCGGAAGTATTCTCTTCTCTCATAGTTTTGTAATTTAGTGAAGCATGCTTTTATGTGTTTGGGGAGGGCTGAATATGTTGTCTATGCCTTTCACCATCTTTATCCACGTGAGATATAATTGGAAATATTCTCCAGTATAATGCACATTTACTGGTGCTTCCTCTGGGTGTCTTTCCCTGTCACTTGTGGAGTTGAGCTATAAAAAGAATAAAAAGGAAAGGAAGGCATAATATACAATAGAAACTATTTTATTGGACTCAACAGCAGCGCAGAACAATTTCTTCAGAAAAATGATGATGCTTGAAGTGTTGAATCCATCACTGTCATGAGAATCCCATCAGTATATGCATTACTACCAGCCAAATTGTCATCTGTAGAAAATAGTTGGATGCACTTTTATCTCAGGAGCAAAGTCTTTCACAATATACCGGGCTATGAAGGTCTCATTTGCAACCTCAGTTTCTTTTGGGTCACCATTTGTATGACTAATTCATTCGATTTCTATTGGCCATTCCTTATGAAGGGAGGGAAAAGAACGTTAGGTGGATTCATTGTAGAGAATGATTTTGATATGTATGCTATTCGTTTCTAGAAATTTTCCCTCATTCCAGTGTTCGTATCCTAGCATTTGAGATCCTTTTTGTATTGGTCATGTCAAGCGAGACTAATTGAGAATATTCTGTCCGACCACTATAGTTCAGTATTGAGAGAAACAGTTGATTTGCTGACTCAGCTGTGCTCACAAACCTTTTATGCAGGTCCTTTTGGTCGGGGACAGATGCAGAAGCCCTTTGAGGAGGCGACCTTCGCTCTCAAGGTCGGCGAGATGAGCGGCATTGTGGACACTGACAGTGGAGTTCACATCATCAAGAGGACTGGCTAGAGTGATTCATAACTGCTATTCTCTCGTTCACCTTTCAGCTTTCATTTCTATGCTGTCGATGTATTTCCACACTACATTACATCTTATTGCATAGGCTGGGATATGAGATCTAGCCTTTTACATACATGCGTCTGGAACGACTCTATCCTTGTTAGAAAGACTTTGTATCTTTGAGGTGTTTGGTTGTGCTTCCTTTTATCAAGATAAAAATGAAAAGCTTGGATCCTACCCAGTTTTATTGGGATGTATTTTGAATCTACAAAGTTTTGGTGCCTAGTTGTGTATGTGGTTGGTGCCAATAGGAATGGATATTCCTGATGTATTCTGGACGGAATACGAATCTCGTGTTTTGGTTCATTTTTAACTATTTCGGATAAGGAACAGGTAAGGAATAGAGTGGTCTTACTATTCCTCTTCTACCTCTTCCAACCATGGTGAATAACAGAGAATCCATAATCCATAAAAATAGCTTGTAAAGTATCTTAAATATCATTGGATGTTTTTTCAGGCTTCTCGTATGCTCGTGAAAATTGTCAGTCACACCCATCTGCTAACAGGTTCAAGTAACATTTTAGAAAGTTGAAATGCTTCAACACTGTCAACCGTTTTTCAATCTCAAGTAAATTTACAAAGCCTTTCTTTTGTACAAATATCACCAACTGCGTTGAAACTCGCAAGTCCAAGAACACTGTACCGGTTAAGACAACCAGCTTACACATCTAAGTTACAAGAGAGACAGCACACGAGTCTTTCTAAACCTATCCAATCCGGCGGATCAGCGAGGCATTAAGGCTTGGGCCACCAGCCTCAGAGTATAGACATCACACGCTTTCTGAAGACACTCGATCTCCTGCTCGATCTCTGAGGTGCAAAGTTCAGGCTGAACATTTCCTTGGGGGCCTGCTCCGGGAGGACAAAGTTGACAAGCATCGCCACGATGGAGGCACTCTCAGATATGTGGTCAGCGTCATCTGTGCGTGTCCACAGGCGGTGGGCCAACTGCAGGCTCCTGCTCCTCGTGTCGAGGCCGATGCCCCATGAGAGGAAGAGCCTCTCCCGGTCTGTGGTCGAGAGCTTCTTCTGTATCTGCTTGCTAAGCATCTGCCTCTCTCGACGAAGATCCCGCAGGCTATTGAAAGCAGAGGATAAGAAAAGTTATACTATCTGATATTGATCAAGTAAAAATCTACAAATAGCGAGCTACCGAACCATGTTATCATCTAAAGCGGGTAGAAATAGACATGATTATCATTTGATAAAACGGATGGTAATTTAGGGAAGATCCACCGACACTTTTGGAATATTACCTAAAAGATTGGCAATTCAGGAAGTGACGTTTGCAGGCGATTTTAGATTGCATACCTTGATGTTGCACTGAGGGTCCGGCCTCCTTCGACAGTCTGACTTCCCCGATCAAAGGTATCCTTAAGGAAGGATAATCGCCTCAGCTCCACCTCCATGTAAATAGAGTCCGCAGGGTCACCTTTGAAGAGCAAGTAGAAGTAGGTCCGATGAACCAATGAGACATTGCACGCATCCCAGAGCTCCATGATCTCTTTCTGGATCCTCCTGAATCGTAACTGCCAATGTTGAGGGCTTTCAGGATCTTCCGGCATTGGGTCCAACCCAACATCCCTCACGTTCTTCACTGAAGATGTAAGGATGTCCAATTCTTTTGGCTCATGCACCTGCAAATTAATCACAAATACGTTCACATTTGTGGGCATCTAAGAATTTTGCAAGCCAGCAGTGCAAAGTTCTGAAACCGAACCAGACTAGTAAAAAATGCAAAATCAATTGATCCTATCTCTGATAATCAGATATACAAGTGAACCCAATGGGCTGGTCCACCTAAAAATATGTGGTTCAATCAATAAAGCCACGACATGAACAGCTTGATGTCTGGTCAGGTTAAAAAAATACGAACAACTATTTGAATGAACGGGTATTTCAACACCACGACGTATAATTAGGATTTCTTTTGGAGAACAATACAGGAAGAAACTTATCCACCATGCAAAAGATAGCATATTTATTACTTTGGATGACTGTGAATTATAGTTAAGAATATATTGATAATGTATTATGAAATACATGACATCTTGTTCCCCGGAACTAGATTTCAATGCTCACTCCTATCCTTCGAAATTCACTCCACTTCTGAGTTAACCAGGAATCTCAACTTGGTTCGAAGTTTACTTGCCAACAATTCCCTAGCATTGGCTGGATAGCCAGACATGATAATGATGGCAGGACAAGTTAGACAGAAGAAGAAAGAGATTATATATAAAATCTCACCTTGGGATCATCGGGTTGGGCCCCCCGATGAGAACCGATTTCATAAAATGTCACCTCGGGATGAGGAGCAGGTTGTGCCTCTTGATGAGCATCGATCTCATTCCGTGTCTCTGGAACTGAGGCACAGCTACTACAATTTTCCTCATCTTCACTAATCTCAATTCTGCTATTTTCCTTGTCAGCATACCGGATATTCTCATAAGACCTGAATTTAACACAGTCATCCTTTTCATCTGATCCAAATTTAAAGCTGTTGTTTCTCTCATCTGTGCTAATTATGGCACCTTGGTATTCAAGCCCGTTACTTTCAGAACTGTCCCCTGACTTACGAGAACTGCTTTTTGACAAAGCATTTGGGGCAGCACCATTCAAAGAACAGATTTCCCTTTGATATCCTTCATCCGCGCTAACTCTAGCACCTTGATATTCACGCCTGTTACTTTCAGCACTGTCCTCTGACTTTTGAGAACCGCTTATTGACAAAGTATTAGGGGCAGAATCATTCAAAGAACAGACTTTCCTTTGATATCTTTCAGGGCTTTCAGTACACTTCTTCTCATATTCAATTGGCAATGTACTATCATTCTTTTTTAACTCCTCGTTGAAACTTAACGACAGGCTTCCCATGAGGCTGGCTGTACAACTTCTGCTCCTGATTAACTTCTTGAAGCTTTTCGAGCTTGGTAGTTCCTTCTCCTGTAGAATCTCATGTGATACTTCGGGTGACAAGGAAACAAAAGCATATGGAACACTTTCCAATCCATTCTCTTTCTTTAAATTCAGTAATTCCAGCGATTTAGGTTTGGCTCTGTCTCCATTATCAAGGCTCCCAAGCCCATGAAACCCTCTTCTTTTATCCTGAGACTTAAAGGTACATTCGGTTGTGGCTCCTGAATGCATTTTGGGGAATTATTAGAGGCTAACTGCAAGTTTGAGCATTCATCTTCCATCTCAATACAGCGAACTACTTTACAGAAATCCTCGGAATCATCATCTCTGCACCCTCCGCTCTCATCTTGGGATATGCTGCTCCCTCCAGCACCAGGGATAGTCATCGGCAGCTGTGAAAAGGGATCAGATCCAGAGGAATTGACATCAAAATCAGGAATCCGGACTGCATGTTCCTCAGAATCGATCCCACTGTGTCCATCAGAGTACTGGGATGCATCAAATGTTCTGACACCATTTTTTATGCACTGGGGATCAACAGAAATGGGTTTATCTGATGTTGGACTTTCATAATCCCAGGAGCGTCTTACTCGAAGCTTTGGGTAATTGTTGTATTCATATACCTGGAGGAGGATGGATAATTATAAGAAATAAGAATGAGTAAGAGAGAGACATTAGAAAAATAGCAAGGATAAAATCATTTGGTTAGTTCAAGAAGAAATTCCATATAATCATACAGCTGAATGTCCATAATCGTCGATCAATCTTCGCAAATCCTCAACCTTAGACTGAAGAAAGTCTCGCTGCTGAGTTAGCTCTGCTATCTCATTCTTTAACTGCATGAGCAAATATGAAAAACTCATCATCATATATCCCTCTTGTTAGCGTGAAATAAATATGAAATCTGGTTGCAGTAATCAATAAAACCTGATTAAATAATTTTTTATTCAGAATGCCGGTCGTGAAAAGCAACTCTTGATTCACACATAAGAATCTAAGTGACTTGGCTAATAAAATGCCCATCCTCGGGCTCTGTTATTCTTGAACCCCAGCTGTAGTTGTGATATATTGTTAAAGAACAAGGCAAAGTGAAAATGGAACAAAATCATGCAACATTTTTACAAAGATATTCACAGGATCTATAGTAAAAATGAGGTATCAAGAGAAGTCAACAAGAATTTCACTATGCAATAAATTAATTTTCAAGCAGGATGTTCATGAGGTGACATTTCTTTCTATACAAATAACAATGAAGAATCCCCCCTAGTTTGATTAGAGAATGAAATATCAAGCACTAAGTTTGGAAACAGCCAGTGCTGGGAATCTGAAATGTATAATTTAATAGAGAGTTGCACATTTTCTCCATCTAAGGCATGAACTCAGCTACTATTCAGCAGGTAAACAAACAGAATCAAAAGTTTCTGCCATCACCGTTTCGATTTGAAGGTCTTTCTCCATCAGTAATGCAGCAGAATCAGATGTGACAGAGGCTAGTCCTTGGCTTTTCAATTCATTCTCCAATCTAGCAAGTTCTCTCTGTAAATGCTTTAATAATGCTTTATCAGACATGACCACATTGACCTGCGCATTCGTGGTCACTTCTTTAGCACAACTTGCAAACAAGAGTGTATTTCGTGATTGCTCCACGTGGCTTCTTGCAGGGCTCATAGTACAGATGATTGCAGTCCTTGCATTACCCCCTAATGATGACTGCAGGATTCGAGTTAGCTTGGAATCTCTGAAAGGAATGTGCCCTGTTCTTTCCTTGCTGAAGCCGACAAAAAGAACGCACATTAGTAAGAGGCATACATTATAATTATTTGCTAAAATGTACTGTATGATATCATATAAAGGAAGATTGGATGTATAAATGACATTAAGAATCAGGATAATTATACAATGTGGATGTTATCGGAAACCGGTGATAATATCAATTGACATCCAGGTAGTGCCATGTGTTCATGCAAATGCTAAATAATAAACTGACATAATTTTCAGATGTTGTCAAATTCAAAAGCCACATTTCGACAGACTGGTCATGCAAAACAAGAAAAAGAAATGCTGCACACATACATATCAAAACTACCATCAATGACTGATCCAAAAAAGAAGGTACCAGCAAGGGGCTGATGACATGGTCATTGCAGAATGTATTTCCAGTACAGCAGCTGTGAAACACAATGCCACAAAAGTACTTTTTTGGACTACCTACCGATTTAAACAATTTTTTCACAAAGGCGCTAAATAACACAATTGCACACAAAAACTTGAGAACTTAATATGCTCAAATTATTGTAAAATCAGGTCAGCAAGGGGAAGTTAGAGCCCTCGGACACAGTTTCATTGCCAAGAATCAGGACAATAGGCAAGATTGTCAGCATACCTGGTTGAAATAAAAAGAATGAATAAAATGCAGGAGAATAATCTTCAGTGAGAAGAGCATGCGCAAAATACATGTATACTATAGTTGCTGTAACCTCCATGAGTCTATTGGGCTTCAAGGATCAAACTCGCGTAAAAACGGAGTGAACAAGCCCAAAGGCTAACCTCAGCTTGCGAATGACTGTTCCCAGAGTTAGCAAGCTGCGATTTATATGGCAACCCTCTTTCAACCTTGCACCAGCTGACAATGACTGAGAAGCCCGCTCACTTCCAGCAAGATCCACAAAGTTCTACATAATGGGAAGAAATATTGAGTTGTCCCACTACCCACATTAATTTCAAATCTTGAAATTATATTGCAGAAAACCACCAGATGTTCATACCACAGTTGCTGCAAGCATGCCTGAGTTATCCTTCCCTATGAATTCACGCGCCGAACTCTCAATGATCTACCATCAAGCAGAATTTTTTTATGTAAGAAATCTTCTCATTTTTCATTTTTTTTGTCACAATAAATCTTGACATAAAATTACAAAATTTTCCGCTTTATAGGAAAATAACTGGGAGAACTGATACCAGTCTGATGATCTGATGTGATCTTGAGCTTGTTTCATTAAGGGCTGTCTCCCCAATTTGTCTTTGAGCTGTGAAATGCACAGTAGAACTATTACACAGACAGAGAGATACTAACAACAATTTTCCAGTCAATGCCAAGCTGCATTGAAGCTTACCTTCACAAACAGACAAAAGTTCTTGGAAGTGGTTCCAGTCCTTCAAAGGTTCTTCTGTAAGTTTCTCAACCACAGTCCCTCTCTGTCAAATAGCTAAAGAGTTTGACAGGATATTTTTTATTAAAAAAAAAATTTCAGCATAAGAAGAGATTCACCTCTGGATCATCTAGAAGTCTTAGAGGAGTAATATCGTCACTGAGGAGGTCTCTGACAGATTCATTATAAATCTCCATGGCTGAAAACTTCAAAAGAAATTCTCTTTCTTTGTGCTAATGTCACAAATAGAAGTTTTTATTAGCTTCATTTCTCTAAATGGGAATTCGGCTAAAAAGAAATCAAGAGTTATACGAGAAACTAACAGCAATACAATTTTAATAGGTATTTTTAAAGTTGAACTGAAGTAATTACCTGCTCAATATAGTTGTATATATCTGCAATTGCATATTCTGTAATACCACTCATAGTGTATGTCTTTCCACTGCTCGTCTGTCCATAAGCGAACACACTAGCTGAAAATGGAACGAACTAAAGGCTTCAGCCCATGTTTGTTTCACTAACATTAAAAACAAGAATGAGAATAAGGAAATGTGCATCATATTCACCATTTATTCCACCGACAACTGAGAGAGCAACTTCTTTTGCTCCTTCCTCATAAACCTGCCTGGTGAAGGAATCGCACCCAAACACTCTATCTACAGACCAATCAAAGTTTGGACGAGATCAACACAAATAAGAGGAGAAAAAACACAAATGATGGATGATGGATGGCATCTTTCAGGGGATCACATTGGGATGCTCAGAGCATATTTCTCAAAATTCACAGTTTTGATATACTGAAGCACAAGATTGAAAAAGGAAAGCAGGAAAGCAGGAATTGCACTAAAAGAAAATCTTCATACACAAGAGACACTTACCAAATGTATAGGCATTTGGGTACACAGAACGCTCGGAGACAGAGAGAGTATTTCTGTAAATGATAGTGTCGCCATTGACACATGCCCAATCGGAAACATCATTTCTTGCAATCTCCTTCTCATTCAGAGGCCTCAGACGGACGGAAACAAATATTTTCTCCTCTGGGAGACTTGACCCGAGGACTGTCTCCTCCACCATCCCTCGCTCTCAGCTTAGCTTTGCACTAGTCAGATCTCTCAATGAGATAACATTCCCAAGAAAAATAGAAAGGAAGTTACTAAGTGCATTTTGTGAAGATCCATCCTCTTCTCTTCTGTTCCCCCAACTTCACTCCACTGTTTGATTAAAATTTAAGCTTTCAGCATTAAGTTAATAGAGCAAGCGTTGTTGTGAGCCCACGGGACATGATGTGAAGCCAACTTTTTACACCCACCATGGCCACCTCTGCACAAACAAACTAATCACGGTTAGTTCTCAATGACCCACATGTTACTTTCACCTTCTATCTCTTGTACAGATTTGGGCACGATTACTTAATCAGCCATTGCTTGAGTGTTAATCAACTCTTGGAAAAGTCAAAGCAAATAAATATATACACAGCCATATACAAATGTGAAATCACAAATGCTACTCTCATATACTTATGGTCGGCGTTCACTTTTTCCCCCCATATTTTATATCCAATAATATTTAATGAACCCGTTTTGGAGTCTTCTGAAATGGTCCCCCTAACAGACTGTCAAAGTCTTCTCTTCATGTGCTAACAGTTGAAAAATAGGAATGTCCTTTGAGAAAAACAAAGCGGAGGTATTTTCCCCATCGGAAAGACGAAAAATTTTTCAACCATAGAATGTCTGTTCACGGCAATACACCTAGAGCTCTCACTCTCGGCTGCTAGGACGAAGGGCTCCGACTGTTTCTATGTAGAACTTCCCCGTCTGACCGAAAAGGAGAAAACAAAATTGGCCGACAGAAATTATTAGAGAAAAGATTTTGTATATAGAATCCTGCTAAGAAACAGCAGGCATTGAATCTTTTCTCTGTCCTCAAACAGAAAAAACCCGTGCGCATTTTTAGGGAATTTCTAGCTGAATGAGAACAGCATGGAATGATGAAACCAAAGAACTGAGATTGAAATTTGCAGAGATAATTCAATTTTCTTTTAAGAGAGGGACATAATTCTGGAATCTCACGCTTTTTTGATCGAAATATCCTAGCTAGCTAAACAGAAGGCATGTTAGTAATTCAAGATTGCATGAAAAATTCAAACCAGCGCAATACGAACTCGATCTGCATTTAGAGATCTCCAAGGGGAGGAGGAGGAGGAGCGAACCGGACAGGAGCGACTCTCAACCGATCCTCACCTTTCACAGCTCCCACTCCTGGTCGAACCGTCAGTGCCTGCGGAGGATGCTTGGCATTTGCGCCGGCGGACGAGGATCTCCGGAAATGCGCAGTTCCCCCCCGCTCGGCTCCCGGTTTCGAGGCGGGAAGAGATTCAATTTGGGAGGGAAAAGTGAAAAGAGCGGGGGGGGGGGGGAGGCGAGAGAGAGAGAGAGAGAGAGAGTATCCTGTAGAGAAGAGAAGGTGGCCTCCAATGGCGGACGAGATGCTGTAAATTCGGACGGGATTAAGAGGAGGGAGAGGCTGACGCGCGCGAGTTAAGCTTCAAGAGTTGGTTAGGGGTTATGGTGTCCCCTGCCTCTCTGAGTTGGGCCCTCTACAAATAAGTAAAATAATTTAACCGTCATTAACTCGCTCGTAAACTAACAATATGCAATAAATCAAATTTAGAATTTGATTCTCTCAGGCCGGTATCTGCTGATGAATAGTGGGCTCATACCGTATAATACACTATCCGGTGAAATAACCAATCACTACGAAGCGGAGCACTATTGATATTTAAAAAGAAAAAGTAAAATAGTTTAATTTTACCCTTTTCTTTTAATAATATGAACACAATAAAAAACTAAAACTAAGCCATCCATCTACCGTTCGACGATCGAACCACGCTAGAACGCGACATATTAAATATCATCGAATGCATATGAAAATGGTAAGCGGACCGATAGAAAATGAAAATGAAAACAGAGTTTCGGTCGGTCGACGATGACACGTGGAATAAAAGGAAATTTAAATACTAGATATGTTTGACATTTCTATTATTAATTTTTCTTTTCCAATACTTACTATTACTATTTTAATAAGAACCTTCCTATCGCACAATTGATTGATTAGTTTTTTTAAATAAAAAAATTGGTATTTAAATTCGAATATTATAAATTTAAAAAAGATTCATTAGGTCTTCTATGCGCCAGAACTGAAACTGCCGCGCCACATGCATTCGACTCTTCAGTCTGCAGAAGGAAGATGAATTGGAAATTTATTACATTCATTGCCTCGCCTTTAACTTTCCCATCCACCCACCCACCGTAATTCATAATAACTTTTTGAGAAAAAATTATTTAAATTATTTAAATTATTAATATTAATTTATTCTTCTTTTTTTTTTCCAGATGAGATTCGATGGGTATCTACTCACCGGAAGGGAAAAAGAAGATAGGTCGGAATCAATCGAAATACGAATAACTTGTGTTATCCGGTTTGATATTTTAATAATATGTTTTCTCTCTAGCGTTAATTCGAGTCCCCCGCCACGGAAGAGAAGACTTGAATGAGATGAGAACGCATCGCGATAATGCGGAACCCGTCTTGGAAACAAGAAAGAACCGTGTTTAACGTTGATGTAAACGGAGAGTGGCAGTGGTCGATTTACTTCAGGGTAAATTTTTCAATTTTTCAGAAATTTTTTTTACTGCATAATTCATATTTATTCTAGAACTGAAACATACATATTTTTAGAAAAATGTAATCACTGAAAAAGAATTTTTAAAAGCTTTTTTGTCAGGCTTTCCTTCCCACCTTCCCCACTCATTGAATAGGTAAAAGTGAAGAAGATGGATTTGGTGAAGTTGTACCGTACTTAACTTGTGATCAAGAGATTCTCGATTCAACTCTTACCAGTGGAACTTCTCGTATCTCTTTATTTCCTTCTTCTACCCCCTCCTCGGTCTATATGTCTCCTTGGGATACCGAAAAGAATTGGCAAAAAGGTGAAGTCTTGGAGAGGATATTTATTATTTAGTATTGTGGTGTTATTTTTTTTTTTATGTAAAATCAATGAGTTCTCAATTCAAAATCACAAGACTGCACTTGGTGGGGTTCAAACGCCTGAACTTGGGGAGCTTACCCAATTCGGGCGCACGTCTTGACCACCCTCGTTGGCCCCGGTGGGCTAATTGTTGTTTATTTTCCTCTTTCTTTCATCATTTTCTCGCTTTACAGGTTTTTTGATATACAAATGAGACAGATAAGTTTAGAAGGAGAAGAAGAAAGAAGAGATAAAATGGGCACGAGAAGTCATAATGGTGAAATCGAATTCAAGATCTTTAAATTAGAGAGCGAGATCGGTAGCAGTCTTACGAAGCCCCATCTCTCATTCATGAATTTTCTTTAAAGGGAAAAGGAGAAAAATCAATTTTCAGGCCAATCAATGCTATCTAAGAAAACCGGTGGGCTGTCCAGTAGAAGAAAGGGGATCAGCGGAAGAAAACCCATCCATCACCTAAATTGAGATAACTTTCGGACCAACTCAAGTGTTATGCATGTGGATGGTCGCCATCAATAAAGTTGGATCATTTCCTCGTACGGTTAAGAAGTTAATTTCATTTTTTTTTCCGGTCTGCACCACCCGTACTCAGAAGCCCAAACGGTGACCATGATAGACATAAATTCAAGCTCGGACCGACCCACGAAGAGGAAAAGTTATCTCGATATTTACGTTAATCGAAACCGATATCTTAATTAAGGAAAAGAGATACGGAGCCATATGTACGGACGTGTTACGGTTAAACGGTTGATTTCATGTGGTTGAAAGTGCTGCCAAAAAGATGAAAGCTTGGAGGCTTGTGTGCGTGATAAGGTATTTAAATTTCAACTCCCACAAAGCTAAACTTTGTGCACCTCATCTCATGTGTCATGTGAGGGGCACGTGGTACATGCATGTGTCTAGCTCGACCCCCATCACATTTATACTGTGCTCCTCCACTTTATAAAAGCGCGGATTTTTACATCCGGTTGACAAGGCAGACAGATCAGATCCGATCTAAAAGACTCGCTCCATTAATTCTTGTGAAAACATACTTATGACGCGGAATCGTTCCATTGCAGAGAGATTAGCTCGTTTGGCAAATTCGATTGGGAGATTCGATATCCCGGGTAGAATGATTTCAAAGAATAATTTCTTGAAACGCTCTCCCTCCTGTTATTTCGGAATCCCTCCATCCAAGCAAGCCGGGACAGGAGGAACAAGGTCCAGCCACATGTTGTGAATGTGAATGACAGGCCCTCGGTGGTGGACAAGCTTCGTGGGGAGACCTTTGATATGAACATGATTGGTCAACACTATGATCCATCCTATGTAAACCCCATATGTTCTAAATAATGCAACAACTTCACATTATTGGAATTGGATCTTTAACAATTATTTTCCAGGTGCAAAGGCCCAGAAAAAAAATCTGCAAACTTGAAAACACATAGACATAGTGAGGGACATCAATGTCTTTCTCAAAAAGAATAATTTAAATGGCCCAAGAGGGGCAAACCCTGGTGGTGGGGCTTTGGTAGACCTCATGAATTCAAATCAGCAGAAGCGTATTTCTCATGAGTGGGGACTTTATAACTCTCGAACCCGTCAGGTTTGTCTGTCTTTCCCGGCACATGTGGTTTTGCGGGCTATTGCTTGTACCTCGAGGAGGAGGCGTCACAACCATCGCTAGTAGGACCTGGAATGCTCTTGAATACTCCGATTATCAAAGAGAATAATTTAAATCAGAAGGGAATTCTAAAAAATAAGTTTAGTACGGTTATCATTAGATATGAATTTAGAGATAATGACGGATTTCGAAAGTTTATTTAAGAGGAATAATTTAATAGAAATTTGATAAAAACGGTGAAGTTCGTATAATATTTCATAAATTTTCTTGATTTCTCCCATGAACTCAGGAGAAACTGCAGAATATTAACGGACTTTATCTCTTTTTATTAATCGTCATGTCCAGCCTTTCGATCTTAGCTATTTTACTCTTGCTTTGACCTTGGAACCCTCCGACTCTCAATTTCCAAATCTATCCTCTGGTTGAGCTGTCTCCATTTAACATTAAAAAAATCTGAATTCAATTCTTATTATTACAATTTTATATTATTTTATTTTTTAATCCCTTGATATTAATATTTTGGACTTAAAAAAAAAAGGAATGGAACAACTACATGTGGGGAACTGAGACACAGGGCCTAGTGGTGGGGTCCGCCTCTTTGGTTCCATTGAATTGACTTTCTTGACCCCGTGGAAGCAGAGCAGTGGAGTGGTTCGTGTCCCCCGACTCGGTCAAGAATCCATTCATGTGCCTCCGCCGACACTGGAGATCTCATGCATGTGGCCGACGATGAGAACAAACGACAACCTGAGAATTCTGTTAAACTACAACAACATTTAGCGTAAGACAGAAATTGTGGGTCTCGGAGTTGCACCCGATTTATCACCGGTTCGATTTTTATCGGTAAAAATTTCTCATTCCCCTCTGTTTTTGCCTCACTTCTATCATCTTCCGAGCTCGGGATTCTAAGATCAAGTCGAAGCTTCGACTGCTCTATAATGTAATTCGGTACAGACGATAAAAATTAAAATCGTGACATCTTGGTCTCAGTCTCTCGAGTCAAGAATAATGTTACCGTACCAGACCCTCTCCTCTCCACATGTTCACTTCACAGTCGACAGTATCGGGATTTTGAATAAACTCGATAATGCTCATGTTGGATTTGATGTTATTGGATCGTATTAACAAAGATTATATTTATAATACTAAGGTCAGATTTTATTTACTTTATTTGATTTTGAGAAATTTTTTTATATGTTCGAATATTATATTATTATTAAATAAAATTCGAGCAAATTCATTTTAAATTTTCAGATTGGGAGTGTGGTCCTCTTTGATATCTCATTAAAGCTAAGCGGTCTATTTCGAAGTCACTTTTATTGGGACAATATAAAGTGACCTGTGAGAGTTTCCACATAATTTTAAAAAAAAAATTGTAAAAACTTAAATTTCAATTAAATTTTTTGCCAAAAATAACATTTCTCGTTTCCGCCATCCGACATTACTGCTCCACCGCCGGCACCGGCCACGATTACCCCTCCAATATATTTCAAAAACCGCTTTGATTTAAAGTATTCTTTCGATTTTTTTATATCGATAGTGTCTGGAACAGTAGTAATTGACTAGTTTACTGTACGGTGCATTGTGCGGTCTGGGACCCACTATTAATCTCCAGATACCGGTGCCTCGGGAGAGTCAAACTTTGAACCTACCCTGCTACATGCTATCAGCGTAACTGTAAATTCAGCGTCGGATGCTTTTTAAATCATAATTTAAAGACACTTAATTCCATGAAATTCTCCACTGTTTTATTCATTTTTTTTTTAACAATCTCTTACAGTTTATGTTTTTCCCATACATTTTCGATGATGCTCAGTGCTCGTTGCACGCTCTGATGTGTAATATGGATGCGAAATCACACGGGACGTGAAGTTCGAGTTCGAGCACGGTCGTATAGCAAAGTAAGGCGTGTATAGAGATGCGTACAGACCGAAGTGAGTCACGAGTTGTGTATTGGATCAGTACCGGGCTCGTACGGTTAAGAGAGAGTTAAACTCGTATGCCGTGACAAATATCGAGAGGAATAATTTTTTACGCACAAAGAAGTGTCAACTTATAAATTGAACCCGATTGAAAACGGACAGACACAGAAAATTTTAAGAATTTGATACGATAATAAATCGTTTTTTATACAATATTAAGAATTCCGGTTCCCGTTAATGTACGCCCTTTATTTCCTCGTCCAATATCTTATTTTACAATTATTTAAAAAAACAATTTGTATTTATTTGTGCTTTTCCTCTAGGGATTCTTTCCTTTTTTTTTTCTCCTTTTATTTTATTTTATTTTATTTGTTTTTCTTTGCTATATGCCAAGCCGCTTATTGGAATTGATGTTTTTATGTATCAAATTCATCATGTCCAGCTACAACAACACGTGCAAAATCAAAAACCAAACCAAGTGACTCTAAGAAAATTCGGGAGCAAGCATGGTGGTCTGTAGGTGTCCCGAGACGCAGCCCGGTCAGCACGAACGTAACGTCCGGATTTCGCTCCGAATTCCGACCTTCCAAATCAGTCAGAGCCACCGTGCGCCGGTCACCCGACTGGCTATACGTTTTGAGGGAATGTGATCCTCTGGGGTCCCCATCTCATTCGAACCGTTTCAGAATTTGGATCGTTAATTATCTTAGTATTTAATTACTTCAAGTCCTCTTAAGAATAATGATGGAAAAGTAAAATTACCGAAAAAGGACTCTCAGAGCAATTATTTTTAACGTACAATTACGAGAACTTTGATTTAGTTCTCATCAGTAAAATTTCAGGCGCCGTTATTAAAGCGCGGCATAAGCAGAGTCCACGTGAATTAGTGTTGATACTTAATTGACTTAAAAAATAATCGCAATGAATAAATACCGACAAAATTATTCTAATAAAAGATAATTACAACAGTTACTAAGGAAAATAATATTATTTATTTATTTATTATAATTTAATCAGTATTTTTCACAAATCAAGATGACCTAAGAATTTTTCGACGAGCAGGCTGAGAATCAAATGGAAACATGTCACTACGGGCCAATTATTGGTGGAACAGGTAAATAACTATCAATTCAGCCAGCCACATCATTTGCAAATTGCAATATTTAAATTGGGTTTGTTTCTTCTTCGGAGAACATTACCGAATGTTCATCCGATTATTATTTTAGTATTAGTGCCTGGGCGGCATAATTTCCCTTGTCAAAAAAAAAATGATATGTTGCCAAAAAAATTTTTAAAAAAGTTTTATTAAAGTCGGAGATCTTTTTAATCTCAAGTTGAGAACGTCGCATCAAGTTCTAGGAGGAGTAGAAAGAAGAGAGGATAAAATGGGCACGAAAAATTTCACTGACAAGATCGAAGTTAAGAACCTCTAAGTTATATGACGAGAACGCTATCAACTGTATCAAACCCTCTCCCTTTTATCGAGTAGAATTTGAGAACATGGTGGTTGCCAATTTTTTAATCCGTATGCTTTCTTCTTATTGATTGCTAAAGTGAAGATTACAGGAGGAAGGGAACTTCATGCGTTGGTGCCATCCCGGTCTGAAATTAAGAGATTTGAATGCAATTCTCATCGGTAAACCTTCTCGTCCTTATTTATTCCATCTTCATTCTATTCTCTTTTAAACCCTTGACTGACAGGAGAAAATTGGGCACGCAGACAGCAAGAAGAGACATTAAGGTTCCAAATAGGCGTGCAGGCCCAAAGGTGCAAAGCTTGCAGGCCCGTATCGTGCAAAGTGGAAATGGACGGGTCATCACTTGATCGATCAGAGAAACATATCGATAAGAATTTCATCTTTCCAGCATGTGATCAATGCCCTTTCCAGCTGGGCTAAGATCAGAAGCTTATAACTCCCCACCTCATCGCATTTTCGGTACAAGCTTCCGGTTTCTACGCCGTGCGATACGTGCAGGTTACCGACCGCATCGGCAAGTTATTGAGGCTACCTCCAAGGAAGGAGCAAAGAAGTTTCTTAATGTTTGGAGCTTTGTGTGTTCATCTGTTCTTACTCTTTATGGAATTTTTTTTCTTTTTTGCTGAAGACTCTTTGTGGAATTTTACTTGAATGGTTTCTTGTTTTGCTGCATTTACTTGAATGATACGGAGAGTTATGACCCTTCTTAGACCAACTTTATTCAAATCTGAATTAATCGGAACCGATTAGTTTCTGGATACCTTACGATCCCTCTAGATAATCGTACCTTAGAACTGATTCTATATCCACACAGTTTATGCATGTCAGAGGGGATTGCCACTCGGATATTGGTTCGTATAGAAGAGATTCATGAAACCCTAGCAAATTTGATCCCGGTTCGAATCTTACGAATGAATTTTCTTGGACACGGTCTGACAAGGTTGATGCAGTCCTGTGTTTTAGTAGGTAACTGCATCCGTGCATGCAAGCTTCCGGTCGAGTGCCTTTTCCTTTAGAAGTATTTCGAAGAATCTGCCAGGAAATTTCCTCTCACCCCGAAATTTCCGAACTAAGCCACCGATTATTCTGCTTCATTTCTACTCAAACCATAGATGTGTATAAATAGTTGCCATGGCTGCTGCTGAACTTGCTCGATTCTTACAAGACAGAACAATATCGAAGAAGATGGAGATCGAAGAAGTGAGCAGCTTCGAGGCCTTGCCATTGCTTTCCCTGAACCATGTGTCTCTCCTGTGCCGATCGGTGTGCCACTCGGTCCGGTTCTACCAGGATGTCCTGGGGTTTGTTCTCATCAACGCCCCTCCTCGTTCAACTTCAATGGTGCATGGTCAGTGCAACAACTTTCCCTGATCTCGATCTCACAGTCCGATCAAGCTTTCGGGTTAAACTGTGTGATCTGCTGCATATACATAAATTCTGCATAAGAAATCGATCTGTGTGTACATTCTCATGTTCCGAAAGATAAATTTACGAGATTTTATGACAATTCTGCAGGCTGTACAATTATGGAATTGGAATCCACCTCATCGAGAACCCTACTCTGGAGGACTGTAACATGAGCAGCTTTGAACCGAGGCCTATTAATCCCAAAGACAACCACATTTCTTTCCAGGTAAATTTTCCAAAGCCCTAATATTATGCATACATATATATATATATATATATATTATAATATGCTTTCACACACACCAAGATTTCTTGTCACGAATTGAATGTGACGTCATTGCACCGAATCTATTTTCTATCAGTGGACCGCTCACAAAAATTTGAATAAGGATCTTAATATCTTAAATGCAACTTAATTTGGCTTTTCTGTGAAGTGCACGGACGTTGGGCTGGTGAAGAGGAGGCTGCAGGAGATGGAGATGAGGTACGTGACCGCGGTGGTGGAGGAAGAGGGTGTGAAGGTCGACCAGGTCTTCTTCCACGACCCCGATGGGTACATGATCGAGCTCTGCAACTGCGACAAGATCCCGATCGTTCCTCTCTTCCCCTCCTCCTCGTCGGCTTGTTTCAGGCCCACGAGGATGGGGAGCAGCTTCGGCAAGGGCGAGACGGGTTCTGCCAAGTGCGGGTTCATGGAGAGGGTGATGATGGAGAGCCTGAGCATGGACATGATGAACTTCTCCTTCTGAAGCATTAAACACGCTCAGTGAGGATCGATTTTCAGGTTTGCTGTTTCAGACAAGAAGGGGAAGACAAGAGAGTGAGGAACATGCAGAAGACAAATCACTTTCTTTCTTTCCTTTACGTACACGTACATACACATGTATCATTACAATTTGCAAGCTGAAAGAAGTTTGAAAGCTTGTTGTGTCCTTATAATCAACAGTCATGTATATGCTGCAATGCATTACAATGTTGTGAGCTGTTTCTCTGTGTCTGTTTTTTTCTGGCAAAAAAAAAAGTGTCTGTTTTTTGGTTTCGGTCAAGTGTCTGTCTATGTAACAAATGCATGGTTTTCGTATTCACATAAAAATATAGTTGTGAAATAGTTCACTGTGTCTCCCTTTGTTTAAATTTACGTATCATGCATACTGTGATAGCTGTGATGCTAGCTGCTTCTACTGTGTAGTATTTGGACCCTGGTACATATAATAAGTTGAACAGTCGATACAAGCACCGGCGCAATTGATGCGGAGCCTAAGATTACACTAACGCAACAAGATACATGAAAGTGAAACATAATGTATTACCAACCGCATCTCCATACACGGTCTCGTTGACAGTGATAAATTATACCCACCGACCTAACTTTTTTCGGGTCGATCTGTCATCAGCTGAAAGCCCTGGAAAGACCCGACTAACTTGATGGCTCGAATAGGCTCGGTTGCTCGATCAGGTTCCACTCCTCCATCGTCGAAATTCTCTACCTCTGTTACAGTCGTCCATATTGTCATAGATGACTGTTGCATCGGCAGCAGCAATCTTCGCAGCACAAACAAGGAGCTTCAACAAGCTCGAGAGAAATGCTTACATGCACTTAATTAGACCAATAGCTGTTTGGTCGTGATGAGGTTGAGATTCTGTCTTGTGGTCTCGAGTTCTCCGACGGACCGAGCACTTATACTGGAAATACGAAAGGAAGTCGAATCAGGGTGACGGTGGTGCAAATAGAGAAGATATGTCAATCTTTGAAATACGTGACTTGTACATTGTGGTGATATCGATATTCGCTGAAGTTGATAGCCCGAAGAATACGACAAGTTGTAAGAGTAAGTTGGAGTTTTACACTCGGAGATTTATTTCTTTATCAACGCGACTAGGTGAAAGACGGTATATCTTTTTTACTAGTTACTTTTCAACATTTTTCACTAAGAGGCGTTTGGTTCGGGTAATTTTGGATTACGAGAGAGGTTGAATTACATGGAAAGTTGTTATCTTATATGGAAAATAGAATGTAAAATGAAACTGATGTATTTGGTAAGTGTTTTAAATTGTTGGAAAAATTGATGGAAAGTAATGTAATTTGACAAAAATATCCTTCTCTCTTTCTTTCTCGAATAACTAGCACCGGTCACGCCCCCACTTCCCCAAACAAAACCTCTGCCCACAGAAGCGTCTGCAGACTTTCACTCTTCGACGATTGCAGCTTCATTTATTGAACTTCACTCGGCAGCTTCATTCATTTTCGCGGCAAGCTTGGATGATTTCTAATCGTTTACCAGTTTTTCCAAGAGGAAGCCCTAATTTCTATTGCAGATGGATAAATTCTTCACTACTTCACACAAATGCGGCCGCGAGAGCCTTATTTGCGATTTTCTTCGGTAATCCGTTCACTCTCTCTCTAGAAAATTATGGCTTCCAAATTCAAACTTTTGAGCCGAGAATCTCCTATTAATTATTACTTGAATGAGATTTTTTTCCATGTTTGTCATATATGGGTTCATGTTTGGAGCTTGGGGACCCGATTGAAGATTTCCATCGAAACACTAGTGGAAGAAGGCGAGTAGGAGTTGGGGCAGAAGGCGGAGGTAAAAATCGATCATGATTAAAGCGCAAAAAAGGCTATCCCTCAGATCTGCAATTGAATTACCGGGAAAAGGAAGAGGCTTGGTAACATATTCAAGGCCCAATAAAGTTAAAATGGACTGCATTTTGCAGTCAAACATTGTAAAATACAGTGCAAGAGTTTAATTTTTCGTGGAATCTTGTTATTTTACATTGAACCAAACACCCCATAACATATTAAATAATCCATTACCCGATAATCGCAAACCGAACAAACTCTTTCCCAGCTAATCTGCTTACGAAGCAGAGCCGCATATCATCAGGGATGGACTTAGAAAACTGAGATACGGAGATGAAACTAAAAAACAAACAGTTAAAAGGATGGATTGTGGGGAGGGGATTATAAAAAAATATAGATAAAAATTATTTAATTTTATATAAAATATTACAAATTTTCTCTAGTTTGGAGGACAATTATTCTATGTTATATATTTGATTTAATTGTCTCATCAAACAACATTATTAATTTTTCGAGGAGATCAAAGCTCGGTATCTTAACGGCCTCAACTTCCGCATTGCGAGGTAGATCACGATAGCGTTACCTACGCGATTCGACTCAACTAGGAAGCTTCCCATCCATCCACGGACGCAGCCAGGCCACTCCGCGTCCACGTGTCGCTCTGTGGTTGGAAGGATTTTCAAGTCGGGTCAACCAAAACGTGAATCAGACTGATAAGAAATTTAAAAAAAATAAAAGAAGGAAGAGGAGAGAAAAAACGTGAATCAGGTGGACCGAAATCGCCCGAAGCGGACTGGACCGTCCCGATATGCCTTTCCTTTCCAGTTCCGGGGCTGGCGGGCGACTGAAGATATATTTCTTGCGGAGAGACCCAACAGACTTGCCATATCAGATTCAGACATAGGACCAGAAGAGTCGGGGCTGAAGGCTGAGAGAACATGGCGGGTGCTGTACGAGAGGGTTCTCCCCTATTCGATCTGTTGTTGTTCCTTTCTCTGCTGCTGTCGCTCCTCAGCGTCTCCTACGGCTACGTCACCCATCGAACGGAGTTGCGAGGCCTGTCTCAGTCTCCGAACGGCAATTACTTGACCACCACCGAGCTCTGGTTCAATCAGACCCTCGATCACTTCTCCCCTTATGTACATCTCCTTCTATACCCTCCTCGCTGTTTCTTGTTTAGTAGAAGAATCGGATGACTTGCGGTAGGAATTAGCATAGTTAAGTATGAAAATTGTATTCAAAGTTCCCATTTTTTTTCTAATGAAATAGCGAGAAAGCTTCAGTTTTTCGTTCTGCCTTCTTCAGTGCTTTCATATGCTAATGTAGAGGGGAGTTGCCAGTTTGCTAGTTTATCTTGGTAACCTTTTCCTTGTTGGGTTCTGCTTGGGATGATCATCCAATTGCTTCCATCCGATGAATAAAAACGGCGACATTCCGTGATCTTCCATAGAATTCCTTATTTTGTTTTTGTTCATACACTGTTTCAGAAGTATGAGGCTTAATTCTTGATATTAAATTTGGGTTTTCAGGATCGCCGTCTATTTGCTCAACGCTATTATGAGTTCCTTGACCACTTTCAGATGCCAGATGGTCCCATATTTTTGAAAATCTGCGGTGAATCTGCCTGCAGTGGAATATCAAATGACTACATTGGTGTAAGTGCGATATTCTCTTTAATGCAATAATGGATATAGGAGGTTGAGAGGTCATCGCTTGATTGATTGTTAGATGATCATTTTGCGGGGATTGGCGTAGGTTCTGCTTTTGAGTCTGCAATTCTGTCATTTACTTTCATTTCTTCCTGTTAGTGTGCAACACTGCACTTGCACTATATAGGATCAGACAGATTCTGCAGATTCTTCTTTTGAAATTGTGAAACATTTTGATTTCATACTAATTGAACTTACTTGAGACTTTGAGGCAGGTTTTGGCAAAGAAGTTTGGGGCAGCTGTTGTTTCTCTAGAGCATCGGTATTATGGGAAGAGTTCGCCTTTTAAATCTTTGACGACCGAAAATTTGAAATATCTATCATCAAAACAAGCCCTCTTTGACTTGGCTGCATTTCGTCAGTTTTATCAGGTGAGCAATGTTTTTATCTTTTTTTAATTCTTTGTGAATCTTACTTGATCAGATACCAAACAAATAATGTTGGATTATTGGATAAGTACGTTCTCTGTGTGGCTGCATTTGGTTTTTAGGTGTTGATAATCCAAGTATGGAATGTTGTGCTTTGTAGCTTACTTCCTCCTTATTGAGCTATCTAATCGCATCTAGTAAGGTGTAAACATTCATGTTTACCTGTGCAATTAGTACAGAATGAATGTGGAAATTTGTCTTGTTTGAGGCAAAGTTAGCAAAAGGTTTGGTTCGATAGGAAATAGAGACAAGAGACGTTCAATAAAAGAAATTCATGTAACACCATTTTAACTGGAAGACATATGCAGATTGATATAACAGTATATTGTGTAAATCTTGATAGAGTAGAATTTTGTTACGCGTACTTTAGAGCCTTATCAGGGTTATACTGAGATACATGATGTCTGATGCTTCTTTTCTCCTTACTTTGTCTTGTTCATTTATCAGCAGTAACAGTATGCATTAATTGACAAGAAATCTCTTTTTTTTTTTTTTTTGCAATCTCTTCATCTTCCGTTCCTCGTCAGTTTCTTTTTCAACGGTAATTGCAGGATACCATCAACTTGAAGCTCAATAAGTCTAAGTCTAACGAGGACAATCCGTGGTTTGTTTTCGGAGTTTCCTATTCTGGTGCTCTCAGTGCATGGTTTCGGCTTAAGTTCCCTCACTTGGCATGTGGAAGTCTTGCAAGTTCTGCAGTTGTTCAAGCTGTCTATGAATTCCCTGAATTTGACCGGCAGGTAGGCCTAAACAATTCTTCCCCTTTGAATCCTCATTCTATGTAGTTTGCCTTAGGTCGGCTGGTCGTGATGGGATGGATATTCAATTTCCATTGCCTGATTCTCTTTGCAATATGTAGATCGGAGATTCAGCTGGTGCAGAATGTAAGGCTGCTTTGCAGGAAAGCACTCAGCTTGTTGAGCAACGACTTGCATCAGAGGGGAAAGCGTTAAAGGCACAGTTTGGTGCTGCTGAGGTGTGTTATTTATGTTGTCATGATGTTTTCCTTATATTCTGTATGGAGATAGTGTTTGAAATTTACTTTCTCTGTAACTCCTCTGAACATGTAAATCTTACCATGTTTGCAGCTTGATGACGGTGATTTCCTGTATTTCTTGGCAGATGCAGCCGTTTTAGCAGTAAGCTTGCTCTCCTTTCTCAATTATTTGTCTAATTACTTATCTTTTCTTTTCTCAGTTCTGCAAAATTTGTGATCTTCCCTGATTCCTACTTAATGCAGTTCCAGTATGGAAATCCTGATAAAGTATGCTCCCCCCTAGTTGAAGCCAAGAAAGCTGGGGAGGATTTGGTGGTAAGCTCTTTTCCTCAGAGTCCTTTAATTGGTCCTTCTAGAGTCAAGGATATTGCATTTCTTAAGCTTTAAGTTGTATCTTGTTATTTTATTTCTCTGTTAAGAGCTCTAGTCCTCTCTACTTTCCTTTTATTAAAACTTCTTCACAGTTTGGTTTTTCACATGTTTGCTACGTTCTTATTTGAATATTTGAGTGCATTTTGATGTTCGTTCTTGCGTGATCATATATCTTAGTCAGCAATCCACTTGTGGATGGATTGGTAGATTTTTGGTTTGTTTTCCAGAGTCTTCTGTAGCACAGAAATTTTTATTTATATTTTATGTGTTTTTGTGTTTTACCCGTCTAGTGACACATCAAAGATCTAAAGTTGAGCTGCGAAACACTACCACGTTAATAAAGCTTTGTTGGGCATTCGTTTTTTCTCACTAAATTATATATTTATCTTTAGATGCATTTATCCAATGAAATGTTGTCGTGAAATTGTCTCGTTATGTATCTTGAATTTAAATTTATCTAGGGATTTTGGAGAGATGGAGGACTAGTGATATGCCTCATATTCTTTTCCCTTTACTCAATAGTCTAAATTGGCAACTTGAAACTGTTTGCACAGGATGCCAATGCCAAATATGTAAAAGATTATTTTCTTGGAACCTCTGGTGGGAAAGTTCAAACGTATGACCAGAAACACTTGAAGGAAACTGCTTTAACTGAAGACCGTAGTGATCGGCTTTGGTGGTTCCAAGTCTGCACTGAAGTTGCGTACTTCCAGGTGGCACCTTCCAATGACAGCATTCGATCATCAAAAGTTGACACAAGGTTTTCTCACTTAAGTGAAATCCTTCTTTGCCTTTTACATACGATTACACTCACCAGAACTGGCTGGATATTGAAATAGTTGAGACGTCAGTCCACTGATCCGATTTTTTTTTAACCTCTAGTTAAAAAGTAAAATGCATAGGATATTCCTGTTCTTTTGTGGCTTGAGTGAAAATCGGCTAGTATGTGGGTGATTTTCTGCTTGGGTCAGCAAGAGTCTTACTGGAAATATGCTTGGTTGTCTTATCTCCTTTTTTCCTGTGTTTTTTCTGATGTGATGATGTTATGGTGTTGCAGTTATCACTTGAATCTTTGCAAGAATGTTTTTGGACCGGGGATCTATCCTGATGTCGATACCACAAACTTATACTATGGTGGCACAAAGATAGCAGGTTGTAACACTAAAATCTCTTCCAATTTCAGATATAATGATAGGTTGCAAACTATACCCAAGAATGTCATTGTAATTTATCTGTCTTTCCTCAAATGTAACTTTGAAAATGCTACATAATCAGTTCTCTTCTTTTAGAATGTTGAATTGTGGTATAGAATTTGCTATTTTATTTCATGCAATATTGGCACTTTGAGCCCCAGGGCCCTGAGATATTAGCTTAATCCTGGGAACATGTTTAGGCCATTCAAGAGATTGCAAAATGCATATGACACAGTCATGATAATTTATTCACTGCTAGTGCATTCTTCTGCTTAGACTATTAACTTCCCATTACCATGTTACTTACTTCTTTTATCGGCTACTGTTAACATTTGAATCCTGATCATCGAGCGACTTGCAGGTTCTAAGATTATTTTCACAAATGGCTCACAGGATCCTTGGCGTCATGCATCAAAGAGGACCTCTTCCCCAGATAGTAAGTTTCAACTTCTGATGTGAAATTCTCTCATGGGGTCTGTTATTGTTGCAGTTGACAGACAACGGCTGATGTGCTTTATCTGATTCTATTTCAGTGTCTTAATACCTACGTTAATGCAGCCACTCAATTCTCTCTAAATAATTCATTTTGAAGGCATTCTTAATCTCCAGTACAATATCTCAGTGGAATTGACTAGAATCTCGCATGAATCGGATTTTTTGAGCAACATAGCAAGAGAGAATTGGATTTGGTCAGATAATGTGGTTTTTTTTTACCTGAAAGTTTTGTCCTTACTGGTAAATTATCAGCTTGACAACAAAATCAATACGGCAGAGAAGAAGAGCAAATGTTACCATTCTAAGTCCCACCGATTCTTCGAAGTGTGTGCACTTGTACAGGATACTTGTAGGTTATTAATTTGTTTTACCATCTTATCAATTACGATCCGCTGTGGAAATTGCAGTGCCCTCGTACCTCATTTCCTGCAATAACTGCGGCCATGGAACTGACATGCGAGGCTGCCCCCAATCTCCTCTGAGCATTGAAGGTAATGGCATAGTTTGTTCATCAAGCTCCTGCAGTTACTGTCATGTCTCCATCTACCCCCTGTTGGAGGTTGAATAAATTTGTGAGTTCATTGTATTAAAACTGTGGAATGTGATTCGTGGTTGCAGGCAATGATGAAAAATGCGGCAACCCTGAGGCAGTTCGCAAAGCAAGGCAACAGATAATCGAGCACATCGACCTGTGGTTATCCGAGTGCCAAGATTCGAGCAGGAGCTTCATATGAATAACCCTAAAATCTTATAATCCAAGACAGCGTGATGGCTGCAGGGAGCTTCTTATCTGATTATTGGCCTCATGTTTGGTAGGAAAGAATGCAGATGGCGAGCTCTCTCTTGCTAACTTCATACCCAATGGAAACGAATTTGGCTGAAAGGATCATCCCATGCATGTGCATATATACGAGACTGAGCATACATGTTTTCAGTCAAGTCTCATTGTACCTCTAGCTGTCTTATAAACACGATTTTTTTTTCAATAAAACACGTGTTGTTAATGGAATAAGTTCTTAAAAGAGTCGGTATATTTATGTTCATCTGATTCAAGCATCGGGCCAGTGTCGTGTCAAGAACCGAGACTGGATCTAATGGAGCTCGTGGCGGTACTTGGTGTTGGGAGCTGTGTTATAAGTTGGGTGAGCAGGCATCTGGAACTGGTTGAATGAATGGGGGGAGCAGAAGCCTCTTCGGACCAGAGCACCCTTGAGTATGTTGTAACAGGCTTCCTCGATTATTTGGCAACTTTACAGCTAATCTAACCCCTGAATTTATTGAACTTGAAGCCCTAAGTTCATGTGCAGAAACCGGAAGTGAGCTTATAGTCCATTCCCCCTCGGCCGGTTGCGTTTCTGGGTCATGAATTTGCAACTGCTATGGTCCATGGCTGTCGGACAATGATTTCCACATGCCTTATCTGAGTTATCTCTGCTCACAGAACACCCAACATCTTCACCTTGCTAAGATTGAAGATTGAAGCCTATCCAAAAATAAGTTACCACATAATAGTGCGAGGCTGAGGGCCAAAATTGACCTTTTTCTTTTGTCCACAATAATATTGAGGACTGCACTAACAGCCTAACAGCAGCAAATGTAAAATTCTCCGAATGAAGAGAGGCAATTAACCACAGTGAGCCTTTCTGTGAAAATCAACAACATTCTCCCTGAAGTTCATGGTACCTGAGCAAAAATGGCAAAGAGCCACCGAAGCGAAAGGCTTGGGATGACAACCTTACAGAGTTGCATCGGTGGCCCCTATCTCGCAAGGAGATCACACAACAGCCTGTATAGTAAGCTGGAAAACGGCGATAGTATGCGAGAAGTACACTGCCATAGACAGTTTTGAGGAACAAGCTGCCAAGACTTTTTCCCTTCATAGCTCAGGATACAGATGAAATGCATACACAGGTTTTATATGCAGCCGTATCTTTAAATGCACGATGCTTGCAACAGCAGTTCCTTTTTATTCAAAATTGTCTGCAAATTTCTCGAGTGTCAGAGAAAAACCAGAAAACTGTAACATCTTTTTTGCATGTTCTGGAACAGTGAACTGGAGGCATGAGAAGAAAACAGATACTACATTACTTTGAAACAATAATTTGTCTTCCAAAGTACAACACCCCTAAGAAAACCACCAAACAACTCTTCTGGAAATCTTTATCCTCTCTAAAGTCCAAAACAACAGGGCCATCAAACAGCATTGGACATGACTGCGAGAAACTACTTGTGAAAGGCCCCTTGTGAAAACTTGGTTAATTGTGAGGACCACAGCCTGAAGAAATTTGACATCATCTGCTTCATCAAAATTGAGGTCTCTGTTGAGGTGACGAGGATTTATTTCAAATAAGTAGAGGAAACCCAGAGAAGAATATAGGTGATCAACGAAGTAGTCACTTCAAAGCCCCTTAGCCCCTTAAATATAGGTGGAACGACAGAAACCATCAAGAAGGTCCCCAGCAGCCACGAGAAAATAAAAGCTCCAGCGCTGCAGGTGTAAACAGATGTTTATGATCCCGTATCACTTTTTAACATAAACTTATACAAATTTGGCTCAGCTCCGGGCACATCACGAATTGCATGAATTTAAGTATGTTCAACTTATGTCTCATATTATTGCAAGTAATTTCAATGCTAAAAATGCACACAGTCCCTGTATTGCTAATGCAAACTGCATAATGACTGTTCACAGTTTTGCATACCTGTAAAGTACAGCTCGCCATTTGCTCTTCAGCCTGTCGTGTATGAAGTATATTGTAGTTATCAGAGATATAGCTACCTGAAGAGTCGGGCCTTCTTCCGTAGGAAAGAGAACAGTCAAAACTCCAAGCACTAGAAATGCTATGGATGTTTTCATAATGAACTTTGAGGATGGAGTTTGAAATCTACTCATCACAGCTTGCACATAGCGGGATTGACTAACTTCCCTGACCTTTTTCTTAATATTGATTTTCGGGTTCTTCCTTTCATAAAACTTCTGCATGATTATTTTGTCATGCGCTGATTCAATTGCATCAAGACTAGGCTTGTGCCCAGCATACTTCTGCACCAAGAAATTTCTTGCGGCTTGAATTTCATCCTCAGAAGCTTCTCTACTGATTCCCAGCCTCTTATATGGGTCACGCACATTAATCCTAGGAAAGATGGTAGAGCCTGCAGAGAAAACTATCCTGAAAAAGGATTCCTAAAATATAAATTCTAAGCTATCTAAATACAGAAAGCTTGAGGTCCTTAAGACAAAAGGGTAGTCATAAGAGAAAAAACCAAAATATTGTCTCAGGCCAAAATTTCAAGCTGGTGGAAATTCTCAAAGACTTTTTGAGTTTTTAGTCACAGTGAGTAATCATTTATGCCACAGAAAATACTATAATGTCAGTCCAATTAAAACAGTAAGAGGTGTACCAGGACATTTTTCCATCTAGTCAACATCAATAAATTTAATAAGCAATAGCCCATCGATACCACAATTGCTTACACATGCAACCTTCTCTTGAACTCGTAAAAAAAATGATAAGCCTCTATATTGCCACAATGTTACATATATTACAAGTATTTGAGTTTTTTGAGAATAGTCATGTCTGCCCAAACAAGTTGGTTACAGTTATGGCTAGGGCTTGGTCTACCCACCCATCTAATGTCACTAGTTTGTCTTGTCAAATATCTACTATGCCAGTATCAACGAAGCCAAACAAATAATATTACCAGCTGAATCATTAGTAAAATCACCATAAGATGCATCCATTGCACATTTGATCAAATGATCTCGTTGTCTACTGCATCTGTGTGTCAAAAATGTCCTGGTCCTCCTGAAGATAGAGAATCACAATATTTTACCAATTAGAACGTGCACAAGCCATACGGTCCACAGTTGCTAGAGCACAGATAAATTAAATGCCCCAAAAGCATGAGATTTCATTGTTAAGCATAAACAACCTTTGGTTATGAAGGGATTCAAAATACCACATAGAGTGCCGATTTCCAATTGCAGGAATGGATGACACTTCCTTAAATCGGGACCTGGAACCTCGTATAGGCATTGAAAGACATCTTGAAGGACTTCCGGCCAATCCAGACACAGACATCTTCTACTGGACTTGCACAGCTATTGCAGCACTACCTATTAAAGTGGAACATCCAATAACATAAATGAATACAGAGGATTAAGCAGATAGTATACTTGGCCGGTAGCGACAGTCAACAAATAAAGCCAAAGCCTTCAGCTTGAAATATTCCAATGCACATTGCAAAACCATCATTCTCAATAACGAATCCTGTAAAGTCTGTCATAGTGGTGGAGTAAGATCTGTCATTAAGTGGAACAAAGAAAAATTCAGTTTTAACATTGCAAGTTAAAGTACTGGCTACTTCTCACCCCTTCAGTGTTTATTATTTCACAAGAGTGCAACAAATTATTGAAATTTGACAATAGTGAGGGCCTATGATTTGGAAAAAGTGTATAAACCCAAGTAAACGAAATGGGGTTGGGAGATTCTCCCACATATATACGAATAACGAAACAGAGTAGTGTATGCAGTGGAAAAAGCATGTAAAAAGGACTGAAAGTTTAGCAGATATGCAAGTGAATATTAAGCAGACGGTAATAAAGAAAATGAATAAGCCAAACCCAACATGAAGTTCAGCCCGGGCACAAAAATTAACAGAAAATGAGTGAGACAATCTTGATTCTTGCTAATCTAAACAACTTCATTGTTGAATTTTACGGGCTACATTGACGCATTCCCCATCAATTCAAATCAAGATGATACATGTGTTCCCATGGTCCTATCGCGTTTCAGGTCTCTTATCACTCCCATGCACTGACTGCCAGATGCAACGAGCCTTGATTACACTGAAACAAGACTGCCACCATGGAAACACCCAAGAAAGAACAGCCGGAGGAATGGGTTACGCCAGGCGGGGGCGATGAACTGAAATGCGTGCGGAAGCCAATCATTCCACTTACGGATTGAGGACCGAATTCACGGCAGAAACCGCGCTACTGTACAACTGACACGGAACTCAGCCTACTGACACGAGTCAACAAAAACGAAGCGCGCACATCAAAGAGCGACTACTTGACATCTAATCTCAACTCATTTCCCGGCAGGTCTCTTCGTTTCAGGCATCAGATTTCACTGGCACAAACGCTCACCCTTTACGACTTCGAAGATTAAAAAACCAGCCCTGCCTCTCAACATCAGGAGTTCAAGGAGAAACTCATACCGATTCGACTGGAGCTGAGAGGTTCCTTCAAATGGCGTCCGCTTATCGTCTCAGTGACGATACAGCTCCTCTGCTTCGGGGATGGAAGACCAGATAGGAGTGAGAGAACGGGAGACGAGAAGTGCGAGAGGGTTTCGAGCTAGAAACCCTTTCATTTCGTTCACGTATTATTCTTGCCGCCATAATGGCGGATCCGTTGTAGTCTAGTTGGTTAGGATACTCGGCTCTCACCCGAGAGACCCGGGTTCGAGTCCCGGCAACGGAATTATCCTTTTGAGAAAACACTCAGTTGGTCCCGAAATTTGTACCCGACTAACAGTTTAGTTTCTAGCATTTTTTTACCAATAATTAGGCTCAAACATTCATATTTTTACCAACAAGTTAGTCCAACCATTAATTTACAGTTAAAAATGCTGACATGAAGTTCGATATGTCACTTACGACCTTAAATTTATACTTTTTTTATTGGCAAAATATTAAAACAATAATGTTTTGCTGAACAGAAAGATGCAATAATTGTTTTATCCTTAATTATTGATCATATTTTCAATGAATTTTATTTTTAAACCAATGATAATTCATTAGAAATATAATGAATTGTTAAAGATAAAACAGTTATTACACATTTTTATTCAGTAGAACAACGTCGTTTTAATGTTTTACCAATAAAAAAGTATAAATCTAATTTCGTAAATGACACATTAAACTCCACGTCAGTATTCTTAATGGGAAACTATAGGTCGGACCAACTTATTGGTAAAAATATGGATGTTTGAGCCCAATTATTGATAAAAAAATTAGTGACTGAAGTGTTAGTCGAGTACAAATTTTGAGACTAAAGTGGCTATTTACTCTATCTTTTTCCTTTGGAAATTTTTATTTTTTAAAATTATTTTTCTTCATCCTCGTACTTTTTCTTTTTCCATTAATCACCAGTTTTTTCTATTGCCTGTTTTCGCACTTTTCACTTTATTTATTATGTAAAGAAAAGTTTGGACACTCAATGTTCGTGAACTCGTGTCTCACAAAACCAGATCGAGTATGTTCCGGTCTCTTGGTACGTGACATCTGTCAGTTGGGATGAAATCGATATTCTTCTAGGAATTAATGATAAATTGAGAATCGGATACTCAAAGACTTCTCTAACGAATCTTTGTGTTTTTCGTGTGCTGGTATCGGACTTGCAAATTGTCGTTGCCCTCTACATCTACTGAACCGACATATGTGGGGATTCTAACTTATTCAACATATCTCATTCATTTCTTCGTAGAGTTGATATGACATATCGTGTAGACCATCAAATATGAAAAACCCGGCAACCTTAGAGCCGGTGATATAATCCAATCCCTTAAGACCTCGACCCAACAATTCTCCCAGCTCCCTCAAACTTCGTGACCGGGAATTTTGTCACCCGACTGCTGAGGATGTATCGAGCGTCGTGACTAGGATTTAGTGCGCACTCGATAACAAGAATCACGAGTGAAGGACATCTGAATTCGGGTATTTTCTGGAGCGATACAACCAGCTTGGGACATCCGTGGCAATTGGCATGGCCAGAATAGATTCCATGAATAGATTCCTCGGACACGGAATCCGGTGTAGGGCATTTGACTCGCTGGGCGGGTGTTGTTGACAGACTCGGTCAACGGGAGAGTCATTGATTGGTGAAGCCCGTGACTCACGACGGAGTCGGCCAATCCGTACGTACAGGGAATGCCAGCCGACAGAATGACAATAAATCAATATATTTATCGAATCTAACGGAATCAATTTATTAAATGATAAAAAATATTACAATATAAATTTTCTCTACTAATGAAATTCAAATTTTTGTTTAAGAGTAAGAGATGTCAAATTATTTCAATTCAATGATATCAGTGATATAATAATTAAGACCGTCTTGTCCCATTGCATCAATACTTACAAGTAGTTGATATTTACTTCACAGTGTCAAAGAAGTTTTGACATGTCGAGGCAACTTCTCAAATGAGAGGGGATGAAAAGGGGGAAAAAAGTGAAAGTATAGGGAGCACATTGAGATAACAGGCAAACTTGGAGGGGCAACTTGAAATTAACAACCAATCACGTGATTTTCACGTCGATCAAATTCCGGTCGGGCACATTGTCCACAAGTCCACTCCTCCTGCCGCCCTAATTTAATTCAGAAGAAAAAGGGTACGAAAGGAAAAGTCTCTTAGAGATCAAAAAAAAGGGAAAAAAAAATTATATTTACACTCATAATTAAAAATGAAAATGTTCACAAAGACCGATTAAATGTATGTTTTAATGCACGAAGTTAAATCATAATATGTATTAATTGGTTTTTTTTGGGTAAATTAACGATGTGATTTACCAAAAAAGTTTCTAAAAAATAGATATAAATATTATAAACTGAAAAATATTTGTAGAGAAATGTATTAATATGTTAAGAGCCGAGTAGCCGTGTCGCATCCTTTCAATTCTTAGTCCAATCTCCGCGTGCCCAGTGCGCCCCTCCCAATTCAATTTGCTGCCGACCACCACCGGCTCCACCACGACGACGCCCGCCGCCGCCGCCGCCGCCGCCTACGGCACCTAGGGTTCCTACCTTATACGATCATTCAGCTCCAGGTCTGGTCTTCCAGCTCCAGCAATCTTCTTTCCGAGCTCCCACTATGGACTTGCTGCAGCAGCAGCGGCTGCGGGAGGAGAAGATTCTCTCCCTGTTCGGGTCCATCGAGGACCGTGAGCTCCTCAGGTCAGCTCCCGGGGATCCCGTTGGCCTCAATCAGTTCACCTCTCCCGGGGAACAGGCCGATTTGCTGGCCTCAGACACCGGCCCTGGTGGCCACGCCGTCGCCCGTGCTCCGGTACGGAGTGCAGATGCTGTTGCCGGGGTGGCCCCATCTCTTGTTACCACGCAGTTGGCTGGGGTTGTTAATGTGAAAAGGAAGCGTGGGCGGCCGCCAAAACATGCTGCTGCGTTGAACGGGCAGTCAAACGCGCTTGTGCCGCCATCATCTGAGCTGAGAAAGCAGGTTGAGGAAGAGGAGGACGTGTGCTTCATATGCTTTGATGGCGGGACTCTCGTGCTGTGCGATCGCAAGTGAGAATTTCTCTCATCATCTGCAATTTTTTTTATCGTTCTTTGTTACCTATGAAGACTAGAACCTTGGGCTGTGCTTGTGGCATGCTTACCTTGAATTCTTAAGTAATGTAATTGAGTAGGATTGGCATTTGAAAAGTTTAAACTCTTGGTATGCGGAGTAAGTAATTTAGCAATGAAATCATTTTGTTTCCAAGTGTTATTAGCCAGCCAAAAGATCGATAATTGGATTCCGGCAGTAATTCTTCTTGGGTAGTTTGTACCTTCTAGTGTGCTTTTTTTATTTCGGCATTTACTGCAGTTAGATGCATTGGAGATACCTTCAAGTGGCAATTTTGAGCTTACGTATAGGAACTCTTGCCCTGGTTTTGGGACAATATGAGCGATAGGATAACTGACATTTGAAGTTAAACTGCTTAAATTGTCAAATGATACAAAACTCTTTTCTTTTAAATGGAATGCTGCCCGAAGTGTCTGTACATGTGAAAAGACAAGAATATTACCTGCTTCCATTGTATTGATGGCAAGTTTATGATAAAAATGCTGGAAATGTGCATGAGCTTCTTGAAGCAGCTTATATACTCTTTCGGTTAGGAAAGTTTGAGTTCATTGACTTGTCATTGGTCTAAGAATCATCGATTTTGAAAATATGTAGCATTTGAATTGAATAGCAAGAAATGAGATGTAAAAGCAGGATGAGGCTACAATAATGAAAGTCTGCATTTGCCATGCCTGGACGTTCCTATATTGTCATTTTTCTTAACTAATAAAGCTTCCATTTAATGTAAACCAGCATTTTGTCTAGGCTGTGTAATGATGTGGCTGGTCTATCCTTTCTATGTGCAATGATGAGTAGTCTAGTGCATGGAAGGTTGTTTATCTGATTTGGCAGTCCACGAAGATACTCCCATTTTAGCCTTGTCTGGTAACAATATGAGATAGTGAGAATTTCATGGGCTGTTCCTGCTCGTTAACTTCAATTTCTTTGATAGGTATTGACTTCAAATAGGAACTCAGTCATTGTCTTAATATTACGTAACATATCTTATTTAGTTTCTCTTTCAATTGTGAAGTCAAATCCTTTTCAGAGGTTAAGTAATTTGCGTTGTTTACACTATTTCTTTCTTCTTGATGGTTTAGGGATTGCCCCAAGGCATACCATCCAGCTTGTATTAAACGGGATGAGTCATTCTTTCATTCAAGAGCTAAATGGATGTGTGGTATGCTAAATTATGCTAGTTTATTCTGTGTAGACATTTATTTTGGCTATTCCCATTCAATCTTATGACAAAGACAAAGTTGTTTTCGAAAGATATTTCCATGCTTGGTGATATAGTTTCTTATAGTAAGATGATTAATTCAACAACTGTTTTCTTTGGCAACCATGGTGTAATAATATATTTGCACCATTGCAGGCAAAATGCAGTTCATTGGCTTCTATTCAGCTAGGATGTTATTGGTGGCAACTGGCAACTATTTCCGATGTTAGACTGTTCTGAAATGAAAAAATGAAAATAAAGAAAATAAATAATCTAACTTTGGCTTGCTCGTGCTAAGAGAGTTGATATAATTTGACTTCCGTGATGATGATAAACCGACTAATTGAATTTTTTATGTGGTTAGAATTTTATCGACTTTTTTGGTCTACTTGGAAGGAAAGAAATAGGAGAGCATTCGAAGGGATAGAGACATGGGATAGGCTTGTAACAGATAGATGGGCGAGGGAGTTAAACTTTTGGCATACAGGGGTGTATAGGGACAGGGAATTGGGTTGTGTGAACATGATGTTTTTTGATTGACATGTTCCACGACCTTTTGTACACGACCATACCTTTTGTAACTATTTGCACCTACTTGGTGCTCAGTAATATAACCATTTATTTAACCAAAATTTTTTTTTTATTGACCTTCTGATACTTTATCTCTCTGTCTCTTTATGGTCAGGTTGGCATTTGTGCAGCACTTGTGGAAAGGGGGCTTATTATATGTGTTATACATGCACTTATTCTTTGTGCAAAAATTGCACAAAAGATGCTGATTATGTTTGTGTAAGGGGAACCAAAGGATTGTGTGGGACATGCATGAAGACAATAATGCTCATTGAAAATATTCCACAGAAAAATCTGCAAATGGTATGTATGATGTCTTCTTGGGATGTATATCAATGATGTTTCTATTCCTTTTCGGTGATAAGTAGTAAACTATGTTCATTTATCATCAAAGGGATGGCATTCTTTATTCCGCACTTTGCATGGGAAGACTTGTTCTTCAAAGGATCATCCTTGATTTTTTCTTTTGATGATTAAGATGTTTCTTGAACTGTATCCAGCTAAATGATTATTTTCTAATAGTCCAAGTTCCTGTGTTGATTTATTCTTGGAAGTGCTTATAAACCTATTAGATCCATAAGCTTATTGATACAGTCATGAGCTAGTGAACCTTCCAAAAGGTCAACCAAAGAAGAACCAATAAATATTCCAAGGATTACTAATTTTTTTTAAAAAAACTGATTTTCCCACTCCAAAATGCCTTCTCTTCTCCCCTATGCTCTCTCTATCTCTAGAAATCTTCTATTAATGCTCTTCTCCAAGATTTCTCCCTTTACATTCGTCATCTCCTTTCCTCTATTCTTTACTTCAGTGAGACCTTACCACACATAGTTGTGTCGTTATTCATTGTCTTCTTATAATGGTGCAGGTTCAAGTTGATTTTGATGACAAAACTAGCTGGGAGTATCTATTTAAGGTCTACTGGGTTTATTTGAAAGAGAAGTTGTCTTTAAACATAGATGAGCTGACTCAAGCTAAAAGTCCTTGGATAGAACCTACTCTTGCAATTCCTAGTGAAGAGTTAAATGGAGCCATAAGCTATAGTAATGGTGATAGAAGATATGGCCCAGGCAGCTCCAATTTATACCAATCAATGCATGTTCTCAGAGGAAGAAAAGCTAAAGAGCTGCCAAAGCTAATCAATAATGAGGCAAGAAGCGAAGTTAACCATGATGAACATTCGTCTACTTCCCAAGAGGCAAAGTGGGCTTCTAAGGAGCTGCTAGACTTTGTAGCCCATATGAGAAATGGTGATACATCAGTTGTATCTCAGTTTGATGTTCAAGCGCTTCTGTTGGAGTATATAACGAAAAATAATCTTAGAGATACAAAGCGTGGATGTCAAATTGTTTGTGATTCAAGGCTTCTTAGTCTGTTTGGAAAAACAGTTTTGGGCCACTTTGAAATGCTAAAGCTGCTAAATTCTCACTTTGTTGGTAGAAGCCAGGGCATTAATAGTTTAAACAGAGATAATCAGCCACTGCTGATTAACAAGAAGAGGAGTAGGACAACGAAGAAGGTTGATGACAAAGTGTCGCAAGTTAATCCAGACGATTGTGCTGCAGCAGATGCTCACAACATTTCCTTGATCTTTTTGCGGCGGAATGTGATAGAGAAGTTGCTTCATGATCCTGAAAAATTTCATGAAAAAATTGTTGGATCAATTGTCCGCATTAAAGTATCCGGTGGCAATCAAAACCAAGATTTTTATAGGCTCGTTCAAGTTGTAGGTAAAACTGCAATCTATGCTTTGTTACTATAACATTGTATAATTTAAATGTGATATCCAATTTTTACAATTGGTGATTATCTTCTATGCAGGCATGAGCAGGGAGGCAGAACCAAATAAGGTAGGCGATGGAATTGCAGGAATTGTGCTTGAAATAATGAATTTGGACCAGAAAGAACTCATGCCAATTGATGAGATTTCAAATGAGGAATTCTCTGAGGTAATTTGATGTCCTATTTTATTAGATATACACCTTTTTAGATTTAGAAGTAAAGTTGTTGGTCATCAACATAGAAACCTACAAGACTATGCTTGTAGAGTGACTGCGACTTTTTAAAACATTTAGGGCAATCTCTCGATTAACTTGGAAAAAGAAAGTCGGTGAATTCCTATGCCTTTTCCTTTTTTTTTTTTAATAACGAGGAGTTTATTTTCCCTAGGCCCATGAGCACCCCACAAATTCCATGAATTTAGGTCAGTCCATATGTAAAACATATATATGGGTGGCCTCACCAAGTTTACGTGTTTAGGGGGATTCAAAAGCTGCAGTGTTTGTTATGATTATTATGTTTTCGAATTTCTTACACATTCTCATTTTGGTACCATTTCTTCTTATTCTTTCTTATTAATTGACTTCCATGCTCCCTTCCTGAATAGATATAAACTTACAACATCAAAACTCTCAAATGTTTTTTCTGCCATGCACAGGAGGGTGCAAACTTCAATCTCAAGAATGATATCTGTTTCTGTTACTTGATTTTTGTCACATTGTTCCTATGTTTTATCTCTGTCTTGAAAAAAGAGGTGATTTGCCCGCCCTTGGTAATCATGCTGAATGTTTTTCAAAAAGAATATTGAATGAGTGCTTATGTGTGAATAATGTAAAAGATTTACCAGTACATGGTAAAACTTGCATTTTATTTATATTCCAATTATAAGTTGCTTGAGTTCTTTGGTTGCAATTAAATTGACTTCAAAATGGCACCTTGTCAACACGGAGGTCAGGACAAAAATAGTAAAAGGAATCTGTCTTATTTCATCCATATCCTGGGCTTGGTAGCTGGGTCTTAATGCTTTGCATTATGGTTTGCGGTCCTTGGCCATAAACTATCTGGAGGAGTGGCTGGGCCACGGGACCTAGCAAATGACAGAATCACCCCTATGATGGCTTGCAGAAAATGCAGTTTGTTCATTTACATTTTTTTTTATATTAATTTGTAATGTATAGCATCGATAAACAGAAGTTGTCAAATGATTAGCCTGTTCTTCATTTTTAGCCAGAGAAGGGAAAAAATAATATGATAGCTTGTCTTTCTAATGCATTTTTAGAGTAGGTTAATATGGATTGTACATTCTGTTCTATTTTGAGATGGTAATTGTGATTCCAGGATGAGTGTGGGAAACTGCACCAGAGTATCAAATGTGGGCAAATTAAATGGATGACTGTGGTGAGTACAAGAATGTTTATTTGATTTTATTTCGCTTGCAGGAGTTGCCAGTTCTCTAAATGACTTTCTTTAAGCACCAGCGGATTAGAATCTAAAACAAAAGTTCATGTCTCCTGCAGGGTGAGCTCCAGCAAAAAGCGCTGAAACTTCAGGAATTGAGAGTTAATGAGGTAGGTTCCTGATTGATCATCGATCCAAATGCAAGTGCACTAAAACATCCGCAATATGCATATTGTGGTCCTGCTGCCATGATGTGTGATTATTCAAGATTATTCTGGCTCTAATTTTTACATCTGTGCCTTGTGGGCACTTCCTAATTTCTGATTCAGTGCCTAGAGGCAGAGTTACTGAGGCTTAATCATCTTCGCGTTCAAGCAAGTGAAAAGGGACATCAAAAGGAATATCCTTTTTATTTAGTATGGTGTTTTTTTTTTTTTGGCTGAGTATATTTAGAATGCTGCAGTAATTGGTAAGATATTGTCGTTATTGAACGATTTTGCTGATGTTGGATGAGCTTCAGCAGACAAGGTTAATTGCAATAGCTGCACTATAAGAACTCATAAGCATATCAATCTATGTGGCTGGATGGTGCCCTCATCCACCCCAAACCCACCATCCAGCAAAACCCACAATTGCAATAGACATGTGTCTGCACTTCCATGCTGCTGTCTCATAAAATTCAGAGCTCTATTAGAAGTTATCCTTCACTGAACTGCACGCTTAGGGAATGTGAAGAAAAGATACAGCTCCTCAGTTCACCTGAGGAACACCAGCGAAGAGTGCAAGCAATCCCTGGAGTGCATGCCGATCGAAGCCTGGACCCCACTCACATCTCTCAAGATGATACCAGTGCATCAGACCAAAAGAAACAAGGTTGATATCATCATAACTCTGATTCATTTCTTTCAAATTGATCTGAACATCTAAGACTGACTTCTCTATTTTCAGATGGTCCAGTGGGGCTGAGAAATGGTCGTGGTAGGAAGAGGAGGCTGCAAGTCCCAGCACATGGCAGGAATGATGTGCCAAACAAGAGGAGGAACACACCCAGGAGAAACCAACCAGTAGCTTCTGGTTCAGGGACAGAATCATCTGGCCTAACTCACGAGACAAATAAAAGAAGCTGCTCGAACCCTGCTGTCTCAGTGGTCTGTGCTCTGAGGAGCCCAATCTGCAAATCAGAATCAACGTCTGGGTTAGCATCAGAAGTCTCCCCCTCACCTCTCTCAACAGGAACAGACCAGTCAGTTAATGATGCCGAGATCTGTAACGTGTGGCACTATCAGGACCCGACTGGGAAAACACAAGGGCCATTTACTATGGCCCAGCTGCGGCATTGGAAGGAAAGCGGGCACTTCCGAACTGGCCTGCGGATATGGAGAATTGATGAAAGGCAAGAAGATTCAATACTTTTGACTGAGGCATTGAACGGGAACTATAATCAGCAGGAACCAAGGATCTCCTCTAATGATAGAAAAATCAACTTGAATGGCTTGGGCAATGCAAGTCCAACTCAGAGAGACATAAATATTGCTGGTGGTAGCCCCAGTGGCAAAGAAGAAGGCCCTCGTCCTCCTAAACTAAAATTAGAGGGTGCCAAAGTCGTGGAGGATCTAACTTCCAGTGAAGGACGAATTATAACTGCAGCTGAAGTGTGGGACTCTCTAAACGATGATGGTCACCTCTCACATGTTCAGCCTCAGCGACAACCTTGCAGTTCCATCCAATTACTCAGTAACCAAGATGAGACTTCTTTGCAAGGAAATGAAAGTCAAGAATCTGGTCAGGGTAGTGGGAATTTAAGGCTGTTCGGGATCATCGAGGATGCTCCATCTGCAAATAAGGGGCAAGAAAGGAATGAGAGGCAGAGCAATGGTAATGAGCACTCAGATCAGTTGCTGGGACAGAACTGGAACAGCCAAGATCCTGGAACTGCTACTGTTTCCTTGGACAAATCACTTGAAACAGTGCAACAGAACAGAGTAATCAATTTTGCTGCTGCACCAAGTGATATAGTGAGGCCACAAAATGAAGGGGTGGACAGTAGAGCTGAACAGGAGAGACAGAGTTTGTCTTCAAACTTAAATGCTCGGGAGCCAGCTTCAACTTGGAGCTCTGCCCCGAGTTTAGTAGCTGAGGCAACTCAGGCGAAAGGAGTAACAGACAGATGGGGTGATGGGTACTCTTCTGTTCCTTCTAAATCAGTTGATGAATGGGATTCCACTCTCGGGTCAGGGACCTCCAGACTGACTGATATGGCTGGGAATAGTTCTATGTTGACATCAAATGCCCAGCCAACTACCATGGGTTCATCCCAAACCCATCATCCACTGCCCATAGAATCTTCTTGGCAAGCAATCATGAATGAGACAAATGACTTCGCCTCTTTAGGTGAAGAATCGGTGTCAGATCTCTTGGCCCAGGTTGAAGCTATGGAAAATGCCGGTTTGCCATCCCCTACTTCAGCAATGAAGTTTAGCCATGATTTGAACAATGACAGCAAAGATGATTGCTTCAGCCCCATTGATGGGTTCGACCCAACTCCGGGCCTGGTAAAGAGCGAGGTCTTCACATCAACTGTCGACATGGTTGTGACTTCTCAGCCCACTGTCGCTACAGATATACAACTCAATGCAGCTTCTAATGGAGATCTGGCAGACACTAGGAGGACTTCTCACAGGCATTCCTCTTCAAGCACCGAACCTGAGAGAGATGGGAAGCAGCAGAGCGAGGGAAACTCAAGGAATCAGTGGAAATCGGGGCTAAGCTCTGAACTGCCTCGTCTCTCACCTCCCCAGACAACATGGCAATTGCCTGGCACATCTCCTAATCCTTGGGGAACGGTTCAAGGGAGCTCTCATTGGGAAGGGATGAATCATAGCCATACGACGAACATGGACTTGGAAGCTCGGCAAGGCCAATACCAAAGGACTGGAAGTTTTGGCTCAAGCAGCGGCTCGGGCAGTCCAGGCATCTGGAGCAACCAGCAGAGGTACGGCAATGGGAGCAATAGATACTCCAGCCCAAGGGGCCGGGCTTTCCAAGGGACAGATCAAGGATACGGAAGGAACAGCCGAGGACCATGGAGTGGATGCGGCGGCAGCAGCAGCAGTCGGCAATATTCCGGTGGGGGTGGTTACCGACAACAGCCTCCCAAAGGGCAGCGTGTCTGTAAGTTTTACGAGAGTGGCTACTGCAAGAAGGGGGCATCGTGTAGCTACTTCCACCCCTGAGTAAAGGCTCGGTTTCGGCCCTGCCCCTCTCTAGGAAATCTTCCAGGTAACCATTCTTTGTTCGGTTATCAGCTTCATTATGCTACCATCAATGGTCCCAGTTACCTTGTAAAGCTAAGGAGGGTAGGAAGCTGTTACCTGTCTGCCTTTTTGTTGCAATGATACCAATTCGTCCGGTCCTGTAGGACAGTCTGCTACTTTTCCGGATTGATTCGTGTGACCGTAGTCTTTCGTGGACATTCATTGCTAGTTCTCGAGATGCCCGGGGCAGATGAAGGCCTTGTTATGGTGAATTTATTCACAGCTCGGCCTCATCGCTCTATCAGGAAACCAGCTGTAACTAATGTGGCATACCGAGCACGTTAAAGTTTTGTAATTCCATTATGGTGTGTGAATAATTCGAGTAAATCCGCACTTTCTAATCTCACAATTACTTCGAAAATCTAATTGCACTGCTCCTCACCTGGATCAAGATTCGATTTTGATTCCATATATCTGTTCTCTAAGACTCTCAACTGAGTAGGAGTCTCAGACCCTGCAAAAGTATTTACAGAATATTGGGATCAAATTATAAGTTGAATCTGTGACCTTATTTTCTCATTTTCTCAAGATCCCTGATCTTGGGACAGTTAGAAAAATCGAAACCATAACTTCAAGCTGCGATCTTTCCTGCTTAAAACACCAATGAACAAGGTTTAGTTTAAATGTGAAACCACATCATATTTGGGAATAAATTTGAAAAGTAATTTTTTTTAAATTAAAGGGGAAAAAAGTATTTTTACCCAAACTTAACGTGTCAGCCCGCCTGTCTGCCTCCTGTTGTCCAGCGGGCATGACGACCGTTGTTGGTAGGGGCTTTATATACGTAGAAGCCATCGATACGCCGTCGTTTTCTTCTCCCATGAACTCGTCCGCTCTGATCGTCGCCGGCTGAGCGACAATTTTCTTCGATCACAAGGCGAATAAAAATATTTATCTCGGAAATCTCAATCTCTCTCCGTAGAGTCCTGTCAAAGACCGATGGCTACGACGTCGTTCCTCTCGCCGACGCAGCGGTACGCGGCGGGAGCTCTGTTCGCTCTGTCCCTCCACCAGGCTCAGATGCACCAGACGCGGCCCCTCGGCTTGTTGGACCCCGACGGGGAAGACGACAGCCCGAGCGGGGAGCGGCCCAGCAGCGGCAGCAGCAGCGACTCCGTCTCCGAGGATCCCGATCTCTGGGTCCACGAGAACTCCGGCCTCCTCCGTCCCGTTTTCAGGTGGCTTCTTCGTCGTTGTATTTTCGATTCCTCTGCCAAATTGGGCCTTCTTCCAGCCTCATTGAATCAGTTCCTCTGACTTGTTTCACATTCCTGTTATTAAGAAGCAGTTGATACTAAATTGTTGAGTGGATCATTTGTCAAAGTTCTGACAATTGTCTGTCTAACTCATTGAGCACGGTTGTTCTTTGTACTCGTTGAACTTCCTAAATTCATGACAATGCTGTAGTTTAACTCAAAAAAGTACTGAAAAATATCTGAAGCATCATTGACCTGATCATGAGTTGCCTAACGATTTTGTTACTTTTAAAGCTTATAGTCTGTGTTCTCTCAGCTTAATGATTAACGGGTGTGAAGATTCTCTCAGTCTAGTTTAGTTTACTGGTGCTTTAACTTATCAAAATGAGTATTTAGTGGCAGCAGAGAAGTTTGTTTTTCGTGGATCACCAATTACTTGAATTTGTTGCCAGATGCTATTGTCAGGAGCATCATTGTAGGATTATACGGGCAATAAATTTAACCAAATGACTGTCAGAAATGAACTAGCAGTTGTCAGGGATTTCAATTTTAGAAAGTTATAGGTTCGTTTAACATTTTCACTGATTGAAATTATTTTTCAAAGAGCAAGTTTTGAAAATTTTATCATGTCAAAGCTCTTCTGCTACCAGCTACCTTTTCTAAAGTGATGCTAGATAAGCAACTTAAAATTTATTCTTAAAATTTTTTTTTTAAGGCAACTGGTGTTTGCCAGCTGAGCCAGCTAGCCTTATTAATTGCAAAAGAAAAGGAGTTGCAATTTTCTTTGACCATGAATATGAAATCATATCTTCATGTCTATCAGATGAATCAGTTAGCTTTGTTAATTAGAAAACTTTCAGCTTTTTCCTTCTTAAAGATGAAATCCAATTTTATATTGTAACGTGTAGATTCCTTGATATTGAGAAAGTTGCATGGCTGGGACTTGAAGAGACAGCTGGGTCTTCTCCAGCTAAGTATCATGTTGGAGCTGTACGTTTTCTATGTAATTATATACGCCTTCTAAGTTAAAAAGTTGAAACCTCAGATGTTATAGCTCAATTTTTACAGGAAAATAATTTTTTTGAACACATTCTCATTTTTTCCCCCTTATTGATGCGGAGCAGTTCTTAAGGTTACTTGCGGAAGATACCGGTGATAACTCTTCTGAAAGATCAGACCAGCAACTTGCGTTGTCAAAAGCTGTTGACAATCTGATGCTTAGCATGGAAAAAGATCCTGTATCTTCCAAGTCCAAGAAAGAGAAGCACCAGGAATATGAAAATGAATGCCGGGAGAAACTCTCTACGAGCGAGGCAAAATTGAGCCCTGAAGCAGCAAGTACAATGCCAGAGACGAGTACAACGGCAAAGACAAGTGCTGTGCCAGAGACAAGTACGATGCCAGAAGCAAGTACATTGAGCATTCAGAGTCCATCTCCTGATTTATCCTGTAAATTTGAAGAGGAGCCCGTGGAAGAAGTTAGAATGCTCAGTTACCAGAGAAAAGTGACAGTTCTTTACGAGCTTCTTTCAGCTTGTCTGGCAGACATTCGTGACAATGACAAAAAAAGTGCTCAACGGAGGAAGAAGGGATATGATGCTCGGCATCGAGTGGCTTTGAGGTTGTTGGCTACCTGGCTGGATATTAACTGGATGAAAATGGTGTGTGCATTTTTCTAGCTGTAGTCTGGACTTTTGATAGTGGCCACTCTTTTCTTTCTTCAAATATGACAGCTCTTATCCCTTATCTCAAAATCTCCCAATTTCCACACATAATGGAAATTTGCAAGAGATGCTAACAAGCTTGTTCATTTGGATAACAATAGAATTGGAAAGGATGTTCTCCAGTAAATGAAGTTTATTTTGGTACTATTATCCTATCAGAAAATGACATTTTGTTATGTGATGTTTGAGATTTTTGGAAGAACAGAAACTTCTCTGGACATGCTGTTTTCTGATTTATGGTGCTTACTCTACTCTCTTAATCTATTTTGTTGCCTGTCGGGTAAGTATGGTTAATATCATAGTCAGTTGACTATTAAATTCTTGTGTAAAGACCAGTTAATAAAGATGCACACCAAAAGAATGCATCTTTACTTAAGTTAACCTGTAGTAGGATGTAGAGTGAAGATGTTAAACTGCAATTTGATGTTCTCTTTACGCAAGAAAACACCTTAACTCAAATTAGATGAATGTTTATTCAGGCAAATTGTTATAATAGGTTCGGAGAATCTTCTCCACTAGTTTAACAGCATCTGAGTCTTTTTCTTGTTTACTTTTTAGGTCTGCATGATGTCCAAATAAACTCCTCCCAGAGCAGCTTCTGGAGTGGTCTTTAATTGATGGATGTCATTTTAGTGGTTAAGGAATACCTTTGCTGTCAGTTTTCAAGTTCAGCATGATCATCATTTGAAGTTATTTATCATAAAATCCATCTTCAAGATACCTTTTTGCTCTGCAGGAAGCAATTGAAATAATGGTTGCATGTTCTGCAATGGCTGTGGCAAAAGAGAGAGAATTTAAGGAAGAAGAAAGCAAATCACCGAAAAGCTCATGGGCTAAATGGAAGCGTGGTGGTATCATTGGAGTTGCTGCTGTGACTGGAGGAGCATTATTGGCTATTACGGGCGGTATAAATCTGTCCGACTTCTAGAGAGGGATTTTCATGCTACACCACAATATGGTAGCATCATTCAGATTCTATGATGCTCATTTTTCCAACATTAAACAGGGCTGGCTGCCCCAGCAATTGCTGCAGGACTTACTGCTCTGGCTCCCACACTGGGCACTCTCATTCCAGTGATTGGAGCCAGTGGGTTCGCTGCAGTTGCAAGTGCTGCTGGAACTGTTGCTGGATCTGTTGCTGTAGCTGCATCCTTCGGAGGTGGGTGGTTCTCTATGATTTCACAGCACTTATCTCACAAATGATCCACTCAAATCAGTGCTGCATGAAATTCCTTAGGCCATTTTAAAAAGAAGTGATTCTAGATGCTCTCATGCTAGTCATTTGATAACTGTACAAGATGGTGCAGTACTCCCTTTCCAGAAGCTAGCATAGTCCTGTTTCTTACCAAGAATTTTCTCTAAAGAGTTGCATTTTCTCATAGAGTGTGATGTAATGAAATTACGCAAGAGTGCAGGTAGAATTCTTGCAATTGGTTTCTACTGTGTTATGGGTTGTTTATGTTAATAAGCTTGTACTAAACTTCTCTGCATAACAATGAAACTTTGGTTGGCTATTCAATTCTCTGTTTTAGGGGCCCAACAAAACACCTTTTTTTAGATGCAGAATGTACTCATTTACTTGAATGTGGTTAAATCTTGTCCTCCTTTGAACAAGCAAATTTTCCTTTCTATATTGGGATTTTGACCTATTTTTTATACGATCTGGGCCCAATTAATTGGATGATTACATAGTTTTCTATTTTCACCGGTGGAAAATGTGTTCCTTCACATTCTCACAAGATAAAATGAGCTTCTATTGCTTTTCCCTGAAATGGTTCTTTGCAGTTTCTGTCTCTATTTCATTATGAAGTTGGTCTCTTTATCTTTTGCAGAGATGCAAGATCACTTTATTTGTGTCCTGTACAATATATATTTGTTCCTGTTAGACTAATTTCTGTTTCTTTTTTCACTCTGCATCTTTTGGTCTGTTGGGAAGGAAAGAAACAAGCGAGTGTTCAACGGGGTTGAGTCACAAGATGTTAGTTTCATGTGTGAATGGTTATGGGATGTACATTTTTGGTATAGTCAAGGGTAAAGGATAGCCTTATGATCTTAGTCATGAGTAATTTCTATCATGCTCATGCTTTTTGTATAGTCTCGAACAACCTTGTATATGTATATGCATCCTCTTGGTGCATATTAATGAAATTTTTTATTGAATGCTCAAAAAAAATTTCTTTTTCTTTTTTGTTGAAAACTAGCTGCGGGAGCTGGACTTACAGGAACCAAAATGGCTCGAAGATTTGGCAGTGTTGATGAATTTGAGTTTAAAGCAATAGGAGAAAATCAAAACCAAGGCGTAAGTTGTGCTTTGACCCTTTGATTATGCGTGCGTATTGTTGCTGAAGTATTAATGTATTCCCATTAGGTATCATCCATTTACTTCTCATGTTATCCACATTTGCCAATGTCGAAATAGATTTTCATGTTTAATTGACAACATCTAGTTTATTTAATGTATTTTCACATAGCCTTTTTTTCTGATGGATCCTCTTTTGACAGAGATTAGCTATAGAAATCTTGGTCTCTGGTTTTGTTTTTGACGAGGAAGATTTTATACGCCCCTGGGAAGGACAAAATGACAACTTAGAAAGGTACTTATCCTATGTTATTTGAGTTGCAGTCTTTTGCTTTACTTTCTAGATAAACCTATGTATTAAATGTGCCCTTTATACTGATGTAGATTCTTACTTTCTTGTGCATTGGCTGTCTATCGTCAAGTTCTTGTTTTCAAGATTTATTTTGCGCGATTTTTTTAGTTTCAGGATCTGGCATTCTTGGGCTAAAGTGGCTGCTAATTTTATTTTTGTACAACATGGAGAAGCCCATGATGCCCTGAAAACCAAATTTTTCAGCTGGTGCAATATACTATGCTTTTTACCATGAACCTAAACTCTTGACATCTTCATGGAAATTAGTCATTGGGTTCTTGCGAGTATGATATTACTCATTATGCTTCATATATAATTGCTCTCTAGTAATTCAACTGGTGCAACTTGTATTGAAAGGCTTTAAAGCTATTATCTCAATGCAAAGCAGAAACTTATTTCTAGACTCACTTGTCATGGCATGTTTGTTCCTGCCAAATTTTTAGGTATGCAATTCAATGGGAATCTAAGAATCTGATCGCTGTGAGCACTGCTATTCAGGATTGGCTCACTTCAAGTAATTTGATTTTCCAGTTATTGCTGTCATATATTTTTCATTTTCCTCTCTCTCTCTCTCTTTTTTTTTTTTTTTTTTTGCATTTCGGGAGTTTCAAAACCTTTTGCTTATAACTTTGAGTCTCCACTTCTTGCTTGGGCTAGGAATTGCAATGGGTTTGATGAAGCAAGGAGCAATGATGACTGTCTTAAGCACTCTCCTGACTGCATTGGCTTGGCCGGCAACATTACTTGCTGCTACTGACTTCATAGACAGTAAATGGACGATTGCTCTGGACAGGTGCCTTCCTCGTGACTTTTTCATTAGTCTATTGATGGGTAGAGCGAAAATTGTCCCTTCTATTTGTGAGTTGCTTCAAAAAACATCAAATGATAGAATCACTTGTTTTTTCGCTCCTTTGCCAGATCTGACAAGGCGGGAAGACTTCTTGCGGAGGTATTACGAAAAGGGCACCATGGAAATCGGTAATACTTTCTAGAAGCTGTTTTACTGACATTCCCAATGAGTTTCATCTTAGCTAGGCATCCGGTTGTGTCTTATGGTTTTTTCTTGAAATCGCTCAGGCCTGTGACGCTCGTAGGATTCTCTCTCGGAGCGCGAATGATCTTCAAGTGTCTCGAGGTTTTAGCAGAAACTGAACAGAGTGGTATAGAAATAGTTGATCAGTAACTTCCTCATTTTGTTTCAGTAAGGGACAAGCTAGTTTATCGTTAGCAGCGTGAAGTTCTATCCCTAAGGATCTGGACCTAAATTTTTTTCAGCTGAATTTGTCGAAAGAGTTGTTCTTCTGGGAGCACCGGTTTCAATTCGAGACGAGAACTGGAAAGCTGCTAGAAAGGTGATCTAACTTGGGATTTTACTTCCAGACTAAATTTTCACCATTCTCAGTATGTTACAGAGTTGATCAATTTCTTTCCCTTGGATGATCTGCTTCACCTGTCTCAGAAAGTCTCACTGCCTTGCAGGTGGTAGCAGGAAGATTTGTTAATGCCTATTCCACCAATGATTGGACACTTGGAATCGCTTTTCGTGCAAGGTATGAACCGAGATTTCATTTTTGGCTGATTATTTGGGGCTCGTGACCGTCGCAACCAAGCATTCTATTCTGTTGGATTGAACAAAACAATGATCAATGATCACAGTACTTGCACCTATTATTTTAATACTCAACCATAACAGATTCGTCCTATTGTCTTCCTGAATTCTCTGTTGTTCTGCAGCATGTTTTCAAAGGGTTTGGCTGGAATCCAACCTGCTGATTTTCCTGGAATCGAGAATGTAAGAACTTCTTCGTCTATCCTCGACCTATCACGATTGCTTTTCCCGTTTCCTCTATGTAGACTAATACTACATTGTAATGACGTGCTGCAGGTGGATGTTACGGGACTCATTGAAGGCCACAGTTCCTACTTGTGGGCTACGCAGGATATTCTGGATCGTCTCGAGTTGGATACGTACTATCCCATTTTCAGGATCCCTCCTTCCAGGAACTCGGGAAAGGCTCCCTAAGCCTGCAGGCAGGCGGCCATCGGATTTTGAAGCCTCTCCGTACAGCAAAAAAGCTGCAGTTTTACAGAGATCGATGAAGAGCAACTGCCTCCTTTCCTCCTCGTATTAATTCCGACGTAGAAGAACGCCTCCGCAGGTGCATCCATCTCACTTGTATCTGTACATGCACCGAGTCATGTGGTCTATTAAATACAATGCTGCGAAGTATAGAAGATGCATATCGGTCGATTCTGTCAATGGCAACCGACTCTTCTCCGGAAGCTTTCCCTTGCAATTTCGATTAGTTGTTATGCACAGATTCTCCTAATTTACATGATTTAATTGATTTCTATATTTTTTTTCATCGTACAAAGGATTCCCTGAATCGAGCCGGGTTCTCCTCATAGGGAAAAGGCTTTGAAGATAACAAAGTCAAACTCAAATGCCAACTTGACAAGCCAGGAAGGAGCCCTCCCTGCCCACGAGGCTTGAAGTCAAACACAGATCAGTCTTTACATTCATGCACTCCTGACGGGTTCTCGGCTCGGTTCGAGAATGTTTTGTCCTCATGCCATACGTACATTCACCATTTCAGTTAAAATTCTTGAGATCAGACCCGTATACTACCCAAAAAGTCCAACCTGATAGGGCACAATTTTGAGGATGACTTGGGAAAGAGGGACAATGGATTAGTCTCTCATCTGGGACATGGTTTGTAAACATTTCCACCGGGTTTATAGCTGACTGGCCACCTACCCACCAAAGAACTTAATCTTGTAGGTGATGACGCATCAATTCCACCGGATTTCTCTTTTTTTGGTGGGTAAATTGGTGTAATCATTAAAATTATAACGGTACAGAAGTTACATCAGCAGTGTTGAGGAGTCAATCCCACATCGGACAAATAAACAATTGAAACCTGGTTTATAAGAGAGCGGGTACCACCATCCTATCAGCTTGAGCTTTTGGGATGGACATGGGCTCAATCTCTTGTGGGCCGGGTGGAAATTTCACATGGTATCAGAGCCAACCGTGTGGGCTCACACCACGCCAGGTCCGAGTGTGGAGCTCGTGACCCGTAAGCCCGAGACCGGAAGAAAAAAAAAAATGTCCGGCTCGAGGTCAGTTGTTAGCCCAAGGACGGTAGAGAAGGCCGCCTTGTGGTAGTTGTCCCCCCTCACCCGAGACCGGAAGTGAAATGCCCGGCTCGAGGTCAGTTATTGAGGGCGGGTGTTTAAGGGCACGTGTCAAGTGTGAACACGTTGCCACGTGAGGGCGGGTGTTGAGGAGTCAATCCCACATCGGACAAATAAACAATTGAAACCTGGTTTATAAGAGAGCGGGTACCACCATCCTATCAGCTTGAGCTTTTGGGATGGACATGGGCTCAATCTCTTGTGGGCCGGGTGGAAATTTCACAAGCAGGGCAAGCAACCATATGGTTACACTAAAAGGAAAATCAAAAGGGTGGAGAGACCGATCGAGAAAGGCGAGAGCGCTGCAGTTTGGCTACCGGGTGCGGTAAGCAACTTGTTCGCACCCTAATAAGCCTCATTACCGAACCTACTTGCATGTCGGGGGGCGGAGCTCGTGTCTCCGAATATTCTGCGGTACGTAGCCCTCCAGATCGTGCACATGTGAGTCGTGAATGCAATGCCAACCTGTACGAGCTGCCCTGAATTTGTCTCCCTCTCATACTTATTATGGCCTACGTCAGTTCAAAATGCCAATCTCCCGACGGGCGTTCAACTTGGATTCCTGCGAGAATGGAGCTCCCGTATTCCCCCACGTGTGGCTAGCTGCGAGAGAGAAATAAATGGTCTCGTGATTCTGCGCCTCCTCCACAGAAGTCGCAAAACGATGGGGATGGAGGGCCACTTCGATAGCGATGCGTTTCCGACCATACTAGAAGCCGTATATTATACGGGAATACATGTCCTTGTCTGTATTTAATAGATGAATCGTGTCTATACATGCACACATACACAGAGACGGATGGATGTCGAGTCAAGGTAAGGGAGCGAAACTAAAGAAAAAAGGTAAAACAAGAGAATTAGAAGTCGTGAAATACTATAATTTAATAAATATATAGATAAAATTAATAAATTCTATGCGTAAAATCTTAGTGGTTTTCTCGATTGTCATGTGCACATCCTCAAATCCACCCATATATATATATATATATTAATACGAACCTGATCAAATAAATAAAATTTGCACTTAGAATAGGTAAAAAGGAATAGTTTAAATTAAATAAAAATGAGGCGAAATCCGGGAATTGAGAGAGTTTGTGGTGAATAAAGTATATTTTTGTGGGAGTTGCGAACAAATTGTAAACTTGTAGAATTTTAAAGGAGATAATGTAGTTAAAAGAATCGCCGGAAACAATCGAGAAAATTATAAAAAAAGTGAATAGAATATGACAAATTAATAGAACAGATAAGTATATGGAAATTAAGAAAATAATGAAAAGTCCTTTTTGTATGCTCTATTATTTTATTTTAAATTAAATTCAATTGATGGTATTTTTAAAAAAGTTATAAATAAGATCAAAATTGTTTTGAATTTGTTTAAAGTAATAGAAGAAAATGCATTAATTACGTCAGGATTACATCAGTGTGACGCTAAGATGGGTCGCAATCAAGCTCCATAATATCTCTTAGAATTTGTCTTTCAAACGTTACCTCCAATATTATTCACAAATAATAAGAGATACATATATATATATATATATATATAAACAATTAAATCAATTTTTTATCAGAATTAAATCATTTTAGTCGAAAAAATATGTATGCATATAATATTGCACTCTTTAATGAGATAACGACTTAAACTTATCAAAATTGATTTTTCTACGTGCGCCGTGCGTGGTGTACAGACACATTCGATCTCGACTAATCCGGCGTCGAAATGAGCCGGTCCGCTCAGGAGCGTGAATCGTGGCAACAAGACACGAGAACATTAGCCGAACTCGGTGCTGAAATTGCGTAAAAAGTCAAATACGAATGAGGTATCGACAGCAAGAGGTCCGGTCCACACTTCGTTGACCGGTCGAAATCGAGAGTCGGGGACGGTAGGTGTGCCAAAACATCCGGCATAGGTACGAGGCGGCCCGATCAATCCAATCAAGTCGAAATAGAAATCTGAACTCGTTCCTAGGTTTAGACACAGAGCCGCACGTGCTGAAATGAAATGAAATGGTGCAAATTTCATGTAGTCCTTTCCAACACTGTCTCACGATCCGAGAATAAAAAAACCAATTATAAATTGCCTTCATTAATAATAATTATGATAATTGTTCTGATAGTTGACACTAATTTGCTCGTTTGTCACATATTAATTGGAATTTCCTCTTAGTACGTGGTGGGATAGGATCACCGGAGAATTTCTCATATCCGTGAGAGATCAACATTAAATTTACAACATTGGCTCAGAGAGTTAATTCTATCTGTTGAAAGTGATTTTCCAGAAATGGATAAACTTTACCTGATCGAGAGTCGTTCAGGATTTGAAAGATTGAGAGGTAATGACTTTGATTTTTTTCTTTTCCGCCATCGAATGATGCAATGTCCCATTCATTCCATTGTCAAATGATAAGATCCGACCGTAGAGTATCACGACGTGCAGCACAGCTCACAATAGCGCAGTTGTCTCAATCGTCCTGAAAGAGATACGGTGTCATGCCTGGCAGCAGGATAGAGTCCGAATGAATTTTGCCTCTTGTCAGATAACCGACCCGACTCGAAGCAGAATTGGTCGGAATTCATTAATCGGGTTTCTATATAAGGTAGGGTAAACGCTTTAATGCGGGAGGGTCTCGAGTTTGATGGTCTTGATTACATCCGAAGGCGTTTCCCATGAATCCCTGAGTTTGGATTTGAAGTAGCTGGAGTAAGAACAAGGCAACCTAGTCACCCGAGTTAATCACGCAGCCGGTTCATACTGACGATCTTGTCGCGTAACAGTTACGTTCCTCAAACAGCACGAGGCAAAAGAGAGAAACATTTTGAAGGTGAAGCATGTCTGGATGTAAGCTCGATGCCAGAATTAGGTATCGATGCAATCATGCAAACCTTCTTCGAAACGCTATTACTCCAGATGAGCCGGGTTTACGATTATCGATCGATCCTCATCATTACTGTTCTATTAATCATTGTCGACGGTATCCATTGTTATTTACGAAACACGAATCAAAACGAATCTATATGGTTGAATGTCCCAATCGTTCCAGCCAAATCGATCCCACACCACAGGTCTCCCTCTCTTTCTATCCTCTACCACATGGATGTCCTGATACTGCGCCCCCCATTGGCAATCACATCACGTAGAACTACAATCCACACTTACGCCATAGAGATAACAACGGTGAAAGTCATTTACATTCGAATTTTTTCCATACTTGAAATTCATAAGTTTGAAAATGGCTAATCCAGTTATAGGATATCGGTTTCGTTATACTTTCAGTCTGGATCGTCATTATTTTACCGATGTAAACTTTACCCCTTTACCGAAATCTTTAATGGGACAGTGACTTTTCAGACTAAAAGTGTAACGAAATTGAGTTTACACGACGGAGTTAACCATCTTCAAACTTATAGGATTCAATTGCAAAAAACGCCACATATAAAATTTCATTTTTCCATTACACATATCCACGTTGAGTTCAAATCATTGCTCTGATAAGGAATGGATTTAGAAAATCCATCGTGGGCACGAAGCTCAGAGGGAGTGGGAGGAAGAGTAGGAGGACTCGGACGAGGAGGCTGCCAATGGGATGAAGAGGAGAGAAAGGAGAGGCCTTGGATTTCTATAGGAAGCTTAGACCATGGCAGCTGATACTCAGATGCCTGACCTGCCCTATATAAATAGGGTTTGATGTCGGGTCCACCTGCAAATGGGTAAAATTCTCTCGATTATGGATTTTCTTAGTAATGTAGAAGACCCGGAAATGATATGTTCTTTAAGAAAAAAGGTGCCGAATCGCTTCAATCAATTTATTTTAGTCTCATATTTTTCTTCTCAACTACAACAATTTACGAGTTTGAAATCCACAGAAGCAAGGGAAATAGATGGGTGCAGGAAGAGTCTCCCTTGAAAGCCTTGAGTGGCACTAGAATATCACGTCGACACCACTTGATGATTTTATAGACCAACAGAAATTAACAAGACTCGAATACGAGACCTTACTGAAGGAAAATAGATATTTTACCTTCACAATCAGCTATGCTGCTGGTACATTCAAATCTATTTTCGATTAAGAGAGAATACATTGGATTCGAAGTAAAGAAAATATATAATTAAGAGGATTTTGTTTCTTGGTAAGTGAAGTCGATCCGATCAAAGATTGATTATCAGGACTCGTTCGATTTCTATATATCAAAAGACAACGATCATGGAAAAGAAAAATGGCCTTCCCTTTGGTACATCCAAACACGAGTTTTATATACTCGCAAGATCGAAGTAAAAACCTTTCTTCATCAGAGCTTTTATTGAGGAAATAATATAAGAAAAATGGTCGAACATACGAGGGAACAAAAGCCAAAGATGTCTTGTCGGTAGAGAAATGACGATATCGATAATAACACTTCCCAGCTTCTTTCAATCCTTTCTTGTTCTTTTCATCTCGCCCTCATTTCCACCCCAATCCTTTTTGAAAATTGTGGTGTGTATGGTTTTTCCTCGTCCACCGGCTCAGTACAGGGCACCCACAAGCCTCGGGCTCGGGACCGCGACGAGCCGGGTGGCCCTCGGGGCGGTTAGCCCGAACACGTCCCCCATGTCCATCTCACTGGGCTTCATCCCGTCGGGCAACTCCCACGTGAAGCAGTGCAGGAGATGGGCTACCGAGATCTCGAGCGCGTACAGACCCAGCTGCATCCCGGGGCACGACCTCCGGCCGGAGCCGAACGGTATGAACTCGAAGTTGCTCCCCTTGAAGTCGGGCACCCCGGGGTTCAGGAACCGGGAGGGCCTGAACGAATCGGGGTCCTCCCAGGAGTCGGTGTCCCGCCCGATCGCCCAGGCGTTGATCATGACCCGGGACTTGGCGGGGATGTAGTAGCCGCCGACCACCGAGTCCTCGGAGGTCTCGTGGAGGAGGAGGGGGATCGGAGGGTGGAGTCGGAGGGTCTCCTTTAACGCGCACCGGAGGTAGGTGAGCTTCTCCATGTCGGACTCCTCGACCCGCCGGTGCAGGCCCACGACATCGGCCAGCTCCTGCTGGACCTTCTTGAGGTCCTCAGGGCTCCTCAGCAGCTCCGCCATGGCCCACTCTATGGCCGACGCCACTGTTTCTGTCCCACCAAACATGACATCCTACACACGCAAGACAAAAAGAACATCCTCATTCAATATTAGGAAATATTCAACTTGTTAATAAATAACAATTTCACATTAAAAAAATAGAAAATTCTACAGATACAAAAAAAAAAAAAAATCGGCTACTATTATTTATTATTTTGAATTTTTAATTGAAGTTGGATTCAATCAAACACACTAATAACACCTAATATGATATCAGTTTACTAGCCGAACAAAATATTTAATATGATATCAGTTTATTAACCCGACAACTTCTTCTAAGTCACATGTTCTACTGTACCTGATGGTGAGGAGATTTTTAGATAAACTCAGGTTACAGTAAATTATTAGAAAAGAATACCGGTAATGACAGCTAAATGAGATGTTACCATCATCAATATCTCATGCATGCGTGGGAACAACTGACAAATCGAGTGTCTTTTTACGAGCATTTTGTGATTTGTACATGGACATGTGTGCGCACGCACAGCAAGAGTCAGAGACAATCTGAGTACCAAAATTGAACAAAATCTGCATTGTCAAATAACACTTGGCAGATCCATCTTGGTTATGGATCTCGTAAGCAAACAGTGCAATAGCGACACCTGACCCGTTTTTGTACTTAAACAGCGACGCACATAACACAGCATTAGACATTAAAGATAAACCCTCACGAATCTTGACTAGAAATGTACGGTAAATGACATGTGCGATTTCACTGTATCGAATCTCCTTTTTTTTCCACTGTTATATGTGACCAAATCATCGAACGTAGGTTAAACCGGACCGGCGGATCCAGATGACAAACTATTCTAATCTCACTGTGATGTCAAAGCCACAGATTTGACCTCTTCTAAAGAAGGAATAAAACCGCGCTTCAAAAGAATTCCAATGAAACAGTGGCAAGCTTCAGCCTTTTTGAACTTACATCGGATTCAGCCATGCATTTTCATGTCTTGGTGTTCTTGCAATTCCAAATGCGTTGTTGGGTCAGTTTAAACCTTAGCTGCGATGTCTAGTTTTGTGACATTTACTTTTTAAATATGATTTACAATTATTTTTCTACGTGTTAACTATTCATTGATTAAATTTACCACGTCATCATGATGATTGAAAATTTCGCTGATGCAATGATACAGTAATGGCTGAACATATGGTATACGCGTGTGTGTGTATGTATAGTTTCTTACCATGATGATGGCCTTGATGTTGTCCCTTGTGAGCCTGATCGAGTTCTGAAGATCTTCCGACTCGTTCACCTTGGCCTCCTCGCTGTAAAACGCCAGCAAATCGTCCACCATATCCGTGTCCACCTCATCACCACCCTCGCTAGAGGCCTTCTCGTTCTTCTCTATGTGTTCGTCGATGATTGTGTCGATGAACCTGTCGAGCGATCCCCGAGCCTTTACAAGCCTCGTGTTGAGCCCTTGCGGGTCAACCCAGCCGAGGTAAGGTATGAAGTCGGCGATGTTGAAGGCCCCGAAGAGCTTCGAGAACTCCTGAAGGATGCTGATGAACTCGTCCTGGCCGTCCTTGCAGCTCGTCCCGAATGCGGCCCGGTATATTATGTTCCGGGTTAGGGCGAAAACGAGCTCCCCGATATTGACTGGCTGGCCGACGGAGCTGGCCACGGACCGGATGGTGTCGTCGACTTCGTCCCGGACCGAGGCCCACGACTCGGCTCGCTTGCGGCTGAACAGCTTCATGACGCAGAGCTTCCTCATCTGGCGCCAGAACGGGCCGTAGTGTGCGAAGGCCATGTCGGCGCGGTCGTACGTCAGGTAGCTGATCGCGATGGTGGCCGGCCGGTTCGAGAAGACATGGTCATGCACCTGGAGGACCTGTCGGGCGATGTCGGGGGACGAGACGGCCACCATGTGGAGGCGGCCCATGCGGAGGTGGAAGACGCCGCCGTACTTCTTGGCGAGCTTGGCAAGGCCACGGTGGGTCAGCTGGTCCATCATGAGCATGTTGCCGATCACAGGCAGGCCCTTCGGCCCCGGCGGGTAGGGAGGCCTCCGCCAGAGCCGGGCGGCGAGGCCGAGCAGGAGGAGGATGGGGATTATGGAGAGGACTGACATGGGGAGGGCTTGGAGATTCTGTGTGATCAGAGAGTAGTAATCCTCCATGACGATTTGTGCTTAGACAAGAGTGCGCGTGCAACCTTGGAGTGTGTTGCTGGGTCGGGACGGAGATGTAGTGGTTGCCTTTTATACAAAATTCTCAATTCGTTCACAGTTGCTTCCCTGTTTGTGTTTGGGAAATTAATTTCCAAGTTCTAAAAATTATTGATTTTTTGGACATATATTGTCACCCATAATTTCTCATTAAGTTGTTTATTTTAAGGTGAATATTTTAAATAATTATTTACTCTTGGTAAATAGGGATGTTAATTATATTTAATTGGAAATCAAAGATATACTTAATGATTAATTAAGTCAAATCTCCAACGATCTTTTCTTTCCTTTTTGCACATACTCAAATCAGCGTTGAATCGAGTAACAGAGAGATCGGTACAGTTGTATTGTACTGCTCTCGATATTCTTTCTATCTCTTATAAACTCACGTGTCTTTTTTCGCATATTTAAATAATTACCATTTATTCGAAAAATTGGTAAGGCCTTCTTCTCTTTATACACACCAGAGGTTGACCAGTACTATATATGCACGGATTTTACTATTTAATGAAATTGGTGAACGAAGCGAGCACATAAACGATTAAACAAAACCTTAATTGCAGTTAATCTGGGAGTGCATAATTTTCGGTAAATAAAATAAATAAAATATTTATAAATTTAGAAGAGAATAATAGTGGAGGAAACATATATAGAAATATATTGATGAATTTGTCATTACACTTCCTATTTTCAATCTAATGGCTATTGAAAATTAAACACTCTGTACGAATGAGTAAAATACGAAAGTAAAAAAGACAACAGAACTCTCGCTCGTTTTCATATAACATACAGGTACAGACGTTAGAAAAGAGTCTCGCAGATACTGTAAGACGGGAAAACACGAAGCGTTAGCATGAAAAGATTCACGGATATGTATCGGGCTCAGAATCTTTTCCTGCTGGATTAATAGCATCCTCCATTTCGTTTTAAGGGTTCCTTTGTTAATCATAATTAAAAAAGGTCAACAAACACAAATCGGAAAATGGACAGCCTCCTGCTTGTGGTAGGACGCATCCAATTACGTCGTTCGCTTTTTAACCTTTTCTTGGAACCCATGTAACTTTTTTTTACTTTTTTGTAATTTCCAATTTCACATCCAACAGAGACATCTTTCCTCTGGTTGCTACTCTACTCTAATCGATTCGATTCGTTGCCTTCCTGCCAAAGAGTAGGTTCCTGATGTTTACCCATATTTACAGAGAAATGTACGGTTTTACCGTGTCTTTCTCACCGCTCGATTCTTCACCTCTTGCCGTTATTTTTTTTAATAAACAGGAAGGAGATAGCAACGGTGACAACCTTACTTCCCTGCTATGTAATATTTGAACTTCCACGTACAACTACAAGCGTATAGCGCTACAAGCACCGAAGCAGGGTTTAAGAAGGTGGTCTCCTTCGAGTCAAGAACAGCACACTTCTATCAGATTCGAGACAAACGCGCAAAGGGGTCTCGAACTGGGACCTCGGAGTCACAAAACTGATTGAAAATGAATTTTTAACCATTAAATCGCCGTCATCGTCCTTTTACTGGATCGAGAATCCTTATATTTGGAGATACATACTCTAATTTTTTTTTAATTTTTTCGTTAGTGGTGAGCAATTATGATTTTCTTGTCTGCGCTACGTATTGATTAGGGCATGTAAACGTGTTGAAGAAATCAGAAGAAAAAGAGCAAAGAAAATCGTATGAGCGGACGGATTCAAGTCAAACTCGAACGGTGGGGAATCGGTTCTAGAACGATTACTTGTGTCGACCTAAAATTGTTAACCTACAATTTTCAATACTGTCTCCTTCGCAAAATGTCGAAAATAATTATCGACACGAGGAAAAAAAAAATTTAATTGCATTGCAATTAATTACTGATAATTACGCAAATATTAATCCTTAGCACCTTTAAATTGCAACATATTTAAAAAAAAAAAAACCCCTTCAAATGTTGATGCGATTCCCAAAACCTCGTATTTTGTGGTAAATTTTGGAAGGCAAATTCAACGGATCTCAACTGATGCATGTTCGAATGTGGTCGACTCGCTAAGAACTAAAATTTACGTAAGAGTTTATTCAAGGAAATGAAACGCCGACTTTCTTAGCCAATTCATGTCGATAAGATATTCGTGATATCCGTTCGTAATGAAAAAAAAAAAGAATGTGGTGAAAAAATTTTAAAATTAAAGTTGGTAATTTTGCAAGGAAACACGATCCATTCCCTATGTATAATTGCATTTTTTTTTATACCTGATATAAATACTTTTATTAATTAATTCATCAATAAATAAATAAATAAATAAATAAATAAAGCCACCTACCGCGAACATTTCTCCATCCGGAGGGGGGGGGTTCAATCTACGTGTCGAACTCAGAACGAGATACGTATGGATAAAATTTTATATTTATAAGATATATCACACGATAATTATTATATGATGCCACAAAATAGTGATATTTAATTATTTTTACTATTAGAATATTAAAAAATTCTAAAAATAATTAAATTTTATTAATTTATAATAATATGTAAATACTGTAACTTGATATATCCATTAAAAGAAAAAATCTATCGTATACTTGGCTAGTCGGGGGTCCCCCGAAAGGTCCGAGATTTGATGTTGGACTTGTAGTTAGTCAAGGATCGCTGTCAAGGGATAACCATACAATTTAACATCTGTCGGTTCTGAATCTGTCTTTTTTTTTTGGGCCGTCTCATTTTTCTTCTTTTCAAATTAGAAGAAGGGATTAAAGTCAATTTGTGGCAACGCAGTCACAGATACTGTCTTTTTTAAGTAAAAATAAATGTGCTTAATATTCAAGGAAAAGACTAACACTTGCGTGTATTAACATCACTAGAACGTCATTATCTTGTGAGATTAATGTACTCTTTCGGGATTACCCTCCAACTAATTAACCGGGTGATCGAGAGAGGGCGCTCGGTCTGTCTGTACTACTCTCCGTCAAATTCTTTGCGGAGAGTAGTTTGTACTTACGTCTGACCCAAAAATTTAAAGTAACAGGTGGCAGTGCTCGTCGTCTTATACTGTATCTTATTCTATTAAACCGACGTGGGACTGCATTGTCAGCACTTGCTCTCGTGTAAATGCGTGGTGTGCAGTTGTCAGGTGTCACCGGGTACCGGTCTTCAGTAATTTTCTTCCACGCTCGGTTAAAGGTGGATGACCAATCACGAGGCAGACTTTCTCTTTTATGCATACATGATCTTACTAATAACGATTTTCCATATCATCATTTTTCACTCCAAGCGACAACGATGGTTCAGCCTATTTTGCTGTTTAAGAGGAAAAAAAAATGCATGTTAAGAGCGATATTTATCATGAAAAACACATGTATATTATTTATTATTATTAATTATTTATACACAATTTTTTTGGCTGTATAAATTATATATATATATGGGGTCATACATACATTGCTTAGAGAAAAATTGATCTGTGCGTAGCATAATTGTGACATCATAGTGAATGACAAACTGCCGATTAAAAAAAAAACAAAATAAATGGCAAATTATGGGCCCTCCGAAAAGTATTTCGTGCCGCATCGGTTAGCACGTAATCGAGTCATGAACAGAATCGGGCATTCTTATTTTACAAATTTCGGTGCAGATAATGTTTGGTTCGGAAGGTCACTGCAACTAATGTTCGGTTCTTATCCGACCGAGCTCGAACATGCTTCATAGAACTAAGCATCGTTTTACAGTTTAGATAAGGATGACACAGCTGATACGTGATTGGGAAGCACGAAAAAGAATCGTTTACGGAAACTTGCACGGTTAGACCTTTCGGGCCAACCTCTCCTTTTAATTCGATTGAGATCTTGTGCTTGATTCAACTCGCGAGACCGTGCCCGGAAAGTGGGAGATTTCATTTGGTGGTCCGACCACGGCAGTCAGCTGCGGTTGAGGTGGAGCTGAATTGCGGCTGTGGATAAGACACGTGGGGGATTCCCGGGTGAACTTTCGTATTGGCTGGTTAGCTGGGAGCACGTGCACCGTTCATTTGGGTTCGGTTGGCCAGACCAAACATCTCCTTAGTCCTTCCGACCAAAGTCGGCATGCATCGCTGCGCCTGCGCACCGGCGGCGAACCCCGAATCATGTCGATTGCGTATTGCACATAAAAACGCAAGTGGGGTCTGTCGCATGAATGTAATAATTAAATAATCACAAGCAAAAATCTCAGATTATCGCAAAGCGATAAATAATAAATTATCTTTATTTAATAATATAAAATTATTTATATGATAAGTGGCTATCGGTAGCCTCGAACTCTCGTACGATATCATAGCTCAAATTTAATATTTCGACCAAGCACGTATCGCGTTTAACAAAGACAACGATAAACCTTCAAAATTAATGCAGCCCAAATACGAGAGGTGTGTTAGGCGATAAGGAATCACGTCGTTACCCAGCGGGATTTATTTTTCAGAGTAAATGATTATAACTCGTAACACCTATCATTAACCATACCTTGACCAGGGGAAAAGAACGAGGGTTTCTGCACTCAACCCGAACCGAGATATTTTATATTCGATTAATATCGGTGAGACTCGTTTTCTCCGACCCCTTCTAAACTTATACCGTTGTTTTTACCCGGAAAAAAAAATCCAATTATCTACTTTACGTAAATACCAAACATGGAAAAAATCTATCTAGCTATTGATTTCTTATGTGAACAAGAGATGGATAATTTGTCCGTTACATTGCATCATATCGGTTGATCAAAAACATGGTGATGGCTCCGATGACGATCGACTAAATTATGTGTCTTCTTTACCTAATCACTCAAATTAATTTGATGTAGATGTTTTGTTGAGTCAGCATACTAATATTCAATTTTGAGAATAATATGGATATAGGAGCTCGACAAAGAATGTATTCCAAGTTTCGTGTAAAGTTGGACAGGTCTCGGCCGGGACAGGTTTGAAGCAGAAGGGCTCTCTGAAAGGTAATATTTTATTAGTTTTCGCACGGTACTTGAATTGAGAATCTTAAAGCGTAAGAAGCACCGAAACTATTTAAAACGATAAAATCTTAAACTGTCCTGTCTCACAGTATCGATGCGAGGAAATATCGATTAAATTATTCTTATCAGTAACAATTTACGGTAACTTCTCAAGAGTTCAACGCTAGCTTGCTCATTTATGATAATTTGATTCCTTGATGATGTAATATCACTTAGGAATTTCTCAATAGAACAAATGTAATTGTTCGCAAGAGAGCTCCCCGTCAAATGCAAGACACTAGCAATAGGAAAGAGGAGCTATAACGCTTATTCCCAGTCGTGAGCTTCCATTTAGTTTCCTTTTGGAAAAATTGAACTGATCGATGCCCCCAACTCTGATGAAAAGTCAGATGGATTGAAAGTGCTGGAAACTGAATTTTCTATTCGGTTTGAAACCGACAAAATTTTTTATTCGCTTCTTGTAAGTCGAACTCGTCGAAACCCTCGATTACTCTCTTCTTCTTCCCTCTTGTAAATTCACGGGTCTCCTTTGTAGTTGGAAAAACAAGGGTAGAAACTCGTAAGTCTCCATGGATTATTTTTTTCCAATTTGGTGATTCTTCAGATTGATGATCGAGAGATTGAAGGTAGGGGAGGACGTTGACAAAAGCCCTCATTCTGTCTTTTTTTTCCCGGGGGACAAAGCCTTTATTCAATCCCCCCAATTAATAAACAGAGAACTTTCAACGGAAAGAAAAGGACCTTTTTTTTCCCTTCTTCTCGATCATGTTGATGTCGACAACTACAGCAGCTGCTCGAAGAAGATGCCGGACAAATTGTTCGAGAATTCAATTTCGTTTAATTTCACCATCCCAGCCTTACCTATCCCTTTTGCTTTGTTTTCGGGCAAGAAGCGGTCTCGAGATCATTAGAACGCACGGAACAAAATATCTATCTATCGGTGGTGGGACATTAACATCTCAATGTCTTGATCACTGCCGTCAGTGCTTCTCCTTAAGCTACAAAGATGGTGGCGCTTTAGTTTGATCTTATCTAAACATCGCATCGAAAAATATGAGAAATTGCCTTGCATGTAACTCGCACACCATGTACCAGTACACCACAAGAAACGTGAAGGCTCTATTTTTCGTTAAAATCATTGTATCAAATATTCAGAGTAACTCCCGCTGACGGGTTAAGTAGTTATTGACTTGTAACATACATCACGTGGTACAGTTATATAAGATGTCAAGAAGAGACAACATGGGAGGGAATATTTCATTGTCTACCACAAACTACACGGTTGCCAGAGGATAGATAATTTTGCGTGTGCTTTGGTTTTTAGGAAGCAAGAAATGAGTCGAGTTCGTGACAAATCCAGTGGTTGAGTTGTTGTGTTTGAATGGTATGTTAATCTATAATCGAAGCGGGGCCATTAACTGTGCAAAATCGATTGCTATTTACAATCATTTTCCTTTCTCTCTCTCTTTTTTTTTTTGTTTTAATTTTCATTCGAAATTTTTATACTTCTTCTTTCTCTAGATCACATTATCTATTTTTTGTCGGTTGGATCGAGGGAAATGAAAGGGACAGAAATCAAAGGAGTAATGAAGGTTTTTTTTTTTCCTCTCAATTTTTTAAACGTTCTTCTTTTTATATTAAGCGTGTTATTTTCTAATAGTCAGTTCGTTTTCTGCATCCAATCACACGGTTTAAATTAGCTAAGGGCAGCTGGGCAGGGGGGTTGCTTGTTTCAAATGTCTGGTTTACTTTTTGGGTCGAGTTTGAGGGTGTTTGAAACCAACACTTGAATTCGCTAATGATTTGTGGCGGCTACCCACCTTCCTTCCATCCTTCCTTGTATCATTAGGGCATCACTCTTACTTCACCAACCACTATAAAAATTATATATATTTATGGTATGCAAATATATATATAGATATATAATATGTATGTATCGCCAAGCTGCTCTCATCATCGGCCGATGGATCCACTTGGCTTGTATTCGGCTCGAAAAGACATGACATCAATTATGACTATTTTGCCCATTTTCCATGGTGGAATTGCGTGTGTTTGTTGGATGAGCTCAAGCTTGGAACATATCACATTGTTTTGGCACGACCCAAATTGGTAAATCTTAGGTATTATTTCGGAACCCTCTCTAATAATTTTCAAGTCGAGAAAGATATTACTGTATCAAATTCATTTATTAAGTAAGAATCTTGATCCTTGAATAGGTGGTGAGGAGCCCCAAAACAGTATAGCAATGGTTTGGTTTGAGGAGTCGTACACTGAATGGGCAGTTCGATTCGTGAAGCTGGGGGAGACGATCGAAACATCAGGATGTTGAGGCCCGTGTCAGTGTCGGGAGCAAAAACTTTGAGGTTAGAGCATGTATATCGGACGGAAGAGTATCGTTCTGCAACCGGAACATTTCAATTCGGTATTTGAAGCCAATTATTCTCAAGGAATCAAAATAGTAAGCATGAATTTGTGATCATCAGACACATATGGGTATCGCCATGGCCTGGCCACTCGGTCGAGGAAAGAGTGGATACATTTGCTGATATTTGTGTCGGAGAGTGTGTGTGTGTGTATATATATATAAAATATTAAAATATCTATAAATTCAAGAAAAGGGATTTATGCAGTATTAAAATTATAAAATTCTGAATTTAATTTTCTCCAATAAAATGCTTTGTGTTCCATTATTTTAACTTTTTCTTAGCTAAAGTGTCTTTTTTTTTTTGTAATAAAAAATGACTTCAACTTTTTCACCCAACAAAAATAATGTATTTCTTTTTTTTTTTTTTTGACAAATGGCCTGCATAAGTTCCACACGTATAATATTTTTATTTTCAATAGAGGAAACAGGTCCCAAAATAGAGTAGGTGTAGTTTGAACATATGACTCTGAGCGAGCCTTTCCCACTGGCAACACAAAGCTTTACTTCATTGTTAGTGATATCATCGTCACCCTGCCGAGATCAAGAGATCACGGATCAATTCTTGCATGTGAACCCTTGTGCCCTTTTGCTCGATTTTTCCCGTCTCCTTACTTTTCATGGGTCCCCTTGTTGTAACTGAAAACGATAACCCGGCCGTGCATCAAAGACGAATCGGAGAACCGCACCTGGTCATGTGCAGGGGCTACTAGTGGCAGTGGATATCGGCAATCATGCTCTAATTTGGCCCAAGATCTTCGAAGGAAAACACTGTAGGATAGCCGCGTGATTAAATAATAAGTGGAGTGGATCACCCAAAGGGAAGAAATCAGTGGACCGGTGCTGGTGGACCACGCACGCGCCGAGTACCCGGGTCTGGTGCTGGTGGACCTCGGGCACAGTCCAAGACACTCGCATGTTTTGTTCTTGTGCCTTTATTTATTTTAAATATTTGTACAAGATGATCGAGGACTATATGAATAAATGACTTGATGATCATTCCTTCTCAGTTTTCATTGGGGTCCATGTAGTTCGGTAGACGGTTAGGATTAGGATCTCGGTTATTGTTGTTCATCTACGAGTGTCCTGTGCCTATTTGATGTATTTGTTCACACACACACATATATATATTTATATATTTCCCTTACAGTCAGCCTTCAAGATCTCTCAATGTTTCTTGATCCTATAATATTTGTATTTTCTTTGACATTTTACCATGTACTTGTCTTCAAAGTAATGATAAAATTCTCATTAGTTCTAAGCAAAAGAAAAGAAAAGAAATCAGTGCACTGGTATTGCCCGCATTCGTGTGTATTGTAAGTGGAAAAAATCGGAATTTCGACCACCCATGACCGTGCCACGATCTCATAACAATCTGCAAAGAGGGTAAATATGCATGGCTCGTGCTTAAGCGAGAGTAAGTCGAAAGTAAGAAAGAGTCTAACGTGGCGTTCACAGTATATCTTGATCTAGTATATCAAGAAAACAAAGAGATAACGCGGCATTGGATCGGAGATCTTGTCACCTTAGTTATAAAAAAAGTTAGGGTTTAGTGCAGTGGTACTGTCATTGACTCGAGACTAAGATCTCGTGTTTGATTTCTTATCAGTCTAATTACCCGTACGTCCATGGATGTCACTTGTAACCGAAAAGATACGGTTCATCAGACACATGCTGAGTCAATTGTTGCGAACAGCATTTGTCTCTTGTCGATGCTCGTCGGTGATAAATCAAACTTAAAAGAACAGTTCACATTGCAAGAACCGCTCAACTTCTAGATGTTCATATAATAATTTAGTTGCCGAGGAAGAAGAGGATCTCGCGGTCTTCATCTTCTACCAGTTCAACTACAAAGCTACTTTTCTACGCCACCTTCTTCCCTTTTTTTTCTTTTTTAAATTACAGTCTACGAATAAAGGGTGACAAAACAAGCAATCGAGACCGATATCACAGGACCAGGAGCTGTGCATTTTTCAATAGGATGTTATGACCGATGCTCGTCCGAAAGTTCATCGCTTAATCTATTACTTTATTTCCAGTATATCCAAGGTTTTGAAATCTGAATAATATCTTGCGACCGTTCTGCACGGTCAGCTCATCACAGAAGCCAGCCGCCACTATTGCTATCTACCAGGGGTTCATAAATCTAGAAAGCAGGAAGTAATAGACAATGAGTGATATTTCTCGATTTCAGACCGGGAGCAGTGATGCCTTGGAATACGCATTCATGATCTTTGCTCATCTCATTTGACAAATGTGGACAATGACGGATTCATACTGATTCGTCAAGAGCGACGAAAAACTGTAACTTAACTAAAAAGATAAAAAAAAAAAAAAAAGAATTGTTATAATACCCATTTTATTTTATAAGTTTTTGCGAATTCTGAGGGCGGACCTATGAATCCGTCCCCGACTGTGGGTCCTCGATCTGGTTGATGATTGATTAGGAAGCATTCGCATTTGACCAGTTGAATTTGCTGACTTTGGTTACGGACCTGGTCATTGGGGTTGACTTGCACCCTTTTGGGTAATTAGGAAAAGTTCCACGCACTGGAGCTCGTGGAAGACACATAATCAATTACTAAACTTTATGGTTAGAATATAGATCCCATGATCAACACACACACTATCGGTACCTTATGAGTCACGAGACCGAGTCGATCCCACTTGGTGCAGTGCGTCTGTCGAGTTTCCATTGCATCTAGAATTTTTAAATATACCCTAATATCTCTCCAAAATATTTTTGAAAAATTTTCATTATTCAAACCCACTTTGTTTTCACAGGAGCCAAATGTTCGCAGTCAATTCTTCCTCGAATGTTCTTTGAGCTTTGATTATAAAGGAAACGTGTGAACGTAAGAGCTGGCCGAGGTTGGTGATAACTGAACGTAAAATATTTTTAATGGGATTCTGGGCCACGGCAAGAGTTGGTGCTTAGGAATGGATGCATTAACGTTTGATTTGATGTGTCCAGTCCGTCTACTTTGGTTCTGGTCCCGTGGAGTTGAGTCGCACACTTTAGGGACCATTAGGAAAAGTTCCAAATCATGAGCTCGTGGAAGAAGACTCTTATCTTTAATTACTTAGGACGGATCCCATAATCAACCCCCTCGGAGATCACTTTATGAGTCACGAGGCCAATCGGGTTGAAGTTTCTATACAATGCGTGTTTATCGTGTCGTCCCGGTTGCTCCGATGCTTCCATCATTGGCGTCGAGCTTTCATCGGTAAAAAGGAAGATGGTATCAGAGTCGAGCTGGAAAAAGTATTTACAAAAAATCTTTGAAATATAAGCTATCTGAATAGCATTGTTTATCGATTTTGACTTTTTGGTAGATATGATTTCGGTGAACATAACATTTTCTCTGATTATGGCCGAGAAAAACTGGCGCAGTGCAAAATCACTCAACCAACTTAGAGGTATGAGGTTCGATTTTTTTAATTCATTATCTTTCCTTTTTTTTTTTTTAATATCCATATGCATCTTTTATGATCGAAAACACATATTTTCACTCAAACAGCATGCTGAAAAAACAAAGACAGAAGTAAAAAGAAAAAGGAACATGTGTTTCATGAAAAATCAACTATATCAACGCATGAAGGGAGGAAATATCAATCGAATTGTAACGGATGAGTAAATAGGTGTTAATCACATCGAAAAGCTGGCACAATAACCATTAATTAGATTAATTGAATTGATTTTTTTATCACGTTATTATGAAATAGAATCATCTAAGATTTTTTTTTTTTTTGTGTTTTACGGGCCGCGCTCGCTGGTGTAAATAGCAATTAGAAGACCATTAAAGTTTGTAACTATAGGGGATCCTCTTGTTAATGGGCCCATCCCCGTAGTCTTACCTGGTTTAGTCTACTCACATCGACCAACTTAGTTTCGAATTCTAGAAATTCGAAGCCCGAACCGAATCGAACAAATCTTGCAAGTGGATGGGAGTGCACTGACGAATGCCTATTTTGTTGTAACGAAGAGGAAACCCGAGAGCACGTCTTCTTCACCCGTGTTTTTCTCCAAGCAAGTGTGGGAAGGAATTCTACTAAATCTCGGTGTTCATATGGGCCATGATGGACTGCCAAGGAGAGCCAGACATGGGAATTCGCAGAGGCAAAGGCAAATCCATTGACTCAATCATCTACGGGCTTTGTTGGGTTGGATATATATATAACACAGACTTCTTGAACTCAAGTGGGCTTTGGAACATAGACGGGGAAGAGCTCCTCCTCTACTATTTACAAGCTTGCATTTTCCTTGTATATATATTTCATATGGAAGGAGATGAATCTTAAAGTGCACCAAAATCTGAGCTCCACTCCAGACGCGATCTTTGGATTGATCATGAGTGTTTGAGACAATGTGCTTCTGTCACTCCAAACCTCTATGTTAGTTTCAAGAGGTCTCATAGTTAGACAAATGCTAAGCGCCGGATGAGACAAGCTGTCAGTCATACATTTTGAGTACAAGTGTTTTGTACATTTTGTGTACAACTCACTTTTAATTAATGAATTCAAGTTACTAAAAAAAAAACATACGGCAAGCAAGAAACAAAGTCATTTTCCAGAATGAACAAGTTCGGCTGCAGGAGATGGCGATGAAGACTTTGAACCCGGTGAGGATGAGTAGAAGCTAGCGTGCGTGCATTCTAGCCACTTGCTGCTAGGTGAGCTACGCTTGTAAGGTTACCGCGTATTTTTGTGCTCTCTGTAAATTGTGAGCCGCGGCTGATGTAAAGCCACTGAAGGTGACTGAAAGTTCTACTATATTTCAAAAAGGAAAAGAGGGGGAGTGCACTGACAGTATCCTAGGAAGCTCACCATGCCAATCCAGTAACTGGGCTTTTTTTCTTATTCCCATGTAAGCCGAGTTATCTCGTGAGTTTTGCAGAGCTACACGCTCGAGAGCGCGTGCTCTGATACTTCGGGTTAGATGGCCCACCCGACCGATGCCCCGTGGAAAGTAATGCAAGTATTCAAACTGATAGTGGCCCCCGCTCGGGTACGCGTGTACACCGGAATGAAAGTAGAAATCTCGATCCGTGGTGGGTGGGTGCGCGTACAAGAGAAGTGATTAAATGAATCTAATTGGAGAAGAGCCGATGAATTATTACCATGAACACCGGCTTTTTGGTCATACCATTGGATAGTGAAGGGGGAATTAAGAGCGGTGATTGACAGACATGATGTTTGCTCCGATCAAAGGGCGGTGCATTTGCGATGAGTCCCGGTTTCATTATGAGTAAATATTCAATGTGTAATAAATAATAAATTTATTCTATAAATCTCTATTAAACTTTGATATTTTTAAAATTCTTACCGTTTTTAATAGCTAATTTTACATATATTAAAATTTAAAAAATAATTTATACGATAAATTAATTATATATTACACGATAAATACTTACTCGTTTCATTATTGGTTTGGTCTGCCTGTCCAATCAACTCCCCCCGAAAGTCAAAAGTTTGCAAAAGGAAACCGGCATGTGATTCATAATTAAAAACCGTCTAGAAAATATTTTTTTATTCAGTGAAACAGTCACCGTGATATTAAATTTTAATTTTATTATGTAATTCAATTATTAAATCGTAAATTACAAGTTTTCAAGAGGGCTCTACTCTTTAATATGATGAAGTATGATTTGCCCACGCGGCCGCAGTCCCACTGACCGAGCACTGACGTTCCATGTTCGAATCCCAGGAGGCGCGTTCTTTCGTGGGTGGGAGTTTTCAGTTTTCTTGAACTGGTCAGATTCGTCTGACTTATTTGGAACACGTGTTTGCGGGTTATTACATGTACTCCGAGAAGTAAGTGTCGTAACTACCACTAGCTGGATTCGAAAGGCATTCGAATACCTTGATTATCGAAAAGAAAATGATGAAGTATGATTTTTGCTAATAAAATTTACTTAAAAGGGGTCTTTTTTACTTTATCCTATAATAATACGGTAATAAGAGGTAAAATCGACTCTACATCGGATCAAAAAAGGAAAAGAAAGAGGGGAGCTTCTACTGTTCGAGAGAGCTCGGGTGTAACGAGTATAATATATGATAATATTGATACAATACCATACGTTAATATGATTCAGTCATTTTTAGTCTAAAATGAACTTGATTTTATTTGCTAGTACCACCACGTCAGTATTGTCACGTGATGTACTAGTTACATACAAGATTTTTTCCTACGGTTTGGTCACTGAACCGTCAAACAGCTTAATTTGATATCTTACAATTAATCACCCAATTTAAGGGAAAAATTGAATAGTTATACTCATTTTACCAATCAATTTAACGACTTAGTAATTGAAATTATATGAGTTTCCAAGGGAAAATAATCTAATTGTGTCTGTACTTTAACTAAATTCTCACTTTTACCTCCAATTTTTTCGCGTGACATAGGAAGATATAAACTTTAAAACGTTTCTCACGTAGGTACGTCGTCTGTTTTTTCGTTAAAAACTAACGGGTCTGTCATACGTGGCGCGTTAATGACGACTGATTAACAATATCACGTCAAATGCGTTTAAGAAAAATTCGAGTTTACCCCTTAATACTATTCATTAATTTAAATATACATTAATTACTCAATTTAATAGATTTTAAATTTTAAAAATTATTTATTAATGGAAGAATATATTTGAATTAGGTACTCGAATCGTACAGTATAATACGGGTTCTGAGAAGCTGCAGAGGCGTTTACAAGAAGAAGAAGATTAAATTCTAAAATTATTCTCAATAACTTTAAATTAATAAAGAGCATGAAAGGGTAAACTCGATATTTTTTAAATGACTTTAACGTGGCATTATCAAGCCAGCATTTATTTGTCACGTCAGCTTAATTAACGCGCCACTTAGAACAGTTAATAAAAAAATAAATGACTTAATAAAGGAAACAAATATTTTAAAGTTTGTATCTTCGTAAATCACATAAAAAGTTCATATTAAAAATAAAAATTCGATTAAAATACAGATATAATTATCTTATTAACCCTTTTTCGAGTTGGCACTGTCAGAAAGTTCAAATCCGACTGCTCCTCTCATTCATTTATTGCCTGAAAATGACATCCTGTCCATCTGTCACCCTCCCAGTGCGAGCTTCCAAGCCCAGAACCAGACCCACCTCACTGGAGAAGCTAGAAGCTGGACTGGACGCTTCATTACATTAAATCAACATGCCCACCAATCTCATGCTTTTTGCTTTTCTTTTTCCGCGTCTATATAATACGGTATTCGGATTCAATGACTATTGATTAATTCAGATTTTAATGAGATCGATCTGTATGAATATTCTTCATTCACAGTAGTTGAGTTCGAAATCTTAACTTGAAAGAAGAGATGTTAAATCGCTTCATATTAATCCAAAATGATTATGTGTCGACACTTTTGTCTTTTACATGTGCCATGCAAAAAGCCAAAAGGCTGAAAAGGATAGAGGAGGAATTTAAGAATAGTCAGAACGAAGGAAGGGAGGGAGGAGCATGCGCTGGGCTCGAGGAAGGCCACCAGATTTCAGAGACACGGACAGTGTTTAGCTCAATTATTTGAGATCCTTTCCCCCCACATAATTTCTGCTGTCATCTCAGTTCCCTGCCGAACGGTTGATGCTTAGTGCTCCGATCCAAAGATCATCTCGGGCCGATTTACGATTCAGTGACCGAACTGAACTGTGTTCTTTAAAGAGTTTTCTTTGAGTTCGACAAAATGTTGCTATGCCAACTGCTGCATTCAATTCAAAGGAGTTAACTTGCCTGTCCATAAAGACTTCCTTATTTGGAACAACTTTTGAGTCCCTAATAAGTCGAAATTGGATCGTGCAAAAAAGAATTATGGAGAATATTAGAAGCCAGAGTGGTAGGAGGAATATGATGATTTAAATTTTACAATCTAACCTCTGAATTATTAAACAAGTAAAAAAATAATTATGAACTCTACATTTTGTTTTTTTTTTTTAATTGGAGTTATTGGTTGTCTACTTACAGAAAACTCAATAGCTTACAGTGAAAAATTCTTAGGAATTTATCTCATATATAATACAGTAAACTTAATTAATAAATATTTGATATATAAATAAATATAATAAAAAATAAATATTTTAAATAAAAAAATATATAATAATTAATAAAAATATATTAAATATTCATTAATGAATTACTTCAACTAAGCTTATACAAGAATCTCTATTCTACCAAGAGGGGTTGGGCCGAGTGGTAAGCAGCTCGGTGCCGCTTAAGGAGGTCTCGGGTTCGAGACCTCACGTACGCAGACACCCCTCTTGGGAGCCTCACCCGCCATTGCCAGGCGTGCGACCCGGGGCGACCAACGGATTAGTCAAGTATGGTTGGCTGAAAGATGTCATCTCACCGCTGGTGGGGCCTGCTTGGATACCGTGGCTGGCGACCAAAAAAAAAAAAAAAAGAATCTCTATCTTACTGTGTCTCACAGATCTATGCAAGCTAAAAATCTCATCCCCTCTCTCACTTAGCCAAGCTTCCTCTCTCTCGGGCCCAATAGATCACGGCCGGCTGCTCCACAGACTGGCCTAACTCTACGGCCTGCGGCGGCCGCCCTTCTTAAATGCGCTTCTCTTCTTCCTGCGCCGAAACAGGAGGGAGGGGGAGAGAGAGAGGGAAAATAAGACAGGAGTTCATCCCAAAGCCTCGTCCTTTCCTTTCCCCACAATTGTGTGGGTCTCAAATCGGTTCCAATTCCTTCCTCTTCCTTCTTCCACTCGATCCAAATCCAAAACGAGAATTCCGATCTCCGTCTTCTCAATATATGCACATTTGTTATGTATATGGGTGGTGAGAGGAGTTCACGATGTCTAGCTTCTTCTCAATAGGAGGAAGAAGAGGGGGCCATGGCGGTGACCGCTCCGACAGCAAAAACCACCCCGGAGGAGACGGAGAAGATGCTCCCCATGTTCCTCCTCGGGAGATCTCGTTCTGGTACGATAGAGCAGATCATCATAATACTCACGGGGACGGGGGTTTTATAGAGCCGTGTCATCAGCAGCAGCATCTGGATCTGTACAGCTACTCCTCGTCGGGGATGAGGAGGTCGACGAGGTCAATGGAAGGCGCCGACACCTCCGGGATGATGATGGCGGGAGGGTACGGAGGAGGAGGTATGTGCTGCCAGGAATGCGGGAACGGGGCGAAGAAGGAGTGCGTCCACCTGAGGTGCCGGACTTGCTGCCAGGGCCGCGGCTTCGACTGCCCCACCCACGTCAAGAGCACCTGGGTCCCCGCGTCGAAGCGACGGGAGAGACAGCAGCAACTCCATCAACAACAACAACAACAACAGCTTCAGCTGTCATCTTCTCATCAAGTTCTCTCCAAACGGCGGCAACCGGATGATCCTGCCGGCGCCGGCAGCACCTCTCTTGCCTCCGTTAGCCATGACCGGTCAGGTAATAGCCTCGATTAATTCCTTCACCATTATCTGTCGGACCGAGATAATCCGAGAGGCCCTCGGGGTCACATCTGTAGAATATATGGCTAGGGTTGAAAGTTGGAGACATCGTACCATGTCTCTGAGCTAGGTTTGAACATCTGTCCTGTCTCTGTATGCGGCTCTGTAGTTTGTATATATTCACCTCCCATGGCCATCTCGGTTCTTCGAACATTCGTAAAAGAAACATCCACCAAGTAAAACGAGCTAGATGGATCCTTAGCACAATCTTTCCTTCGTTGTTGATCTTCTCAAGCACTGCAAGAATTTCCGCTATTTCTGTGAGACAAAACCCTGGGAAAATGGGGTTCAATCTGACGGAAGCCTCAATTTTCCGTGAGATCTTCACTGGATGTAATCTCATGGAAATTTGCTTGTCGGAAATTATTGATTTAACGGAAATCTCACACAAAATACCGTCAGCTGAATGCCACGGAAATCTCACAAAAATTTATGTTGGTTTTCCACGATAACATTCTAACGGAAAACTTCCGTTAGATGTTTCTAACGCAACACACACAGAAATTTTCATGAGAATTGTATCAAAATAATCCACTGTCAGTCTAAGAAAACTTTTTTCGTTAGTTTTCCGTTCAATACGATAAACCTGACTGAAATTTTCCATCTGCCATTTCTCCCAGAAGTTTTTCACGGAAAGTCAGCCTTATTCTTGTAGTGAAGGTTTAAAAATATCAGGATTGCGTTTGTTTGAAATCTGATCTGGCGATGCCATACAAACACAGACAGTGGTAGCTGCATGTACAACACACTGTGTTTTGGTCATCCCTATCAGGAGGAGGACAGGACAGCTGCTGTTCTTCCTCTCCTTTTCTAATTGTTTCTTGTGCTTTGTTGGCGTGTCCTTCGAATATCATTTGCATATAGGATCGCGGATTCCATCGTTCTAAAATCACATGTATAGAGCTGGCATTGGTCTAGAGGGCTACAGGTTCATGTTCGAATCTCAACGGCTACTTCGAACCGAGTAATCTGTTTTGAAATGAGAAGCACAGCATATTGCACATTTCTTTCAATTCGAGGAACACAACATACTGTTGAATTTGAGGAGAGCACAGAGTGATGCTGGTCTTTTGTACTAGAGTTTTAGTGGTATCACATTGAGCAATCAGTATTAGAGGAGGACTGAATTTCGCGCACCTTTTTATTTATTAAAAAAAAAAGCCACTGCTTGTTTCAGTTAATAGCGTAATGCATGTTTAATTGTAATCTTTTTGCTTGTTTAAATACTCAAAAGAGGATTCTTATGATATATGTACATATGCACGTACATGTTTGTGTAAACAAAGAAGTGCATGTACAGGGGATGTGATCCTAGTACAGTGATACAAGATTCCAACTCACAATGTAAGAGTTCTGAATTCGATACTCATTGTGAGAGTTGTGTGTTTCTTTATACCAGGTCCATCAGCCTCCTTTATTAGGAAAAAATTGCATGTATATTCCTGATATGGTTATATATATATATATATGTACACACACACACGTAAGTACATGGCTTCCGAGCAGCTTCAGATTTTTCTCTTTTCTTCTTTAATTAATTTAATTTAATTATTTCTATGTATATTAAAATCTAGGGCTGGAAGCGGGGAACTTTCCGGCAGAAGTGAACTCGTCGGCCACGTTTCGCTGCGTCTGCCTGAGCTCCTCCGACGAGGGGGAAGATCACGACCAGTATGCATATCAAACGGCGGTGAATATCGGAGGCCACCTCTTCAAAGGAATCCTGTACGACCAAGGACCTGACCACATTGGTGGCGATGTCGCTGCCGGTGAGAGCTCCTCTGGTGGTGGCAGCGGTGGAGTTACTCAGCCACTCCGCCTGGGAGGCCCTGCTGAGAGCGGGAGCGCCGCCTCGGCCACATTGATCGAACCCTACTCGTCCTTGTACCCGTCCTCGTTCAACTTTTACAATACTGCCGGTACGCAATTCTTCCCGCACCCGAGATCATAGGAATAACACATCTAGTACTCTACTGTGTCATTTGGGATCGAAGATTTTTCTTCGTCTAGGATGAGTTCGATTCACCTAATAATTAATCAGTTTTACTCATATCTTAGCATTATATATGTGTGCGCATATAGATATATATATATCAGTTTTACTCATTTGGGTAGAACACTGGGTTTTGTTATAGTAGTATCACCTTCAATTGAGATGGGAGGTTAAAAGTTCGATTCAGGTACTTGAGCCCGCACACAGTATCGGAAAGACAGACAGCCGGTGCGGCGATCAGATAATCCGTCCTAGGTCGGTGTCCGCAAGCTCGTATGTTACATAAACCTCCGAAACTCGATATCCAGCGAGTGGGACGTAGTTGGTGTTGATCTTCTGGTTTGTGACGGGGGTGGTGTTCCTCTGGGCTGTGGCTGATCCTCCTCCCTCGGGGTCGTCATGGCTGATCTTCTCTTGTTTGTGACCAGATCGAGGGCCGATCAGACAGCCGTAGGAGCCTGGGCCCATGGGCTTGAGTGGGACGTAGTTGATGTTGATCTCGAACAAGGTCTCCTCTTGCAACGGCATTGTATAGCTCTTTCTGGAGCGACCAGAACGAGAGCAGCCATCCACTCTACTACTCAAACCGTGCCAGCCTCGAGAGCAACAAAGGTTGAGGTTGCTCAACACTTAAAGCGTAAACTTCAAAGAGAATTCGGTAAAGTGGCAGTATTCTCGACATATGACTAGGAGTTAAATGTTCAAATCCGTGCTTCGCAGGGAAGAAGGATATAATAAGTGAATTTACGTAAAGAGAAAACATGGACCAGAGTGACGTATATTTTCAGACAAACCAATAACAGTAAGATGTACAGAAACACGTAGGGTTTCGGTAAAGGATCCCGTGAATATTGGGTAGATGTCGTTAAACCTACAATAAAATTAAGTAGGTCCCTTGTATAGTTCCTATCCACAATTCTGCTATTTACTGAAATAATTTTACTGGAATATGGAAAGAGAAGAAATCTAATGTGTGCAAGTTGAAGCTAATTCATCTATGTTTTTTCTTCAAGGTAACGAGTGTGTAAAAAATTTAAAAATTGAAAGACTGAGTGATTAGATTCGAATACGCGATATTTTGTACTTTTATGATACATAAATCCCCGTCACGTATAAGATTTATTTTTAAATTTTGAACGTGATTCATGCCTTGATAAATTTAAAAATTGGATTATATTCGAAATCTGTATTGTACCACTGATTCCGAGGATTATACAGGAATTTGTTCATTACATTTTGTTCTTACCTCTACTAATAAAACGTCATCATTCATCATCGCTTAACTGCTGCCGATTAATTGAGTTTAGGGAATCTCCATAATTTTTATTAACTCGCCTCACTTCTTTTACTATAATTTAGTCTACTTCAGTTAATTTTAAATTACCAATTGTGATTCAATCATATACTCGCCCACACCCTTAAAAGAACGAACCTTTTTGAGAGTGGATTTGGTGGTGTCGAAGGAATAAATCTCACATGGGATAAATCATAAAAGGAAAATCTAATTTGTAAGGGAATTTGGATTTCATGAATCACAAGTTTAGTTTTTTAGTTGGATACGAATTTGATCTCTTATGAGCCCGGTAATGGATATTTTTCTGATAGATTGATAATTTCTTCTCTGAATCGCGATCGATTCGCTACCGTGTATCTTCTTGGACGTTCGTGATAACGCAAGTATTAATGAACCCGGTTACAACTACAAGTTCGCATTTTGAGTCACACCCGATCGAACTCAGGAGCTAAGCGGCCATACCATGTGTTCGATACCGACTCGTGGCAAGGCAAGGTCACGAAACGATCGAAGAATAGATTCTTACAAGGTCAAGAAACTCCTGGCTTCCTCCTCTGCACCCGCAAATCACAGAGATTAATTCTAAAGGAAAAGACGCATTAGATCGGCTGAGGTTAATTAAGAGAAGGAGCAGATTGAGCCAACAATTTTCTTATTCCTCTGTCCACTGCTTTTAACCTTGTATACCTCTTTTACACACAGTAAAAAAGTAAAAATCTAGAAAAGGAAAATGTTCAACGATCTTATTAAACGAAGAAAATGACACTAAATATATCGTGGGATATTCGGATTTTGTCCGACTGATCCCACGGTTCCGCTCGCGTCCCTTCAAGCACACCGGGCGAGATAAATTTGGAGATGCTAGCTAACCCTAAGAGAATTTAAACCTTGGATAATGAGAATAGCAATGCTTCCCGTTGCTGGAAAACCAACCCCTTCGAACTTGTCCTGTACGGAAATGCCATCTCGTACCAAAGAGGCTGTACACCATCTAATATCCCCGGATAAGATGATAACCTAATTATTAAGACATGGGCAGGCCGGAGGAAAGGTTTTAAAGTACGAGGTGGAGATGACTGATCACCTGCCAGACCGACGTGGTGGACAAAAAACAAATCTATTAAAGCTTTGTGTCCCATAAAAATGTCGGGAGGAAGAACCATAACAAAACTACAAAGCAGTATGCCGACGCATTGTGTGCACAACTTAAATGTCGTTACTCATCTTTTTCATTATAATTTAATTGTCGTTTTTGAAATTTCTGTATTTTACGGTACGGCATGCGAGAAAAACCTAATGATTAAAACACGTAACTTTTTTAAAAAGCGGATTCGGTGAAATATTATCATCATCGGTATAGAATTACGTTTATTTTTTTATATATTCTTTTGAATTTATTTTTTTTTTATTTTTTTATTTTTACCTTTAAAAGGAAGGAGGAATAAGCAAACTTTTCCTTTAGATTGTCTTTTCACATCACACGTCTGTGGCAATTCCAAACCTAGGGAGCCCGCACTCCCATCTTTAAGAAAAGAAATGGTAGTCTGTGCCGACAGGGATTAAATACGAGACTTCGAACATTTCATACAGAGAGACAGCTAAGATTATCGCTATTACTATTCATATTTTTTATCGATTAGAAAAAAAGAAAATAAACGTGCATACACACACACACAACAATCATGATAATTACAATAATCCTTAGTAAATTGCAACACCTAATCTCTATACGTCTTGACGTTGGAGGTTTAGGGTATAAAGTACAGACAACTTGGTGTCGGTTATACCATAAGATATTGGTACGATACAGAGAGATTTTGTTGTATAACAGATATACTACGTAATAATATTTATACGGTATCACAAGTTAATAAGATTAAATGATTTTGAGTTTTTTTATAAAACTGAAAAATTAAAAAAAACATTATAAATAAATAAATTCTATTAGTTCGTGACAGTACACAAGTATTATCATATAAAATTTCTCGGATCATATGACCGGTGGACCAGGTGTCGTGTGTGCGTAACATGGAAATATTAGACAACCTTGTACGGCCGAAATAGAAAATGTTGCCATGCTGACTAATAAACAATGCTTAGGTCATTATTAATCGTCACAGATGCGACACCGAGCTTAGAGGGAAAAAAAATTTTGATTGAACACGATTTTATACTTGAAAGGTGTCCCCTTTAAATAGAAAAATACTATGGACCAAGTCGACATCCTCACCGCACGGTGCGCGACGCTCAGGTTTTGAAGATTTATCGCAAAAATATTGTCGGGACAAATAATTTGTGCAAGTAATAACCTCGTCATCTACGATCCAGAAAAATAGCCACAGATGATAATCGAATGCAGAATATGTTAATGCTAAATAGAAATGGAACCGGGGACAGCTGTTGAGTAGATCATTTCGGTGCATGTACGGAACTTGCCATGATAGAAGTGACAGAAGCGGCAAGAACAGAACTACTGCTGTCGGGATGTGTGTGAAACACGGGGAGATATCACGGGACATGCGAAGCACGCAGGCTGCTTTTGATCGATAGTTCCCGTACGTTTTCATTTCTGTTCGATAAATCAATCAGGTTTTACGATCTAATCATTGGATCGTTTAACGATTAATAATTAACGACTCACAGTTGACGACTCAAATTTAAAGTAAAAGTCGAGTATTTTGTAATCGTTTTTCACCTATTTAACAGTTCGGACGTGACCCACAACTCGACTCTTTCCATCTACGGAGAAGGGAAAGAAGCCCCGTAGTACGAAAGTCGCCGGAGACTCGGAGTAATTTCGATCTTAGAAGCAGTGGACACCAGCCCGGCCGGGCTCCACCTCCTGCAATTTCATCGGAGTTTCCTCGACCTCCAGGGAGGTTGTTGGAGAGGAAGAAGACCAGAAAAACGAGCCCCTAACCAGTCTCCCTCTCCTCACCGGAGGCTAGCGAACTCCGGCGATCGTACCAGAGGGGGAGGGGACTGGTGACAAGCCTCCGACCAGTGTCCCTTCCTTTCACATCATTGTTTTTTGTCTTTTTTTTTTACAATTTTTTTTTTGGTCGCCAGCCACGGTATCCAAGCAGGTCCCACCTACTTGACTAATCCGTTGGTCGCCCCGGGTCGCACGCCTGGCAATGGCGGGTGAGGCTCCCAAGGGGGGTGTCTGCGTACGTGACCCAAATGTCGCATCGATATTGTCTGATGTCATTAACGAAAATTAATGATTTGTGTCAATTTGTCATATTTCATACATTTTTTTTTCTATTTTATCAAAATTTTAAACTTCTCAGAGATTTTATATCCAAGGGCAACTTCCAAGTGTGAATGCATAACAAAATAAAATAGAAATTACAGCTTTATCTAGTAGGAAAGTTCCAAGGACATTTGAGCTTCAAGGAACCCCACTTCACACACGCACACTCTCGACCGTCCGACGAGGAATCGATGTCGGAGCATGTCCGTGTAGTGGATCCTAAAGGCACCCTTATTTATTATTATAAATCAAAATTTACTATGTTAATTGACCGACTTATTCGGAGGAAAGTTATGGACGTCTCCTTTTTAGTCAAGAAAGAACATTTTAAAATTTTGTAAAAGTAAAAAAAAAAAAAAAGCAGGAAATTAGCACTTCTCATAAGAGAGCGAGTCTTCTGTGTAACGATGTCATCACGTGACAGTACTCGCGTGGTAAAACCAACCAATAGAATTCACTTACTTTTAAGATTTTTCTAATAAAAAACTAAAGAAATAACAAATAAAAATCGATGAGTCTCATTGGTTAGTGTCATCGTTTAGGCACCATCACGTGGTGATACCATTATATACAATATTGTCTCCTCGTATACGAGGGATGGATTTAAGGACCGTGGCGGCAATTTCCTTCTTGAAATCCCTAAGATTGTGATTTTTTATATGAATTTTACTGAATTTATCTGTACTATCATTGAATTTACCTTTTAATTGGGTTTTACCCCCTTCTAATATATTCTCCAAATCCGTGCCTGTCTCATACGAGAGAAATTCTTATATAATCTCATCCCCTCACGTGATACGAAGAAACACTAATCGAATCGTGACAAACGATTCTTCTCTTTTCTTTGAGTGGCAACATCTTTCTATACTTCTATATATATATATATATATATAAAAGCCGGGCTAGTTGTTTTTTCTTCTTTTCTTTTCTTTATAAGGAGAGTAATTTATTCATACTAAAGATTCTATGTTCATGGGAAGGAGTAAAAAAATAACATAAATCAGATCAGACATGTTGCAAACCCAATTGACCAAAATTATGAACACCCCAATTTTTTCCTTCCTAATCCATATTGAATTTGGACAAAAGATTTTTGTAATATATCAAGAACAGCAGATCTGATCTATCCGGGGCGCTCTGTTCGGTTATAAAATTACTTTAACTGTTACCAGGCTATCTGAAAGTAACTGTATCTTCTTACACTCCAAGCATTCTTCCTCAAGCTTGAAGCTGAATTTCTATGTGTCAGTTTTCCTTCCTTCATATTTTGATTTATTCCTCAGCTCCCAGAGTCTATGAACAAGCAAAGAGAGCCTTGTAAAACAAATTTGCTCCGGGGGTATTAAAAAACTATATAAAAAAATCAAACCAGTCCATCTAATCGAACCGAACCGTACAAAAATTGAATCGCTCGAACGTGTTCTCTAATGATTTGCTTCTAATCATTGTCTGATACTGTTGGTTCATAGTCAAGGAGATGCAGTTTTTTAATTGATGATTAAATAAAATAAAAAAATACAAAATTACTTTTTAAAGTAAAATTCCCGACTTATGAGTTTATAATAGTTGGATTTGGTTAATTTTAAATCGGACCGAACTAATTATATTTTATTGCTAAGTTACATTTATTTATTTATTTTAATAAAAAGTGGCTAATGGTTAATAACCCTAATATTCAATATATAAGGTTCGTTATTTTAAGGTTAAAAAAAAAAACGCCGTTCGAACTTGACATCCCAACACAAACTGAATATTTGGTCCAACGCGAAATTACTTTTGAAACCAAATCTCATCATGAACACCCCCTAATCTGCACGGGAAATGAGTGGAACAAATTAGTGAGCAGATGGGCAAAATTGTAATCTCTCCCTGATTATAAGTCAGATTCTCTTTCCTCTCCCAACCTTCTAACCTCCAAACTGCACTACCCCGGAAACCACACCTTCCATTCCGTCCAATTTCTCTGTCCCTGTTTTACCCCTCTTAAACTGATTTTTCTTCTTTTTAACCCTGAAACTTTCCAGTCCTTTCAAATCAGTCCATTTTATAATAAATAATAATACGGTTGACTTACGGTCGGGTTTGAGGTCTTTAACTATTGAAATGGCAGTTAAAAAAATTATAAACTCTTTTTTTAGATGCAAATCATTCGATATCCAAAAATTCACACTCAAATTAGATTGGAAACATTAATATTTAAACTCACCCATCCATATGTAATTCTACCAGTAAGATTCAAAACCGTGACTTTAATGACGGAGAAAAGACACCAAACCTTGTCAATCACGAGTCCACATTCTTGAAATACCGTAAATGCCCAAAATGATATGCCTTTTTGTCTTTCGCCCCCCCAAAACAACCTGGCAGAGCCAGTCGAGTTGTCTATAAATAGAGGGTGAGCTAGCATCCGAAATGAGCAGATATGCAAACTCATAACACATAATCACAGTCAGGCAGAGATCAGAGAGGAGGAGGGGGGGAAAGAGAGAGATGGAAGTAAGCCAAGTGCTTCACATGAATGGCGGAGTCGGGGAAACAAGCTACGCTAACAACTCCCTGGTTCAGGTATTACACACAAGCCTATACGTACGCACATATACTTACATACAACAGTATATCAACGTACCTCTGCACGTAGATTGTGTATGTATATGATCTATATAGATATATGTGTGTGTGAATGAACCCGACCCAACTCATACGTGGAGATTATGAACGCTTCAAAAATCGCAGCAGACATGGCTATGAGAGACTCCAAGTACTGTCAAATTAAAGCGGACAGAAACCGGGTTTTCGCTGCAATAACATTGCCCTAAACTTGAGACGAGTGGGAGATTCGGGTTTGATTTTAGTCACCCTCTTCCTTACAATCTCCTCTAGATCCAAGAGCTTAGTTTATAAAAAAAAAATGTTATAAATTGAGTGCGAATTGCAACGTATATGAACAACCCTTCTTGCAAAAATGGTATTAATAAATTGTGACGGTGTAATAATGCACGTATAAGTAAATAATGGGAAGATTCGGTACACCGACGTATAACTCCTACACTGCATGGACTCAGAGCTATATATATATATATATATATGTATGTATGTATTTAATATGTATATACACATTTGTGCTTTAAATATATATAACCATTTATCCATACGTACATGTAAATGTATATGTATAACGTAGACGGTCAAGTTACGAGGCTTCTCTTGAACAGAGAAAGGTTATATCGATGACGAGACCCATCATGGAGGAAGCCATCACCGCCCTCTACTCTAGCATCTCTCCGCACCCACCGACCCTCGTGATCGCGGACCTCGGATGCTCCTCGGGCTCGAACACGCTCTTCGCGGTCTCCGGGCTGATCCGGACAGTTGAGAATCTGCGTAGGGATATGGGCCACGACCAGCCCCTTGAGTACCAGGTGTTCCTCAACGACCTTCCAGGGAACGACTTCAACGCCATCTTCAGGGCGTTGCCGAGGCCGTCTCAGGAGAAGCAGCCGAGTTCGTGTTTCTTCACCGGAGTACCCGGCTCCTTCTACGACAGGCTCTTCCCCAGAAAGACTCTACATTTTGTCCACTCCTCGTATAGTCTCCAATGGCTTTCTCGGGTGATCCATGGCTCTCTTCATGAGGCTTCCACTTACGATAACACTGTTATTTGTTATCTTATTCTCCGAGATGCTCATCTCCGGTTTTCCGGTTTGTTTTTCAGGTACCTGAGGGCGTGGAGTGTAACAAAGGGAACATATACATGTCAAGCACTAGCCCAGGGAGCGTAATCGATGCCTACTACAAGCAGTTCCGGAATGACTTCTCGGTGTTCCTGAAGTGTCGTGCGGAGGAGCTGGTGTCGGGAGGACGCATGGTCTTGACGATCCTGGGCAGAAGAAGCGAGGATCCATCGAGTTCAGAGTGTTGCTGTATCTGGGAGCTCTTGGCAATGGCTCTCAATGATATGGTCTCAGAGGTAAGAGACAATACTTTGGTCTGAATCAACAAACAGACGTAAGTGGGACATGATACTTAAATAGTCTAACTAATTCCCTCATATTTCAGTTTCAATCTATTAACTTTTCAATAATAGATTTATTCATCAACATCCACTTTTACGTGACAATATGATTTACAGTTATCATATACCCTTAAATACTCGTCCTCAATAATTGATTTTGAACTCTATTGTACCTTGGCGAGAGGATAAATGACCACATGACAGGCTCTCTCTTCCATCCTTGAACTAACAACTTATACGAGTCAGAATTTATCTTCTGTAGTCAATTCACTGATCAAGAACCAGACATTTTCTTTCGTTCTTAGGTTTACTGGCCACTAACTCTAGTTGAGCCTAGTAAAGTGTGAGCAGTGACGAATTTAGGGGGGGGCGATCGCCCCCTGAACTCGAGAAATTCTATGAAATTCTATGCAAATTTTACTTGATTTTATCCATTTTTATTGAATAATGCATAGTTCGCCCCCCCTGAAATCTTCACCTTAATACCCTATACAGTTTCGCCCCCCTGCACAAATTTTCTGGATCCGTCCCTGCGCGTGAGCCTACACAGTAACTTACTCCGATACAATGTAAAATTTTCAACGAGCCTTTAAGAGATTGGACCATATCTCTATAATAAAAGTCTTAAAACATTTTTAGTGCTGGTACCTCAATTCATTAATATTTTTGGTTTCAACCTATTAATGTCCGATTTTGGATTTACTCCTCACCATCTTCTAAATGAAATATCAATCAACATGACAAGACGAGAAACATGAATATGATCGACAAGCCCGCACGAACGGCTGCCTCCGGCTGAAAGACTTACCTGTTTGTACTTGGAAAATGCATAGGGACTGGTAGAAGAGGAGAAGGTGGATGCATTCAACATCCCTCAGTACACGCCCTCCCCGGCCGAAGTGAAGGCGGAGGTTCTGAAAGAAGGGTCTTTCTCCATCGACCGTTTGGAGGTCTCAGAAGTGGATTGGAGCGGTAAGAATAAGCCAGAGAACGGTCATCGCAGCAGGAACGGGGTTCAGGATGGTGAAGGATACAGTGTGGCGAGGTGCATGAGAGCTGTGGCAGAGCCGATGCTGATCAGCCACTTCGGCCAAGGAGTCATGGAGGATGTGTTCGGTCGCTACAGGCTGCTGATCGAAGACCGGATGGCCAAGGAGAGTACCAACTTCATCAATGTCACTGTCTCCCTCACCAGAAGGCCAGCAGAAGGAGGAGAGCATAGCTCTGAAAACTAAGAGCATAGCCTAATTTAGTCATGTATGTGATTGTTTCAAGTTTGTGATCATCTTCGAGTCGAAGCGCTGTGGCAGAACAAGCCTGTGTGGCTGCTTCGATGCTCCAATCGATTTCATACTCATGTGTGCTTTGTTCTGGTATGTGATTGGTGCTAATGATAAATATAGCTTTGGCAAGTTTCCTATATTCCACAGTCTTTCATGTCCGAAACATCAAAGTGAAGTTGCCAATGTAACGTAACGAAAATGGTTGAGAGATATAAGTTGGTCACAAAAGAATTCTGACCCATTGACACCGATCGGTACGAGCCCAACTGTGAGATGCACGGTATGAGAAGAAGAAGATCCCGTGAATTTCGAGGGATATAAATGTAGAATCTTGTTATTCATGGAAAAAGAAAGTGAGCAAAACCCGAAAATATCTGCAGCTGGAAAGAACACTAACTGAAGATTCCTCTGATCCGACCGAAATGAATACATTGTAGCCTGTAACAGTAGTTCGGGAATTCTTATTTTCTTCTCAGCATCGTAAAGAAGAGACTCATTTGCGGGGTAAAGTAGCTTCGATACCAGAAACTTTGCTGAACATGATCAATTTGACAAAGCCACTAAACCAGAAATCATCCGATAAGCAGGCCTATTATTTCCCAAAGTTTATGGGGGAGGTGATTGCCGACATAAATCTAGAAGAGAAGAGGAGCATTTTAGTTGACAACATCGACAACCAACTTCCGCGACTTGAAGATTGACCACCTTAAGCGTCTGAAGTAGCCAGCTTGGAGCAGCGCCAATGACAGCAGGAAGATCCACTTGAATCCCATCTGTATTTCAAAGCATTAAATGCATTAGCAGCTGCACCCAGTGAGTGAGAAATGTTCTACCTACTGGGGCCAATTTCTTAAGATTTCCACTCGTTCACAGACCAATCCAAAAACGAATTTTCCAGTGCAGAACTCAAAATCTCAAAACTTCGGGGAGCAGTTACCAGTTTCCTCTCTTCCATCTCCGGTTCTGCAGCCCAGGACAAAAATGTCACGACATCTTTCCCCATCTGTGCAGCAACAGCACCAAGAATTTGATATGATGAGTATCATTCCTCAAACAACAATAAACAGTATGAAGCTACACAGTCCATAATAAAAACAAACACACGAAAAAGGATCAACCTGAGCTTCTGTTGCTGGTGTCCCATCCTCGTACTCTACAGCCCCATCATTAAGCATCTTCGGCATAGCAATTGCTCCACCGGGGAAATATGGATTATAATGTAACCCTTCTCGAATCTGTCAGCACCATATAAGAAACAATAGGTTTTGCAGTAATCTGAAAGGAAAACAAAGATTAAGTACTAGTGGCAGAGCACTGATGTATAATAATGATGGAAACACAAAGAATGCAGCTTTTGTAGAGAAAGTGTGAACCTCGCAAAATCTCACTGTTGGGAAAACAAATTTGGATAGTATGGGAACATCCTCTTCCCATCAAGTGAATCTCAAAACTTACAAGATTCTAAGGGGATTAGGGTTCGAGATTGCAGTAAAAATGGTAAACACAGAGTTACCCTGTCAAATCCACAGAAACTACTACTCCAGAAGAACTTTCTAGGTTTATACAAGTGCACACATGCATAGGAAGTTTGACTGGTAAAAGAATATTTGCAGCCTCTCAAAAAAAAGAGAAAGCCCTCTGGCAGTTTTTGCCACAATATGTTAAAGAATAATCTTCACTCCCAGGGAGTACATAAATAAGCAATAGAAAAGCAGTGAAATAAATTCCCAAAACTATGCTTCTAAACAACTGAGCCCTTAATATGAAATTTGGAAGAAAGCATTTAAATGCAAAAATGAAAAAAAAAGGGCTTGATGAATTAAAAGATTGGCATATCATATATGTGGAACAGCAACTTACTGCAATGCCAGCTGGAGGATCACGATAACCAGTAAGAAGGGCAAACACATAGTTCTGACCATTGTGACGAGCCTGGAAACAAATACCAGTTAAAATTGTGAGGAGAAAATGATAGTGTTTTCCCCCCAAATAAAACGATGGAAATAAAAGGTTGAAGAAAAGAGACATACTTTAGTGATAAGACTTAAATCAGGAGGATAGGCCCCTCCATTTGCGAACCTAGCAGCTTGCTCATTTGCATATGGTTGGGGAAACCGATCGCTCAGTTTACCAGGACGAGTGAACATCTCACCCTCATCATTAGGTCCATCAACCACCTCAATCTCGGCAGCCATAGCCTTCACTTCATCTTCAGTATAGGCGACTCCCACCAAATCACGGTACGATATGAGAGACATGGAATGGCAAGATGCACAAACTTCCTGGTAGACTTGGTGACCACGGCGAATCCTAAGAAATGGTTTATATTGGCATTAGATAATAAAGGACATGTGATTGTATAATTGAAAGCAACCATTTTACATTTAAAGAATTAGCACTTCTAACAACAGAATAGAGGGGATGCAGAGCTAAAGAGAAAAAATGTAAAACATATATGAAGCTACTAAAAAATCATGAGAGGGAAGAGGAGTTGGTGGCTTTTGGTTACACATATTCAACAATGCAATCTGCTAATTCAAATAGTACAGCTCAAAAACAAAAGATTAACATAAGTTTTAACTAAACAGGTAAAAGAAAAAACTCACGATGCGTGGTCATAGGAACTGAGAATTCCTTGGTGAGGCCAGGGGTAGCTTGGACACGCTAAACCGTGTTCAGCCTCATCTGCAGATGCAATTGTTCCAAAGCTTAAAAGCCCTGAGACACCAGCTCCAAGAAGTCCAAGAGCTCTCAAAGAGTTTGTCCGAGTAGAACCAGCTCCATCATACCCTTTCTTTGAGAAAAGAGATGACAAAGCCTACAAACACACAACACCGCCATTGATCACAGTTAATCTTCCTGATAAATTTAATAATAAACAAAAAGCGCACAATCTTAACATTGATTGAAGATAAACAGCAATACTTGTCTATAAAATTCAATAAAATTCCTAAAGAGATGCTAGTAACTGGTTGAAGGCTAGTGAAAATTGTTAATCAAGGTCTGCTAAGGACAGTGAAAGAAATAAATCCAAACTATAGATGACGAAAGCCAGTTCACAATGTAAAGCAGCAGAGACTCACAAAGGACTGGACTTGAGGCTTCTTGCACAGGAGCTGGTGGATAATTCTTCTTCCAGCCATTTCACGTCAACCTAACAAGTTGAATCACTTTATTATCTGATTGAATGAAATATCTTGGATCTATGTCAAATTGGAAAGTAATATCAATCAAACGAGGTTGATCTTTGGATTAATAATAAATAATCGGATCGATTGTTAATTGGGAATAAGAGGACTCCTTGGAGCAGGTAATACAAGGCTTGAGCCGAACACCAGACAAGAGATTGCAGGTAAGGTTTCTGGTTATAACACAACAGCATGGCAGTACCCAAAGAAGACAGCGGAATTTACTTCATGAGTAGAAAAGCTGAAATTTTAGCCAGAGTGGTGAATATCACTTTCCCATTGTCGCATAAAGAAACCAAATCAAGTCTACCACCACTGCTTTACCAGAAGCTGTAAACTACCTAAAGATTAGCTGCATCAAAGAATCCAACTTTAACCATTTTTGCCAGCAGTAAGGAAATCACGTCGATAAACAAGTACTATCTCCAACACCCACTGACAATTTTCCGACTCCACACGAGCAAGTCCGTTTAGGATAAAAGGCAAATGCCTCCTCAGCTGAGTCGAACACAGCACCGAATCAATCCAACCAGGTCACAGATCCACATATCACAGAAACCAAAAAATGATCATCTTACCTTCAGCTGGCAAAAGCCAAGCGGCAGCAGAGAGTCGGAAAGAGAGAGACGGTAGGAGCAGGAGCAGTCGAGGCTCAAGATCGGCAACTATGAGAAGCAGCAGCCGGTGAGAGAGAGACGCGGTAGGAGAGAGAAACGAGCACGAAATGGGCTGGGCCTCGAAAATGTGGAATCTAAGAAAATGGGCTGGACAGTCGAGGCAAGTCCGGCCCAAATAAAAAAGATGTATCAAATCATTTCAACAAACCACCAAGGTAAACAGTAAAAAAAAGTTTATGTTATTACTGCATGTACGCAAGCCAACAATTGTTAGTGACTCAACCATCCTTCGAAATCATCGTCACTTGTAGAAGCTTCAAGAAACTCCGAATGACGATTGCAGAGTTTAAATTTTGACGACGAGTAAAATGGAATAAAGGGATATAGGGAGTCAGTCTGTCGATGATCAAAATTTCTTGGTTTAAGATCATAAGCGGTATCATTACACCAAATCAACCTTATCAAATTTTTGATTTTTTTAATATACATGGATCACTGACCTAACTAATTCAAGTTGGTGCAAAATAACCAACCGAAAGGTTGGGCAATGGAAAGGACCTCCAAATGAAAGATTCCAGGATAGATCCCATGGTTAGGAGAGTTGACGGACTTTTTTCTAAAGATCACATTCCCACTGCAGATTAACCTTAAAGTGGGCTTCGGCTGGTCCCGAGATACTACATGATGTAAACAAGTTGGTGTGAAATAGTAATGGATAGACATCTCCCAAATGGGAAATGCCCCCTTTTGGAAACTATTTCATAAAAAATGTTTTGCTCCAAAATAATATCATCAATACAGTAACAAAAATGCATTTTCAAAATGAGTTTTAGCTATAGAATTTTTTTAAACGTATTTTTTAAATGAGTTTTCACTGAAAACTTAGGGTAGATATGCATTTTGCTTACTCAAATATAAAACTCATCTTTAAAATGTGTTTTCAACTAAAACGCATCTTGAAAACGAGTTTTCTGTTAAATCTAGTAGAATCAACTCCTAAGTGGCATCATGTAAAGAGCATGCAAGTGTGGATGAATTGAAAATGGTAAACGAAAATGACAAACATCATTTTATTCGTCATGTGACTAGCAAGTTTAATAAGGTCCACAAATATCAGTCATTGAAGAGGCTTGTTACAAAAGTAGCTTTTGCAATGTCTACCGCATAAATTTATAAAATATATGGATGAATTGAAAATAATAAACGAATCTACTCCTAATTACTTTGATGACATGGGTGTGGAGAGATAAGACACGAGAATATGATGGGATTATATTTATGATTTTATGACAGCTAAACTCAGTTTATCAGTTTCAATTCATCCACACTTGCATGCTCTTTACATGATGCCACGTAGGAGTTGACTCCGTTAGGTTTAACTAAAAACTTGTTTTGAAGATGAGTTTTATCTTTTAGTGAGTAAAACACAGATCTAACTGAGTTTTCAGTGAAAACTCATTTAGAAAATGCGTTTTTGAAAAAAATTCTACAATGAAAACTCGTTTTCAAAATGTATTTTTCTTACGATATTGATGTAAGTGTTTTGGTAAGAATCATTTTTTACGAAATAGTTTCAAAGAAATGGAGTATTTGTACTCAAATGCTCCCTTCCATTGCATCGCTTTGATTGTCATTTTTGGTAAAAAGAAAATAATTTAAAATCTGTCTCACTCCGCAGTGTCCACAAACCAACGATCCGAGACTTCAAGATCGGGGCAGTGGCTGGAGATTCCCCCTTGGAGCTTCTCTCCTCTTCCAATCTTATGGTTGTCACTCCTCCTCAGTCCCAATGTCCCCCTGCTCAATTTGTCAACTCCAAAATGGCGGTCTCCATGACAGCCCCGATTCAGCGGCCAGCCTACAGATTCAGATGTTGTCTTACCTCTTTTCCTAAGCTGAGGGCCTCCAAGCCCACTCGGGTTTCTTGTTCCAATAATTTAAGCTTCTGGGGGTTTGACCCGTTTAGTGGTGGGAATAGATTCTCCAGTCAGAGCAAGATGGTAAAGGCATCTGCTTTTAGGAGCGACAGCAGCAGTGGGGTTGGTGGGGATGAGGGGATTAGGGCTTTCGAACAGGAAGCTTTCATCAGCTGCCGCAGTTACCCCGGGTTCATGGCTGGTGGGCTCGAGTCAACCCTCAATGGATTGGTTCGTCATCTTGCTCATATTGTTTCTTGACGATTTCTTGAAATCGAATTTGCATTCAACTTGCTCATAATGCAAAGCTGTAGTCTTGCTGGGGTTATCTGGGGTTCTGTTGTTGCCCTTGCTTCTTAAATTCTTGCAGAAAATTGAGCTTGAGGAAATATTCGGTTCTCCTAAAATGTTTGGAGATGAATTATCGCTCAATCTGATCATCAATTAGCGAGCTGTTTCCTGTGTTTGACATTCAAACTCTTACCGAATGAACATTCCCATAGGTTCATTTCCCCACTACCCAGAGATATGTCTTGCAACGAGTCATTTTTATATGCCAGAGACAATCTTTCTGAAATAAACTTGGGGGGTTTTAGGTTCCTGTTGTACCCTACCCGTCTGGGGTTAAATAACTTTAGGCTAATGCCATATGGGAGTGTCAAGTATCTTGTTACACGAGATTGAGGCTTGAAAAAGGTTTTGGAAGCAGACAACCTTAACGAAGTATCATGATGTATCCCAGTTCCACCCACTCACCCCCCCAACTTCGTCAGCTATGAGGTCTTGCAATGGATCCTTCTCTGCTTCAGCTAGCATTGATTGCATGTCAATTCTTACATAAGAAGTAGTGACACCATACCACTCAAGTCCGAAGGAATTGCTCCTTGAATTTGATTTTCTCACGATCTGAAGGACCAGTTCATCTGCTTTAGTGGTTGAAGGTTTACTCTTGAATGTGAATTGATCCTTGAATATGTACGTGCTCATTATTTGATTCTCCAGCTGCCTTTTTCCTTGTTTTACAGAGTAAATGGCTAGTTTTCGTTCTCTTTAGCGCAGTCATCTTATGGAGGCATGATGCGGAATCTCTCTGGGCCGCTATGGGTTCTGTTGTAAATGCAATGCTATCAGTTATACTGAAACGAACACTGAACCAAGAGCGGCCAGTCTCCACCCTAAGATCTGATCCTGGGATGCCCTCTTCTCATGCACAGTCCATCTTCTTCATGGTTGTTTATGCCATTTTGTGGAGTAAATTTTCTTTCCCCTCAATTCTCACTTCGTGAAATTTCACATCATGTTGTCGCTGCAATCGGGGTTGTGGGCTTGAGCATGTTGATCCAAAATTAAGCAGCATCACTTTCCTTGGAAGATGATCTTTTGTTTCCATTCACACCTTTTGCAGTCTTCGAATGTCTCGGAGTTAACTGGCTGACTCTGACTATTGGCCTGCTCGTGTTGGCAATGGGTGCTTACTTCGTAAGTAGTAGTTTCTGCATCTCATAAAAACTTCCCTGGAAAATAAACATGGCATGGATAAAAGAAGATTTCTGAAGTTCCCTGGTTGAGATCCTTCCTGTTCTTTGCCTATGCAGCATATCTTTCTGAAATTCTTACTGGAGCCGGAAATTCATTATCTGTTCTTACCGGTTCAATTTCACATTTTCCTTTTGCAGTCGTGGCTACGGGTCTCGCAGCAGCTGCACACACTGAGTCAAGTGGCGGTTGGTGCTGTGTTGGGTTCAGCCTTTTCTGGGTTGTGGTATTGGTTATGGAACGCTTTCGTGTTGGAAGCGTTCAATTCCATCCTTTGGGTTCGAATTGCTGTTATTGTTGGTGCTGTTGGGTGCTCCGTAGGCTTTCTTTCGTATGTTATACTCTACTGGTTCAGGGACGAGAGATTAGTTCTCTGATGCAGATTCTGATTTTTAACAGGGAGCTCACACGAGATTATTAACCAAGACATCCGATTGATTGAATCATATAGCTACCGTTAAATTTCAAGTCTTCTCTTCACGACCATCATAGAACTACCAACAAGGGATTCTTCTTTACCCGAATTTGCCACTTTCCGCACCCCTCCGACGAATTCTCCGCAATCACCGGCGGAATCCGTAAAAACAGGCATGAATTCCTTTCTGAGTAGATCAGTGCTCATGCTAATTCTTTAGGAAGCTTCTGCAGTAGACTAAATTCGATCCTTTCAGGCCTGTCAACCATGCTTTTTAATGTTATGATTCCAATGTTGATCAGCACTGCCACATCTCAAGGAGATTTCAGCCAAAAAAATGTACCAAACAGAATACAACATCAAAGTCAGGCCAAAATCCTCTGAAACATGACCCCTTAAGCTGAAAAAATATGACAAAGCGATCTATTTGTATCATTTTCTTCAACAACAAGTCATAGATCTACAGCATAAAGCAACTGGTGAACCAACAAATAGCTATATACAAGGCAGGGTGTATGAAGACCAGTGTTTTAACCCTTCGTGGTCTTTCCTTGTGTAGACTGAACAAAGGAATGGAGATTCATGACTCGGCTTCCATGCCTAGCTTGAGTTCAGGAGGTTGGCTCATGGAGGATGATCCTCTTCCTGCAGGGTGGAAAGACCATAGTAATGCTGCAGTGCCTGCTGATAAGGCAGCAGCTACAGAGACCCAAACCCATCTCTGCCGCCCTTTCCTTCTTTGCCTGAGCCTTCTTGCCCTCTCTGCAAGAAGTGGAGCAAATATAAGTCACTACGAATTGGGGCTGGGGATATTCATCAGAAATCAGTCCAATAGAAAATATGTACAAATGAATGTATCAAGAGAGTCTTCTATCAGACGTGACACTTAAACTTCAGCATTTGACAACCCTCATAAGCAATTTGAACTCGAGATCCAAATAAACTTTATTTTTTCACCAAACAGAAAGTCGACCAGGATTTATCTTTTTCCTATAGTAACAGCATTCCTAAGGCCTCAATAATATGCTAAAAAATTCACTATCACTAGGCGCAGAAGCAGAGCTTAAGGAGGACGTTTTGCATTGTTTTCTCCTAATAAAGGATGACTGCATGCACCTGGAAGGGAGTATAGGGATCTTACCGACAGCTTCCTGGTTCCTCTGAGACATCTCACGATTGACAGCCTCATAATAATGAAGTCGGTCCATCAAGCGAGCAATCTCGAAATTCTTTGCCTCGATTTGAGCTTCCATATCGGTCTCCACTTCAGCCCTGGCAGTGGCCCTCCCAACAGCATCTGCTACAAATCGAGCAATAAATACTTGCTCACTTAGATCTTCCACAGCACTAACAGCCAACTGTTCACACTCCGAGTTTGGATATGCAGGGAGGGAAAGACCAATGAGAGAGAACTCATGCCTGATCCTCTGCCACTGGCTCTGCATATTGGCGAGGGCTTTCTCTGCTTGCTTCCGCTTCTCCATCTCCACCAATAAACTAGCTCTAATTTCATGTAACTCCTCTTCAAGATCCCGGAAGGAAGAAGTCTGCAGCCCACTGTCAGACGACAATTCTGTTGATGGAAGACAGGTGAAGTTAAGCTTATTTGATGTCATCAAACTCTAACTAGAACTGGACAAATCAGTTGACTCCACAGCTGATTAATTTTTCAGGACACTAGACCTAAGATTTCCAATTTTGAGAGACGAAATATGTCATAAAAATATTCTCATAGGACCTCATATTTCTCTATTTGATGCAACAAACCTCTACTATCACGAAGCTTAAATTTCCTACAAACAGAAGAAATGAGATGAGTAGAAAAGCAAAAGCAAGAAACACGTGAACAGAAGTATGCTAAGCATCAGTCATACACATGCAAGCAACTCTAAACAGAAAAGTCCTACAGATATGTAAAGAGCATATGGCATATATTCCACAATAAATGCTATATCCGCATTAAGCATGAGCAATGGTTCTACTAAAGATTGCTGCTAACCACAGAAACGTTACAGGGAAAAAATCAAAAGACAAATGTACTGAATGCAATGAAACAAATATCCACTACAAAGATACCTTCCCAAGCATCGAAAAACTCCCCCATTGCTGCAGTATGCTTGGACAACCGATATGTAACACTTACACTATTATCCTCCTCAGTGTTACTTGCATGACTCAATGAATCCTGCAGATCATAGAAATCATCAGCATCCCCCAAATTCTCTGAGATTAATGGATCCCGTTTAGGAGAATCAGCATCCACAGCTAAATCATCATTCAAACTGCTACTACCAACTTCCCAAACAATATTTCCTGATTGAATCTGATTATTTGCCACTTCACTGTCATTGAATCTATTCGCATCCTTGACTTCGACCAACTTTGGAACTGAATTGCCAACACCAATACCACTGGAAGCAATTAAAGAATTGTTTCCATCTTCTTGGTTTTGACTGCTGTTCTCTTTGTGAGCATTCAGTGAAGTAGTCACTCCACCCTCAGAGCAACTCTTGAGAAGTCGTGGCCCACGCCACTTGTGATTAATAACATATGGCGATGGTGAGTATGAAGAAGGTGAACCGGGAACTGGGGTCACCTCAGGAGTGGCATACAGTGCAGGGGTTATTCGAGGCTCTTGAACTTTTCCCTCTACATCTGATGTACTATTTCGCCTCTCCAGCTTTAAATTTATTGCTGGTTTAGGATTAGGAGGCTTAGAATTAGGCGCAGGCATTGAATTATGAGTTGCCCTCTGGAGGGATTCAGATGCTGTGGGCTCTAACAATTGATCAAAAGCTACTGCCGCTAGAGTTGGCATGGCTCTGCAGAATGAAAAAGTTTATGAGAACTTCAGTCTAGGAATATAAGATGCGGCAACCTGATATGGTACTGTTATGAAATTACATAAAAGCAGTAGATCGCAGAGCCAAGATTTTCAATGAAATTTCATACATCATAGTCTGTTCCTTTCCTTCTGGGCAAGAAACATGAGGAACTGTGAAAGAGCAGGAAAACAGAGCAATCTCAATCACTGTTCATTGGACTGAAAATGAAAGCTTAGCTCAAGAAGAAAGAAACATACCCTGCAACAGTTAATTCAAATTGATTCCATTCCGAATGACAGAAAAGTAACAACGTTCTCAAAGCTCACTCATTTCCAACTTTGTTTTCTTAGGCAATCGAGTTCTTGAAGTCCAGTTCTTTTCTAGCAGAAAGCTAAAATATTTCGGAATCCGACGTCCGTTAGCTCCAACAGGCAAAGCAACGAAGTCAACTTCTAGCAGAAAACCTAGCTCGACAGAGATAACACCAATTCAAAAATGAAGAAAACGATTCATTCAGAAGCAAAGACATTGGCGAAACTAACTTCACACGTAAGGGGGCATGGAAGAGCGAGCCAGTACCCCGGAGGCATGGGTATGGAGAAGACGAACGGCAGGCGGTGACAAGAGAAGAATCAAACTCAACTAACTGAAAAGGTCGGTGAGCAGGTCGCTTGGAGGCTCTATGGACGAGCTACTCTGAGACGACGAAGGAGAGGAGTGGAAGACAGGTGGTGGGCTCCGGGAAGAAGTCCACAGCGACGATCGCGGCAGCCGTAGCCACCGCCGTCTTCTGCGGCTGAGCGAGCTCGCGCCTTGACAACCCCATCTTCGGAATTCCGTCTCCGCAGGTGTTTAAGAGCGCTACCTTTTCTTCCATGCGCTTTGAATTTCTTTCCCACTGTTAAAAGAAAAATTACTAAGGTAAATTGATTAAAGTGTTACGACATCTTTTTCCCTTAAATAGAATTTTGGATTTAAGTTACTTGAATTGGTAAAATTTATCTTATAAGAATTTTATCATGTGTGTCTTTTTTATTCGAACTGAATTAATCAGGTTGGATAAAAAAATTAATTTTGTGAATAAAAAGATTTAAAAAATTCAGAAGTTCGCCACGCGCCACCATTCTTCTCGTTCGAATTTCGTTGTGGAACCAGAAAAGACCCTTGTATGAATTTACATGTTTGTCCTTCTGAGGGTTTAAATTTACTCACGCATGCCGCCGAAACGAAAGATCTACCCTCTGGTTCGAATATCTATCGAATAATGAAAAATGGCAAGGTGGCAAATAATTTTTTTATGCTAAAATATTCTTAAATTATAAGTTTATTTGATTTATTATAAAGTACAGTAAACCACAAACATACTTTAAATAATTTCAAAGTCATCATGTATAATTCAAGAATTTCAGTGCCTTTACAGTAAAGCGTTTACTAAGTATGCCGTAAAAAATTAAATTACTATTTAAAATTATGGTAACTTACGACCGGGTTATTATTGTTACAGACATCGCGTAAAATTAAAGAGAGATTGCATTTCAGTGCATATGCACGCGGGAAAAGCAAACCGGAACGCAATAATCCTGAAGCACGAGGGCAACACGGACTTTTCAATCCTGGTGAAAGAGTCAAGAATGGGACTTTGGATGGACTTGAGCGATGTCGTATTACTGCGTGCGTGAGATTCCAAAGGAGTTGTTGAAAACAGCCAGATATGATTCTCCTCCCTATGGGCCTCCGGAATCTAAATGCATCGTACGGTCAATGACGTGACACGCTCTGGTAGACTTATCTGCTTTGACGTCATTATTAACTATCAACAACGAAACAAGATAAAAAGAATTTAAATAAATTTATAATATCTACCCTAATATTTAAATAAACTAACACTTAGACGAGATAGACGGCTGGGTTTAGACGATACTGTCGGGTTTGTGAGTTTTCGTTGATGGGAGATTACTAGATATTGATTCGGATATACGTCAGACATTATCGTGATCAGATGCAGTAAGTCTTGCAAGATGCCAATCCCATTTCTACGAAAAAAATCTAAACTATCGATACTCAATTATCTTATAAGATTATATTATTTTTTTATTTAACCGATGTGGGATCTAGCACCGGTGGAAAGGTGGAGCTCTTCCTATATATATATATATGCACACACACGCTCAATGACATAGAAGGGAAGAGCAACCTTTGTCTGCCCTTCCCTTTCTGTCCCGTTGCACAGTTAAAGAGGAAACAAGGAAGAGATGTCTGAGATCTTGACATCTCAAGGGCTTCGACGACAATGCCACATGAATGCTTGAGGCAATCTTTTCTTTTATTGGATCCCATGTATTGCATTTTTGTTCCCCCGTCATCTGCAGACAAAGATGCTCATGTGACAGCTGATAATATGTTGGAAGGATCGATGTTGTCTGTGGGCCACGCATTAACACACGGCTGCGTATAGCAACCTTATCCAGATTTATCAGATGCTCTGGAGCCACAGAAGTTCAGAGACAAAAAGGCCATAGAATTCCGATCTTCAGACTGAATTTCCCCGGTCCCAAAGACGATGCAACCTTCGTTGCTCGCTCAGGCAAAGTCGTTCCGGTACAGTACCGAGATACCCCGGACGCTGTCCCTGCTCGAGAAATGCTCGAACACAGATGGGATCAAACAGATTCACTCCAGCATGTTAAAGACCGGCCTCATCTTGGACCCGGTGGCTGTAAGGAGGCTGCTTGCTGTCTCAGCCTCGCCGATTACCGGCGACTTATGCTACGCTCGAACGATCTTCGACAGGATAATGAGCCCGGACACTTTCATGTGGAATGCAATGATCAGAGGATGCTCCGACCGTGATGAACTGGAAGGAGCCTTGATTCTGTACATTCAAATGATGGACAGTTCAGTCCCTCGCAATTCCCACACCTTCCCTTTCCTGCTCAAGTCTTGCACCAATCCTTCATCCATCGGTGCAACGCTCCAAATACATAATCACATAGTTAAGTTCGGGTTCGGGACAGAAGTTTTCACCCTGAACTCGCTGATCCATGCTTATGCAGCATGTGGCAGGAATGAATCTGCTCGTCTTATCTTCGACAGGTCTCCCGGAAGAGACACTGTGACTTGGAACTCGATCATTGATGCTTATGTAGAGAGCGGGGAGGTAGAGATGGCTTATCAGATGTTTAAACAAATGCCAGGAAAGAATGTCGTGTCCTGGACGACTATGGTTTCCGGGTTTGTGTCGGTGGGTCTGAACAATGAAGCCTTGAGACTGTTCCATGAGATGCAGATCGAAGGGATCGAACCCGATGCTGCAGCATTAGCAAGCGCACTTTCTGCCTGTGCGAATCTCGGGGCAGTAGAACAGGGCAGGTATATCCACATGTACATCAAGAGGAACAAGATTAAGATGGATTCGATGTTAGAATGTGGACTCATTGACATGTACGCCAAGAGCGGGGACATCGAAGAAGCTCGGAAGGTTTTTAAGGAATCGAAAAGGAAATGTGTCTCTGTCTGGACTGCGATGATTTCCGGGCTTGCCATCCACGGGCAAGCAAGGGAAGCTCTGCATTTGTACAGAGGGATGCAGAGAGCAGGATTGAGGCCAAACCAAGTCACCTTGACGGCCATCTTAAGTGCCTGTGGCTATGCAGGACTTGTAGAAGAGGGAAGGGCTCTCTTTACGACCATGAAATCGGTCCATGGCCTGAGGCCTTCAATGGAACACTACGGGTGTCTGGTCGACCTCTTGGGGCGAGCCGGGTTTCTCGAGGAAGCGAAAGAGGTCACTGATACAATGCCTGAGAAGCCAAATGCAATCGTCTTGGGATCTCTGTTAAGTGCATGTCAGATTCGTGGAAATCTCAAGCTGGGGAAGGAGATCGGAGAAAGGTTGATCAAGATGAACCCAGGTCATGGTGGTAGGTATGTACATGCTGCAAGCATTCTCAGTGCAGCACGTAAATGGGAAGAAGCAGCAATGGTAAGGGAACAGATGAAGGAGAAGGGTATAGAGAAACTTCCTGGGTGCAGCAGCATCACCATTAATGGGACCATTCACGAGTTCTTCGCTGGAGATGGCTCGCACCCGTGTATTGAGGAGATCCACAGGATGTGGGATCGGGTTTCCAAGAGACTCGGAGAAGAAGGGTATAGACCCGAGATCAGGAGTTTGCACCTGGATATAGATCAGGATGAGAAGGAGATAGCTATCAGCCGGCACAGTGAGAAGTTGGCCATTGCCTTTGGGCTGCTTACCACGGAGCGGAATGCGACTCTTAGGATCTTCAAGAACCTCCGGGTTTGCAAAGACTGTCATGAAGTTGCAAAGATGGTTTCTAAGATTTATGGGAGAGAGATCATCATGCGAGATAAAACACGTTTTCATGTGTTCGGGAACGGGGTCTGCTCTTGTGGGGACTATTGGTGAACAATTCATCCATAACTGGAACAAGAAGATGATGCACTTACAGCATTAGATAAGTTGTGACAAATGATGATGGAAACAAAGACTCGCTGAATTCAAAAGAGCTCGGTACTGCGCTTTATTAGCTAAAGAGATCCAAAATCCAGAAAGACTTGGAAGACTTTACAGAATACGATTGGAGTGTCATGCCGGTGTTTTCCTCAGGAGCAGATGGTAACAGCCAGTTGAAAGAGCAAAGTGAAGCCGGAAACAGAGTCGCACTTCAGTCAGCCATTCCTTGAGATAACAGAAACTGTTAGTTTATAGAAAGCTGCTGAGTTGCTGTCCACGACTGTTCGGGCTCCAGCAGGACATTTCTGATCTGAAATGAGCCACCGTTAAAGAAAAGAATCATTCAGTGGGTTTCTTAGAAAACAATTTACGAAGTTTATTAGCAGTCTGCTGAGGCTGCCAGTAGTGAATTAGGCCAATTGAAAGGGTTCTGTCACCTTAGCATTCTCTAAGCAAACAAAATCCTTGTAGAATGTTTCCATTTGCATGTGTGGGTTCCATAGGACGGCATCTGACCAGCTACCAATGATATGGAAACAAAATAAGAATCACATAAGAGTTAAGACAAAAAAAAGAAACCTTGTTGAGTTCAAATAAAGAGATTCCTAGCATTTAAGGTGCACTTACTTTGTGTTTTTGATGGCTATTATATCTCCCAAACCATTGTCAAGGTGCACTTCATCAGGAGCATCAAGGTATATGCAGTCTACAAACCCTGGAAAGGTCACCACGTCCCTGAATCATCAAGAGAAAGATATCATATATTAGGAAAGAATGTTTGAAATTGCCTTGCAATAATTATTATCTACCTTGGCTGAAACATAAAGTAAGACCCATGTGATCAGAAGACGTTTAGCTAAGACTTCTACATGTACATCAAATTTAATAATACAGGGGAAAAAAAGGGCTGGCGTCTGGAACTCAATTTAGTGATAGAGTTAGGCAGTTGATGCTAGAGAAATGGTGTTATCTTCTAGCTGTAGCATGATTTGAAACATGCTATATTCCATTCAGTAGTTCTACAATAGATTCAAGCGATATTATAGAAATCTTGTTTAGATATAAGGTTATCCTCAATAAGAACAAGATATGGACAGAGAGAGCTAGGGATACAACCTTTCCTCCTCACTCTCTATAGGGTTCTTAGGATCTGGATCCTTGTTCAGTGTTTTGCAACCCTTCAAGCCTTTGACTGAGGCTGCTGCAGAAGAAGCCTGCAAGAAAAGTACTGAAATTATTTCTCAACTTAGATTTTGTCATTCCAATAGTTGAATATATTGACGTAGGCATAATGCAACTGATCAAATCTATTTGAACCAAGGATTTTTGTCAAATACAAACTTGAGCACATGCCAATTAATTCATGACACAGTTGGATAACAGAATAGGAATCGAATGGAGCAATTAATTTGAACATGATCTGTCAATTATTGCACTGATACTTACTCGGAAGTATGTATGCAAGGCAGTACTGAATGAAAATGGTTTCTTGTCCGTATTTGTAATTATCAACTCTGTAGAGAGGCTTTTTGCTTTTAAAGAAACCTGCAAGAAAACCAATTCAATGAAGTAAATCTACATTAACAAAAAAATTGAATAGGAAGTCAAATATTGAGTAAGGAGTAAATACAAGAAAAATTAATACTTTGGTTCTTAACCTGTACTTCAAGGAAGTGACAATCTAGTACCACATACCACAAGTCTGTACCAACTAAAAGGGATGAAGTTTTGAACTAAGGCTGGTCTTACCTTGTATAAAGCATTGAAGCTGTAATCCCACATGGCACGACTATATGGGCCATCCCTTAGCTCTAGAGTTACAATGGGATCTCCATCCACATTCTCAGATTGAGCAACGGACCAGTCCATATTCCTTGCAAAACCATGCTGCAAAAGAAACAATTATACATAACAGGGTTTAGATTACCATCCACATACTCACACACATGCTCCAGAAATAATATAACATGATGCCTAAGAAAAATAAAACAAAATAACTGCTAAACACCAATACAATAGTAGGTCTAAAACCTTGTCCTCAGCTATAAGACCTCACTGCCAAATTCCAGTGTGGCAAGCATAACCGCATAATAAAACAATGAATATTGAGCATAATGTAAGAGAATGAAGATAGGGGCATACCTGCTGCATAGGACCGGGTCCAAACTGCGGGAAGCAATGTGGGATACCTCCACTATCCACAAAACAGAATAGTTAAATACAAAAGCAAAAACCAAGATTTTGAGATGGAGGGTTAATCTCATTGCTTGTCAAGTAGCGGAATGTCATATAATTATGACGAGAAAAGTAAAACAACAGGATGGTTTATGCTTGTTTATTAGCCCATGATTTGAGATTTGACTCTCGCAGTCCTTAAGCGTAGAAGGTTCATATTCTGTACCGTTACCATACCAATTTCTTGCAATTTTTATTTTGAAACCCACGTTGAATCCAGAGGGGTCATGTCGCTCCACACTCGCACAGGCCAGGGAAGCTAATTTTTTCATTTCTTTTGCTGGTACAGGTTTCATCCTATTAATAGGGCTCAAAATGCTGCTGGGATACATCCTATTAATATATCATTCTGGCATGATTATTGGACAGGAAAAGGCCCATTCATCTCCTTGTGCCCGAACCAACAATGAATCTTCCCTTCAATCAGGAATGAAGCTCCTCTATCCTCTGTTCTGCACAATATGAACTGGAACTGGCCTAGATGTATACATCCGAGTGGTCAAGTGATCATTCAACGGGCCTTTCAACATGTTATCTTCGCACCTTGTGACGCCGGATGCTGGGCTTACAAACCTTCATTCTCAATGGCATCAGCATGGAGAAGTCTCAGGCCTCGAATGACAACTGTTACTTGGCACAAACTTATATGGTTCTCAGGCCACGCCCCAAAATGGTCCTTTATTGCGTGGCTGGCAGTTAAAAACAGGTTGAGCACCAAAGATCACACCCATTCTTGGAACACTAGTATTGATGCTTGCTGTGTACTATGTAACCAAGCGGAGGAGAACAGATCCCATTTATTTTTTGCCTGCTCAGTTACTAGAGAAATATGGCAATCAATTCTCCATCTACTACTGATTCACAGGAGAGTATCCGATTGGGATCATGAGCTGCAGAAAGGCATAGAGTTGGGGAAAGGGAAGAAACTTGATTCCATTATATTTTGCCTATTTTGGTCTGCTTATGTGTATCACATTTGGTGGGCTAGGAATCAGCTACTGTACGAAGGGAAGCCTTTTTTGATGCAAGTTTCGTTTGAGCTTATTGTAAATTCTGTCCGATCTAATGTTATGACTATCCCTAAGGTAGAGTTCAGAACCAATGGTAGTTGTTTTGCAGGACCACTAGGCATCGAGCAATCAATAAGATAGAGATAATGATCCTTTGCACATTTTGTAACCCAATGATGTTATTGTACAGCTTACACCTCATGAAGCAATCAAAGTTTATTTAATTGCCAAAAAAAAATGCTGCTGGGATAAAATGATTCAAGATTTTCTAGGAAGCGATAAAATCAAGCACGATACTAAATTCCTCAGGCTCAGATTGATAACGAGAATCACAATTTTGGCATCTAAAAGAATACAAAGAGTGCATTAATAAACATAAGGAAAAAAATTGTACCTGATTGGCTTCTGCTTGTTAAACACTGCATCTGGTCGAACAAACAACAGGTCCTTTCCATTTGAGACCTTCCATGATGTGACACAGCCGCCAAATAAATATATCTCTGCCTCACTGCAGACAATGCATTCAAGCAATTAAGTTACTAGTATGCATTAAAAGTGAAACAGAAAAAGAACAAGGTGATGTTAGCACATGATGTGAAATGTCTACTGAGAAAGTGAAGCTAATGCTTCTTTGGTTTTTCCATTTAAGAGGAGAAGGAAAAAAATTGAAAGTAATATTCCGAAATTCAGACAAGAGGGATTAGGCACAAAAGGAAGTTCTTTTCTGAAGTACTGATCAAGAAAAGTTCTTTTCTGAAGAATTTGAAGCCCAATGCATTAAGAATGCCTGATTTAAATCTACGCAAGACACGAACAAATCATTTTCATCTACCCCTAATTTCATGTCCTCGCATCAGGTTAATAACGAATCATCAACGCCAATCGGGTCGCCTCCAATCAACGAGCTCCACGGAATTTCGATGTCGATTCGTTCTGCATAAGTGATGAAACCATAGACATTTTTACCTGCCGCCGGCCGATGTCAGCACCACTTTCGGCAACTTCCCTTCTCCTTCAGCGAGCTTCATTCCCGGAGTTGCAACTTGGCTATCCAAACTAGCAAAAGCCATCCCGCGGCGAGAGAACCTGCGCCAGTGACTTCAGCCAAAGAAATCCCGGAATTCGTTCGACGCACCGAGCCTTCCGACCAGGAACTGGAGAGAGAGAGAAGGGGTTGACGACTGACCGGGGGAGCCGCCGAGCTGTCGGAACGGGAGTGGCGGATGGAAAGGAGACGATAGAGACAATTGCCGCCATGGAAGGCGAGGTCCACAGGTGGCGAGCGAATCTGAAGAAAGTGAGAGGGTCAAACAGAAAGTGAGGGTGCGTAGTGAGAGAGCTCTTGGCGGGTCCGATAAGGCCGTGGCCGTTTGGGGCGGTATCGTTGGTGGGACCCACTTGCCGGCACATATGCTTGGATATTCTTCCCAATTTTTTCTTTCATTTTTTTTAATTAGATTTGAATAAGATTGATCCAGTAAGATGTAAAGTTTTCAATGGAGCAGTTATACCACTTATATGATGCTGACGTGGTACATCCGTCAAATCAGAATTTGAAACGCGAACAATAATTATACAATTATTATTATTAAATTTTAAGAAATATTTAAAAAATTATAAATAAATAGTGAACCATAATCGAAAAAATATATAAATAGTAAAAAAATAAAAAAGTAATAAATAGTTAACCGTAATTGAGTAAATAGATAAATGATAAATTCTGATTCAACAGATACATCGATGTATCCTGACTGAACAGATAGTTAAATTGCGGATGCCTGATATTTGGAGGTAGCCCAAGAGCATTATTTGGATCCGGCCCAGTCGTTCAGTGAGGACGCAACGAAGGGGTTTTATTTTGGTAAATTTGCAAGGCCGAGCTGATCTCAAAGGTAGCCCGTGGAGTTGAACAACACGGGCTGCTCAAGATGGGCTAAGTGACCAGCTTTTCTAATGGGCTTTTCAACCAATCCTACGTACGTGCTAGCCTGACTCCACTTCCGATTTTCGATCGATCCCCAGCTCGCTGTGATGTGATCCGTCAAATCAAAATCAATTAAATACAAGAAATTCAATCCTAGGATAGAAATGAGCACTCGCTCTACCGTTTTTCTTGGTTTATGGTAATAACACCAGCCACTCCAATCCAAGAATTAATCATCTATGGGATGGGTGAGCTTCCGTTCTTTCCTTAATCAGGGACGGATCTAAGAAGACCCAGTTAAAGCAGGGGGTGAAACTAAAGCAGGAGTTGAGCAGCAGATTTTAGGGATGAAATAAAATAATTTTAACAAAAATATAAATAAAATCCAAGAATTTTATACAGAATTTCACAGATTTTTCCGAGTTCAAATGCCGATGCCCCGCACACTCCTTAATTCCACCCATTATTAGAAATACATTATTTTGTAACAAGATGTCTGAGGGGGCTAGAAATGATCCACCAAATGATATGCCTCTTCCAGATAATGAATTTGTTTCCTCTCATTTACAGCATCATTTTGACTCGAAATATTGTCCAAGGGAAAGATGTGCCAAACTATTAGAACTCATTAGAGTTAACATTTTTTTTTTTTGGCGTCATGCAATATGTCTGGGTCAGCTAAAGCGTATCTCGAGACTAATCTACTGTCAGGCCGGGGTCTCTGAGAAAATTCTTGTCGATCTCCCCAACCCGGGGATCGATCTTGGGATCACTCACTTGAGAGTCTAGTGAAAGTACTACTAGGTCAAGCTCTTGTTGGTAGATAAGGATATGATGTATATGTATGTATATATATGTCGTCAAACAAGAATCAGAAGAGTGAATCTAATCGATTGGTATCATGAATTATCTCGGGCGAACCATTCCAGTCAAGAAAGAGCAAATGGAGGGAGATTGAAAAAGTTCTTGGAGGGGATGTAAGATATCCTCTAGAATGGCTACAAAATCGGATTCGGCGCTGCAATATGAGCTAAAAAGCTGAGCTCCTGCACATATATTCCTTTTGTAATCATGACCCCGTTGATCAAAATAGCTATATGCACGTACGTACATACGATCCTCCGATGAAATACAATAAAAGATTAAGATCTTCGAAACAGGGTAGGGTTCGAATTCTGTGTTAGCCAGTGTTATCGTGTTCATTCCATGTCTCTATGCAAACCCTGTCTCTGTGCACTGCGATCGTGTTCTCAGGACATACCGTACATGTGCTACTGCAAATTAAACACTTTCGATTGTGGGTATGCGAACACATTGGCATCATAATGATCACGGCATGGATATACAGATTACGTGAAATATACACAATGCTTGCGCATGTCTCATAACTTGTGCAGTAGGCTCATCATATAGGGTCCCTAAGTGCAAGAGGGGGCAACTAGAGGTTTACAGTGTGCCTTTCTTGGAAATTAGGCACATAGGGTGAGCATATATCTACTTCCGTATTTAATAAATGAGTGTCGCATGATCGGAATCGATTTAAATGGGAACACGAAGGGCTACTGTGATGTCGGTTTCAAGCTTTCTGATTAGGGCACTGCACTAATTTACAGTGAACGGATGATACTATGATGATAAGCTGCTTCTTTCTTAGATGTCATGATCGCGACAAAGAAGAGTTTAAGCTTTCATAGGACGGCTTACTCAGGCTCTCTTTTGCCCACTTTTTCTAAGGCAAATCATTGTGTAGGCCTTTGGTCTTTGACCCTGCTGGTCCTGTCCGTCCTGTCCCTTCCTTCCTTAAGGTTCCCTTCTTGCTCTTCTTGCTCACTTCACTTTCACTTTTTTTTTTTTTTCTCTTTGGGTATTTTGTTTTGGTGTGAAGTGCTTCCCTTCCACACTGAAGTTGAATCATTCTCTCACTCCCACTTTACTCGATACCTGGGGAAAAGGAAAGTTGCATTGTGCTGTCCAATTCCAAGCAAAATCCCTAGACGAATCCCCCAACACAAACCCACTTATAAAGGGACCCTCACCCTTTGAATCCTTTTGATTTCTTAAATATCAATAGATATGAGAGGAACGACAGGCTGAGAATACAGACGTCCCAGCAAAATATCCAGTCTCCGGAAGAGACGAGCTACAGTAGTCCTTATCGTGTCTCCACTAGTTAGTAGTAGGACTTTGACCGAACTCTTTGGTTCCTGCAACACAAGAGAAAGTCAAATCGGAGGGGACAGTATGATCTAGCCCTAACATCAGTAAGTGTACAAAGAATAATACAAAGATGTAGAGTGCAAGGTTTTCCAAAGGTACTACAAGTCGAAAGCTAACCTCTATTTATATGAGAAAATGAGAAATAATCGAGGGCTTCCAACTAATAAGAAGGTATAATATAAGAAAGATTATCTAAAAAATGGTTAATTAGATGCACAAAAGGCTATTTTACTCTCATAATTATTTTGTTATTTATCATCAGTAGCTTCCGACTAATTCAGAATTGAACCGACCAGATCAGCCCATCATATGACCATCCCGAGGTAGTTCTAGACATGTACAGTCCATGCAAGTGGCTCGATTTAGAGTATTCTCTTGCACGATAATAACTTCGAGACTTTTCCAGGACTTCCTCATTTCACAACCATCGTGCACACTCTATCGGGTTTGCGACATGTGATTAATATAATATGAATTGTATCGAAGAATTTAGGGACGAAATATCGAACCAAGAATTAGAACATGTACAGATATTCCCAATAAAAGAAAAAGAAAAAAAAGAAAGGGATATGGAACACATCGGTTTATGTACATTGTAGGGGGTCAGGTCACTGGCTAGGTATTCTAGACGACATGCATTTTCATGGTCCGGTCAAGTCAATCGCTTGAGATTGGAGAAACCTATTTTACCCTTTTGAAAAAGAGAGACAAACCATAAAATATATAGAGAGATGTGAGAGATCAAAATTCTTTTAAAGTTATTATTTGTATTTTTATAATGAGAAATATATCTTCTTCGAACTCATAAAGATCAATCAGCGCAATAATTCTGGCAAATTCTTATACATGCACTGATGCGCCATGGGTTGCACCAAATATCGAATAACTCAAAGGATGATTATGGCTAGTCCAGATTCACACCGAGCCAGCCATTTTTTCCATTCACTTCACTCGAACCTGAGATTTTATTTAAGAAAAAGAGGTCTCGAACAATCTCGATCAACTGCCCAAGTTGTTGTGTATTGTTGCTTTTGAGGAACGAATGAATGTTTTGTGTGCTCGACACAGTGGTGCTTCGAGGTGGTAGCGGCTCATAATTTTATGCATTAATTATAATGGTAATTAATTACTAATCCTCTCTGTTAATAATAATAAATAAATAATAACCACGATTATCGTGAAATTATATTAATAAAGACAGCTGCATGCATGCATGCAAATGGAAGCATGTCGTCCCTAACCTCGTTGGTGCGTGCGACTGATTGGCTGGGAGGGGATTAATGATTACGCCAATCGGGGATTACAAGGGGCAGATCAGGCATTTAACACGATATGATATGATATCTATGAAAAGTAAGACTGCAGGGCGGGTCCCACCAAATCCAACGGGCCACATTACATCATCATGAGCCCTTAAGCCCCTGTCCAGATTTATTAATCATGCGGCGGTGGTGGTTCGTTGCTTCGGTTCTTCAATTCGGACACTTATTGCCGGTTCGGCATTGAAATAAATAAATAAATAAATTAAATAAAACGTCTCTTTCTCTTAAGCAGAATTATATTTTTAAATTTTATATATAAAAAAATTTTATCTTATGAGATTTTTACCATTTAATAAATCTTTCCGCTTCGGACCGGATTAGTTAAGATCTATTAGATTCTTGAATACGGGTGGTTTAGACCGGAAAAAAAAAAAAGAAGAGTGAGTGGAAAAGGTAGGCTTGGTATCATACCATGAACTGAGTTGATTTTTTTATAAGATTTTTCTCCGACAATATTCAAATCAGGGATCGATCGAGGAGATGTGCACATCGAGAGTGAAACGAATACGGTAAGACAACCAATTCGATTTGGTTGAGACTGTAATACATTTCTTTCGTTAACGAAAATTTTGAATTCGAGTCTCTTGTAAATAGTGAATATTTATGTTCGAAGAATTTTTACCTCAATGGCAGGCTTGCTTAATTAGTTTGAATCTGGATCAATCAACGCACATTCACTTCTTGAATATTCAAAACTGATAGGTTTTTCTTGGGACTTTGCAAGGGCTTTGGATTTTCTTCGGACATGGCAATGGTGGGGTGGGGATTCGATAATGATGTACAGAGGGCATAACAATCATCATCACAGACACGTAGACACACATACACATGTATAAGGGGCAAGAGGACATAATAAAAACAAGAATTGCACGTGTAAATGTGCAAATAACCAGACATAATTAATATAATCAAATAATAATATAATAATTTTTTAAATAATTTTTTGGATATCGATGGTGTACGATACTGTAAAAACTGACTAATCCACTGGACCAGAAAGTCTTTTATGCTATAGTGTTACAATGTAATAGCACCTACGTAGTGAAACCAATCAATCAAAATCAATAAAAATAACTGATTCTGATTGGCTAGTTTCACCACGTAAGCACTGCCACGTGATAACACAGTGGCATAGAAACGTTTCTCCCACTAAACGGTGTATAATAATAATTTCTATAACAAGAAGCTTATTCGAATACCAAAAACACAAGAGAGTGCATTGTTTTAGTGGTCTCATTAAGAGTTATGATACAACGAGAGAAACAGAGCTTACGGTATCTTAAGCTTCTCGTGAACGCATGCATGTTTTATCTTTTTGAGCTAATCCTGAATCGATAACTAGGGTTTTCATTCTTGGGCTAATATATATTTTGTGTCTGTGTGTGTGTTTGTTTTTTTTTTTTTTTGGGTAGGTTTTGGAGTTGGAGTTCCAATCCAAAAAAAAAAAAGAAAAGAAAAGAAAGTCCGAACGTTGAGAGCATCTTTTGGAAAGCGGTGGTCGTCGTCCCGTTTGTCGAACTACAACACTCGTCAATCTCGAGACGATCTGATTCTCTCTTCCTCCATCTCTCTCTCTCTCTCTCTCTCTCTTCTGTGTGTTTTTTTCCTTTGCTCTCTCTCTCTCCCCCCATGTTTTTTGAATCTTTTGATTGATCGAATATCGAAATCCCAGAGGCGTTTCTTTGTTTGGTCGGAGGGGTTCTACACATCCTGGCCCCAGGCCCCTCTCAGGGTGGGGCCATGGTTAATTGTTCTATGTGGGGTCACCCACCCTTTTCTTTTCAATCCAATCCTGCAGGTCTCGATCATCTTTTTGATCGTCTTAGTACTGTCGATTGCACCCTTCACAGTATCGCAATCACATGGTAAGTGATCTTGAAGAGACTTTCCCGTGAGCCTATCGATCATACGTACGTGGTGAGGAGAGATCATCGAAACTCAATAAACGAGCAGGGTTTTAGCACGTGGCACGTTCTGGAAGATACGTACAGACTTATAAAACTAAGGAAAAAAATCGTTACAAGATGGAACCACTTAAGGCTTTCTAGACAATCTGCATTTAAAGTTTATCGAACGTGTCTCGAAGCATATTAGGCACGTTGTACGGATGTGGGATCGATCAGCTTTGGAGCCGATCCGCGTTTCTTGTACTGTAGGCATAGGATATATGTGGCTCGGGACTAATTTCATGGTAGCGGAAATGTGGCAAGCTCACTTTTGATCCTTTGCGCAATTCTTAAACTGGGAAAATGTTTGTAAGGGAATCGGGGGAGTAGAGGCTGAAGGAACTTTTGCACTTTTTGCTGAGTCTGAATCTTTGACTCAAAGGTTTCTCACCCAACAAGCCAAGAAGGAACACAAGCACACCCACCCAACACAGGGATGTCCGTCGCTTCGATGATTGCAGAGCACCCTACTTAGATACATTATACTTTCTTATATATATATATATGTATGTATGTATGTATGCTCACATTTTTTATCAATAAAAAAGAGCACAAAAGCAATTGCAAGTGACAACTCAATCATATCCGCTACGTATTATTTGATTTTTAAGTTAAATTATGAACATATTAGATTTACTGAACATGTGCAGTACAGTTCAAGAAATAGGTGCCTTTCAAACTCATGCTCAAAGAACACATTTCCACGGGACATATGGGTACAGATGCGTAGAAGAGATCCAAATATCGGGTCTTGAACTCACCAAAAACACATGTGAGCGATTTCTAAATCACTAGAACATTACAACTCAGTGGTTATGTGTTCACATTTTCGAGAAGTTTTGTATAGTTAATTCAAGATGGGGCCCGGTCCATCTCTCAAAAAAAAATTTTATTTATAAAATTCGAATATAAAACCCAATAATCATCTTAATCAACTAACTCAATATGGGTATCTTTACTTTTATTTCTGTCCCATCATGATCATCATCAGATCGAAGAAAAAGAGGGGAAATCTGAGGATGTTCTTCGCTCAAACTATTACAAGGGCGACTGATATTTCCACCACATGAAAAATAATTAAAAAAAAAGAGAAAAAAAATTCTCTTGCTAGGGTTTGGTTTTGATTGATTGAATGGCTTCTGATTCGGAGACTTTGAGGTGATGATCATGACGAATTTGGCTTTTGTTTTAGGGCTTCACGTGACTCCTCGTTTCAATACATACATATATATATATATATATATATATATTATATGTCGCGTATACACATATGTGCCATAGTATAGCAAAATAAACATATCTTGCTTGTGTTGGGACTAAAAATTGATCACTATTCAATTCGACGGCACGATCTTCGATCGAAAGTACGAGTATTGCAGCATTATGTTGCAGATATTTTCTCCATGTATTCAAGGTATCAAGCCCGAGATAAATCGATACTGATGCTATTGCACCGGACCCTTCTCAAAATATCTTTGTTTTAAGGTAAAATAGAGTGTCAGTACACTTGAAGGAAAAAAAATGTATTGCTAAGTCTGCTGAATTTTGTCACTACACGTAATTAGTCACGAGTTCGGGATTAAAGCTAAAAACGTTTCATGTTTAAATGGATTGAATCTGTGTAACTCATGTATTCAACTTATTAATCCGTTTAACGTGTTTATATGAAAAATCACAATTAAACTACACTAAATCTATGTATCAACGTGTTGTTAATTGTGTGACGGATCAGCAAAATTAGATAAACAAATGTGTCATATCTATAAATTCAGTATTAATTTGGCAATTTTAATTCATATAATAAATGAATTATATACGGATTTAGAATATTTTGACAAGAACCCATTTATACATTGACGCATTTAAATACAATGCCATATGTGTTTGCTAATACTTTGTATGGCTAACTTTCCCCGACCGAGTCAAGCGATAATCGGCGCGTGGAGGTGAGGAGGGGCAGGGTGACGCGTGGGGGAGTTAACGGGAGATGAGCAACTATTCCATTTTCCCTGGGAGACTGGAAGTGGCAGGAGGCAGATATACGGATGCAGACATAACACAAAACCAAGTAGTGTTTTTTTTTTTTTTTTAATAAAGATAATTTATATTTCCAATATATTATATATCTTCATTTTTTAATACAATAATCTACCTATATTTAATTAATAAATTGCGAAACATAATGAAGAAAAAAACACCATCCGTTTTTAGCCAGTCTCAGCTTGATTATATTCTTGAATATCAATTTTCGGTATTACATGTAATTAATTACTTTTTTTTTTGGAGATTTTTGGAGTGCTCCTTAATGAGAATTTGACGAAAATATTGATTTCAATATTCTAATTTCTTATTAAATAAATTATTATTCTCCAAATTTAATGAAAATATTGGGGTTTCAAGCTCTTCCTTTCTCTCCTCACAATCACACACTGTAGTCTCTGCCGCTGATAGATGAAATAGAGACCGGGAGGCCTCGTGATCGGGGAATTGTAGAAGTTCTCAGTAAAGGGTGCCTGCAATTTTTTTTCCCAAAAATGTCGAATTCGATTAATTATTATTTAATAACCAGTGAAAATATAAATGTTATTAATAAATTAAAAAATAATAAGAGAATTTTTATTAAAATACCAAGTAATTATTGATCAAATCTTATGAGTAATGTGATGAATTCGACTTACGTAAGAATCGAAGAACTGTTCCCTCCCCAAGTCACGTGGGCTCTTTTTGACTACTCTTTCACCATGATTCCACCTAGGGGTGTGCATGGTTCGGTTCGGTTCAAAAACCGTACCGAACCGAAACCACATTTCCGGTCGGTTCGGGCGGTATAGGGGCCGAACCGTAACCATTTGAAGAAAAAACCGAATTATTTAAAACCGGTTTAAATGATTCGGTAAACCGGTTTTTTATTTAAATAAATAAAATTCACTATAAAACACAGTTGGTTTGGTTCGGTTCGGAAATTAACCAACCGAACCGCAAAAATTAAGTAAAAAATATATTTTTTGTTTAAAATTGAATATTTTAATTTTAATTTTTTATTTTATTTAATTAATAATTAGAAAAGCATCTGGTTCGGTTAACCGTAATTAACCGAACCAATGATATTAAGTAACTAACCGAACCTCTTCTCAGCAAAAAAACCGAGCCGTTAGCAAACCAGTTCCAACAATTAGGTTATTTTTTGTTAGGTGTGGTTCGGTTAACCGGTTCGGACCGGTTTTATGTAGTTTTTGAACAGCTCTAATTCCACCCTCCTTAGAATTTTTTTGATATCAATGGTGTCCAGCATCGTACTAACTGACTAATTCACTAGACGATATATTATACGACTTGGAGCCGCCATCAATCCCCAGATACCAGCCCCGGGAGAGTTGAACCCTGAACCCTGAACCCGACCTATTGCATGTTATCAGTTCACCAAAGGATCCGCCACCTCGGAGGTTCGTGGTTGGATTTTTTGTTTCTTAGCATTTCTTGGTTTTTGAATGATTAAATTCGAGTGGAATCGCTTTGATGAATATTAAAATCCTTTTTATCATTATTTTTAAATTTACAACATTTAAATACATGACTTTAATTATGAGGAAGAGATGACGGACATTCGGATCCAACCAAGGTTGGTGATTCAAATGTGCGATGATTCCTCAAAATCAATTATTAGCCATCTATACGTATATTCCCACCTGAAAAATGAAAAAAAAAGGGAAAAGAAATTATTGCCCAGGAATAATACGAAAGGGAAATCAAGAATTCTCTGCATAAAAATTATGCAGATCCAATGTCTATTACGGGAGAAAGTCTAACGTATAATAGATATATCACGTAATAACTTTTATATGATGCCATAAACTAATAAGATTCAATTATTTTTAAGTCTTTTTAGGGTTTTATAAAAATATTGAGATGACTGAATTTTATTAATTTATAATATTATATAAGTATTATCACGTGATATATCTGATATACGTCAACTTCCCTCCAATTGCATGACACCACAATTTAGCCCTAATGTAAATGGGGCCTGTATCTTCGAGGATCGGCTTTATTGCAGGTTGCTCGGTTTAAATATGGACACGAAGACGAACCCGACATGGGTTCAATGTGGACCTCCGCATGGACTCCAAAAATGGAATGGATCCACACCTTTCAAGCACCAGTCGATCAAGAGCGGTCATCGAACTCCATTCCCAGCAATGGCCCGAGGTGAACAACTGGCATCGTGACCCCTGAATGCTCGAGATGATCAGTTCCAATCGTGCACCTTTATTTTGATGGTTCCCCTTTGTGTTTTATTTCCGATTTCATATGCATAATCACGTGATAAGATAACAGCATCCGATTACAGATCAAAATAAAAAACACACACAATGCGCACACTCTCAACCTGTATACATGTCTCCACTTACACTGCAGTTAGGGATGGATCCAAAAAACTTGCTCAGAGGAGGCAAAAATCTAGAGGAAAGTGAAGCGAAGAATCCAAGAAGAGTGAACCATATATAATTCGATAAAAATTGGATAAAATCAAGTAAATTTTGTATAAAAATTTATGGAGTTTTCCAAGTTCAGGAGGGGCGATCGTCCCACACCCCACCTAAATCCATCCCTGACTACAGCCATGTCCTCCATCTCATACCATTTTATCTAGTGAAAGGTTGTTTTAAAGGGTGTTAAACATTGAAAATATATATATTTGACACGGTTACGTCGCATCAAATACCACGTAAGATTTCGACGACATTTTAAGGGCTGAAGTAACATGATAATAAATTGGTTGATGCTCTTGAACCAAATTAGTGAAATTAATTCTATGGAGTAAATGAAATATTGGAGATGAATGCGAATGCTCTTTTTCCTTTTTTTTTTATTATATACCACTGATATTCAGAAGTTCTATGAGTTTCCAACTAATCAAGAAGTTTAAGCGAGATCAGATTATAGACAGTACAATTCTCCTAACATTCATTTATAAAAATTTGAATTTGAGATATTTACTTGAGAGAATTAAGCAAAGAACCGTTTGAACCAACACACATAAGTAGAGTGAATACTTATTGTTTTTTCAGTGATAAACGAGGCACGTAGGCCTAGTACAAGAATAAGAAATAAAGAGACACATAACTCTAATGGTGATAATCAAATTCTGAGCTTCTAAATTATGAGTCGAAGTCCTGTACTGTCGAATTAGCACCACCACATCCTCCAGTACACGCTACCGATATGAGAAAAAAGTCTTATATATAACTAGCATGCTGCTGATATGGTATCATAAATTAACAAAATTTAATTTTTTTTTATTTTTAAAATTTTATTTAAAAAATTTTTAAATAATTAAAATTTATTAATTTGTGATATTATACTAACTGTCATACTTATATAGCCATTACACTCGGTACTCTCTCCTTGATCTGAGAACAGTGACGATGAGAGTGGGCCCCACTATCTGGCCCCATCGCCTTTACAAACCCATCTCACATCGCATTCCACGACAAAGTTCGACTGTCCCCTGCTGACTGGTCTTCTCCTTCCCTCTTCCCTTATATATAACCTCCCCTCACCCACCAAACTTCTCCTCTGTCCTCAATCTCCCTCTCTCTACCCCCCTCTCTCTCTCTCTCTGATCTCTCTCTCAATCAAAACCCACACACAGCCATTCAAACTCCCCATTATTAGCTTCTCCCTCGTACTCTTCATCCCCTGTAAACCCTAATAACTCACCTCACCTCCACAGCCAGACCGTCCCTCTCTTCTCCTCCGGTACACACATCTCTTCGGTTCTGCTCGATTCGGCTGGGTATCGTATCGATTGAAGTGGTTTGCTCACACGCGGCTGAGACACCATGCACCGGTGCGGCAGCTCGAACAACATGGTGGCGCCGGGCTCGTGCTCCTGCGGCGCCTTCCACCACGCGCTCTTCCCGGACCCTTACCCGTACCCGTACTCCTCTTACTCCGCGACAGCCTCGGCCTCCGTCGACTGCACCCTGTCGCTGGGTACGCCGTCGACCCGGCTCAGCGAGGTCGACGCCGACGATATCAGCCGGAGGGCTCGGGGAGGCGGCCACGAGCGCCGGTCGTCGATCTCTAACTTCTGCTGGGACATCCTCCAGACCAACAACAAGCACGCGCCGGCTTCCTCAGCCGCGGCCGCTAGCAAGGCCCCCGGGCGCGGCAGTGGAAATGGTAGCGGTGACGATCCTCTCCTAGCCCGCCGGTGCGCCAACTGCGATACCACCTCGACGCCGTTATGGAGGAATGGCCCTCGTGGTCCCAAGGTATATATATACACACACATATATAATATGTATATGTATGTCATCAATATAAAACTCTTCGTAAACCTGTTTGCTTATTAACATCTGATTCTCAGTGATGCTGTAAACTTCATTTTCTTTCTGAATTTCTTATGTTTTCTCAATATTTGGGTTAAATATAATTTCAATTTCCAAAAAAAAAAAGTGTTTTCAGTATTATAATGGGTATATCGTGTCTTATTATATCGCAGAGACATCGTAGAACCCGAGAGAAAAATTTTATTTGTTTATTTATTAGTTAAATTATAATATTATGTCACATATCCAAAATAATTTGTGCTTATAAATGGAATTAACAGTCAAAATGCTTCAACTCCAAAATTTCCCTGGAAAAATAAGCCTCTGATTTCAAATGTCATGGAGGCTCATGATTCTCTTTTCAAATTTCTACGTAGCTAATAGAATTTTTTTTTTTTTCAAATAATTTCACCTTAAGTTCTCGGATATTGGGCATCATACTGGAATCAGTACAATTAGGGTTTCAAACATTCCCAACAGTTGAGGATTCAACTCCTGTTTCTATTAGATAAGATTTCGAGTTTGAATGTTATAATGTATGGAGCTGATTCAAAATCAGCAGACCCGACCGACTCGAGCTTGAATTTGAATTAGTCAGAATCTGAATCTGACTGGTTTGTGAATATAATAAGGTCCTTCCTGATTGTGCCCATAGATTAGGTTACTCTCAATCCATCAATAATCCAATTACTAAGTACTGGTGTGCTTTTTTGCTGCCGCAGTCTCTCTGCAACGCCTGCGGGATCCGGTTCAAGAAGGAGGAGCGGAGGGCCACGGCAGCAGCAGCCACGGCCACCGCCTCTCCGGCCGGCGGGATGGTGGATGTGCAGCCCATGTTCGGCCACGGTCAGTACGGTTCGTGGGCTTCTGCCCAGTCTCACCACCAGAAGCTCCCTTGCTACGGCACCGAGTTCCGGTTCATGGACGACGACCGCTCCGACAACGGGGTATCCTTCCTCTCCTGGCACCTCAACATCGCCGACCGGCCCAGCGGCCTCGTCCACGACTTCACAAGATGAGCCAGCCAGCCAGCCGGCCAGCAGAAGAACACAAGACCCCGAAACCCTAAAAAAACTACTGCAAAGCTTGTGCCTGTGTGGTGATGGTGATGGTGATGGTGATAGTTAAGGTGGTCTCGTCCCAGTCAAATTCTTTTGTGATCTTCTCTCTCTTTTCTTTTTCTTTAATTTCATTTCTTTTTTTTTATTTTATTAAGTTTTTTTTTCCTGTGGGTTTGTCTCTCCTCCTCATCTGAATCACAAGATGGAATGGGAAACGGATAACTAATATTAATATTGGTCGTCGCTTTAGCTTTTCTTCGTTTCAGTTTCAGTTATGTAAGCCCCACAACCTTTTCCGTTACTTCGCTTTCCCTCCTGACGACGAGTCAAAGCTCTACACATTACATACACATGCTTAAATAGGTATACAAATATATATATATATACACACACACACATATATACACACTTCAGAAGTGGCTTGCTCAATAGAGTGACATTATCCTCAATTCAGAACCATAAGATTCTGTGTCCGATTATGTGCAATGTGTTTCTCCTCTCATTTCCACCCCCTTCCAGTGAAATTGGGTTCTTTTTTACAATTGAAAAAAACCTATGCCGTAGAACGGGATTAGATGACGGGGGTGGGTTTAGGGGACGTGGGGCGATTGCCACCCTGAATTAGACATGTGAAAAATAATCTGCCGATGTTGTATCGGGACGAATTCCATACGTTCACGTGTGCTTCTTGATCTTATTGAAAATGGTTAAATATATACATGAACACCTCGAGATCAGAGGTAAGTTGTCACTCAGAACGAGGATTAGTTTCAGTAAATATGCTGAGGATAAATGTGTCTGTATTACAAGAATGACTAGGCAAAGTATTAATTAAACCTAATCGGGCGTACTGCTACCAGGTAGAACCAGATCTTAATTTAATCACACAGGCAGAGTTTCGTACAGCAATTAGATCCCAGTGTTCGGGACTGATCGATAAACATGGATGGATTTAGAAAACTATGCACAAATTCAAAGATCTTTTCGACCCTAAGTTTAAGGGATGGATTTCAAGGACGAAACTCGATAACTTAACCAAAACATACATAAAATTGTACACAAATTCAAAGGGTTTTTTTTTCCCTCAACTTCAATCCATCCGATTCAAATCTTCGTCGGATCAGTCAACGCCTCTGAGTTCAGTTCACCGTTTAGGCGCACGTCCGGTGTTGAGTTTCTGGGTACCGAGCGATTTGTACCGAGCAAAAGTATGATAGGGACATTCAATAGATTTTAAGTTCCCTGTGCGAGACAGTCAAAGCACAGCGAGTTCCCAGTCGATTTTCCTTTTCCTCTTTTATCATTCCGTTCATGTTTCGAACTAAAGTTCCACCACACCTGGGAGGGAAGACTGAAAGAGATGGTGAGAGAGAGACAGTGAGAGAGGGAGAGAGGAAGGAGGAGAAAGGTTCTGATACAATGATATGCGTAATTTTGTATTTGATTCCTGTCAGTGGGACTCTCTGTAATTTTTTTCTTCACTCTTTTTTCTTATCTCTTTTAAATTTATATAATTCTTCTGTATACCGAAAAAAGAGATGATAGAGGAGGGTTGCATTTATATGTATATTTGTTTTTTTTAATGAAATACATTAATTTTTTTCCAAAAATAAAATAAATCTAATTTGTGTATACAGTATTTTTATTTTACTGAAACCCACAACTGAGCTGATGTTGAAGGTTCAATGCACTTCACGGATACTGTGATACTGTCAACACAGATCGATCGTCCAATTGGAATTGCTATAAAAAAAATACCTATTTCTTCGGTGCGCGCAACCTCGTACTCTGAACTGTTGTAGTTCCGTTAAAACAAGTTCGAACCTTATCGGTTCTTCAAGGGTTCGAAGATACTCCCGACTATGCATTCTCCATTCAAATGGTTCGAGATCGAGACCTTATTTAATGGGAGCGGGAATCCGACCTTAGAAACCGACACAGATTTGGAAATTGTTCCTCATTTGATGATGTCTGAGCAGTACGCACACTGTTGAGAGAGTCAGAAGTACATGGAGAAATTGATGAGGTCCTCTCTTGTCCTCACTCAGTCCCCCCCAGTTGACTGAGTCAGACACAGTCAGAGGTTCTCCTTTTTCTCCATCATTAAAGTAAACCAATTTCAGAGACAGAATACAATGTTTTTTTTCCTATAAAAAGTAACCAAACCAAATTTTAATTTACAAACTCATCGGTGTGTGTTTGTGTGTGCATATGTGTGTATATATATATATATTTATATATCCAGAACTTACTACAAAAATCTCATGTGATGCCTAAGCTTTTGTGTAATAGCTTTATGCAGTTGCTTGGTGTTCCATGGCTACCATGATCCTTGGATAGTTCCAGCAGTGTCCCTTCGAGACACTGGAAAGGACAGTTCTTGGCCTCGAGCTCGGGGTGTTGAGTGACAGAATCGTCAACAGAGAGGGCAAGGGAGATGATCGAACACTGAGGCGATTACCGTATGAAGTGGCATTTTTTGGGCTTTTCAATGGCTTCTTTTGCCTCACGTCCCAACTTTCTTGCAATGGAGTCATGGTATGAACAAGTAATCTCCATCTTCTGTCATTAATCTTCATTCACACAGCATATGAAGACACAGCAATAGCTCAGGGGCTTTACATTCTTTTCTGAACTTGTACATGAAGCATTGCAATGGCTTGTGAAACACTCGATGCAAGTCCGATCGGTTCCAGAGCAATTTACACATAAGAAAAGGACATTCTTCACAATGTATACATCTACCAGAGCAGCTCTATGACCTAAGCACAGCAAAGCCCAACACGAACTCATGACACCAGGTTCAAGTTGTTGTGCAGATGACCAAACATGGCTTGATATTAACTGCCCTTCATCATCCAGTTTTCCCCAAAAGAAACAAGAACTCCATCAGCATCAAAGAACATGAGGAAAAGCTCCACACTCCAAAATCTCAACCCAATTTGCACCCAAAACAATTATGAAACAATGCAGATGTTCACTTGCCAGAATACGAATGTGACGGCTGGAATCACTACCACGAATGCTTTGTTGCTTCAGTTCTTTTCCTTTTTAGTCCCCTCAATAGCAGCATGAGACTCCAACTGCAACGCCGCCAACTTTAAAAACTGTAAGATGCTCATGAAGAGACCCAGTCATTCCTCGTGAGCTAATCTTCATAGTGAATGTGCAGTGTTAAGAGGAGAAGGGTTTTAACGCTTCCGGAGAGTTGAGCCTTTGGCCACAGCCTTCATGCTTTGAGAGTCCCTGAAGCAAACGAAGTGAACAAGTGTCTTGCCATTCGGATAGACAGCAAAGACGCTCGTGCCAATCTTCTTGTGGCAGAGTGAACACATACTATCGCTCGTGATCTTCACCACAGCTTTCCTCTGCGAGTAGAGCTCATCTTTCACCTGTAAATGCAGTGGACATGTCTCAGCAGGAAGGTTATTGGGAAATAGGAAACTATAAATTAAGCTGACCCTTCAATATCTGATCAGCGGAGGAATATGATGAGGAAAGGAAACAGAATTGATTAGCAGAGAGCGGACAATCTCTCGGAGAATCTTAGAACTTACCTGAAGGTTCTCGCTCTGCCTCAAACTCTTAATGACAGAGTAGTTCCTGTAAGCTTCACTGGACTTTCTAACCAGCGGCCCAAGAAAGGGAAGCAAGTTCTGCAGGACAAGAGAAAAGAATATATCCTTCATAAAAATTGAAACAGAACTACAGTATGAACAATTAGTAGATGAGAACACCAAGGTCATGACACTAGAAGATTATTCAAATTGATACGTATGTCTCATCTCGGATTCATACCATACACACTCCACCTTGTTACGATCTTTCCTTAAATGGACTTTCTTTAATTTTTTAGATGTTATTGCATGTTGAACCTTATTTTACATGTTTGGAATTTGATTTCATTCGCACATGTTAAAGCTTTTTCTCAATACAGTCCCTGAGATTTTATAATTGAATTCAGGGATCGGGCTCTGAGTACCTGAAGTTTAGTTTCTCTAGGTAAGAGCCTTAGAGCCTGAGCTCCATTGATTCGATCCCAGCGTTTGCTCAACAGATCGAGAACTTCATCCAGCATGATATTGGAACCCCCTTCTTCACCAAACTCATCAACATCACCATCACTTCTGCCACTATCAGTTGCACTAGAAATCATCTTCATATCCTCAGCACCCTCTATTGCAGCGATTTTCTTGACTGCACGGCTCACTTTTGCTTTAACAGAACTACCTGAGCTGACCTTAGGAATGCTGGTGCTTGGAAATGACACCAGATTAGATATTCTTTTCTCAAAATTTTTTGTTGTCTTCCTTGGATTTAGATAAATTTGGAGAAGAGTGAGATATATGTTGCTCGAGGATTTTCCTGGAGGCTGGTGCAGAGTGCTCTCATAAACACGGTCACAGTAGGATAGTGCCAGATCAGGAACATGAAGCTGAAAAAAAAAAAGAAAAAACAAGAGAAGGACCACTTTAGAGATTATTACAGCAAAAACCATGTTCAACAATACAAAAGTTTTTTTTCACATCTGCAAAAGGAAATTCACAATGCCTGGCAGCTAGCTAAACAATTTAGTCTAGCTAATTCATGCTGCCTGCTCCTACGAAACACATCATTCCATCCAAATATAACAGGGAACCATGCTTCATATCAGTGTTAGTTTACCTTCCAACAAACATAAGCTCCCAGGAAAACTGGTGATTTAAGGACAACAGAGCATAAGGTCATCAATTATCAGGGTCCATGCAAAATATGTGTTTCAGTTAATTTGTAAGTTTCTCCTAAGTCCAATCCAAAATTTTTGGCAATAAGACAAGTCGGCTGGCACATAGAAGCAGCTTTCAAGAACACTTTATATGCATTATCTATGCATAATCATTTGGAAAAGGGGAAGCAGGTCTGATAAAAAAAGCATATCACTTCCACCAAATGTCGTTCCTGGTGACTAGCTAACAAGCTAAATAATTAAAGTATCTCAATAATAAAATGAAGCACCGATCAGATATTGTTAGTTGAGCAGTACATAGCCACCAACATTGCCAATTTCATGATTGCACTGAAAATGGATAGTCTAAGGCATCAAATCGAGCCAGTATAAATCACTCTGTCCAATTCTGAGCAGCAATTTACCAGCTAATAATTCTACAAGTGCAGCATATCTACATGATAGTGTAAGAGGTACCTTGTGAACATATAGAGACAAGGCGAGCTCATGTTGATTCATTTTCCCCAGCAAAATAGCTCGCTCTTCATATAAAGCATCTGCTGGGAGCCGTTTCAACAGAGCTTCAGGGCTGTAACCTGAGATACTCTCTAAAGCAGAGAGCAGCTTCTTCCTTGTTGGAGTGCAAGCTTTCTCATCCCATATCTTCTGAGCACTTTGATCTGCATACCAGTCTAGGACCTCTGATAGATAGATTTGCACCTAGTATTTTGTATGATAATACAAATAAATACAAAAGGGCTGACTAGAGCACTATCTGACGTATTGCATTGAAAAAAGAAATTAACTCCATCATAATAGAGCCTTTTGATGGTTCCTCTCAAGAAAAAAGATCTTTACCATTTCATTTTGAAGGTTCCCAGACACCCCATTTTCATTCATTGCAAGCATGAGTTCCAAGTATGTGGCCTGCATGTTCGGTGCATGCTGCTTCAAATAAGAGTTGACCAAGTCCGCTGGAATATTTCCAGACAAAAAGAGCTCAATGGTTTGAGTAGGGCAACTTTCAAGAACAAGCATTGCATACTCCAGCACGAGCATAGGGTCAGTCCCACAGAGAGGCTGCAAAGGACATCGACCAAATTCAATGGGTCTTCAAGATGCAGGATATAGAATTTTTAACTGAAATCTCTGTGAATGATTATAAATCAACATTCATTACGTAATAAGGGGCGGCAAAAGAAAAGATTACCTAGATATATTCAATTAATCATGGAATCTCACAACTGAATGATTCTAAATGAACATCCGATACTTAATAAGGAGCAGCAAAAGAAAAGATTACCTTGAGATATTCAATTATTGACTCGGGCTTAAACTTTTTGGTGAGGTCGCCTTGCGATTGATTAGATTTTGATTCTTCCACTAAATGATGTAGCATTTTAAGAGCTTCACGGTGCATTGAATTGCACTTGTAAAGTTCTAGGAGAGCAGCATATTGATTTCTTTTCTGAAGAATCTCTTCGCATATTTTCACATCACAATAGTTAAGACCTTTCAGTAATTCCAAAGCAGCTGACGATTGCCCGGTGAGAAGAAGAGCCTGCAGCAGTGCAGTATCAAGTATTGCAGCCATATCCCTTGCTCCGGAACTGATAGGCGTGCCTCCACGTCCCTGATACACCAAAGAAATAGGCAGTGACATGAGATAGCCACTAATGAACTGGCCTGCCGATTATACAGACGTGCCTAAAAGACAGGCTTCTCTCCCATTTAAAATGCAAAGAATACCTTATTTAATCTCTTAAACCTACTAGAGTCATATGGACCAAAACTGTCACCCACAGCATCCAAGACAACCTCTTCTGTACCCTCGGCAGCAGCTTTCTCTATTATGATGTTCCTCTTCTTTTGAAGAAACTTAATAAGAGCCATGAGAGTGTTGTGGTTCATTTTAATTGACTCAAGTGCTGCATTCTCTTCAGACTCTTGCAAATGCGTTGGGGGTGATTCCATGTCATCAGACAGCCCAGATGAACCTCTTGATAGGTGTGCAACATCCCAAGACATGTCCATCAATTTCTCGTGCTCTGGAATAACAGCTGTTTTGGGAAGAACAATGGATGGATAAAGAGAGAGCACATAGGTTATATCTACTTGGGATGCCAAGAAATGCTCCATTGCCTCCTCATAGCTTCCATTCTCAAAAAGATAGTGCGCATATCTGTTAACATGTCCATTACAATCTGTTTAATGCATATTTTCATCACAAGAGAGCCTTTGCATGCTCATAACCCTACAAAAAGAGAGTTTTCATTCATCTCACTGCAGGGACTTGTTTATTAAACAGGTCACAGGCGGGGTCTCTATCTTCCCTGGATGACGAGGGTAAGTTTGTTACGGTATTGGTTGAACTTAACCCACAAAATGAACCCTATGATGAGCTTGGTGAGATCATGGTGAATGGGAGACTGTCATTAGATCAATATATAGAAACCACAAAGATGCTCAGTCTGCAGGTTCTTTGGCCATATGCACCTTAGATCCATGCAGCCGAGTACTCAACTAATTCTTCCAGCTAACAGAGTATTAGGCTAAGAATTCTCAGAGAACTGAAGAAGCACATGGAGAGGAATTAATGAAGGGCTCCAAAGTCCAGTTACAGCATGTAATGTACATTCATTTCAACTAGTTAAATGGTAAAAATGTCACAGGGAAAACCTTTTCTTTTTTTGGAGCTATAATTGTCACATGGAAAGCCTAGATTATTGTAGACCTCAAATTGTAATAACCTTCAAGCGGCTAGTTCTTAAATGCAGTCCCACAATTTAAATAAGCCCCAACTATACCAATATTAGCCAAGATAAAACAGCAGGGTTTAAGGTAGACAGCAATAATACCTCATGTGAATTGATCCTTCCTTTGCAGCTCGAAGACTGGAATCTTCTGGTGGAAGCAACTTGCACAGGGACAAAGCTTCCTCAAAATTGCCAGAGGCTGTTAATTGCACAATCTGTGGCAAACAATTAATAGTTAAATACTTACTGCCTGCAATCTCAACATAAGCTATAAGCGTATCTGGAGAAATATGATACAAGAAGACATGTAATCACTGGAGTTTTGTGCAACAAAAGTCATCATCATAATGTGCCTTCAGTACCTGTGCTCCGAGGGGAACAGGGAAGAGTCCATACACAGAGTTATCCAATGCAACAACAATTGCACTGCTGCTTTGGATAACATGACGAGCATTCCGAAGAACAACAGTCTGAATCAGGGGATAAGGAACTCGAAGAGATCGAATCTGAAATTAGATACACAAATTTCAATCACTAGTGAGGCTAATAAACAAGTATCATGAAACTCATGTAGTGTCTTTGCTTAGATTTTGAAAATGAGGTTAACACCTCCACGTATCTTGGAAGCAGACCAATCGCATATGGCTTCTGGATGACAACCTCTTGGGGAGCCTCTGACCAGCAGATCCTACCTTCTGGAAGAAGCTTCCCAGTTTGATCCACGAAAACTCCGATATTATCCTAAATACAGCAAGAAGAAATTAAAACAAACAGATGTTAATGAACCACGCCAGGAATTGGCTGCCCAGATATCATCTAAAGAAATCCATGCGTATCAGCTACTGAAATTAATTTGTTACTGCATCAATAATAAACAGTGTAGTCAGCAGAGGAGAGAGTACCTTCCCAAGAATAAGTTCATTGGTAGGAAGTGAAACCACTAGAGGTGGAGCAAGCCTCCCACAAGGAAATACTTCAGTCAGTGATCCATTCGTGGAATTCATGATCATGTACTCCCTCCTGATTCCTAGACAGACGTTTTCACCACACCATGACATAGACTTCACCATGTCCGGTATCCCAAATTCTTTCACTTCCACAAATCCTCTTCCGCCTGCATTATCAAATGTAGGTGATCACATCTTTTCAGAATTAGAATATCCGGTTTGGCATAATAGATTTTTTTAAGGAAAAATGGTGAAAATTTTTCGGAACTTCTCTTGCAGCTTCAGTTCAATCACAGCTCAGTTCTGTACATTCCATTAACAAGATGATAAACAATCGATGTTTACATATGTTAGCTCCAAGATGTAGCAATACGGGGTTTGAATCAACACCAAAAAGGATCAAACTTGCAACAAATCATTGCAAAATTGTTGGAATTTACCATCGTGCCTGAAGATACAGACCCTCTTCTGCCTCGCAAAACAAAGGAACCCTCTCCGATCATCCCACGAGTACACATTCGCGCCTTTAGCTTTCGTGAGCACGGCAACGGTCTCCAAATTGGGGAGCCTATGGAAGGCGATCGACTCGGAGAGCGAAAGGAGCAGCTCTCTCGAATCCAGCACCTCCATAGAGACCAGGGGCTTCTTGGAGAAGCCAGCCACGTTCCTCTCGAGCACGTAGGGGGCCCTGCGGAGGTCGAAGGCCGGGACGTGGAAGTCGGAGGGCGGCGACCGGTCGGAGGTGGGAGAGGAGGCGGAGGAGTCGGGGCCATAGATCCGAAGGGATCCATCGGAGCAGCCAAGGAGGAGCTTGGAGCCGTAAGACTCGATGGCCTCGATCTTAGCGGGGCAGTCGGTGAGGAGCTCCAAGGAATCGTAAGCGCTGTGCACCATCTTAGCGAGAACGAGTTCACATGCCCAGCCGAGGTAGGACGCCGATGCTGTGCTGCGCTGCGGTCGAAGAGATATTGGTCGGTTCAGACGCGATAGATTTTTCCCCCTTTTTTTTTTCCAAAAAATGGAGATGAGTAATTTTTTTATTTTTAATATTTTTTTAATAATTAATGAGTAAATCATCAAATTGATCATTGTCCTTCACTTCCACAAGTCAATTTGATCCAGATATTATAACGCTATTCACAGATGTTGACGTAAACAGTTACGACCACGTCTGCACTCTCACATGCCACGTGGCGAGTAATGAATTGTTGAAGTTAAAATTAAAATATATTTTTATATATTTATTGGTTGCCACATGGCATGTGGGATCCGCTGACGAGACAATCACGGTCCACGTCGGCACCCGTAAACGACGTTATAACGTCTGTATCAAATTGACTAACAGAAATTAACAATGAGGACCAAATTGATGATTTTTAAAGTTTGAGGATAAAATTAATAATTCACTATAAATTTAAGAAAATTCTTACTCGTGATTAATTCTCACTACCTAATATAGTACTGACCGATTTTTAGAGAATTCGAATGCGGAAGAATAAGCCTCTCTTGAGATTTGAGTCGAAGAAAAGAGTGAATATTTTCGATTTGTGATTTAATTACATTTTATAGCAAATTTGAATATTATTTATATAGACTAATTAATTATGCATAAATCATTTCTTTTTTTTTGGGTCTAAATGCATAAATCATTTCTCAACCTATAAACTATTAATTTAAATAGAGTATGTGCAGGTACTTCTACTCACATTTTTCTCGTTAGGAGAGCCACTCGAGCACGAACATTAAACTTGAACTAGGTTCGATACAGACATCTACATCGACAGGAGCCTCAACTACGTGAAACGGACCCTGGGGACAACATCGGATGCCGCCACTGGACGCCACGTCCACATCATGATCGGAAAACCACCGTCCATTTTCTCCCATGTAGAAGGATCTTATCTAATCCAAATTTTTTTTAAAAAAATCAAGATTATTTTTTTTAACCATTTCCAATGAAACATGCCACGACACCGTTCCGCGGTAAAAATGGTTGAATTTTTTTTTTTTCAAATTACCTGATGCAGATGTAGAAGCTTAATGGAAATCTTAACAGACCCATTGGATCATCTCATTCTCAAGCCAACCGACAGAGCTGTGCACAACTAACGTAGTGCAGACTTCAGTCTACCCGAACCACTCTTATCTCATTCAGGTTCTCGAAATTTTACCACGTTAGTACTGTTGTATCTTACTGATCGTACGAATCGATTCGAACCCTAATCTCCGGTTCTTCGTGCGCTTCTCTTGTCATATCGATAGCTCGGTTAACATTAACATTTTTACATAATTAAACCGAGTCGGGCCTAGGCAGAAGCATTCGGTAATATTACAACCGTATTAGGGTACAAGAGAAGAACCAAGCGAGTTCATAGGCATGACTAAAACCCCACCATGCTTTATACTAAAAAGCAGCTGCATCAAGGGCTCTGTACATCGCCGGCTCGGAGCTGCCGGAAGAGAGCCGGGTTGAGGTGAAGGCAGGACCTACGGTCCGACTGCGCTCTGGTGGCGAGCCTTCTCTTTCTCCTTGACTTCGCACCCCTGGGTCTTGTCGTACATGTGGTGGTCCTCGTGGATCTCGTCCTTGTGCTTGATCTCGCTGGCCTGGTTGCGACCGTAGATCCCTCCGAACCCTTCATCATCGCTCCTCGTCGAGTAGCCCTCCCCGAACGAGTGGGCCATCGCATCCCTTTCCCAATATCGACACATGCAACACATCGAGATTATAGCAAACATTTAAAAGGAGAAAAAGAAAGACAAGGAACTAGGCAGGCAAAACACTGACTTGTCCTTCACTTTCTGTGTCTGGTCGTCTTCGACCCTGTCCATGTCGGTATCCTCCCTCCGGCTGCTGCTAGTCACCGTCCTCAACTGCCTCGACTTGACTGCTCCGGCGGGTCTCTGGCCGGCGGGCGGCGCGAACAGGCTCGGGTAAGGGTAGTAGCTTCTTGCTGCCGACCTGACGGCAAAGTTCATGGTAGCGGTTCCGTGGGCTGTCAGAGAGGCTCCAATTTATAGGGTCGGCGAAGGTTTGAGAATACTTGGAAAGAGCCAGCATACGGCGGTCGTGACACGCGGCGGCCGATAGGGTGGCAATGGAAAGAGACGTGTGGAAGACGGAGCTTGCTTAGTGTCAACTGCCCACCCACATGGCGCCTCCACACAGGGACTTCTAGATTTTGAAAACGGCTAATCCACGCCCACAAATGGGAACTCCACACGGTTGCAGTTCACCTTGACAGGGGCAAGTTGAAATTCGTCTAGTCAAAAAGAAGCTTTCTTGGTCATGTAGACATCTCTTGTAGCAGACGGAGTCTTATCTTCTGACAATGTGAACCTTCATAGAAATCTGTAGATTGCAGTTATATTTGCCACTGGTTCATCTTACAAGGCTAACGACTTGGATCATTTAGAAAGAGAGCGAATCTTTCGAGAATCATCATTGCAAACTCACAGAATCAGATGGTCGAGATTCAACTTATCCAAATTCCACACTCATCGAGATGGGTAGTCCTTACTACCCGTTGTGGCTGTTCCGATCAAATCACCGACAAAAGGCAACTAGTGAATAGATGCTAAAAGCTAAAGCGATCGATAGAAGATCATCACTCCATTAGTTTACCGCAAAATCACAATCACCCGAAGCCTTCCTATAAGCAAACTTGGAGACGAGCCCAACAGCAATCTTCTTGTAACATTATAATCCACCACCACTCGAGCTCCCACTAATTAGATTGTTGCAATGCAAGTTCAAACTTAACCCAAAAAATAGAGTGATTATTCGGGCATTAGCAAACTTCTAGAGAAACGGTTCAGCCTGAATGAAACATAGAAAACTCCGACAATACAGAACATAGAGCACTCGTGGTTCCCCGTTGATGAGGTTTTCCTTGAGCCAACGGAGCTGAATCCACCTGAGCACACGGTTTAGCATCTTCAACCTGTCCTTGATCAAGGCCTGCTCGTCCCCCGGTCATAATGGTAATCGTCTTCATCCATTTGATCATAACGATGAGATTGGTCCGGGTAATGACCATATTGACCAGCATCGCCCAGGTCATCATACCTTCCTCTCTCCCGGTGATGCTCGTAATGGTTGTACTGCCCATAATCATGGTCAGGGCCTACCTGACCATATTCCCGATCATCATCTGCCTCAGCCTGATCATACACCTGGTCCTGCCGATCATGACTATGCTTCCTGTCGACCCTGCTGTGCTCGGATTCTCGATCATGGGAGTGCCTATAATCCCTGTCTCGGTCATCATCTTCATAATCCCTGTCCCTGTCCTTCTCCCTGTCTCGGGGGCGGCGGTCACGCTCACGATCTCGGTCCCTGTCCTTCTCATGACGGTCTCGAGCACGGTCTCGGTTGTGCCCACGATCACGATCACGGCCGCGGTCTCTATCCCTCTCCCTGTCACGGTCTCGGCGGCGGTCATCCTTGTGATCGCGATCCCTTGGCCTGTCATGAGACCTTTCCCGAGACTTCTCACGCTCCCTATCCCTCTCCCTTGCCCTTTCACGGGACTTCTCCCTATCCCTGGACATAGTTTCAGTAACAACATAAACATGCTTAAATATATCATTTGTATAATATTTGAAGGTTGTGTTTCCCGTGGCTTGATTCAGTCCTCGAATATACATCTGAAAAACTTGCAGAGAAAATGAAATTACGCGAAAAGAGGAAGAGATCGAATTGAAGAATATTTGACAGACCAAGAAAAAGCACCAACTGATTTTATGCATGTAAAATGCTTATTGAAATACGTAATTTTTTTGGGGGTCAACTAACAAAAGCAATCCTGATGACATGTATGATGAAATGCTTATTGAGAGAATAGCATTATAAAAAATTTATAGAATTAGAAGTCTTATGGAAGAAATTATAAATTAAGACCCAGGAAAAAGATCTATACACGCAATTTCTCCTAGATTAAGTGAAACAAGTAGTATCAATCCGGCGCAAAGTCTCATGTTCATCTACAATACATCAATTCCTAGAGATCAGTTAGATCTTCAAAAAAACTTTGATTCTAAATTGCTTCTTGAAATTACTGACATCAAACAGGCCAAGCGTCATGCAGCAGCATGACGGTTGGTAAGATCCTCACTCAAATATCTTAAGAGGTCAAGGAATTCTGATTGAATTGAAGATCACTTTGGAAACAGAACAGAGAGAACTCTGACCTGTCATGGCGGTCTTCTGTTGCTCTTGGTTCCTCAGATCTGGATGGTCCTCCAGGTTGCACTTGATCCCTAATTAATGTCACGAGAAGCAGTTCAAGGTGTCATCATGTGTCTCAGATCCGGTGGGAAAAAAAAAGAATGCAAGCATAAACCAAGCAATATACCTCCCAGAATTCCTCTGACTAGCATCTTCACCACCAATACGACTAGTTCCAAGTCCACCTCCAAGCCTGCGAGGCCTCCAGTTTGGAACAGTCCTGCCTCGTTCCACATCCACTAGAACCCTCCTACCATCAATCTTCCTCCCATCAGCTTGTTTATATGCAGCTGCATGATACACAGAAGATATTATAAGAAAACTTGCAAGCATATCAAGATAAGAAACACCAAACAGAAAGTTAATTGCACTCAAGCGACACCTTTCATGTCCCTAGTATGCATGTACTCAATGAAAGCGTAGCCTTTGGGTTTTTGAGATACTGCATCCTGGACCAAGCGAACCTGAGAACTCAAATATCAGTATTCAGCAGTTAGGGCAGTTCAAAGAAAATTCATACTTCTCCTGAAATACATAGCATACCCTTAAAATCTACTCCAACAAGACGATCCAAAGATAACACAGTAAATCCTAAATGGCACGGCAAACAGGCATTATGCCTCATAGGCCGTGCTCACCTTAAATTCACAGAGCTTCCACCGCGATGTGCGTCACCACCAGAGTTGCAGAAAAACCGAATGCAAGTGGCAAACTTAACATCGTACTGACTAACCTCCCCTTACCAGGGAATAAAGTTTTCTAGGAAGCATATAATTCTTAGTAAAATAAATACCATGACTTACTTTCCAATTGATGAACACTTCGATAGCCTTAGGAGTCGGAGGTGAAAGTTTGATAAGAAAGAAAGTCAGGGACTAAAAATCCAGGTACAAGAGAAGAGAAAGTTACTCCCAATGTGTTTTACCCGTTGCAAGGAAAGGATAGCTGTCAGTCACCCGTTGTTGCTCAAAGAAAATAAAGGCCAACTGACTCAAAGCACCAGTTCAGCTCAACTTAAGGTTACAGCTTCACCATGCAGGATGGAGCAAAAATTTGAAATTGATATTAAATTGAGAAGTATAGATTTTACATTTGGAGGTCATTATGGGCCCCACAGCTCCTCCATATATCCACCCCCAACAGATGGGACAGCTTACCAGGATATTTCTTCAGAGAAAGACTAGTTGGACTAGAAGCTTAAAACTAATTAATTTATGTAGGATGTACTACCAAAAACTTCCAACACATCAGGACAAGCCACGAGTATAGATTTAGTTTAAGAAAACTTTTTGCTATCTTTCTTCATAGATCCATACATTCTCACCAGACAACCAATCACCCACATCAAAGACTCTTCACAAAATTACCTCGCTTCCATAACAAATGGTAGATACGGTCACTTTTTTTTTTTTGAATGTTAAATAAATGATATATTACTAAGCACCAAATAGGTGCGAGAAGGTACAAAAATAGAACCATGTACAAAAGGTCATAGGAACGTCAGTCAAATAACACCATGTTCGCTAGACCATATTCCACCCCCCCTATACACCCTAGTGTACCAAAAGTATAACTCCTTCGCCCATCTGTCTACTACTATTACGTTATGAATATCTGCAACTTACAAACAACTAGCAATCAAGTAGGCGGAAGAAAAAGCCTATAATGTAATACATGAGGTAGAAGCATAAGCTACTTCCTTTGAAAAAGTTAGCAGATGAATGGAGCTTCGCAAAAAGCAGATATATATATTTAGATTTTAAAATCATACCAAAAGGATTTTTTCAAGTCATTTACATGTATGTAAATAACTGAATGTGATGGACTGTGTTTTAAGCTTTGAGATGAATTTCATTTTCTCAAAACCAGATACATGAAGCAGCTATAAACTGATGATCTTACCGAACCACTGGGGGATTCTCAGGATACCTACCCGCTTTATTGGCCCGTAGGACTCAAACTCCCTTTTAAGCCTACTCTCTGAAGTTTCATAACTCTGCAGAAGAAAATAAGACATGTCAGAGTCGAAACCACTCTTACAAGCCTCGTAAAAGTATAAAGAAGGGAAAAATCTTTTGGGGTGGAAAGTATAAGAAATATTAGGTGCAAGAATGAAAATGAGATTACAAGTTTAGCGACAAATAGTGTCTTGTAAGGATCTCCTGAGATATTGGGATCACTGTTTGGATCATCTGCAGGGAAAAGGCACATTATAACCATTGGCTAGATAACAATATACCCAATTTACCAAGAGTAACAAGTAGATAGATGCTGGAACATTTCTTAAGCTCCTCGGCAGCCTTTTCTGCACCCTTTTCCAGTTGGAGCTTATGGATTCTAGCCCTTCTCTGAGCCTGCATCCATTCAGATAGAGAGAGAGAGGGGGGGAGGGACAGAGGGAGGGGGAGAGGGAGATTAGTGAGGGAAAGCAAAGACAAGTGAAATAGAACATTAATATAAAAAAGTACAAAAAAAGGTGTTCCAAAAGTGCAAGCTATTTTTTAATTCCACCAGAGAAGGCCACAACCAAATTGTGTATCTTATCAAATCCTTACACGAATGTAAAGGATGCACTGTATTTCAAGATTTCTGTGATACGAGACAGAATTATGTAAAACTTATCAACTGAATTCACACATGAGAATGGACAGAACACACTTGCGAACTTGACATATAAATTATTAAAATGACAACAAAGGAGACTGCACTAACACTATTAACTATTCCATCACCAAGGCACCTATCCCATACATCAAATAAGCCCATTTAAATATCTAACATTCTCAAGCGAGTACAAAATCGGAAGCACATAGAACAACAAGCAAGCCTTCTCCAGCTAAGTTACAAGGCTTCTTCTACATGATTGCCAATACCCCCAACTATCAGTCATCAACAAGGGGGAAAATAGGAGCCATGTCAGCTTTGTTAATAATCCCTACAATACTCAAAAGGTTTTAGCCAATATTTCCAGAGATTACTCTTTATAAAATATTTTAGGACTACTGGAAGGGTGTCTTTTCAACACTTGTAGCAACTTGAAGGCACTTCTTCAACTTCTCCTTTCTTGAAATGCTTGTCTGTGTTCCATAAAAATCCAAAGATGCAGAAAAACATCCTATCCTTTTCCTCTCGATCAGCACAATACATCACTGACATACAGCAGCAATATACTGGCCTTAATGTTTATCAAAATATTCCTGCCTCCAGGTCAAAGAGGTTGTCACACCAAAAACTACAATTCCTGTTTGAACTCTCGTAACTGGTCTCTATAGATAATGCTTCCACCTATTGGTATAGTCCAAACAGAAACACTGGATATCTATATCAGACATCGTAGACTTCTTTTATTCACATTTTGTAACAAAATGACATATCCCTACTTAACTGATTATAATAGCATCAATAGCTGGGCAACACAGTTAAGTCTTGGCAAGTTAGATGATTATTAATTCAACTACCCAATTTTTCAGCAACGATACGGGATTCAGAGCTGAATGCAATAAAGTCTTTTAAGGCACCTAAATCTGGCTATGAAAGGATAGAGCTAAATTGTGACTCCTGTTATAAGAACTGAGAAGACATAAAAACCAACTATTGACCTCAACTTTTAAACATTTTAACCACCAATTGTACACATTCAAACTTCACAAGCTTCAGATCTAGCAGATAATCGTCTAGTTAATGACCAGTTCCTCACTTCCTTACAACCAACTGAAAAAAGGCAGTTTTCTTACAGGAGTCTCAGCCGTCTGGATAGGAGGAGCGTACTCGGGATCACCTGGCTCTGCAAATTGACTTACAAATTGTGCCATTCCTAGTAAAACAAGAAACAGTAAATCTGACGCCTACATCAAATCACATAAAAACTAAACGATACAGAAAAATCAACCAAAAAAAAAAAATTCTCAAACTCGACCATACCAGTGTATGATGGACATTTTCTTTTCTCAGGAGGCGGCTTGAATCCCAAAGGAGGTCGAGGCTCAAAGAGTTTTAGTAGGTTAGCCGTCAGACCAGTTGGATGGCTTTGCCCAATCTGCAAAATCAATTTGAAATACAGCTTCAAGTACATATCAATATTTTGCATCAGCAAGGAAATTTAAGCTAGAAAATTGGCATTAGGCTCTGGAAAGGAGTGTGAATTCAATCGAGCACCTTCTGAGTTCATGGCTCGCACTTAAAAACACAGTGGAGGTTTATCTCAAAAATTAAACGCTATCACTCCGAATAGCGAAACTAACGATGACAATGGATACTTCACATGCAAAAAAAGATTCCAATTTTTTCCTCTTTAAAAAACCACTTTCAGACCACGGATCGAGCTAAAAATCACAGCGATTGGCACGCAGGAGCAGATAAAACAGAATCCTGGAATTCACGAGCACAGCAAGTCGAGCAGAAAGACAGACCAGTTTGAGCTGAAGAACGTTAGCGCGGCCCTGCGCCTTCGCGCGCCCCTGCACGGAGGCGTTCTGGTTGCGCATGAAGGGGTCAGCCATGGCGAATGGGATCTAATGCCGGCGAGCTAGGGCTTCCCGGACAAGATGAGAGGCAATTTCAGTCAGAGGTGAGAGAGGAAGTCGTGCATCGATTTCGATATGCGACCGTGGAGATCGCCAGATCGGCAAAGAAAAAAGATGTAAAATAGGTGAAAGTCTTCGATGGAGCAGTGAATCATATAAGTAATATTAATATAATTTATTTATTTAATTAAAATTTAACGTGTAATTAATAATTATATAGTACAATTATTAAATTTTAAAAATTTAAAAAAATAGAAAATATCATAAATAAATTACGAACTTTTACTAGAAATAATATATAAATAGTAAAAATATTAAAAATTTTAATAAATGGTAAGTCCTAATTAGACAAATAGATTAACGGTAAATTCTAATTTGACGAAAATATCACATCAGCATCACCGCTTTACTAAAAATTTTATCGTAAAATTGGGGTTTAGGGACAGTACTTATACGCCTGCGCAGTGGGCTTGACCTAGAATAGAGGCGTAAACGAGATAGTTCGATTCATGAGCAATTTGGATTTGGCTCAAGTTCATAAGTTAAATGAGACAAGTCATGCCTAATAATATTCGGCTTGTGAAATTTACGAGTCTAAGTAAACTTTTTGTTTTATATAATAATAATTATTATTATTATTTAGCTTTAGAAAAATTAAAAATAATAAATATTACTATCTCAAATTCTTATTTAAAATTATTGTTTCATTTTTTTACTCATTTGCAAAATTTTAATCGTAATTAACCATCCCCATCTTCCTCCTAGTCTTCCTCATTCTACGTAATTGACATAATGACCTTGCACTTGCATTATATTGTCTTTGTCAGCTTGACTCATGTGGGCTTGACGAGCTTTTATTTACTATAATAAGCTGAGTCCAAACTTAAAATATTGGGTTCAGCCAAACTCGAACCTAAGTCCGAACTCGCAAATCGCTAAGTGAGCCAAACTTAAATCTATAACGTTCAAGGTTGGCTCAGCTCGTTTACATGCCTAGGCTAGAGCGTCCCGGTCCAAGCTCGCGGACGACAAAGATCCCAAGTCGATTGGTTCATCGGTCAATTTCCGAGTCGATACCGAACCAGACTATCATGGATCAAAATCGATTAGGGGATGGTCTAGAAGGATGGCAACATAAATATCAAAATCAAAATTCTAAATTAAGTCAATACATTTCAAATTTTGATAAAGATGTTCGAATTAGACGAATCAAGATCGGTTAAATTTCTAAAGAGCAAACTCTGCGCGTAAAGAATCCCACAACACCGGCTTAATAATAAATGTCATTAAATGAAAAATAAGGATGTTACAAATGGTGTACAAGTTAATCTTTTCTTCCTCTCTTTTGTCCATACATTTTTACAGTTTCTGAGCTCAGAAAATGTCCTTTTGTACCCGAAATCGATGATATTTCTTCTCCTTAAGAACAGATGTTCGTGATGCATTGATCATGGCTTGTTCGACGAGTTGCTCGAAGAGGTCCCGAAGTCACTGCTCCCGAAGTCCTGGCTCGCGAAGGCCACCTCCCTGAACCTCTTCATGTCCGCGTTGTATGCAGAGGTGTCATAGTTCGAGCTCCCGTTTGCCAGATTGAACGCGGAGCTCTGCCCCGGCTTGACCCCTTCGTTCAGGTCATCCAGCGAGACGTCGCCTTCGAGCGCCCGAACTATCTGCATTTTCACGTCGTGAAAGTACACAGCTTATGACTTGCCATGACATTACGCAAAAAACTACTTTTTTGCAAATCTTCTGATATCAGGTATGCTTGAAACACCTATCCGATGCACAGCAAGTCCCGGCGTTCAAAAACCGGTTTGGGAGTCGAACCGGCTCAACTCAGTTTGGTACTATAAACTTGAACTAGAACCACTTCAAGAGGAAAATTGGATTGTTTTAAGCCGGCTCATTTAAGAAATTGGCCCATTTTCATATTTTTAAATAAAATAATTTGAACCGAATTGAACCAAAAGAACTTGTAGGGGTTCAGTTTGGTATTGTAAGCATAAACTAGAAACTCTTTAGGGGCAAACTGCATTGTTTTAAACCGATTCAGTTAAGAAATTAGCAAGTTAATTTTTCGAAAATAAAACAATTCGGTCAATTCGAACCAAAATAAACAAATTTGTTTATATTTTTTTTAAGCTCTTCCAAAATAAAACGGCTCGGTTCAGTCAATTGATATGAACCGATAAATTATATTATTATATCTAAGACAAGTTTGGTTCTATTCAAACAAGTTAGCAGATTTGATTACACTTAAAAATTAGCCGAATTGCTTTTCATTCTAAAAACTGAACTAAAATAGATCCCGTTCAGTGAGAACCGGTTCTCTTATCGGTTTGATCCTTACTTTTTCGGTTTTCCTGCACACCCTAATAGTATCACGCACAGAATATGTACGGTCTAGAATTTCCAAACCTGGCCCATCTTCGGGCGCTTCCTTGCAGAATGGCGAATGCTCGCACTAGCACAGGACACCATTCGAGCCATCTCTTGACGGTTATAGTTGCCCTCCATCTTGGCATCCACGAGCCCATCGTAGTTGCCTTCCTCCGAAGCGCGGCTCAGGAGCGGCCGAGCCTGATGCCCACATTACGTTTACGGATTATCAGTCCAACCCTCAGAACGAATCAAACTCGCAAAACGAGCCATTGCATATATTTTCTTTGTTTTTTCCTCTTTCGTTTCTCATGGATACTTACCCAGTCCACTAAGCTGTCTTCCATGGCGAAATTGTTATCGACCGGCCTTTTTCCGGTTATCAACTCCAAGAGCATGACTCCAAAAGAGAAAACATCAGATTTTTCGGTTAACTTGCCACTCGAAGCATACTCCGGAGCCAGATATCTGCAGGAAGAGCATGCACATATAGTTTTTTGACAATTATGCTCCGACTGCAAAGGAAACTTAACATAAAAGTCTTGCGATCGACAACTGAAAGCGCTTCATTACCCGAAAGTTCCCATGACCCGGGTCGAGACGTGGGTGTTATTGTCCGAAGAAAGTTTTGCCAGTCCGAAATCAGCCACCTATACACATAAGCAAGAAGCGATTACAGATCAAAGTATCGAAATAACAATGGGCATTGAAGCAAAAATATGTTATTGAGAGTACTTATCGGTCGAAGGAATACATACCATGGCTTCGAAGTTGTTATCAAGAAGAATATTAGCCGCTTTGATGTCCCGATGAATGATTTTCGGATGGCCTGCAGAAACACAGTTCAATTGTATTTTCAATGTGTGTCGATATGCGATGGCATAAGAAGTTTGGATTGATTGGAGATGTGGGAGAGATATCACTTACAGTCCTCGTGAAGATAGGCGAGCCCCTTAGCAGAACCGATCGCAATACGGAGTCGGGTTTCCCAGTCCATGATAGGCCGACCTTGTCCTGCCACCGCAGACAGCAATGTTAAACTCGGATGCTTCTTGGTAATGTGTCAAAACAAATTAACAAAAGAGAAGAAAAATGACAACTTACCGTGAAGGTGATATTCCATGGTCTTGTTGGGGACGAACTCGTAGACCAGCATTCTCTGGCTTCCTGCGATGCAGTACCCGACCAGAGACACCAGGTGACGGTGGTGAACCCGGCTAATGATCTCGACCTCGGCCTGGAACTCCCTCTCGCCCTGTCCGCTTCCTGACTTGAGGCTCTTCACCGCGACCTCCTTCCCGTTTGGCAGGACGCCCTTGTGCACGTATCCGAACCCTCCCTGGCCTATCAGGTTCTCCTGGGCAAACCCATTGGTGGCCATGGCCAGGTCGTCGTAGCTGAAGAAGTTGCTGTTGAAGCCGAGGGAGATCCCCGGGGACGGTGGCGGCAGCGGCGGGTGTTGACGTGGCCCTGATGATGAGTAGTTCATGTCCTGGCTGTTCATGGGCAGCGGAGGCTGTGGCGCCAGCCACATCCCGCCGGGCGGCGGAGTTGGCCTTCCGTTTGGGGTGTTGTGCCAGTTTGGATGCTGTGAGCTGGGGTAATACTCGCTAGCTGCATCGATGGATAATAGGATTATTTATTTGCACATTTTTTTATTAGTAATTAGACATTACGTATCTAAAATGAATTAGCTACACTCAGCATAACATATTGGTTCACCCAAGCTATAACTAAAAAATCAAGCCGAAAAAATTAATCGGATCGCTCGAATGGTTCGCTTAATTACTTGATATGATTGAGCTGGTAAATTGTTGTTAAAAGAACTAAACCAATTTTCTAGATTAATAATTAAAAAATTAACACTAAAATTTAGGTTTGTAAGGATTCTACGGTTCGATCAATTAATTTCAAACCGAACCAATTACATTTTATTAATTGAATTATATTTTTTTAAATGAAAATTTATTAACAAGTTAACCGAGCGGGAAAAATCCGTTTTATATAATCCAATTACTTTGAGATAAAATGGTTATAAATTGGACTTAATATACTAAATCAAACCGAACCGAACCATCAACATCAAAACGAAACTCTAAATTCACGTCTTACCTTTACGCCCAACGGAGGGATCTGATCCATGGTAGTTCATGTCACCGCGCCTCTTCCTCCTCTTCTTTGTGCAACATGCAACGCAAACTGCAACCAGGAGAAGAGCCAGCAGGAGTACCCCGACGGAAACCCCGATGATCAGCGGCAGCTTCGAAGATGCCACTGAACTAGAGCTTGAGTCGGTCGTGGGAGGAGGCGGTGGCGGTGCTATGGCTTTTGCGGAGGGTGTCAATGAGGAAGAGGAAGAGGAAGAGGACTGTGGCGGAGGGGGAGGGGCTGGAGAGGAGGTGGATGACGAACCCCCTGAATTGTCGTCTGAAGGGGGCGGAGGAGGGGAGGAATCTCCCCCGTCATCCTCCGCGGGAGGAGGCGGGGGCGGCGAGGACTCGGATGGCGGGGGAGGGGACTTGGTGGAGTCGGATGGTGGCGGAGGGGAGGAGTCGGTATCGGAAGGGGGCGGGGTAGTCGTTGAGTCCGGCGATGGAGCAGCTGAGGTGGCCATTGGCAGCACCGACCATGAACTGCCCGCGATCCCGATCGCGGGTCACTCCACCGGTCCTCTCCGGTAAGTGGTAACGGGCGACAAAACCTAAAAACCACCAGAGAAAACGACACAACATAATCAAGGTTGTTACTATCGGGGGGGTCGGATCTAAGTCAGATTAATGCGGGCGAGCAACTGGAGACTGAGTACCAATTGACAGAAGATCCCATTCTTGAATTCCGATTTTTTTTCTCGTTTTTTGCAATTTTATCACGAGGAAAAATCGTTGTTGCAGAGGAGATGTCAAAGAACTGAAGCATTTACCTGAAGGAAGAGGAGCGGTGGAGGGGTTCTTCTCAGAGCAAGGAAAGGGAAAAACTGAAGCATTGTGATGAATTCACCCTAAGAAAGGGCAATGGAAAGAGAGAGACGGGAGCTATCTGTAATTTCGACAGCTCGAATGATGTCTCTCGGTTTGATCAGTTATTACCGTTAACAATTCATGGCGGAGATATTCTTACCAACCTGTCATTAACCATAAATTTAGCAAAACGTTATCTACAAAACCAAGTTAAATTTAGCAAGTGTGTCTATTTTTTTTTTATAAAATATTAGTTCTATTCTATTATCACAATAACATGATGAGAAAATAACAGTGACATTAATTTGATTATCAATAATTATGACAACTATTTTGATAAGTACGTAGTTTGATCGGTGTCATTACCTTTGTCTTAGCATGAACGAATCCAAGCCCATCCTAGCCAATGTTACTCCCCGGTATCTGTCCTGCTGATCAATCAAGGGTACGACTGATCTCCTCCACCCACGAGTTGCAGCAGTGCAAACAGCTGTGGGATAATCAATCAATCTCCAACGACTAGCAACAAAGCACAAACGTATGAAATAGTTTACTGAAGTAAACACAGGATAGAATCACGTAACCTACCACTTCATTTCCACTGCAAGGAGAGAGGACATATGGAATGGAAGCCGAGAGAGATGAACATCCGGTGACATCTGCAAATATGAGCAAGGAACACGTAAGGAAAGACAATTTGTCATCTTTTACCTGAAGAAGCATAGCCTGGGCTCAAAGGACAGAGAACAATTGCCTCGCTTGACATATCAACTATGGATGATTCTGAGGAGAGGGGTTCCCTGAGGAATGGTCCAGCCTGAGGAGAGCTAAAAATCGTTGTCCTCGTCGAATGGGAGGTTTTTCCTCTGGTGCACCTTGGATAGTTCCTTCTCTACTTCCTTGACCTTTCTTCTCAAGAACCCTGGCAGTCAACTTCCCAAATATTCACCTTTGCGTCTAGAAGTTGCCATGGCACCTGCATTATCTGAATGTTTGGAATATGTGATTGCAGACCACATTAGAGGGTGCAAAGTACTACCGGCTTCAATGCGGATATGGGTTGATTTCTCTTCGGGGATTATTAATCAGTCAGTTCTTAGCGTTTCTTTTCAGGCCATGGGCCTACTCCTGGTACAAAGAGAAGAGTATGAAACCCTCCATAAAGAAATTTTGCTTCAGCAGTGAAGAGATGCTTCAATCAAGCAATTCCATTTAGCTTTCACTGATAAGGTAACAAGGATAGCATCGGATTTACAACCATGGAAGTCCATAAAGAGAACGCTGAGATTCACAATTCACATTTGAACAAAGCTAAAACAGTTTCCAGATTCCTAAACATGGTGCAAATCTCAAGCATCCCCACACCAACTCCCATTTCAACTCTCGTTTGGGTTCTCACCTCGTTTCACCTCAGGATATCCCGCCACTGGTTTCGCTTGCTTCATAAACCGAGATTTCAAATCTGAGCTCGATGAAGCCGAGGCCCGAGGTAACCAGGGAACTGAATTTGTGCCCAAACTCAACGTATGACCTGACTTCAGTGGACTAGCCACACCCTTTGGGTCCATTTCCTCTTTGTCGAGCTCTTTACCCTTCAAGGGGACCTCCTTCACATCTATTTCCATTCCACTGGAATGAATGACACCTGAAGGCTGAAAGGAAAGCCAAGGCTGACGGAAACCGTGCAACTGAGGCTGATTTGATGTGTCAAGGGTCCCGCTTAGGCCACTTCTAAATTCCGAATCCTCTCTGCTCCGGCCAAGTTCAAGGCCCTCAGTGGGTCTGCCAGGATTGGTCTCGGGCAGCTTACCATCTCTCTCTGATGAAGTCAAATCGATTGTTTCTGATTTTGGTTGCAATGATGACGACCGGTTGGAGGCGATAGCTGTTGTTGGGAAAGCCTTCTCGGGGGGCACAGCCGGTGTGTAATTAGAAGGGAGAAGGTCATCCCAGTTCTCGAGCAGCTCCTTGTAGACCTTCCGGAGGGTGACCTCTGTGAGGCCTGTCACTTTGCATATCTCTGCCTGAGTCTTCCTCTTGTCCTCAAGCTGGCAGGCAAGGTAGATCGCAGCCGCGGAGATGCTTATCGGGTTCCTCCGTGTGCAGAAGCATTTGTTGATTACAACTTCTCCTATATGAGTCGCTAGCACCTGGAGTCAACCATGTATAAGAGAATGATAAGAGCAAGATTCTAGTATCTTTCCTTTTACTAGTTCATTTAATCTATCACATAACCAACAAAAAAGGACAACAGTTCAAGGATACTTCAATAAACTCTGAAAGACATGAATCTTCCCAATTCATTAAATTACCCATCATGTTTATGAATCTAAGTTTTTTCAATGCATCAACTTTGTCCATTACAATAATGTCCATTAGTTTCAATTTCTTCAAGACCAACAAGCCAAATAAAAGGTTCAATAGTCGTTTAATCGAGATCACACCTGGGCTGATTTGTTGAGTTGGAGGAGAGAACAGAATCTTGGCATGTGGACTGAGATCGAATTGCTATTAATTGGCTGACTTAACTGAAGGGCCTCCCCGAGGATCTTGATATACTTCCCAATTTCTTTCTGTGGAACATTTGACGCAATAGAGATTTCCTGGGCATTAAATTTTAATGTTAACACAAACTGCAGTTGTCTTCAATTCCTACTAACATTCGGTGGGTGACTGACCACAAAGATCAACTGCGAACTCGCTCATGCAAAACAATTACAGGGAGAGTACTCCCAAATGGCAAAAGAGAGATCATTATCCTCCAGCATGGGAACCAAAGTCAAGAAACCTCAAAAATTTTCCTAGCAATATAAACAGAAAGTTGAAGCGAGAATTCAATTGGAGAACTGAAAAGAAACAAATAAGCATACCAGGAAAATAAAGTGCAATCACCGGAGCAATGCGAAATCAGACTGGGCTTAAAATCATCAAGCAAGCAAGCACGCACGCTCGCACATAATCCCGCTATCAAACACAGAAGGGAATAGACTCTGCAATTCGCAAAGTGCTGGAGAGAGGGAAACATAAACAAACCATGCCCAGAGAGACCAACACACCCATGTTTAAGGACTAACAGCAAATGCGGGACATCAAGTCTTCCGACCATTGACGGATCGAAGGATCTGATGCTGAAAATATCATTTTTCCAAATGATTTTTGCATATTCTTTCATCAAATTAAAGTTCATCGGATGAACCACATAATGATATACTACCAAGGGCAAGAACATAACGCCACGATAATGGATAAATATATAGAATTTATCAATACCATCAAAAGCTCGATAACGTAGAGTTGAAGAGAAGAAGAATAAAGCAGGTGATATTAAAGGGGAAGAAGTTTTACTTGCAGGGTCCGGGGCTCTTGCGCCTCTCTGATGGCCTGAACGAGAGCGGCAGTAGCCAGAGCCTCGACGCTCCGGTTCCTTAAGCAGGTGGCCGAACAGCAATCCCTAAAAAGCTTAAAGGCGTGCTCCGATATATAGTAATCCAGGCCCAAAATGGACGCGACGTCGACGATCTGCATGTAGGCCCGGAGGTTGTCTACCGCCACAGGCGAGGATGCGGGTGCGGAGGGATTGGAGGACTCCAATATCCGCTCGAGCTCGGCGAGGTAGCCGGAGAAGGACAGGGAGGACCGGAGGGAGAGTGGACGGTGCTCGAGGGACCAAGTGGAGAAGGCGGTAATGAATCCGGTAGGCTCGAAGGGGTCGGCCTCGGCATCGTACCCGGCAGCGGAGGAGAGGTTTAAGGCAGAGGGTTGGGCCAGGTCGGAGGTGACCAGGGGCAGAGGGTTGTCGTGGGCTCGGAGATGGAAGAGGTGGTGGGGATAGTGATGGCGCTCCTCGACGACGCGGCCGCAAGAGGCGCACTCGGTGATGGAGCGGCCGCTGCTCGTGGTGGCGCACCGCCCCTGAGCCGCCGAGCAGTACGGGCACTTCATTTTCTCTACAACCCTACTCCGACTTCGGTCCGTTCGGCGCCTGCTCAGCTCTGAATGAAAAGTAACTCCTTTTAAGATAGTGGGCTTCGGCCCGTGGGCCGAGCCCAGTAAGGAAACTTACGTGGTGGGCCATGGATAAATCCTGCATTCATTTTCCCGTAAGGCGATATATATTTATCATTTTTTACGGTTAAATCCTATAAATTCGAAAACAATCAATTCAGTTTTACATAATGAGTTCTGTTACACCTTCAGTCCATATCGTCACTCTTTTGCTTACGTGAACTTCACACCGTTAACAGTTTCGTTAACAGAACAATAACATTTTACACTGAAAGTATAACGGAATTAATTTTATAAAGTTTAATTAGTTATTTTTAAATTTATAAGATCTAATTACTAAAAAAATAAATGTATAGAACTTCTAGTATTATTTTACGCTTTCTTCATTCGTTTAAAGCAATCGTGGCCTTTCACTTGATTTTCCCAGACTGTCCTCGCCTGGACTCCCGAAAGTCCGGAAGACAGCCTGAAGTAGGGACAGGATTCGGGGCTTTTCCGTCAAAGAAGAAAAGGTGAAACGTGGAGTATCCTCGCCCGTCTCTATGGAAGAGAAGAATATATGAAGAGTAGGACGAATATTGTCGGGTCCGAACCTTCCATCATGGTGGAGTGGACCGTCTGCTAAAATACCAACTTTCCGATCAGACGGTCAGGGATGTGCCGACTGGCAGCCACCTCCCGAAGATAATATATAATATTTTTAACGTTGATGGACGTAATTTGAATTTCTCTCTGAATCTCTCTCTCTCTCACACTGAATTAACATTTTAAATTCCAACCTTACAAGAGAAAAATCTACGAATTAGGAGAGTTTTACGGTATACTCTTAATGGACCAATTCATCTCGAACTGAATTAGTTAGAATTTATTAATTTTTTTAATACCAGTAGTGCAGATCGAAAAATAGTTTTACACCGTAAGTAGACCAGCTCGAATACGAATAAGTAAAGTCCATCGAATTTCTTAATATATAAAAAGGAAAACTCCATGGTCCAGTTATTGGATGATTATTATGTAAAAATAAGATTGCAAGTTATTAATTTTTAAATTTAAATTATTATTTGCATACTTTTAAATTAATTTTTTTAAAAGGGTAAAATTCAACGTTAATCTATGGCTCTACTCCTTATCTCACGTGCGATCTGAGATCCGTCTTCTTCCGGGTCCTAAATTTCACTTCCTATTCACTTTACACTCTGTAGTCTAGAGCAATGTAATTTACACCCCCAAGGTTGATCAAAACCTGATTTTCGCACTGATTGCTGAACTACAACATCAATTACATGCACATGTTTAGTTCAAGCAAAGTACGGGTTGCCCATTAGCTGGCCAACTCCCTGATAAGTTTGGTGTTCCACTTGCTGCTACAGTAGTTGAGGTTGCTGATGCTTTTTACTGGTATATAGAGTTCTTCATGCATATCAATATAGGGAATTTTATAATCTTTTAGCTACTGCACATCTTTTATCTGCTCATTCTGACCAGGTTATTTGGATTGCTTCGGGTCAAACTAAGTTCTCTGTTACTGGTGCTTGGTCTCAACTGTAACACCGTGTTGCTCGAGTCCCCTAGCATAGGCTTGTTTGGTGTGGGAGTTATGTGCCCCGTCACAGCTCATTAGCTGGCTTGCTATTCAAGATAAGCTGTACACTCTTGATCGAATTGGTTCATGGGGTATTGAGGTGGATTTTTACTATTTCTTCTATCGATCTGCAGCTGAATGTAGAGACCGCATATTCTTTTCTTGTCCATTTACTGAGCATGTATGGGGAAGGTCTCGGAGACTCCCGGCTACTCTCGTTCGTGTGGTGGTTGGACAGAGGAATTCTTATGGATGTGTCAACATCTTCAAGGATGTGTTATCCATCTTATTCTCTTGAAACTTGCTTGGAACACTTCCATCTCTTACATTTGGAAGGCTCGAAATGACTTGAAAAATGAAAAGGGTGCTTTTCCAATGTATGTTGTTTGGAGTTCTACCCGACAAAGCATTTACTGTCAGTTACTCGTGTGTTGGTAACTTTAGAGTTAAGATAGTTATTGTTTCTCAGGGGGAGTTGCTTTTTCAATGGGATGATAGAGGCTTGTGATTGAATCTGTGTTTTGTCGGGCAAAGTTTTAGGCCCTTTTGAGTGGGTCATTTGTATGAGGGTTGAATGTTTTGACTTTGTACTTCAATACTGTAATATTAATAAGAGTACGACTATTTTGCATCGAAAAAGTATGATTTTTACTTTAAAAGCTTTGCATCGTAGCAGACCCACAATTAAAAAAACATTTGATAGTACGGGCAGTGATCTCAAACCTTGTAAAGCATTTGTCATTAACATTTCCAATGTTAAGGTAAATACGAATGTGACAAGGGAGGACAGACAGACACACACTAACTATAGAGGGGTGCAATCGCGCACCAATCTGAAGTTTTGGGATCCAAATAGGGTTAACTGTTAATATGGGGTGATATTGATAATAGAAAGAACTTTTACGGTGCAAAACCAATTTGTCCCTTTGCGGAGGATAAACGAACCCGGCCTTTGCGTTTGGTAGAGACAAGACAACAGAGAAGTTCGGAGAGACTGGAGGTGGGAGACGAGAGAGAGCACGAGAGGCTCGTCGTAGCTGTCACCGGACATCTTCGGAGCTTCCTCGAGCTCGCGGTTTAAGGTCTGGTCTTGAAGCTCACTGCCCTTTCCTGTCACGGCACTGCTGGTTAATTCTCGTCCTCAGCACCTTTGCGGAGAATCCAATGCCCGCCGATTTCCATTTCTGCTTGCATTTAGAGCTCCGATGCAACTGTTCATTGCGTTCGCGTATGGTTTAGTGGGGATTGATTATATATTTCCTCAACTTTTCTTAATATATTTCACCAGTTCAGGACAGGAACAATTTGCCTTGAAAAGATCAGCTATTTAAGGGAATTCCTTGTTTCTTTGTCGCTTTTGCAGTCTTGGCTTATTGCAATGGATTGATATGCATGTAGTTGTTGCTCAAGGTATTGCCTTTTGTGGCATATGATAATTATAATTCTTCCTTGCACGGGATGGCACGATTTATTGGCCGTGTGAAAGGTTACTGCCATAACTTGTCTGGAGAGCATGAGACTGCAGAACCGCAATACGTTGAAGTTCATTTTCAAAATTGATGGCTATGAGTGACAATTTTGATCTTCCAGGGACGGGATGAAACTAGGAAGAATTTTAATTCCATAGGGAGACGTTGTACCCTCTTACTTCTCTCTCTATGTGCTCGGGCTTTTGGTTTTAAGGATGGGAATTTTGTCTGTAATATCTATGCTGTTCTTTCTCTATTTCAGGTTCACTAGGAGTAATGATATCTAGCATTCGACTTCTGGAGTTCTCTGACGGGTGCATTGAGTTGCCAATTCCAGTTCCAAGTCACTACGATGCCATCCTTAGCTCTTTCAAGGCTCAACACTAGTATTTATTCCAGTTTCCGGAGAGCATTTGGTACCCAACAATTTCTCCCTTGCTATTCTGTTGAACTTCGTCTAGGACCAAGTAAACTTCTCTACTCCCCTGGTCTATCCTCCGAAGCTGTCCCTATCCCGCTAAATTGCTCCCGAAGGTGGAAAGCTATGGCTGCCTCTGGTTCCAAAGCCTTCTCTGGAGACATTTACATGGATGGATTAGTATCAAGCTGTGGAAATGCAGTTGACTTCACCAAACCCACTGGTGTTTTCTTTCGTGATCATACTCCCAGGAGTTTCCATAAAGCTAGTCTAAGTTTGAGGAGACGAGAGCCTTCTAATGCACGTCTAGTCTACGGATATTCAATATATGATGTGGTATGGAGAAATGGAAACTTCATTCCAGTGACTGGGTCCCGCCAAAGAAATATCCGAGTTGTGCCATCTGCTCAGTATTCTGGTGGGGCTGCTCAAGATATCTCGTTTGATGGCAGCTCTCATGATGATCTTCCTCCAAGATCAGTTGGCCAGTATGTTCTCTTTTCTCACGTTGCATGGACTTTAATAAGTGAATCTGTATAATCATTTAGATTTTAACACATCTTTTATTATTTACTCCTATTTATGTTTATTCTCTTGTTATAAACTGTTTGTGTCATTGTTGGGACAGTATATCTAGGTACTAGGTGGATATTCACTACAGAATTTACTATGAAATTTCTTTTTAGATTGGGGATTATAATAAAAAGGCTCTGTATTCTGGTCATGTTGGAGGAGAATGAGAATGCCAGAGCATGGTTGATAACAGACATTTTCCATTTTCCGATTTGGTGGAGAGACAACACGGTTTGAGATCCTTTTTCCTGGCTGTACAGAGAACAAAAGTTAGCTCTTTTTGTTTTTATGACACATAATGTCGTCTGAGATACAATCCAACTAATCTTTGCCTATCCCATTGTTTTGAGATTAAACAAAAAGCTGGAAGGTCCGTTTCGGATGAAGCATAATGGAATGGGGGTTAGATCTCACTTGATGTCACTGGAAGTTCTACAGTTGAATAGATAAGAAGTGTAATTGATTGACATTTCGTTCTCTCTAACTCGGGGTTGGGAAATTTTACAGTTGTCCAAAACCACATACATTTATAGAAATTTGGATCAAGGGTAACGTTTTGGTGAAGTTGGAACTAGAATTTTAAATACGAATCTTGGTGTAGTTAGAAGTCTGAATACGAATGATTCACGCTTCTTGATACGATGGTTTCTCTATAATGCTTTTTATGGTTGCACCATCTTGGGACCTTCAAGGGGGAATAGAGAATAGTTCTCCAAAACCAGATAGACCTTAAATGTTCCACAATCAAAGCAGGGTAGCGAAGTCAAAAGCGGGCACTTTGTCGCTTAAGCGAATGAAGCGAAGCGACAGAAGCTCTCATCGCTTCAGCCAAGGCAAAGCATAGCGCCTTCAGCAAAGCATGTTTTAGCACGCTCTCAGTGAGCTTTTCTTCTAGGCGCAAAGCGCTCGCTTCTGTGCTTTAGTGAAATTCATCAATTTGGATCGAATTATTTACGAGTGGGTTGGCCAAAGTTGAGCTCACCCACCTATTATTTGTAACAAAAGAATAAAACAATTAAAAAAGCAATTAGGACCTTGTTCTTCAGTCTTCCTGCAAATTTCATTTGTTTTTATAACTTTCATCTCGCATTCTATCTTGAATTGCTCGTTTTGTTATTTTCCTACTTTAATAGCTAGTTTGTTTGATGGATTATGAACTTTAGTTTAGAATTGCTAATTTATTCAATGAGAATAATAGATATAATGCTCCTTTTTTAAGATGCACCTTGCTTCATTGAAGCGAGCGCATTTTTTGCGCTTTGCGCCTCAGGCGACACAGGACCCTTTGCGCCTTGAGTGCGCTTTACGCTTTTAACAACCTTGAAGCAGGGTATAATTCAAGTTGTTCCATTTCTTTTTGCTCCTGACTTTATCCTGTCTCTAGAGATGTTGCAGGGAGCAAGGCGCTGAAGTTGCTTTCGGGATCATGTTGCTTGCCCCACCCTGATAAGGAAGACAAAGGTGGAGAAGATGCCCATTTCATATGTGAGGATAAGCAAGTCATTGGTGTAGCAGATGGCGTTGGTGGCTGGGCAGATGTTGGAGTTGATGCTGGGTTATTTTCACGGGAACTCATGGCTAACTCAGTAACCGCAATAAACAATGAGCCCATGGATTCAATTGACCCTGCAAAAGTGCTCGAGAAAGCTCATGCCAGCACGAAAGCCAAAGGTTCCTCTACTGCCTGCATAATTGCCCTCACGGAGGAGGTATGCTCGTGTTTTAGGTGCTTGCATGACCTGATTTTTGGAGCTATATCTCTCCATTGCAATCTGTAGATTGCTTTTGCACACCCAGGATATCTAGCTTGAACTAGGGAATGATGTTTAAATATGCTGGTTGTATGAGACAGTAAAAATCTGTACTGCTTGCTTTTTAATTAACTATGACCAGTTAGAGTGAGCAGAATTTCCATTGAACGTGCAACCAATTCTGCTTTCCTGGTAATATATCGTGCAGATGAAAGCTGTCTGGAGTGGTTTTAGGGACTGGGTTTGCATTGACTTGTGTATATTTTGGACTCTTCATAATTCTAGAATGTTCTTCAATTAAAAAAGTGAGTCATTTGAGGCTACCATTTCTGCCTTCAGGAACTGAAGCCAGAATTTGCAACTTACTTTGGCCTTTGAGAATAACAAATCATGTTCTTCTTGTCTTTCCACCATGTTAGGGTCTTCATGCTATTAATTTGGGTGACAGCGGGTTCATTGTGATCAGAGATGGGTGTACAATCTTTAGATCCCCAGTACAGCAACATGGCTTCAATTTCACATATCAGCTCGAGAGCGGCAACACTGGTGATCTACCGAGCTCTGGAGAGGTCTGTCATCATTTCCCCCTTTCTACCTACTCCTACTTTCACAAAGTGCCATCCATGTTCCTTGTCTGCTAAGGATAAAGGGGTATTGAAAAATAAACAGCTTGTGGAGCTGCTATTTAGCAGCATAGTCTTTTGGTTTCAGAACCTTTCGGTGGCAGGTTTGGTTCCAAGCATGTTTCCAGTTGTGTGCCTTTGAGAAATGTTGGTTGAAAATGTCCTCGTATGTAAATACTTTGGAGTCTTAAGTTTAAACCTGGAGTGACAGCTAACACGTTAAATTTTGCAATGAAGTCGGTTCAGAGATAATCTTTTGTGACTGTCTTGCTTCGGACCAAACACTGCAGGTCTTCAAAATCCCGGTTCTCCCTGGAGATGTTATCGTCGCAGGAACAGATGGGCTGTTCGACAACCTCTACAACAACGAGATCACCGCCATCGTGGTTGATGCGGTCAGTTCAGGTCTAGAGCCTCAGGCCACAGCCCAGAAGATTGCTGCCCTTGCAAGGCAGCGAGCAATGGACCGGAATCGGCAGACCCCGTTTGCCACTGCCGCTCAGGAAGCTGGCTTCCGCTATTACGGTGGCAAGCTCGACGACATAACAGTGGTGGTCTCATACATTTGCTAGCTCGCTCGCTCCTTCGAATCTGTTAGATCCTCAACTCTCCTCATCGAGGCAAGTTCTACGTACTCGGTACTGTTCTATTGCTTTCAGTTTTGTTGTATAACCTGTTACCGGGATCAGAAAACCTGGGATGCACCCGTGCGCCATGCGAAGGCGATGTTTTATCAAGAGCTCTCGTTCTTTGCAGTGTTTCTCTGGCTTCATTTGTTCCTTTAGGGTGAGCGTAATTGCAATGAGAAAAGATCAAATGGAAATCAGTTCTTGACTTGTCTCTTCTTTCTTCTAGTACATGACCTTAGGAGATTCCGAGTATTAATTGAACTCATGAACACCATGTCGAGTCTATGGATCAGATAATTGCATCTGCAAGCGCATGTGTAAGCGGTCCGACCAATGGTTACATGTGCAAAATGGAGATTGAACATACGATCCCGTGAATTACTACTTAAAGAGGCATGTATATGCACGTTCTGTTCGACTGAACTAATATGAGATTCTCTCTCCCAATATCGAATGTGCAAGACATGTAAGATTTTCCTTTTTCTCGATCTCAGTTGCCTATGATGTCTTTGCTGCTGCTTCTTTGATATACATGAATGCCACGAAACAACATTTTTGACTTGTTCGACGTGCGATGGTTAAATTGTTGTGAGCGGACTATAATCATGCTTTTAATGACAACTAAGACTGCCGAGTCTATCAGCTTAAGGCGCTTGGATATTATATCATTAATATTAGTGAGTTTTATAATAAGTTGAGTCCATTAACAAAAAAAAAAAAATTTCATTTATTATGAGGCAGTAATTAATTTTTATATAAATTTAGATTTTATATCTTATATGACCGACGTGTATTTAACGTACAAGATTACGCATATAGTATTTCAAAGCAATACAAACGTGAAATAAACAACCGGAAAATTATTATGAATATATTAGCAAACCTCAAATTACTCTATTGCCCCCACCCCCAACCCAATCCCAATAAAATTTTACAAACAAATTTGCCTGAGTATATGTCCCCAGCCAGACATCAACTGACTGGCCGACCGTTACAATTACGTGAGAATCTAAGTTACAGTTGCAAAGGGCAGCAGCGTTTTGACAGGTGTAGAATCAGTGAGAGAGAATCTATTAGGCTTGATCTCAAAGTTTAGCCTAGTCAAAGGTAAATCTTCTACGCCGAACGTGAGAACCGCATCGTACCACAAACATCCTCGTCTTTCATTCTTCGTCCGCTCGAGACTGACCTGTGCCGGAGTTCTTTTCCAGGGCAGCCACAGCCTCAGGCCCGCAAAGCCGTGTTAGTTCCTCCTGTTTTCCCAGAGAGTAGAAGTTTACAGCTATGCTGGAAGAGCACTGAACTTGCAATTCTTCTTAAATAACGTATAACTACCTTAATAGAACTGTTCTCAGACGCAAGTTTCTCGCATTCATCGGACAGCCGCTGCATCTCTTCTTTGAGACCGTCATTTTCGCTAATTAGTGTCTCCACCCGAGCTTGAAGTTCTTCACATTCAGCCTGGGTGAACGAGGAAATGTAAAACGCAAAAGATTATCCATAATTGAAAGAAGATAACTCTGGCTGGACCGAATTAGATGCCAATAGGACTTTGGAGGTTGATTTACAGGTCGAGGAAGATAGATGGATCAAGTCAATACATACCTGCTTTCGTAGTCTTGACCTTCTAGCCGACTCTCTATTGGATTGCTTCCTCCGTTGTCTCTTAAGTTCGCGCTCGTCCTGTTTAGGAATGAAATCGATCAAGACAACTTATCAAAGACATCTTCTCTTTCACCAAAATAACAGAAGAATCACAAGGGAAACAAGTAGGATGGGATTATTGGTTTCCTTTTCAGGAGCCTCAGACATGCATACTAGGATTCTTCTAGTACACCAGATGTTTTTCTATTAACCATATGAAAGGAGGGAACAGGGACAAATGTTGTCCACCAACTCTGGTCCATGGGGCAAATGTAAAATCTAGTAGGAAAGCTGTGTGAAGCAATCAAAGGTGAATAAACTATCTGGAGCAACCGAGCAAGTTCCTTACTTGAATCCATTGATCTGACATCATTCCACCAGGCACCATAGCTGATGAAGCAGTTTTCGGTCTCATTTTAGCAGCTCCAGCAGCAGGGGATGAGTTCCACAAGTCCATCCCTATGTTAAGGCTGGTTGCTGGCCCAGAGTTCACAGGCTTACCGGTCACAGAGGCTTGAGCATTCGTCCCAGCTGCACTGTTCTGTGCAGTGCCACCTGAAAGAGCCATTTCTATGAGAAAAGAGAGCACATGAAGACACGAAGAAAAGCGGAAACAAATAGATATCTGAGCATCTGATAGAAGACCCCTCTCTTACTTGCTCCAAATTCCTGAAAAGAACAAAAATCACACAGTGGAGACTGTTAGACATGAGGCTGGGAGTTTGATACCAAAAAAATAGATGCCGAGATATGCTCAAATTAAATACCTGTTGATTGTTATCCTCATTAGCATCTGAAGAATCATCACTGCCGCTTTCCCCACTGACGCAGACAATCAGAACATATAATTCAGTCGCATAATTATCCCGGTACAAGAGAAAATTGTTCAGAAACTGAATATCTGTCTGAGGCTATAGACAGAACTTGAAAAGGACTAACAAACCTATGTGAAACACCATCGTTTCCCGAGCCCGAAGTCGCTTTTACACCATCTCCAACCTTGTTCCCACCTGAACCTGCATCTTCTGCAGTTCCCTTGTTCTTTTTAGATGAGGCACCATCTCTCCCATCAGCACCCTTTCCTATCACCTCGCTGTTGTTGGGAGGCGCTGAACCTGGGGTCTGCAAAGGCAAAATGGAACAGGTTAAACCCAAAGATTTCACAAGGTAATTTAAGAATTATATTGGACGGAACACAGCTTGAATCGAAATGTTTATTCTCTTACCATAGTCATATTGGGATGAGCATAAACTCCTCCAGCAGGGTATATGGCAGGGTATGGAACAGGAGTTCCATACGGCGGCATCAGAGGATGCTGCGAAATTGCCAGCAGAAGAACGATACATGTAAGAACTGTTTTTGGGTTAAGCCTGAAATAAAAATCCTTCTTCAAAATGGCAACCAATCATAAACATGTAGCTCACTGTAAAAGGGTTGTTTACCTGGCTACCCCAAATATAAGGGTGGGGAGTCGGGGATGCAACTGTTGAAGCAAAAAAGGGAGGTGGAGTAGCACCAGCACCATAATAGGCCTAGAGGAAAACATGGGGCTGTAAGTTCATGTATATTTCAGATAGTTGTAAATTATCAAGCTGCAACTACATTTCTAGAGAACCTGCATGGGACTTGACCAATCGGGATATGCAGCCGATGTAGGTATTTCCTGAAAAACCACAGAGGAGAACTGAGACAGATCCATGGGGGGGAAGAGAGAGAGAGAGAGAGAGAGAGAGAGAGAGAGAGAGAGAGGACCACAAGAGGAGATTCTAAAGGATAATTGAGAAAACACCTGAGATGACGAAGCAGGTTTAGATGATTTAGAAGCTGTAGTCTCTTCGCCTGTTCCCATCTAGATTTTTTGGCCAACAAAACTTTGATTAGAGGTTGTCAAATCTTTCTTTCTTTCTGAAGGTTGTGAAGCATCAGCATTCAAAGAGAAGGCTTCAGAAAGCATGCATTTTTGTAGATTAAATTAATTACTTTAGTTTATATGGTAAAACTAGCAGCCATTCTTCCTTAAAAAATTAAGTAGAATAAGGCATTAGTATAGACAGAACTTATGTTTTCAGAGTACTGAAATGATGGAGTTTACAGGGCCAGGAAAAAAGTGGAGTTTACTATCATGAAGGATAAAATTCAGAAACATCGGGAATTGCTCATATAAACATGCAATTTACTCATAAATCAGATGCATCTCACAGTGACCAACTGACCAAGTTAAAAAAACTGATTTCTAGATGGACATATTATACTGGTTATACACCACAATAACAAATTTGAAAAGAAACATATAACAAAAATCCAGATGTTTCAATAGCTTTGACAAATAGGTTCTCTCTAAACAAAGAACATTTTCCATGAGAAGCAAGAGCAATAGTTAGCATCCAACAGGATATTTAGACAATGGACAGAATCCAATTACATTGAACATACTCGATGCTTCTATCAGGTCCATGTCCTTTTTCTCCATTGATAACCACATGTTTGCTTGTTTTATTTGTCATGCTTATAACACTCAATTTAAAGAGCAAGCTACTTATTTGCTTGTTCTGTATGACATGCTTACAGCATCCAACTGAAAGGGCAGACCATTACCCAAGCCATCGTTATTAAACTTTCAGAAATTTAATCCTAGTAACCCCAACAGCCTTGAGATCATAACTGATTAACCTCATGTTGGTTAGGTACAACAACAAACCATCATCAAACCTAGTGATCATTTATCAAAGGTATTTTCAGATAACAGAGAAGGGCCATTATGCACATAAAATTATATGGACTGGCATGATAAGTAAAATAATGTGGCGGCCATTTCATCTAACAATTTTACAATTTGAAACTTCTAATAAGGGTCGAGCAAGAGAATCAATAGAGTCCTCCAACTTTAGACCAGGAAGTAGGCAGCAATTAACCCAATATAGCCATCTAAAAGAATCTATGAGAGAGAATATACCTTCCCTACAGATAACACCGGACAATACTACCATTTACTCAAACTCTTGGGTACATCCCTTGCCCCACCCTCCTCCCGACCCGGTTATCTGTTTTCAAAAGCAACCTAATGAGGTAGACTGGCTTATCTACATCCTTAAAAAGGTGCAGATGCCCAAAAGAGTTTTCTACATTAAGTCACTAACTGACATTTCCAAGACACTTGAAACATAAATAAGGTATAATCTTTTTACTTCACATGACAGGAAGACTAAATGTACCCAAACAAAACACTTGAATTCCCATGAATGCCCGTCAAGGACACTCCAAATACTCTTCTTATTGAATCCCTTCAACAATATGAAAAAAGGGAGGCAACTGAACAGGTGTCACTAGACTAGAGTTTTAACTTCGTCCCAGTAATGATCATTAAGAGCTACAGCATCAATTTCTAAAAAACTCATCAATCCCAAGTTGCTGTTCAAACAGGAAATAAGATCTTACACAGTCAGGTGCCATAGCTACCAAAAACCCAGTAGGACCATACAACTAGCACACAGCTTTACACAGAAGGCCACAGTTGTGCACTCCCTGACAACAACAAACAACCTTCTCTAATTAAATATGGATATCTAATTAAAGGACAAAATTTTTCTAGAAAGCCGCAAACTTGGATATCTGATAAGTGTCATCGCTTCTCTGATGATCCGGCAACCATTAGATTGACAGTTCTCCCGGGAAAAAAGGGAATTCTAAATGAAATTCGTCAGCAAGGAAGTATTCACGGGCATCATGCCAACTAGCAATTTAATGTAATCCTCAAAGAGAAGCTCAATTCAGCTCTCTTACTAGTAAACTTTAATGTAATCCAAGAAGAGAACTTGAAATCCAGCTCAACGGTCCAAGAGAAAATGGCCAAACACAGCATCCAACTGAGAGAGCTTCTCAACTACTTCAGAATCGGCTCAATATGCTATGAACACTCTACCTCGGAGCTGTATATATATATATATATAGAGAGAGAGAGAGAGAGAGAGAGAGAGAGCGGGGGGGAGAGAGAGGGAGAGAGAGGGAGTTGGTATGTTGGAATTACAAGAAGCAACGAGCGGCAGCAGGGCAGCTTCCTTCACCGATATCCAACTGAAGAAGTCCTAGGGTTCAGCTACCGGGCAGAGCTGCAGGGACGGGTTGGGGCGGGAGGATTCACACCGTAACGAGCGGTTATGCTGCTGACTGTGGAGAGTTCCTGGTAAGCCACCGAGGGATAGAGAGAGAGAGAGAGAGAGAGAGAGAGCGCTTCGGGTGGGGTTGGGATGTTTGTTGGTGATATGGTGTGGCTGTGTCCGATAGGGCGATGGTGACTAGGGTTTCCGGGGTGACACGTGGTAGGTCTGCCAGCTGTCCACGCTTCATAGGATTAGGCTGGTGACTAAGCATTCTCCCCCTAACCATGGTTGTAATTTTTGCTGGCCAAAAAAAAGCCCATGGTTGTAATTTTCGTGATGTGATGTTTACTGTTATTGTTATTATTATTAATTTTTTATTCAGAAGAAAATAATCATTAATTAAAAATCATTGTTAATATTTATATTCTAATGTTGATTTATAAAACACTATTGCACGATCTTAAAATTGGTAGCATGAAAATGTTTTTTTTTTACCATGAGTTTAATTTCCTAACACCCATAAACTTGAGTTTGGCTCACATATTTATCGAATCATATACACGAAGGTGACGGGACTCGGCGAATTAAAATCGTAACCGTTAAAGTCAAGTTTCAGAAGAGACCGAATCAGTAAAAAATAAAAATGGAGAGACCATTCTTGCTGACAAACTTCAAGGGCTGACTAGTCATTAACTGGTCGACTCGACAGGATTCGGATAATGTTTCAATATTGCAGGCTGTCGTGACTGTCGTTGTTAGTTACGTGCACTGAAATTTCATGGGGGCAGCGAGGTCCTTTGACTTGTGGCTCTGGGAAATTATTTCCTTCTTCTTCTATTCAACGGGGAAATCGTTTGCATTTATTTATTTTTTATAATTTGACGTCCGTGACGCTAAATTACTCTTGTGCCCCCTAGGCCCAGTGTCCTTCTGGGCTCTCAGGCTAGAATTTAGGCCTACAATTGGGCCGCAGGAGGATGACGGTACATGGGCCGTGGGCCCACTGTCAATCTTCATCCCGTTGGAGCCCACTGCACTTAACATGCTCCCAGCAGTCGATCCCCGGGTTGCGGGCCTCAAATAGATCCCGGAATCGATCTCTAGGTTGGTAGAATTAATGAGAATTTTTTCAAGAATCTTGACCTAATTGCAAACTAGTCGAGGTGTGTTTTGACTGCCTGTGATGCTCCATGGTGCAAATAAGAAAAAGATGGCAGATTTGTTGGAATTTTCAAACATGGAAAAGAGCAAAAGTGCAAACTTTATTGACATGGTCGTCACATCGACCAAGAAAAGAAAAATAAGTAAAAGTAAAATCTTGGTTAACACTGGAAAAGACCTGAGTTTCATTTTCATAACCGAAACTCTATGTACCTTTTTATTGTCGTTACCTGCTAACATTATTTCTAATCATACATATATTTAGGTGTGTGTGTCTATATATATATATATATATCCATGACAACGTAAACGACAAGAACTGAAAGCGACGAAATTTAAGCCCCAAGTGCTTCACCGGGGAGGCGGTGCAGTTTGAGCCGACATTCCACCGCCACTTGGGACAGTGAATTATAAGAAGAGCCGTCCTTTCTCACCGCGCCCTTAGCTTCCCTTCTCAGCTCCCGAGCCCTAGCTCTCATTTCACCCCCTCTGTTGCCCATAACCCGCATCACCACGTCCCTTATCGCCTCCCTCCCGACGACCGCCGCCTCGCCGTCGGCCTCCCGGGGCCCCAGCCGGGCTGCCGTCCCGACCTCCTCCTCCAGCATCGTGGCATTCATCTTCTGTTCGGCGTAGAGTGGCCACGCGATGATTGGGACCCCGTTGACCGTGCTCTCCAGGGTCGAGTTCCAGCCGCAGTGGGACAGGAACCCGCCGACTGAGGAGTGGGCCAGGATCTCGGTTTGAGGTGCCCACATCAGCACGACCATGCCCACGTCCCTGGTCCGGGTGAAGAATCCTCTGGGTAGGTAATCCGGTGTCCCATCCTCGACCATGGTGCCTGGTGGTGTATCGAAGAAGGCTGACGATGCATCATTGTCCACTGGCGGTCGAACCACCCAGACGAATCTCTGCCAGCTTAGCTCCAGCCCCCAGGCCAGCTCAAGGGTTTGCTTCGCCGAAAGGGTTCCACCACTCCCAAAAGATACATAGATCACTGACTCTTTCGGTTGCTTGTCCAGCCAAGCCATGATCTCATTCCCGGAGCTAGGCTTGACCGGTCTGACCAGTGGACCGATTGGGTAAACCGGCACCGGCCTCGTGACCCGTCTGAGCAACTTGTTTTTGCGAAGCTCGTTTAGGGTTTCCGGTTCCAGTTCTCGCCATGTGTTCACTAGGATCCCATCAGCCATCAGGAACTCAACCCCGATTTGAACAAACCCAGGATACAGTTCCGGGTCAGTTCGGTTGGTGAAAATCTCCATCGTGTCTTCAAACCGGACTTGGCGGCAACCTGGAACCTCGAGTGGCTTCTTGAGAACACCATGCTCGTGCTTTTCCTTCTCACCCAGATTCGGCAGGTGTGCGGTGACCACAAGGAACCAAGCAGTTGAAGTTACAAACACATACTTCAGCATGTTAAACTCACGAGCCACGGCCATGGCCTCTGTCCCAAAAATATCGACCACCAGGGCAGTCGGAGGAGTGCTCATGGCGGAGATGGCGGCCCTGAGAGACGGCACTGCTGCTCGCATCATAACCCTTATCCGGGTTACAATCGAGGCAGTTGGGCCAGCGAGGGTGGAGATATCGACCAGCGGCAACAGGACGATGTTCAAGGGTTTCTTGGTGGCCGGTGACTGGGAGAGGAGAGGGGCGTCGGATATGGTGGAGTTGGCTGTGACCACGAAAATGGTAACATCGAATCCGTGGTGGGCGGAGAGGCGGTTGCCGAGCTCGAGAACAGGGATGAGGTGCCCTATTCCGGGGCTTGCGAGAAGGATTGCATGAGGGTTTGAAACAGCCTGCATGGCTTCTGGAAAACAAGAAGTAGAGCTTATGAAACTGAGGAGAGAATTTGGTGTTGTGTGGCTGTTAGTTTTAACCTTCAGGAGATATTTATAGAGAGGCTGCGAGGACCCTGTTCCCAGTTTCCTTGTGGAATAATTTTCTTGCGAAAATTAATACAAATTTTTTTTTATATATAACAAAGTTACTTAATCAAGGTTGCTTGTATTTTTTTAATTAAGGTTTTCAAATTCTGTGATAGAAGAAATAAAGATTAAATTTTGCATTGATGTTATCCAGGAAATGTAAAATTATATTATTCATATAAGAGATTGTGCTTATATCCACTTAAAAATCTAATACATTAGGTGGCAGTACTCAGTTCTTTTGTAAACTGAACTTTATATTTTAAACTAATTGATATGCAGTTGGATTATCAACACTCATCCCCATGTAACAACCTGGTGTATGCTTGTCATGTATCATTAAATATCCGCTATCAACAATTAACCTCGAGCTTGTTATATTTCTTCAGATCTCAAAAATGGGAGACAAATTTCCACACGACAGACCTTGTTCTTCCATTCCTAGTTCTGGCTTGGTATGAGACCATCTGAAAATTTACTCTAATACCATACAAAATTTTTACATAACCTATACAGTTTTGACCAATGTCCATATAAAAGTCCCGTGTTAACAATTAGACTGTAGTACTCTATTTCCTTATAAATTCAAATTTATACTTTAAATCAACTGATGCGAGATTTAATCTTCAATACAAAAGTCTTAATAGTAAGGGTTATATGATGCGATATATATCACAACATAACAAGCTAACAAATCAGTAAAAAATAGTTATAAACATGCAAAAATACTATATTAATGTACTTAACAAGATCCATTAATACGTGATATTTATCATATGATATGCATGTTACATATTATAGAGATATTTCTTCCTTAGGCGAACGCCAAGTCAATTTTATTTTCTTTCTCCCACTTGCAAGGGATGTTGCCGTGCCTGATACAGAAATGGTAGAAAGGACAAAGAAGTCAAATTATGCTAAACCAGTCGACATTGGTGAATGACTTGGATCCCTGAGAGGGATAATGATACAGCTCCTAGTCAAGGTAAGTTAGCTTCGGCTCTTGCACGTTCCACGCTCGTCCCCCCTAAACTTTTCCAACATGGACCCCGCGGTTTGGAGAAAGTCTTGTATGCGAAAGATAACGCTTCTGTGGCATCCAGAATTTCAGCTGCATTTCGGGCGATTTTTTTTACTCTTAGAGTTTGATAAAAAAAAAAAGAAAGAAAAATAGTTGAATATTAGTGATTTGTAACACTATATAAGCACTGTCATATAATATGATATGCCATTTACATACGTAGAAGACTCTCTCTCCACAGCATTAGACAATGGTTTTTGTACAATAAGCATGTCATGACATATGTCATAAATTAATTAACATTTAATGTATCGGTGTGATATTTATAATACGTAAGATTTCTAACTGTTTTGTCAATGTGTTATACATTCATTGACCGGTGACATATATTCACGGTATACTTATATTAAGGACGGTTCATGAAAATTTAATAAAACTATAGGGTGACATGTACTATGTATATAATTGTGAATAATATATTTTACCATAAAAAAGAGTAGTTCAAAACAAATAAAAATGAAGTAGAATCGAACAATCATGAGAGTTTCAAGTAAATAAAGTATATATATTTTTTATTAAAGTTATGAATAAGCAATTGGGAAATTTTTTAAAAAAAAAGTAAAAGTAGATTGATAGTTAAGAGAATCGCAAGAAATAATTAAGAGAATTGTAAAAATAATTAATAGAATATAAGAAGTTATTAAAATAGATAATTATACTAAAATTATAAAAATAATAAGAAATTCTTTTAACATCTTCTATTATTTTATCATAAATTAAATTTGATCAATTATAAAATAAATTTGATTGAGTACATTTTTCGAACTTGAAAATGATATTAAAACTGTTTTGAGTTTACTGTAAACTGTTAAAATGCGGATGGTGGATGGAATATAGGATGAAATACGGGATGAGATATTTGCATGCATGATATGGAGTAAATATTTAGTGTATAATATATGATTATTTTATTTGGTAAATTGCTTTCAAATTCTAATTCGTGAAAAATTTTCATAATTTTCAAACACCAATTAATCCATACTTATTGAGATTTCGAAGAGGTTTATGCAATATTGTATCTACACACAGAATATTTCCTCGCGTGGACTATCCCCAGGGACGGATCCAAAAACTTAGTTCAGGTGGACGAAATTTTCGGTGAAAAACAAATATCGTAGCTGAGTGACGTGCAAGGAATAGGAATTGATGGGGTTGGGGAAGAGTTAAAGTCTCCAGAGTCTGTACTCTTCTTCGATCGCCTGTAAATTAGAAACAACCGATCGGAATTTATTTAAATTAAAATAAATAAGATTGTGCCGAGATAAATTCTCATATTAAATTAATTTCGATTAAGCATTATCATTAACGGTGAACGAGCGATCTCCATCTAATATTTACTCGGGAAAGTGTCAGGATTTTGAGAGGTCTTTATATGAACTAACCAGTCACGTCATTCGTAAACTTAATCAATAAATATTTGACACTTTAATAAAAAATTATTATACTTCAATTTTTTTTTATTTATAATATTTATTTTTAAATATAATTAAATACTCTTTACGAACGTACCAAACAATTACTTACCTCGTTATCATCGAACTGATCTAAAATTTTGTAGTCAGGACTGGACTCCAGGTGACTTTTTTTTTTTTTTTGATATTGATGGTGTCCGGCGCCGTAGCAACCGACTAATCCACCGGAGGGTGTATTTACAGCCCTGGGCCCCACATTAAACCCAGGATGCCGACCTCCAGGGGGTTTCGAACCCGGGCGCTCTTGGAGTTTTCTCAAGTAGCCTGCCACTGGGCCGTTGCCCCTGGAGGTGACTCCAGGTGACTTGCTTGCTCAGTTGCCTCGCGTATTGGCTGAATGGGGTTGTCGGCTTCCAGAAGATAAGTCAAAAAGAGATCGTTTACTTAACTAAAATTTTTAGTAGAGCAATTATATTACATAAAAAATACTAGTATAATATATCCGTTAAATTAGAACTTAACATGTCATCAATAATTATACAATTATAATTATTAAATTCTAAAAAATATTTAAAAAATATGAAAAATGTTAAATAAATAGTGAACTATAATTAAAAATAATATATAAATGATAAAAATATTAAAAAACTAATAAATAATTAATCCTAAATAGAAAAATATATAAAAGATAAATTTCAATTGGATGAATACGACTGTTTCACCGAAAACTGTCATGATTAGATGAGTTTGCTTCCCTTATCTTTCCTACGGGGATTCGATGTATAGTGTAGTCTCTATTCTTCCCGTTGAAAAAGCGTACAAGTGATGTGAGAATATCATTATCGATTTAATATTAAGAGATAATTTTTGAGTTTGATTTTCAATATATAACTCCTCCAGATTGATTAAGCTGCCTAGTGTTCTATATAGATGACGACAAAATCGGACGTAAAAATCTCCGATCACCGGATTGATTGAGTTGTCCCACTAGCCATACGGCGGAGACCGTCGTTACCATTTATCTCGAATGTAGGAGTAGTACTATGTTGTGAGTGTTCCTACCGGTCTCTACGGCACGGCAAAGGATCTGAAGGTAAAGCTGTCTTTTACACCACCGATACTACACTCTAGGCATGAAATTCCTCGGGAAATCAAGCACGTTATTGCATGAGCTAATTGAGGTGATTTCACACTCGTTATTGGGTCGACCTGACTTGAATTTTAACAAAGATTCGTTGAATTTTTACATATCCGACGACACGGATAAGAGAAGACACAGCATGTTCAATCTAGGATGACTGATGTCTGAGAGTACGCAATTCGTGTCGACGACTACAGCTAGCTACCATTCATAAGGGTAGCGGGCGCCTTTTCTCCTCCAGCCGTTCATGCACGTTGTTTGGATGTGGATGTCTTGTGGCGAAATCCTTGTCTGCATGTTCCAAAAAAGTCAAAACTGATGCCTCAAATTGCTAATAGAACAAGCAATACATACATACATACATATACATATATATATAAAATATCATATTATATCAAAAAAATTTAACGAATCTTGAATAATTCAAGTTTGAACTTAGTCAACTCGCTAAAGTTAAAATTATCCCGATCATAAATATTTGTTATTTAAATATTTAAATCAAAGATGTTAATCGAGAAAAAGTGGTACTGAATTAACCATATAAAAAAATAAATATACAAAAGATCAAGTTAGAAAAAATCAAATTTAAAATTTCCTAATTTTACGTCAAAGTTGATTATACTTCTACTCCATATCCTCTATTTTAATGTAGTCGAGTTTTAAAACGCGGATATTTGCTTGTCCCTTTTTATTGAAAAATTGATGGTTCCATATCAAACGCTGCAACGATAAGGATCGAAATTCAAACCCACTGATTCAACGATCATTCATGTTGAACTACTGGAACGCTTTTTTTTTTTCAATGTATAACACATGTCCAACGAATTCTGACAAATCCGATTATAAACAGACGGTTGATACTGTATTTCAAATCTCGATCCACCACGAACTATATTCCCAGCAGGCTCTTACGAACGCAAACAACAAATAAATAATCAAAATATGAGAGGATCTTCTGACCTTATGTTACAGTATTGAATGTCTAAATGCAGATACATCCCGTATATAGATACATCCCGTATATAGATATATACCGTATATAGATATATACACATACATAGACATATATATACATATATATATGCAGAACTGATATACTATGCAACATGAGTTAGTTCAAGGATCTTATCATAAAAGTTATATATGCCGTTTACTGTTTTTATTTTTATCCTTGTAATATATTGACGAGTCTCCTCAATGATCGGAAAAAAAAAGCAGGGATGCGCACGAGTATTCGATATGGCTGGTTTCGAGTAAATTATAATGAGAATACGGTAGGTTCCGTGTAGAAAAATGAGGAATCGGTTAAAATAAGTTTTGATTTTGATTTTATTAAACGTGTACTCAGATATCTGTGCATAACCCCGAGAACAAAAGAAGTACATTGTCGGAAGACGTGGTCATGGTGAAATCGGTCGGCATTTGGATTCGCCACAAAAAATTTGCATGGGCCCAGCAGACACCCATGAGCCCATTTGGTAAGACAAGCTTTTTGATATGATAATGGAATTTAAGCTATTTAAAGTATGCCGTTCAGTTGGAAATTCCTTCCCGTCCGATTTCCGACAGACTTATTCCGATTGATTTTTCCTTTTAAAAAAAAAAAAAATTCTCATGGAAATATCTCCGACATCTTCGATAAGAAATCTTAGACAACTCGATCTTCCACTTTTCTTTTTCTTTTTCTTTTTGTTAAAAACCAGTGAGAAACATTTCGACGGTCCCATCTTACGGTATTTTCTGACGGGACATTCCAGTCATATTCTGGCCCGTTATCGGATCACGAGGAGGCCACAATTCCGATCCATCGGCCCAGGCAAACACCTGGTTGGCGAGCCAGACTCTCCGACCAACTAGAAATTTTTGGGTCGTCCTCTCTCGTCATGTAACGTGAGAAAATATCAACTAAATTATAATGAACGTGTAAATTAGTATTAATCACCCCAATTAGTTGCCATAACTATGACTAATTAGTATAATTTAATTTGCACTTTCTCTTCTCATCACTGTGAGATACAACGATTTAAGATTTTCTCCTCCACCAACCCTCATGGCGAAGTATCCAAACTCCCAAGGCCAGTTCTGAACATTTAACTTTGCTCAATTGCACGTAATTTACCTGTTCCACATGTCAAATATACATCAGTCCCGTGACTAACTTGATGTCCGTGCCTGCCTTACTTGATGTGTGACCGACAATTCACAGGAAGCTGCGGAAGCGGAAGCGGAAGCGGAAACAGAAATAGAATGGGGAGAATTGGAAATAAATAATATTTTTTAGTTTCTGCTTGATTTAATTTAAAAATAAAATTTAATTCCCTTTATTACTATTTATTAAAATATTAGAGATTTGAAATAATTTTTTTTTTAAATAATTTATCTAATATAATCCAAATAAATTGAATAAATACAAGAAAATTATAAAAGGTTATTAATTTATCAAAGAATCTATCAATTATACAAACTCTTCCATTTTTAAAGTTTTCTCTCCTTCTTCACAGCCACTTCCCTTTTCTAGTTTTGAGACTTTATCTATTCTTTTCTTTTTCAAAACTAAAGTTGAACTATTGAAGAAAAAATTATCGAATTTATAAAGGCAATGTATTCCTAATAATCAGTATTTGTTGCAACTTTTTTTAATTGCATGTTGAATAGTTTCTTATTAGTTGAATTTTTTAGGATGTATTTATTTTTTATTTCGAAAAAATTTTAACTTGATTCCTTAGTTTTAGGAGGGGAATCAGTATATGGGAGAAATGAATTTCAGCATATGAGGGAATAGAAATCATTTTTTCGGAAAACAAACTAATTCAACCGGAGTCATTCAGATTTCAATTCTAATTCCAATTCCGTTGCTCATTTTTAGAAAAACAAACGGACCCTTAGGATCAAGAATTTCTCAATTTTATGAAGAATTAATCCAAAACTCTCATACATGTTTATTATTTTAATATTTATTTTACAAATTTTAGCGTCTTTATCATAATAATAATAATAATGATAAAACAACTTGAACATTGACACTGCTTTACACCTTCACACACGTCAACACCCTCTGAGCTATTGGAGCAGCCCCTATTCGACGACTGATTGATTTCCACGTGTACCCAATGTGCCGTGGTGTCGTGCCGGCCACTAATCCGATCCATTAAGCCTTTTCTCGGGTTACACACCAATCTTTTATTAGTGTCTCTTCTCTATGGCGCACTAAGCTTTTCAAGCAGGGTGGAGAAGACCTGGGACGTGTCAAATCAACATTTGTCCTCATCCCAACGACATGGTAACCACCGGTCACCGTGTCATGCTCAGGACATGCAGGGGTGTAAACAAGTTGAATCGAATCCGGGTAAGACCTGTTATGCTCAAGTTCGGTTCATTTATCGATTTGCAAGTTCGCACCTAGACTCAAGATTGAGCGGGCTTTAATATTCTAAATTTGAATTGGGCTAATTATAATAAACAAATATTTGACGAGTTGAGCCGAGCCGAGCCGAGGAGGAGGGTGTAGGGTACACGGTGGGCTGGTTTCTCGATTGTCGAGAGGTGTGGATTTTCTAAGTGAATAAAGGAGAAGTGAAGATATTTCAAATGAAAATTGAGAAAGAAATGAGAGATACAGAATTTCACCTTTTCTTTTCTTGAAAATAAATTCTAAGAAATTATGAATTATCTATAAATTTCACCGAACTTCATATACGTATATATTTTTAAATTATTTTATTTTATCTCAGAAATTTTTCGTATTACTCTTCTATTATATTTTTTATTATATAATATTTTTAAATTCGTCCCTTTCTATTATTTAGATGGAGATATATCAAATTATAGTAACTAATTAATATAAGAAGATCCCCGAAGTATAAAAATCCGTTTTTTATTCTTAAAAACAGTCAGAAGATAAGAAATAACGTGGGAGGGTGGCACAGATGGCAGCTTAAATTATGTAGAGAAAAGCATTTGGCTGAAAAGATTCCGATGTCTGATTAGCCACCCAAATCCAAAATCCTATCCCTGTCTTCCTCTTCCTCTTCCTCTTCCTCTTCCTCTTCCACCTCACTGCTCACCCTCCTCCCTCTCCCTCTATCTGTCTCGGTTGAGATTCATTGAATCATTAATGCGCGAATATGTCTGCAATCTGCCCCCTTTGGTAATCTCCCAATTTGTGGGCAGCAGCAGCAGCGTGTAATTGGGAAGAGATTTAACAATCCCGGAAGGCTGAGTGAGATTTCTCATCTGTTAGTGCCTCGCTCGCTCAGCTCCCTCATTTGATTCTCCCATTGAAGTCGAGGTCCTTTCTGAAGATCTTAAGCATGAACTCGATCAATTTGAGCACATGGGTCCCTTCGATCAGGCCCTATCCCAGATCTCTCCCCTTCAAGAAGCCTTCTTTCCCCATCGTAGCTCCGCCGAAGATCAGAAATCCGGCGCCCAGATTCGGCCTCTCGGTCTCCGCGATCCTGACCAAGGAGGACACCGTCCAGGAGGATAACTTGCCGAGGCCTCCGGCCTTAGATTTCAAGGCATACATGCTGGGGAAGGCGGCCACCGTGAACGAGGCACTCGACTCCGCCGTTTTGCTGCGGGCCCCAGTTAAGATCCATGAGGCGATGCGGTACTCCCTGCTCGCCGGCGGGAAGCGGGTCCGCCCCATCCTCTGCATTGCTGCCTGCGAGCTCGTCGGCGGGGCCCAGCCCATGGCTATGCCGTCCGCCTGCGCCGTGGAGATGATCCACACCATGTCCCTCATCCATGACGACCTCCCCTGCATGGACAACGATGACCTCCGCCGCGGGAAGCCCACCAACCACAAGGTACGGTGAACTTGCTCCATTTAAGTTGTTCGACAAAATTCCTCTAAGAATCTCGAGCACTTTTCGATTTGGCGTGAGAAATTAGGCTGCGTAAGGAACTTGTTTGAAAGGCTTGTGATCGTTCAGACTTACCGTAAGTAGGCTCTTTGCAATGAAAAGAACAGCACTTTTGGATAGAATGCTCAAATTGCCATTGTTGTGCTAGACAGTAATGTCTCGAGAGAGCCAATTGTTCTTGGGAAAAACGGACCACAGAGTACAAAGCTGAAACCTTCCTGGTAGGTCCGTGCTGGTCGGTGAATTGATTGCATATCAGTGTGGTTAATTTGTTTCAATCCTGGAGTTTGTAAGAAAACATAGTGTTCTTTTCTCATTGAAGCTCACTGCGTCCTTTCACAATTACAGGTCTTTGGGGAAGACGTTGCTGTTTTGGCCGGTGATGCCCTCCTAGCATATGCATTCGAGCACATCGCTGTAGAGACCAAAGGGGTCACACCTGCACGAATCGTGCGAGCTATCGGGGAGCTTGCGAGGTCGATCGGAACAGAGGGCCTTGTGGCGGGTCAGGTGGTGGATATAAGCTCCGAGGGGTTGGACAACGTGGGCCTGAAGGAGCTCGAGTTCATCCACCTCCACAAGACTGCAGCCCTCCTCGAAGCTTCAGTTGTCCTCGGGGCAATCATGGGGGGTGGATCCGATGACGAGGTTGAGAAGCTGAGGATCTTTGCGAGGAGCATCGGGTTGCTGTTCCAGGTGGTGGATGATATATTGGATGTGACAAAGTCATCCCAGGAGCTGGGCAAAACTGCTGGGAAGGACTTGGTGGCCGATAAGGTCACGTATCCGAAATTGTTGGGGATCGAGAAGTCGAGGGAGTTTGCCGGGGAGCTGTTGCAGGAAGCCCAGGGCCAGCTGGTTGGGTTCGATCCTCAGAAGGCGGCTCCACTGCTCGCTCTTGCGAATTACATCGCCAGCAGGCAGAACTGATGACTGTCTTGTAGCGATTGAATTGTTGTGTTGTCAGTCTATTGGAAATCTATGGTCGACATTTGGGTCGGAAGAAAAGCTGTGCTTCGACATTGTCGGACTACTGGGCGGGTTCTATTTTGTATCCGTCGATAGCTCAAATCATCGATTTCACCGGGGCAAGTAGTAGCGCTAACCACATTGTTTGGTGCAATGTTATCAGTTATTAGATTCATCCCCATTGTCGAATGATGATTTTCAGGTCTTTGTTCTTGGAAGAACTTTGCGTTCGATACATCTTATGAAAACCGTGCTTCAGATTTCTTCTAGCTTGTGTCTCTTTACACCCTACTACTGTCCTGTGAAAGCCAAAATCACGTGTGATAACCGGGGAACAATAAAATCGAGTCAACACGGCGACTCTGTTCCTTACGTTTCAACTTTTTGTACCAGACGTGCATCAGAAGTGTACAAGATGATGATCCGAGTGTTTTGATGTGTTAAAGACTTGAAGATTAAGATGGTAGTCGACAGAGACAGCATTGAAGGCAGCCTCGTCGTGCAAAGCGTTCTCCACATGATTCACGTAATGGACCCGACACAATGTAATATTTATTATTATTATTCAATATTATGTCCCCTAAAATACATTGCGATTGATTTGATACGATCTCTTAAGTTCAGAGGTTGACCCACGTGAAAAATGAGGAGACCAAGAGCACATGCACGGGATCATCGAACTGCATTCAGATCTTAAATAGAGGGAAACATGCTATCCCCTATAGTGATTCAAATCTCAACCCGAAGTGATCGGTGTACTGATTCAAAACTCATTCTGAAATGAATTGTAAACTCGAGATCTTAAACTCAATTCTCTTACAAATTTACTTTTCAAGCCGTATAATAAGTTTATGGTTGAATATAAACAATCAAACATTTTATAGCGGAAGAATATCTGACAAGCGGATCAAATCAGGATACTGCACGACGGTAAAATCGCCTGAGAAGGGCATCGAGTGATTCAATGTCAGGACACCTGGCGAACGCAAAACCTTCCAGGAAAGATTAAAAAGGAACGCCGTTGCCGGGGATCGAACCCGGGTCACCCGCGTGACAGGCGGGAATACTCACCACTATACTACAACGACTCTGTTGCTTTGTTAGTGACCCATCCTGACATGGTGAGAGAACATTTTATGATCTTCCCATCTTTGTCCAAAAATAGCTGGCTACAGAGGAGGCCTCTGGTGTACAGTCACGATGTCTTGGCCTGACGTGATTGGGAGGATTTATACAATTTTACCCGGAGCGAACTCTCACTGGAAGGGGAAAAGATCTCTGTCTTGCCCAAGAGCCAAGGTCCGATTTTTAAGCTCTTCAGACATGAGGTCAACGAACTTGAGAGCCCTGCTTTCCACTCTCAAGAAGAAGCCTCCTTTACCCCTTGGAGCTCCAGCCAAACTTCGTCTACCTCCCGAGTTCGGATCTGTCTCGGGGATCTCGACCATGGAGGGGATGGCTCGGGGGGACAGTGATCCGATGCCCGCCTTCAACTTCAAGTCCTACTTGGCGGGGAAGCTGGCATCGGTGAACGAGGCCCTGGACGCGGCGGTCCCCCTGCGAGGTCCGTTCAAGATCCACGAGGCAATGCGGTACTCACTCTTTGCCGGCGGGAAGCGGGTCTGCCCCATCTTCTGTATCGCCGCCTGTGAGCTCGTGGGCGGGGCCCAGAATCTGGTCATGCCCGCCGCCTGCGCCCTCGAGATGATCCACACTACGTGTATCATCCAAGACGACCTCCCATGTATGGACGACGGTGACCTTCGCCGCGGGAAACCCACTAACCACAAGGTACAGCAGCGAGCTGTCTTGCTGCTTTGCAGGTGTTTGATGAAATTCCATAGGGAAATTTATTTCAAGTACTGTTAGATTACATAGATATCCTTACCTTTTGCAACTACAGGTCTACGGGGAAGCAATGGCAGTTTTGGCTGGTGATGCGCTTTTAGCACTGGCATTTGAACACATTGCCGTGGAAACGAAAGGCGTGAACCCGTCACGGATTGTCCGAGCAATTGGAGAACTCGCAAGATCCATCGGAGCAGAGGGTCAAGTGGCAGGCCAAGTAGCAGATATAAGCTTCCAGGGGATGTCTAATGTAGGCCTAAAGGAGCTTGAGTTTATCCACCTTCACAAGACAGCAGGCTTTCTCGAGGCCTCGGTTGTGCTTGGGGCAATCATGGGAGGTGGAGCCGATGAGGAGGTTGAGAAGTTGAGGATCTTCGCTAGGAGCACTGGTTTGCTGTTCCAGGTGGTCGATGATATCTTGGATGTGACAAAGTCATCCCAGGAGCTGGGCAAAACTGCTGGGAAGGACTTGCTGGCTGACAAGGTTACGTACCCGAAATTGTTGGGGGTCGAGAAGTCGAGGGAGATTGCCAAGGAGTTGAATCGGGATGCCCTGGAACAGTTGACGGGGTTCGATCCTGAGAAGGCTGCCCCACTGGTTGCACTGGTGAATTACATCGCCAGTAGGCAGAGCTGAATGTTGTGTTGTTTCAGATAAATCAACTGCAAATGGCGAAGAAATAATTCGGAGGAATGTCCCACCCGATCGTCATTCATCATCGCAGAACATTGTTCAATGTTACATGTATGATCAAAACCCGGTCACCCTTGGGTCAGATGAGAACATTTTGGCCACAGCGATGATGATCACCACAAGCAAAAGATCAGGGTAGCAGTAAAACGATGGAACACAACCAATTTCATCTTGATCTTCTCAAACATTTTTCTATGTTTTGTTTTATTTTTCATGCTACTTTTGGTGGTTCTCGTCGTTCTTTATCCTTTTCGACAAGTTACCAACTGCCACTTGAAAGTCTCTTCTGACAGCTTCAAACTTCTGGTGATTCTGAATTATTCATTATGGAGCTTCAACCCAAAAAAGAAATATTTTTTTTACCATTTTGGTTGTCATTTTTTCTTGGGAGTCTAAAACACTCCCTATACTTTGGATAGTTTTTTTTTAAATCATTCTAGCCCTTGAAGAGTATCAATCTTCAACATTTACTCCTATTTCTCATGCTCACTGCTTAGTCCTTGGTGCCATGGTGCCACTTGATAGCGGGAAACATCCTTAACGACTTTTGGAAATGTTATGCCATATGGCAATGCTGGTGCTCCCAACTCAAAAACAAAAAATATTAATTGAAATTTTATCAGCGACAATTATCATTAAATAAGACAAATGGTTAGATTTCATCTAGATTGCAGTGAGATCGAGCCACTAGAAGCGATACACTTTTACATCCCCAAGCTCGAAGGGGTTGACCTGACACATCTCCACAGCCTGTAGGGAGCATCCTGAGATTGTTCATTAAGCATAGGGGGCTAATTGAAGAAAAGACCTTTTTGCCCTTCCTGTCTACTGTGGGATCCAAGAGTAAATATTCAATATATAACAAATATACAATGAGTTCTCTCTTAGTCTTGATAATTTCTGAAATTTTTACTCTCAACGATAATCTGTACAATAATCCCGTTATAAATCTGACTATTTAACCCTTTAAAAATCACGATTGCTATTTCTGGAATTCTACCTCTGTACAGTGCCTTTTACGCGGAAGTCGATACAGTTTCCAGTGGGAAGCGCAATTTTCTATATTCATAGCATTTGAGGGACCTACTCCCTGTCCGAAAGCGGGCTGCTGCTTCCTCTGGATACCCAGTCAAAGGAAGAAAATTCAGCGGCAACCTCACCAGGCCGAGGGGGCGCGTCATCCGTCGGATCATGTGTTGACTCGGCTGTTCATCGTCATTCCCCATCCCTCCAATCCTCGAATTTCTTCACCCCGAGTCCCATTATCGCTCTTTTACTTCAGTTCCCTTCATCGCAGCTCTACTCTTGAAAGCTTCAGCCGCCGTTCTTCTTTCCAGGAACCTTAGCTCCTGGGCTCTTGGCTCTCGGCACTCCTCCTGGGTTTGGGTTTCGCCTGCTCTCCGTGGAAGACTGAAGTGAGCGACTACGATAAACTCTGCGGGCAGAATCTCAGGTACCCGTTTGATCTCCCTGTAAGTCTATACCCAGAAAGTTTAGATCTTTAATATTGCCCATTTTCTCTGTCTGATTTTATACTCATCCCCAATCGAGGAATTGCCCGAGTCTCCTTCACCATGCTGTTGAGTGTTGAATTGATTCGTTTTTAAGGTTTAGTTTTGGTGCCCATACGAGTCTTTGGCTTTGTTCTTGTCAATTTATTTCCTTATAATACGATCTATGCATCTCCAAGAGAGGAGATCTCTTGAAGGTTATGTTTCTTCGACTTTTGTAGCTCACTTGATTCAGTTGGCAGATACAAGGTTCTGTTCTTGATTACAGAGCTTTTTAATGTTTAATATGATGTCCTCTGGAAGATTTCCGGGAGCAGCTATTTGATATTCACTTGTTTTGGATTTGGTCCCATTTTGCTCTTGTAATAATCATGCTCTTCAGCTCTGTGGTTTCTTGATTTATTTTTGGCAGGCACACTTACACAGGTTTCATATTGGACGGGAGATTGACCTGGTGCCTATTCAAATGTTTGTAGACATCCACAAGAAAGTCCTGATCTTTTGAGCTTCCCATCTATCCCGTGATTTTTGTAGCTCCATCACACTGAATCGAAATTGACTTAATCAGTAGAGCAAGGGAGAGAAAGGGGGTGCATTCTGAGGTTGAGTTCGGTACCAATTCTGTGTTAGGTTCTCAGACAATGGGGGGAAAATGTTGCAAGCATAAAGGTGGGGGTGACACCTCTGTTGTCCCGAACCTGACCGGCATCGCCCTGTATGAGGCTACCTGTAGGGATGATCCTAGGCTCACAACCTTGGATGCTGCCCTGCACGAGAGGACAAATCGTGTGATCAACATGGTAGCAGTTGATGCAGCCCGCCAATCCCTGTCCTTCGAATCACTCCAGGAACTGACCATTAGCCAGCGTGAAGTGAACCATGAAGTGGTTCGTACGATCCTTGAATACCAGCGGGATATCTGGGATGACAAGGACCTGTTTGGCCTCGTAGAGGATTACTTTGAAACGAGCATCCAGACCTTAAATTTCTGCACTGTTCTGGAAAAAGGCCTCGCACGAGCCCGGGACAGCCAACTGATACTACAGTTTGCATTGAGGCATTTTGAGGAGGAGAAGGAATGCGAAGTTGGTCTTGAAGGGATAAAGTTTGCTAAGACATTAAGAGAGATTGAGAAGTTCAAGGTGGCCGGGGACCCATTCAGTGATGAGTTCTTTGTGCTTTTGCAATCAGTCTCAGACCAACAGTTTCGCCTGCTGAGGAAGCTCCAGGCCCGGAAGAAGAAGGTGGACAAAAAATTGAAATACTCTGAGACGTGGAGGAGGGTGTCGAATGTCGTGTTTGTGGCTGCCTTTGTTTCGGCCCTGATCTTCTCTGTCGTGGCAGCTGCAGTGGCAGCTCCGCCTGTTGTGATAGCTCTTGCTGGCGCGTTAACTGTTCCCATTGGGTCGGTGGGCAAGTGGGTCAACTCTCTATGGAAGAAGTACCAGAAGGAGCTGAAGAGCCAGAGGGAATTGGTTGGTCTAATGGTCAGTTCCACTAGAATTGCAGTCCTTGATGTTGAGAATATCCGTGCCCTTGTGGATAAATTCGAGAACGCAGTTGAGTCTCTGGTGCAAAATGCCGAAGTCGCCCTTGGAGGTGACGAGGCAGTGGGGCTTGCAGTGGATCGGATAAAGGGAAACATCGAGGGGTTCATGAAGACCATCGAGGATCTCTGTGTACAGAGTCACAAATGCAGTCAAGAGATTAGGACGGTGAGAATACTTCTCTCACAGAAGCTAATATCAAATTCCAATGACAGCTAGAGAATTATAACGATATCACCATATTTGTGTATACCCCAACTTGCTTGGTAATTGAAGAGCTTCATTGCAAGAGAAAGACTTGCTTCGACAATTCGATAGTGAAGTTGAAGCTGCTGAACCATCAAGAAAGCATTATTATTTCCATGATGAACCAGTCAGCTGAAGGGGAGGCTTAAAAGCCGTAAGGAGTTTTTTTATGTTGTTCTTCTGATTGTATGAATTGAGGCTGTGACAATAAGTATCCTCATGGTGTCCATGAAAATACCCTTGAATTGGTCTTCAATCGCAATACTATGTGTTTTCATGTGTGTACAATTGTTGATTACTGATGTTTAGTAATGGATTCTTTTATGAGTTGGCTATTCGGTTTCCTTACTGTTCGTCCTGCCTCCAAACTCAACCTTAATGGAATTAGTGAATCAGAGCACATAGGATCAGCCACAAGTACTGCTTCCTGTGAGCAATATTTTGCAAAGAAATTTGGGACCAGCACATTTTTCATGAAAACTTGGAGAAATCGATGACTCTTTATCAAAATGAAGCTTCCATTTTATGTTTTTGGTGCTATAAATTCTGAGAAATCCCAGTGGAAGAATTATGGCATGGTTTGTAGATTCTTACTTGCCACTCAAATCAGAAATCAGCATTTTTCCGGCTGCGTCACATGGCAACCGCATCATGGCAGGCTATCGCGCTTGCAGCATCTCAGCATAAGATCGCATTTTTTACCTTCCAGTGGACAGGTAGGTAGACGTTTCCCATTACTCAGATAAGCCAATTTGAAGCTGCAGGAAAATTGCACTGATCATACTTCAGACACAAGCCACTCTCCTTTTCAGTTTTTCCTTTTTTTTCGATGAAGGCCTTTTCAGTTTTTCATCTTTAAGTTCCAAAGGTTCTCCCAAGTTTGCAGACCGCAACCTCCTGTTTGTGTGTCAACAATCTGTTCGATATGAAACTTTACTGTCATTCTGTGGAATCCTCTCTGACCTTCGATGCGCAGACCATGTTTTCAGATGGCGGTAAGGATCGTCGAGTAGTGGTCTACCTTACCATCCATGCCATACTCTCAGCCCATGAAGAGGTGTAAATCTCTTTCCAAGGTTTCGTATCCTTGTTCAGTTGCAAAACTGAACGTTGAAACACACAAACAGAGACAGAAGAGAACCAAAGTTCGAATTTTTTTCTCATTGAAACCGATGAAAGGATTCCTCTGTTTCAGTTCCTGTTCCCATGTAATTCTAACAAGACGCGTACTTTACGCCATAGCCATTCGAACCCATCTCCATCGCCGTCCTCAGTATCTCCATTCCCTTCGCTCACCCAAATGGAAACCTCCGACAACCAAGCAGCACTCCAAGAGCCAACCAAGTCCCAAGCAGGATGCGACAGTGGACTCACCACAAATGTATATGAGAGATTGGGTCTCCAAAATCTACCGAATCCTCAAGTATTCGACCTGGGATTCTGCCCGGGACCAGCTATCCTCCCTGCCCATCAAATGGGACTCCTTTACCGTCGCTCAAGTCCTCAAGACCCATCCCCCGATGCAAAAATCATGGCTCTTCTTCAACTGGGTGTCCCAAGTCAAGGGTTTCAAGCACGACCAGTTCACCTTCACCACGATGCTCGACATATTCGGGAAGGCGGGTCGGGTCTCCTCGATGCGGCACGTCTTCCAGCTCATGAGGGAGCAGGGCGTGAAGGTGGATTCCGTGACCTACACCTCCCTGATGCAGTGGGTCGCGAAGTGGGAGGGCGTCGATGGGGCAGTTCGAATTTGGAAGGAGATGAAGGGTGCGGGTTGCCACCCGACCGTCGTGTCTTACACAGCATACTTGAAGATTCTGTTCGATGATGGGCGTGCAGAGCAGGCCAGTGCACTTTATAGGGAGATGATCGACTTTGGTTTTGCCCCAACTTGTCATACCTACACTGTCCTGATGGAGTACCTTGTGGGCTGTGGTGAGATGCAGTTGTGCTTTTTCATGCTCATGGTGTGTTCTGAATGTGTTTGACATTATGCCTGAGAAGATTGTTATCAACTGGAAAATTCAGTCTGATGAATCCTGTTAACTCATAAGACCTGCATCAATCACTGGACCTTTTCCATCAAGTCCATAAGAATCTTCAGCCAGAAAGCAACACAACTTATGTCATAATTATTCTCATCCGCATGACCATACATTGTCGTCAGTCGTCACCACAAGCCCTCTGGATCCATAATAGAATTTCCTGGTAGTTCTTTTAGTTTCTTTCTCCTTGACAGGGAAGATGGAGTAGTCGCTTGTAAACTAACCATAAAAATTTAGTGGAAATGAAAAGGCTGCATGATCAATTGTGTGCAAGAAAAGCCATGTTTTGAGAGTTTATTCATGCACGGCCTACTACAAGTATTATGCTGATGTCAACATTTGTTGATGTTTGCTAAAGTTCTTTCGCAAATTCTTGAATATGCTCCCCCCGGCACACTTGATTTTCCGTGGTGGTTCTTCAATAGGGCTTTAACTTCTCATCTTCAAATGCACATGCTTACTGCTGCTACCTCCAAAAGTTTGTTTTTGAAATTGTGAGGATCAATATATACAGCCAATAGTCTTTGCTGAGAGCTTGGAGCTATCTGCTGCAAGTTGAATGCTTTCACCTATGATTTTTGTCTGTTATCAAGTTTTGACAAGTATGATTGACCTAATTCTCCTTTTCATCAATGCTCCAGGGAAATATCAAGAAGCACTTGACATTTTTACCAAAATGCAAGATGCTGGCACTCCACCTGATAAAGCAACCTGCAATATTTTGGTTGAGAAGTTCTGCAAAGCACGGGAGATACAAGGGATGCATAAAGTACTTCAATTCATGAAAGAAAACAGACTTGTCCTTCGCCATCCGGTTTTCCTTGAAGCCCTAGAAACCCTCCAAAACATGGGGCAGAGCGATAGCCTTCTGAGGCAAGTGAACCCTCACTTTTCAGATGACTCGATTGTTGACCAAGAGGATTCTGATGTTTCCTGCACAACCGAGGGAGCAGTTCTATTGACCTTGTTGCAGAAACAATGTCTTGTTGCAGTGGACCGTATCATTGTCGCGATCATGAACAAAAGTATACGATGCAGTCCAACAATTGTTTCCATTACCATCGAGGTGAATTGCACTCGGAGCAGACTTGGGGGTGCCTTATTGGCCTTTGAGTATGGTAAGAAGTTGGGTCTGATCCTGGACAAAAGTGCATACCTAGCCCTGTTAGGCCGTTTAATTAGAAGGGATGAATTCGAAAAGGCAGTCTATGTTTTTGACGAAATGATTCGGGTTGGACATTCTCCTGGTCCTTGTCTTGCTGCACTCTTAATACATAGACTAGGGTCTGCTAGAAGACCAAGCTTTGCTGCAAAGGTTTTTGGTTTACTTCCTGAAAACCTCATAGATGTAGCCACCTATACTTCTCTGATGTCGGTTTATTTCTCTGCTGGCGCCCCTGAGAAGGCCATGAAAGTTTATCAGGAAATGAGGGAAAAGGGGATTAGTCCATCTTCAGGGACCTATGATTTGCTGCTGGTTTGTCTAGAGAAGAGTGGGAGAGTCTCCGAAGCGGGAACATATAGAAGGGAAAAGAAAAGATGGCTGTTTGAGAATGGCTCGGAAAGTGCTATCTTGTTGGAGGAAAGGATATGCGACCTTCTGTTTGCTCGGGATCCTGCTGTCTTGCAGTAGGCTGCTCAATAAGCTGTTTCATGACGTCAGACATGTTCATCAGGTAATGCTCCTGCATCTGTATAAAGGGAGCATGATCGCACTAATCCAAGCACAGGCAAAATGGACAGATTCCAAGTTTCCCTTCTTGATATAGTTCAATTCGTTGAAAGAGGAAGCCGGTGATTCCCTAGGAGGGACTGTGCTACTGTCTTTTGTTGCTCGGATTTCTGGTAAAGTTATTAATCTGGAGAAGAAAAAGATATAGCACACTGATCAGGCAAACATGCTGTCTGGTTGGATGCTACCTTTGCGAGCATTTACCTACCTGGTTACCCTTCTCTGATGGCCCCATTGGTCGGTGATAATTTTATTGTCAATGAACCAAGAGCAGTCATCGCAGAAGACTGGGTGCTCCGATTGCCTGATTGCAGCTGGGAAGGAGCAGGAGCATCGTCATTGGCTATGTTTGATTCACCTGTCCCTGGGACACCGATTTGATGCTTTCCGAGTGATTGAGAAAAGTTCCTAGTTGTTTACTGGGATGACATCCAGTATGGAAGTTCCCACGGATCATATTATGTGAAGCGAGAAGGCATTCCTGATATGGCATCATTCAAAATCTGTATAAACTTGTACCTCTCATTTTTACTGATGTTACATCAGGAAGAATACTTCTTTGCATTTCAGAAACTTGTGCAGTCCGCCTTGGTTCCCATTTGATCCGTGCTACCGGTTTTAATTCCAACATCTTGGATCCGGCGAGGAATCCACCGTAGAACCTTAACCACAGGCATGGAAAACATAAAGGTCTACTTGTGTCAAAATCACCATGGATGACTTGAAACGTGTTTTAGAAACAGTGACAACCTTAATGATGGTTTTCCAAGTCTGTGTCTCGGGAAGCATCGCATACTGAATATTCCAAGGGAAAAGGGGTCTGCTTTAGGATGATGAGAGCTGCCTTCAGAGCTTCTTTCACTTCAAATGCTAACTCGTATGGATAAGTTGACCCATTTTTCTCCTTAAACTTTTTTTAATCTCATGCTTGACTGTTCTTAATTTTTTTAATATGAGGTGGGCTGTCAAAAGGGAAAAAAAAAACGCTACACATCAATCAATATCTGACTGGGTGATGGATCAATTACCAGTGTTCTTTTTCCTTGGGCAGAGAAATCTAGATTAAATATTCAACGTGCAATTTTCAAAAAGGGTAAATTACATTAAAAAATACGTGGTTTATTTCATTTCTCAAAAGAAGTCAAACATTTTAAATTTGAGAAATAAAATCACATAATTTTATTTTATTCCCAAATTAAACCAAATCTTTTACATCTTAAAAATAAAATCTCGTAATTCCCTTTTTTTCTCAATTTAAGCCAAACAATTCATCTTTTAAAATCAAAATTGCATTAATTATTTTACTATTAAAATAGTTCATTTAACCCGACTTTCAATATTTATGTGACTCATTTTTTTATAATTTTTTCTACAACGTTGGGTAAAAGTATATTAGAATTTTTTTAAATTTACAGCAATATCTTATATAAAGTTCTCTTTATATTTTTTAATAACTAATATTAATCTTAATTCAAGAGAAAATTCTTAAATTATTTTTCAATAAAAATCATGCTATTTTATTTATTTGTAAGTACGTGATAAACAAATAAATATAATATATTGCACAAGAATATCAATTTATATTTTAATATATTAGTCAACTTGTTAATAAATAAAAAAATATAATTTTTATTTTTTAAAATTGAAGAGTTTGGCTTGATTTGAGAATTAAATAAAATTACATGATTTATTTTTCAAGTTTGAAAAGTTTGGCTTAATTTGGGATCAAAACAAAATCTCATGATTTTATTTTTCAAATTTAAAACGTTTGACTTTTTTTAAGAAATGAAATAAATCTCATGTATTTTTATGTAATTAACCCTTTCAAAAAACATGACAAGTTAATATGTATTAAAATTTGAGAGAGTTTTATACTGTAAATTTATTATGTATTACATTATTTATTTACTCGGAAATCTTTCGGGGCTGAGGTTGTTAACAGTAGTCTTCAACCTTTGGAACTTGAAGTGCATTGATGAAGAAGCCAGAAAATATGTGTCAGTGTTCCCGCGTTCTGCGATGATAAAATATTATTTAAATTATAATAAATTAATATTAATTATTTAAATTGTTATGATATTTGTTAATTAGAGTGATCTTATTAGTATTTATTTATTGTATTAATATAAGGTTGGGTTATCTAATATTCGATATGAAAGAAAGAGCGGAGTGAGCACGACAATTTTTCGAGTTAATGGTCCGCAGAGTTATATAAATAGCTTTATGAATTGTCGGACTAAATTATAAGGCTGACAACTTGACAAGATGTGTGTGGTAACTAAGGTTGTCGAATCTTCATGTATTTAATGTCTAAATGGGACGTACGTAGATAGTAGGTAAGAGTATTGAAATGCAGTACAACCTTATAAAATATCTAAAACAATTAAAAGAGATGGTGGTGCATATTTTCTTCTTAAAAGATATCTCGGATTCGTATTTTATGAATAGGAAAAATTCACGTTGGAAGATGTTTGCCCCCTTGATGGACCGATCTGAACCGGATATGAGTTAGTCATGGCTTGTAGGACTAGAGTGGTGGGAAATAGTTGGCACTCTGGCGCGAGTGGTGGGAGTTGTTCGAATCCGGTCTAAGAGTCCAGTAACGATGCTGGCGTTAAAGAAGAAAAAGTTCTTATACAGTCCTACCTTACAGTGATATGATAAGAAAAAGTATAATGGAATTATCTTATAGTGCATGATAAAAAAGGATTAATGAAATTACTTTGATAAGTAATAAATAAGGTAACTACTCGAATGATTAATATTTATTTTACCAGTTTATTATAATTTAATTAATTTTTTTACTTTATATGGTGAGGTAAGACCACGTCAAAGAAGTTTTTAGACATTTGGAGCATGAAATGCAAGAAAATCAATCCAGAATACAGAAAGAACAGGGGACGGAACCTGACCCAGCCTAGCCCATTCACGGTCAAACCACATGGAATATTCTGTAACAGTTGGCCAAGATTCTCTCAGACGGACGGTTTTGCCAACGGAAAGATGCCAAAAAAAAAAAAAATTTGAGAACATGACAATTTTATTTAATTATAAAATTGGAATCCGGAAGGGAGTTTCTTCCCCAAATTACAAAAATGCAAAACCAGAATTAAATATTATTATGCCTCGAGAAATTAGCATTAGCTTCAGGAATTCTGGAATCCCCTTAAAAGGGCAATCATCAATCTACGCTCCTGGAAAATTGCCGACATCAGTGCAAGAATTCATCATAAATTCGTGCGAGATTTTTCAAGATCATTCTTCCTTGGTGATTCGACTCAATTACGAGAACTGGATTAGAAATATCTTATAATGGTTCACCCTAATTTCGCTGAGATGAATCGGAGTCCCACTATGGAGAATCGATCTCAAGATCTACCGGTTTGTCACGTGGCGTGTCCTATGTACAGTAGATTTTCTCCTCACGTGGAGACAGAACAATAGAACTTTGTTTATGTACAGGTAGAATTCAACAAAGCAGCAATGTCAAATTTTGATCAACGAAACAGTGGCAGCAGACTCTGCAGATTCTTAGTCTTCCCTCCATTCCAATCAATCCTTCAACACAACTTTGACAAGGCAACGGTTTCCCACTGTTCTTCTGATGTCTTGTAGTTGTCGACGACAGGAGGCTGAATTTAGAAATTACTCAAACAATTATGACAATCAAGTTGGACCGAGTAAATATTTAGTGTGTGTAAACCTTATTCGCATTTTGATACGTATAAAGTTTTCACAGTCTTTAAAATTTGAACGACGATTTATATAATAAACTCGTTATGTATTACGCACCGAACTTTTCCTCAGTTAGACCGTTGTCTATTATCATGGAGTGGTTGAAGACACAGGAAAATTGTTGCAGAAACCTTAGCTGGGAAGGGAAGAAGGCAGGAAGCATAACAACATCCATATACATACATATACAATTGAAAAGAGTGTGTGTGTTTATATATATATATATATATATATATATGTGAACTAGAGCTAAATTCTGAAGAACCTAATCAACCTCAGAAACACATCCAAGATCTTCTTCCTCATCCATTTATTTCACACACTATGTATTATTTATATGTACCGTTTTGGCTCATTCACGCAAAAATTCCCTGAAAATGGAACAAAAACGATGGGCCTTGCTGGGATCTCTGTGCTTGGAGATGGGGGAATGGACTCACCATTAAAGACCCTTTTCCTTCACCATTGATTTCTCCGCCTCGGCCTTTCCGCTTGCATACGAAGATGATGAAGAAGACGGTGACGAGGAGGATTTCGGGTGCCTCTTCAAGTAGAACTTCAGGAAAAGGAGGAGGATTGCACCGTTGAGAACTGAATTGAAGACCCAGGCTCCGATGCCATTGCAGCCACCCTTGATGAGCTGCAGGAGGAGGACGCCGACATGGCAGGCCAGGTTGCATCCGAGCAGCACGATCTGGCAGTTCACGACGAAAGGGAAGCACGCGCTCGGGAGCCCGATCGCTGTCCAGAACCGGTAGCCGTATACGACCGAGTGGATCGATGTTGTGCACAGGATCGTCAGGACCTGGAATCCAAGGAGGAAACATCTCAGGATTCGGCTCAGAGAATTGTTCGTGCGGGAGGGAGTGGTCAATCGATGGCTGATACATTACTGACCTGGAATGATTGAGAGAACTCGAGCCAGAGAAAGGACATGAAGGTGAGGATGGAGTTGTTGAAGAGCTGGTCGAAGGAGAGCTTCCGGCGGCGGAGGACGGTGAAGAAGGTCCGGATCATGTGGAAGAACCGGGAGAGGTAGAACACGTACGACCAGAAGAACACGCGGCCGGAGGGCCGGGTCCCGAGGGGGAAGCATAGGAGCCACTGGAAAGGGGTGGTCGCGAGCCTCGATCGCCGCCACAGCCACCGCGTGTCCCGGATCTCGGCTGCGGTGGACAGGAGGATCCCCGAGAACGTAGTGGCCGCGAGCAGGGCCATCAGGAGACTGTGGACGGCGGGCAGGGGCCCGAGCGGGACTGGCCTGTCACGGCGGCGGAGGACGAGGAGGAGGACCGAGTGGAGGAGGACGGAGATGGCGAGGTAGGCGGCGATCGAGGAGAAGAGGAAGGACCACGTGGAGCCCCATGAGTGGGTGTGGCACCACCGGAAGTTGACGATCGAAGGGTGCTCCGACAGGTAGTAGGTCACGGCTTGCGTCGGGAACATCGGTCCGGCCCTTCAGATCCCCGCATTCATTGATTCTGATTGCCGGAGTCGGCCTCTTCTTGGATTGTTAAAAAATGGAGTCTTTGCACGCTCACCAAAAATGGGGTCTTTAGGGAGAGAGTCGCCGTGTGTGGGGAGAGAGAGGGAGGTGGAGGGGAAGCGGAGGATTATATTAGAGCGCGGAGGGGGCGCGTGAGGCGACTGGTAGACAAGGAGTTTTGGCAAATTTGTTGTGTGACGTGTCGTCTCCTTATTGGTGGAGCGCGCTAAAGTTCGATCAAGGGCTTCGTCGGTCTCATTCTGTCCGTGCCACAATCATAACTTTGCCATTCGGGAGAGATATTGGAGACGATGCTTTAGAGTGATCTTATCTCGTCAGATATTATAATAAAATAATAATTAAAATTTAAAAAATAGTAAATTGGTATTAATTATTTAAATAATTATTATAATTAATGTTAATTAATGTAATTTAATTAATTTTTTATCATGCTATTGTGAGATATGATTCATTTAAATTTTTTTTTGCTTCAAGGGGATTTTTCTATTTTAGTTCTTTTTCCTAACAAAAATAGTATTAATAGCAATTCAGTCAATGTAATACGTAATATTTGATCACTCATATTTAATTACAAACGTATCACAAGTGCGTTTCAATCAATCCCTCGAAATTGGGCCAGTTAGCTTAACACAATCAAATATTTGATATTAGTTTAAGAAAACTGATTTTCTCGAAACTTAATATCAAAGCGCATACTTCTAGCGGATGTTTTGATATAAATGCAAGAAAGGACTTGAATAAGGACCTTAAACTTCCTGTTGCATTGCATCCATGGTGGGACGAAGATCGCGGATCCAAAACTTGTTAATTTGAGAAGAATGTCTAGAATTGGAATGATAATTAAGATAACTCTTAAGAAATTCATGTATTTATAGGAAAAAGAAGAGGATCTTAGTCCAAGTTACCTCCTAAAATTAATTGCATACAATAATATCTATATATATCCTAAAACCCCTTAAAAATATTCTAAGAATATTACTATATCCTTGAGAATATTATAAAAAATATACAAAAAATAATGAAATCCACTATTTTCCCTTACATTACTTACCGAATCATATGAGATCGAGTTTTGATAAACACCACTCTCTTGAAGGTAGAATATTCCATAGAGCAGTGCAAAAGCTCTCTCTGTTTTTTTGGATATACAAGAAGGCACGTAGGCCTAGAGAGGTAGAAGGAAGATGGGGCAAAAAGGACACGAGAAGTCCTACATATAAGACCGTACTCAGGACCTCCAAGTTATAGAGTGAGAGCGATACCAACTGCACTAAGATTTCTTTTTTGCTTTGTCCTTTTTTTTAAAAAAAAGAGAATGCATTAATTCATTAAATGATATAATACATGGAGTAAATATTTGGTGATATCTTCCATTAATTGCGTAAGCGTAATACTCAATTAAAATCGATCTGATCTCGGCCCACGTGTTTTTATTCATATGAGTTTTGATTAGGGTTATCTATGTACACTAAACGAGTGGTGAGAGACTTTTCTGTACAATGAGTACAGCACGGTACCGTATTTATATGATATCAATAAAATCCTAAAACATTAAAAAAATAACCTTAGAAATAGCTGAATTATATTGATTCGTAACACCGTACAAGCACTGTCACATGATACGCTTGTTACACGTACCGCTTTCTCATGACTAATGCCCATCGAATACCTAAACCAAATCGAGGAGAAAAGACTAACAGAGGAGATATTTGGCTACGTGGATTTGGCAGACAAAATAATGATAGCCGCCGCAATAAGAGCTTGCATGCTCTCGGGTGCATAGAAACCTAAACCTTATTGTGAGACACCTCTGTGTCCCCTCGTGTCTAAGCATGATATCCAACCGTTCAACATGGGAAATGATGAGATTAGCACTCGGTTCAATTTTGCCCGAATCGGATCGTAAAATTTACTGTAATACGAATTACACGAGCTAAAATCTTACAACGTAGTTGTAAAGTCTCAACATCAGAGGCGCGTGATATTCTCATATTTCAGTCAATGTCAGAACTCTCATACCCGTTCTTACCGAACTCTACGGCCAACTCTATATTCTCTCGACTCTCGAGGAATCCGATGTTTCCATCAAAACAACAATCTCGCATTTCTGTCAACACCCCAACAAAAATCCGTCGGGATTAATTTTTTTTAAAAAATAATTTTTCATAATTTTATAATACTTGAGTTAAATGTAGTTGGTTGGATACAGTTTGTCAAGTGTGACGGAATGTGACAGATATTTTATGGTTACTATAGATATTATTTCGATATTCTGAATTATTTATTTACAAATGTATTCGATTTTCTGAGCCTATAAATAAGCAAGTAGTCTTATATAATCGTTGAATCACTCGATCTTTCCAATAGTGATGGACTCTCGTGGTTTTGGATTATAGTCGACCACATTTATCTTTATTAATATCTCTACTCTCCCCCTCTCATAAATTATATAAAATTTGTGACGTAACCTTGATACACATGTTTTCATGCTTATTTTGATTTCTTCGTAAAATTCTAAATTTGATTCTAATTACAAATAAATACAAATTTACGAGTAAAAATTTAATTCAACTTTAAGTTTTCGGATAAATCGAGATCGAATTTACTAATCCATCGATTCTCTCTGTACAACAACTTTGTTAGGAAAGATTAGGTCGAATCGAGAATATGTTTTGGAAACCAACATATAAAATTTGAAATTGCATGGTTGACCTGACCAAGCCGATTGATAAATCACACTAATGTCGGCGGCAATGTCGGCGGACCGCAAATATTTTTGGTGCCGTCCAATTTTTGTACGTTATGCCGCCGCACAGCGTCGATTCCCATCTGATTTTCCGTTTCCTACTCTTTATTTAATTTCGATTTAAAAAAATAAATTTCGTCCGGACCAGCTGCATTCACTTCTCCTGGTCCCGGCGAGCCGCGAAGATTTTCCGGCACGAGCAGTTAAAAGAAAGAATTAAATATTTGTAAATATTTTTGAAATCAATGAAAAGACCATACACAACTTGCATTTTCTTCTGGATGAATCTAACTTCGAGTCCGGTTAAGATATTCAATCGTGATCGAAATTGGTTTTTCGATAAGATGGCTGAACCATAACCGACCCAATAATTGAGATACTGGTACATTGGATTACCGCACTGCACCAGGGAGTTACTCGTGCACAGCTACAACACGTGACGATACTAAAAGGGCACGAAAATCGATAAATAGAGGATAAAACGATGCGAAAAGGGATAATTACAATTGAAGTCTTATGTGTTTATCGTTTTGACAGTTGTCAGTTTAGTCATATAAGTTTGGAAAAATCATTTTAGTCCCATAAGACCAATTTTGTTATATTTTTAGTTCAAATTGTCATTGTTTTGCTGACGTATACTTTACGCCGTTAATAGTTCCGTTAACGTAACAATAACTATTTGGACTAAAAGTATAACAGAATTTATCTGATAAAACTGAATTAGTTATTTTTAAACTTATAGAATTTAATTGTAAAAAAAAAGTCAGATTTCCAGTGTCATTTTTCTGACCCGAAAGGCCGCATACTGAGAATAGACTTTAGAATTTCTTAGCTTAAATTCGAGTACTATATCACGATAGTATCTCGTTCCTCGAAAGACGGTATATACTTTACCTAAATGAGAATCATGCGGAATTCAAGTTGAGTACATTATGACCGAGCAGTAAACCGGCGAAAACGATGTTTTAACGGAAAGTCCAACGTAGCATCACTTGGTTGACTCATGACACTGATGATCTTACCTACCTCAAGTTTGCCTCTCCGGGGCTGCAGCCGATGGATTCTTTGGACTGTTTGGTTGGGAAAAAAAAAAAAAAACAAGGAAAAGTGTGACTCGGTGTAAAAATCAGATAAAGTGAAAACCGCATTGGCACGAGAAATGGGATTAGATACAGTGACAACATCGATATGAGATCGAGAAATCCTCTTCTCGATCACTAGTACTGTCCCATATCCTTTTATTCCTCTGCTCCGGGTCGACCAGACTGCGTTGTGACCGAAAAAAAAAATTCTTTCTTTTTTTCCCCCCCTTCCTTTTAGGTGTTTTTTCCTGTTATCTTTTTCGGAAGACCAAAGTGTCTCCATTAAGGTTTGTGGGCTTTCAAATGGGAACCATGCTGCTCTGACTTAATCTAAATGGGCCTGAGCCCACGAGCCCAATTTTTCAGTAGGAGAGATCTATTTTGGGCCCCTTGGTCTCAAGTGGGATATGGGCCTTTCAAGGCCCACTTAGTAAGCCATCTGGCCGGCCTTTGATGAATCGCATCCTGATCCCTCAAACAAGGTCTCGAGTATCCGAATTTGCTACAAGACACGCTGGAAAAGACTGTTTAACCACCGCTAGTTAGGCAGTCCACCTAGTGCTGTCGAGAGACTCGACATGAGATCAATATAAACAGCTGTGTTTAATGACTCGAGTCAATCGCCCAGTACAAAATTCATTAAGACGACATAGGGTCTAATAAACGAAGTCGGAGGTGTCAAGCAAAGTCTGCATACTAGTCTACCAGCTAATAGGTTAGTCAAATACTGTGCTAACATCAGCCTAATCCTGGCATGCAGCCCAAAATAAGAACTTGTAATCGAAAAAAAAAGTAGGGATTTAATAGTTTTAAACTTGTTGCATGTGATTCCAAAATCTCAAACTCGGATCACTTTTTTGTATTTGGGTCAAAACATGGGTTAAAATTGTGTTTTTTTGGGATTGGACTTGAGAGACACCAACTTATTGAACTATAATAAGTCTTTACGTGTTCTTTAGTCTTGAGCTTGTAGGGTACGGATTTCTTGAACAATATGAGATTTTTAGTAATAATATGTTGACAGAATCAACGTTAAACAATAGTTATTTAATATATCTGATATGCTTGTGAATGAATATGACTGGTGTTATTCTTTTTTTTTTTTTTAGTTTATAAAGTTAAAAGAAAGAGTAAATAAATGGATAAAGAGAATTTTATTAGTGAAAATTAAACCCAACACCTTCTTATCTCATATCGATGATAATATCATTGTGTAGATCCTTTGCTCTCATTGCTATCCTTCTTACCTAAAAAAATAAAGTGGATTAGTTGAGATGATATGGCGTCTCTTCACTTTAAACAATATCTCGAGTTCGAGTATTATAAATAGAAAAAATTCACATTGAAAGAGTTTACCCCAGCAGGCCAATTCGGCTCAAAGTAAATTAGACCATTAAGTTTTTGGATACTAGTGTTAAAAACATAAAACATTTCGTTCTCCTTCAACGAGTCAAACGTCCAGGCCCAAGTTAAGTCAACCCGAACTACAGCAGTCATCCACCAATCAGAGCCGTTGATTTGTATGACCGGACGCCAGATCGGACGATCTCCCGAGGAATATCCTAACGTCGTCGTCAACTCCGTCGTCAGGATTCGAAGGGTAAACGACAAGACGAGAACGTCCTCCAATCCTCCTACCGCGGGATCTGTCTTCTTCCATCGGAAACCCCCGAAAGCTCCGGTCTTTGGGGTTTCCCACGTCTCCTGGTGTTAGATTTGATCGATCTCTGGGGTGGATCGTTCATCCTGGATTTTGTGGTTTCACAGGTCGGTTCCTCTGATCCTCTTGGCCTGTTGGCCTTCTACGCTTACCAGTTTCTGTACTCTGATGTAATGCTGGAAAAATCTTTTGTTTCCCCTTCTCCCATGAATGATGCGTTGGGATCTATTCTAATCATAGATGGCGAGGCAGATGTTGTTGGGTATTATTTTTTTCGACTCTCATGGCTCGATCATCGTACGAATTAGGGTTCCTCTGCAGTTGGACTAGTCCTTACATCTAAGTTTCGATTTCGAATTTGTCTATCTAGGCATTCGGTGTGCAGAGATAGGAGATTATATTCAAGTTCTGAAGACTGCGTTGCCTCCATTTTAATGATTTTCAGGCTGTTTGATTTGGTGCTTTTGTTTTGAATATCTAGCGGGATTCCGGTTATTTAGGGTTATTTGATTGTGCAAATTCGACTAGTTTTTATTGAATTAGCCCAATATCAAAATCTCACCGTGTTAGAAGATTGGAAAGATCCTAGACTGTTTGGTATGGGGCATTTGAATTATGTCTGAATTTCCAATATTTATGATTTGGTTTGATTGTGCAAATGGATCGGGCATTGCATGATCTTGTCTTGTTGGTTTTGGTGAGATCTGGTTTTTGTTTGGCTGGTGAGACTTAATGTGTTCCTGAGAATATCTTAGTTTTTTCATTTTTGGTTCCCTTAACTTGTTGGGACCTAATATTGGTGGTGAAAGAGGAATCCACCTTATCAAAAATTTTCTCTGTGATTACTTCTAGTTTGGAATAGGTCAATCATCAAATTTTTGTCATCTTGTTGAAAAAAAAATTGCAATTGTTGTTTAAGTGTGATGAATGGTTCCACTTGTTTGTAGGGAGCTGTAGATGGAGGGTGGTTTGAGAGATTCGACCAAACTCCAAACCCCGGGCTCATCATCTTCGTCAGCTGGTGGTGCTGCCACGGCCAATGAGGCTGGAGATTTTGAGTGCAACATCTGCTTTGAGCTGGCCCAGGACCCAGTGGTGACCCTTTGTGGCCACCTCTACTGTTGGCCATGTCTGTATCGATGGCTCCGCCACCACTCACAGTGCCATGAATGTCCCGTGTGCAAGGCCCTCATACAGGAGGAGAAGCTCGTCCCGCTCTATGGTCGGGGCAAGTCCTCGACTGACCCGAGATCGAAATCCTACCCAGGCATTGACATCCCAAACCGGCCATCAGGGCAGAGGCCAGAGACTGCAGCCCCTCCTCCCCCTCCTGAAGCCAACCCATTTGCAAACTATGGTTTTGGTTTCATGGGTGGGTTCATGCCAATGGCCACTGCAAGGTTTGGAAACTTCACACTCTCCACAGCCTTCGGAGGTCTCATCCCTGCGCTATTCAATGTGCAGTTCCATGGGTTCCAGGATGCAACTGCATATGGAACCACTTCAGGATACCCTTATGGGTTTAATGCCTTCCATGGGGGCCATGTCCATGGCTTTCCACGGCCACCAACCAGGGGGCAGCAGGCCGACAACATGCTCAAGAACCTGTTTATACTGATTGGCATCTTTGTGGTGCTCGCCCTGATTTGTTGGTGAGTCTCTTAAGATTTCATGGATCCCTCAAATACACATGCTTAGACTATTCTTGGTATAATGTACATACTATCATAATAATGGTAGTTATCTACATCTGTTGCTGGAGGAAATTGTCAATATGCAGCTCGTGTTATTCTCTTCAACTGACTTCTCTGGACTACCTCTGTTGTTTGTCTACGAAGTTTTGTTCATTTTGATTACTGAATGCTACTAAATCTTCAAATAGGATTCTCCCTATGATGATGACAACAGATCAATGATAAGAGATTTTGGGCCCATGGGTTATCTCTCAAGTAGATAGAATATGAGTATGCTGTAGATTACATGTCGTTTATTTGATTTGATTTTATTTTTTGCTTGCGTGCTTGGTCCTTGGGTGGGATCATCCATGCGTGAAGAGGGATGAGAGATGTTGTGCGGCTTTTTCATGAAAGGGAAGCGAGATTTCAGTTCAATTTTACACGTGATGAGGCGTTTGTAGCACATGGATCGACACTGTAATGGCCTGATCAGCAGTACCTCATCATCATCTCAGAGTGCCTTCCATGGCAATGGAGTCGTTCACTGCAAGAGATCTCTATCCACTGGGAAAGTTTTTCTTCAATGTCCTCGCATCACTTCTTTATGGTCAAGAAGCTGAGTTCCACAAGATGCGGGTTGGACTACGCTCGATGTGAACCGCACGTGCCCATTCAGGGCCCTTTGTACCCTCATCTTTTCACTTCTTGTCCACCATAAGGGTGACGATGAAGTGTGCACTGACTTGTTGATAACACGTACAACATTCACAAGAAACCTTCACGGGAAGTTTTGGTTACTAAAATTTTTCGTGACTGTTTACTTAATAGTAGAATTTTGAAGTTCTTTAACTTTAACCCATTCCAAAATCATATATATCATTAAAAGAGAGCTTGGTGCAGCGATGTCGTGCTTAGCTTAGGAAGGAAAGGAAGGGCTAAAGTTCAAAATTCCCGCGTATATTTATTTATCTGTTCCCTCTATCTTGACATTGTAACCGGTAAAAAAACCATGGTAGAGTGATGAATGAAGAGCGTTGTCTTCCATGGACTAAATTTTCATCTTCCAAGTCTGGCACGTGTAAATATCTTGAGGAGAAAGGAAAATGACATTTCTGTCTTCTCCACCTTCTTCCTTTCCCCTCGCTCGTGGGAGGAAGTCTTGCTACTAACGGATATATCACGTAAGAGTGCTGCTATGATATCACCGGTTAATTAAATCAAGTATTTTTAAGGTTGATTTTTTTCTTTTAGATTTTATTAAAAAATTCTAAAAATAATTTAATCATATTATCGCTTAATATCACGTCAATATTGATACATGATATATCTGTTTCACACGCACTGAGGCCTCTCCTCGTGGAACATGATTATTCGGTTCTGTGCGTATTATGAATTATTGTCCCTATATCCAAAATTAATAAAATAATGTTGGAATATCATAAAATTATATTCACTTAATTCAGTACATCCTTTCCTTAGGTAATCGAACTATAAATAAAAAAAAAAAGTTATCATTACAAAAGTTTTACTTCTAAATAATCCAATCTGATTAAATACGAACTTAAATTAATCTGAAGTCTCGAGGGTTTTCAGATACCATGCAGTTGACGTCGAGAAAAGACAGCGAGAGAACGTGGGCACTTTTGCGATTTTCCAAGCGAAATATTATTCTATTGCACGAGTAATCCAATTGCTGTGGACCTCAGAGGAAGTTTCCATGCAGTTTCCTGCCCACCAGAAAACGAATAACCCGCAGGCGATCCTTTTCATGTTCCCTGCAACTTCATGGCAATTCCCATCCCATGCCGAATCATTCATTTCCTATCCATCGGTCTTTATTGTAAAGGACTGGCATCTCTGCAAGTCATCGTCATTGACACAGCTCTCTAGCTAATAGGCTCGGTCCCCGGGAGTGGGTCTTCCCCTGCCCGCACTAGGCAGCTTCTCGGTCTTTCGCCATCATTTATTCTATCGTTTCTGACGGGTTGAGATCGAGATCGAAATCGCCGAGGTCCATGGAAAAGTAAAACTATCTTGTTCTGGTGAAAAGTACCTTCGAGAGCCATACAAGTGTCACCTTCCACGTACGGTAGGGGCAGTGGCGTAACGATTCAAATCTCACCACTCGCAAGCGGTTTAATGAGTCCAAGATCTCATGTTCGAATTCGTTTCATATGGGCCTTCCAAAACACCCGCTACATGCGATCCTTCTCTGGATCTGCCCTCGGAGGACATCGGCTTCTTAAACTATATTCAACCTTCGGTGGGGCTACGATGATGAGGTCAGTGCTGGCCGACGTTATTTGTTCGTTACATCTGACACGTTCACGGTTCAACGCGAAAATCCTCAATGCCGTGTCAATGTCACCATCACAACTCAAGAAAAAGCTTCACTTTCCAAACTAGTTATATATACACGGTAGATCCAACTCATAACTATTATTAATATTTTTAGTGGATAAAGCACGCTTATGTTTCGAGAGCATTTCATGAAATCGTATTTATGAGCTTATGAATTATTCATAGACCGAAAATAATGTGTACACAGTAGATTCACATTTTCGACGTAGTTTTCGAAAGCTCTGATACAAAAATAATTCTTCATATACATAGTAACCTATCGATTGTGATACGTCTCACGGTTATTTACACCAGTTTTTTTTTTTTTTTAGCAAAATTAATTTGTGTTAAAGATTTTCATATATTAGTAGTTGTAAGCATAAGTCTTTTCACAAACGTATATGTGTTAATTTCTTGTGAAGATAATATATATATATATATATATATATTATTTAACAATTTTATTTCAGTGTGTTTTCCACTAACAGCCAGACTCTATCGTATCAAAGCTGCAATTGAAAATGCCTACACACATGTAGACATCTTCTGCATATATAGTTGCAAGGATACATACATACATATGTATATGTGTATGTATATTTCCGATTACAGAGAGGGCTTCTACCGTTGAGATTTAGAAAGGTTAGAAGGAAAATGAAATTAAAAGAACACAATCAATACATTTACTAGTATTTAACATTGGAGAAACTTTTATATGTAACGGTGTATTACGTATCAGTGCTTGCATGATGTCAAAAACTAATGAGATTCAATCATTTTTATTTTTTTAGGATCTTATTAAAAAAAAATCTTAAAATGGTTTAATCCGGTATCCAGAAACTCAATGAATTCTCACTAATTCAGTTCGAGCTGAGAGAGTTCACTAGGATGAAAAGTTCTCATCAGGTGAATTCTGTCCATTCACAAGATTTGAATCCGATACCTTACTTAAGGGAAAATGATTTCTTATCACTTCAACCCGTCTACTTTGACGGAAACATTCATTTTTGCTTCCTTGGATTTCGTTCCATGGAAAAGTTTTCTAAATCCGCTTCTGTCATATTAAAATAATATTAACTGCATCAAATTCCCGTGCTTGAATATAGTGTTATGCTGCCAAACACGGCCGTGGACTCTTTATATAACGTGCATCCTATCTTCAGTTTTTCTACAGCCGATTTAAGAGACAAAGCTTCTTTACATAGTCCGCCCACCAAACTCTCTCTCTAAGATTCTCAGTATGGCCAACGATAGACAAATCAAATCGCCCACCAAATGGTTCAAAAGTAGCCTGAGGTTAAGCCTCCCAAGACGACTCTCTCGATCCCGCTCTCGTTCCGGCTCTCGCTCGAGCAGCTCGCCCTTGAGCTCCAGGCAGGATGAGCTGAGAGGAGTCTTCTCCCACTTCGATGCCAACGGGGACGGGAAGATCTCTGCCACCGAGCTCTTGGCATACTTCCGCTCGGTCGGGGAAACCCTATCCCTCGGTGAAGCCCAGGTGGTGATCGACGATCACGACGCCGACCGGGACGGACTCATAGACTTTGACGATTTCCTGAAGCTGATGAAGATGGAGGAAGGTGGCCGGAGCGGCGGAGGCGGCGGCGCCGATGAGGAGGATGATCTGAGGAGGGCCTTCGAGATGTTCGAGCACGAGAAGGGGTCTGGTTGCATCACGCCGAAGGGGCTGCAGATGATGCTTCGACGGCTAGGGCAATCGAGGTCGTTCGATGACTGTGTTGCGATGATTCGGGTTTATGATATGGACGGGAATGGCGTGCTGGACTTTCATGAGTTTCATCAGATGATGGCTTGACTCAGAATTGTTGTTGTTCTAAAAGCCGCTTCTTTGTTTGTTGGAAAAAGTTTAGTACGTGAGCTATTACCAATGCACTAATTTCAAGTCATCCTGTAATTGTATGTATGTGTGTGTATATACATATGCATATGTGTGAGATAAGCCGAGAAAGAGGGATCGGTGCTGTAATAATATCATAAATCGATATGAGATTAAAATGATCTTGAGGTCGATTCTTATTAGTTGAATTTCTCGTATTCCTCATGTAAGTTTATGTGTCTCTTTTATGGGAAATTGTACCAATGGTATAAAATGTTTTGGATAGGATCCAAATTGGTACGAAAAGAAATTTTTATTCTTAACCAGTACAATATGTTTTAAAACCGTTCTCAAGTGATACATTCTGTTAGGTTTGAATTAATGCCGTTAGTTTTTACTCATTTGGCAGTCAATGTGGATGCCACACAAGTGTATTTGCTGATGTGGCAACTCATTTAATGTTATGAAATAAAATAAAATATCAAAATTAAAATATATAAAGGATATGCTTATATAATACAAAAAGTAGAATTTTTTTTTTAAAATTTTGGAAAATTACATAAAATTTTAAGAAATTGTAAAATTACCAAATGCATAGAAAATTATATAAAAATTTTAGAAAATCTATACAATGTTAGAATATTTACAAAAAATGAAATATAAAAAACTTTAAAAATTGTAAAAGGTAGAAAAATTTAAATCTTTTTTTAAAAGGCAAAAATTTCATAAAATTTTAAATGATGCTACTGTACTTGACAAATTTTGTAATTCCTTTATGAAAATCGTGTATTGAATGAATAATTAATTGATTTGAGGTGAATGAGTGAAGATAACTTAAATTCATGTATTGATTCGCATCCGTATTTGACCAGCATTTGATTGCTAAAGGGCTTGTTTATGAAAACTTCTTCAATTTGTAGCAAAATTTTAAAATTTTATTTTTAATAAATTTTAACTTTTTATAGAAATTTTAATATTTTCTAGATGTTTATATTTTTTAAAATTTATATTTTTAAAATTTTTTTAAATTTTATCTAATTGTAATTTTAAAACTTTTTATTTTTAACCATATTTTATTTTTTATATTTTAGGGTCAACACGTTAGAAATATGCATGTGTGGCCTTTACGTCAACTGTCACATATGCAATAACTAACTGTGTTAGTTTAAATTTGACGAAATGTATCATGCCACAATAGTTTTGAAATATTTTGCACCAGTCAGGAAAAAGATTTTCTTCTTGTACCAATCTGAAACCTTTCCAAAACTTTTTGTATCGTTATTACAATTTTCACATCTCGTTTAGATTTGAAAAAAACAGAGAGAGCAAAAAAAAAGAAAGAAAGAAAGGAGGTGGGAAACAGAAATCATGCAATGAGAACATATAATCTGAAATCATGGAACGTCTCCGAGGAAACCGAGAGTGAGAGTCAGAGGATCGGTGGGTCTGCCCGCCTTTGTGGACCGAGAGGCTGTGTGGTTGCATTTCCATAATTGGAGAAAACCTGTTTCTATTTTTAAATGTATCCTCGTATTTTATATTTTTGTTTTTTTTTAACTGTAGTTTACATTTTTGCTGGTTTTCCTAATTCTCAATCCATTTGAAATATCAGACTCGTAATTCGAGGAGCTTTCTACTGACATATGATTTACTATATTTTCATTGAAGATCACCAATAAAAATATTTTAAAGAATTTACTATATAAAATAAGATAAAGATAGAGCTAACAACCTAATTAAGTATATATTTTGATCAAATTATCACTTTTTGCACGTACTTTTTCGTATGACTCAGGAATGCACGAACTTTAAGATATTTATCCAATTTAGCACGGCGTCACAAAATCCTTTAAAATTAACAAAATTTGTTGACTTGTCATGTTAGTATTATATATGTGACAGACGGAGAGTGACGTGGTAAGGCTACATGGACGAAGGGCACCCACGTCATTTATGTTCAACAGTCAAACTCTTTAAATTTTAAAAATGAAGGGCACCAACGTAATTTCATCATTCAAAAATCTTTAAAATTAGAAAATACAGTCTGAACTTCTATTCTGTTATCCACTCTAGCCCTAATTCCATTCTCCCATGCTTAAAAACTCTATCTCTTAATTGCAATTTCTAATTTTAGGGATTTCAACGGATGAAATTACGTGGATGACTTTCATTTTTAAAATTCAAAGATTTTGACTGTTGGGCATAAATGATATTTTGCCTGCTCATCCAAGTGGCTTCGCCACATCATTCTCCATCTGCCACATATACAACACTAACATAACATGTCAATAAATTCCGTCAATTTTAACAGATTCTGTGACGCCTTACTATACATGACAAACTTTATAAAACTCGTGTGTTCCGTGCTAAAATTAATAATTTGGTTAAAGTACGTATTTAATTAGATTATTAGCCCATAAAGATAAGATCAATGACTTAACTCAATTTACTTTCCGGAGCTGCACCTGTAATCGATCTTTCATAAAATTAACATTCATGAACCGTGAACAAGCAAAATGTGGAAGCAAATGGTTTCCTTTACTTTTTCTTCCATGTATTCACTTAATTTTCAGAAATTTAATAGTCCCTAATTAATATAGGTTTGAGTGAATTAATTAATAAATAAAATTTTTATTTATGATATTTGAGTTTAAAATATTATTTAACAATTTTATATTTTATTTGTAAAATTTAAATGTAAAACTTTACTTAAAAAATGCACAAAATAGTAGGTTTGTTTTTTATTTTGGTTTCGGGTAAGTGTTTAGTATTAGCGTTGTATAAACGGAAATTAGGGACACCGATTTGCGACTAAAGCGTCTTTGTCCCTAAAGACAGGGACAGAATTTCCTTTTAGGCGACAGAAAAAAAAAAAAAAAGAAAAAGGAACCAAGTCTTTGGTGATCATGTGTAGGGCGAAATTATTAGATTTTCCTAAATCGTAGATAATGTGAAAAAATATTGATTAAATTATAATAAATTAATATTAATTATCTGAAAATTATTAGAATCATTATAAATAAGAACAATTCAGTTAATACTTTCTCGTCACATTATTGTGTAATTCAACCTTTTAAAACTTTCTACTATATTCATCTCAGATAAAGTTCATCATCGTATGATATAAGAAAATATTAATAAAATTGTTAAATGCATCGGAGCATCAAATTATTGCTCTCTGTCTACCTTTGTATACTAGCTGACTAAAGAGCCGGAGGATTAAAAATTTGTACCAACATCCTCGACTCGACTCGACTCGACTCGGGTTCTATTCTTATAATAACAGGCAGCTCTGGCCTCGCTCGATTTAAAGTGACTTGACTCTCTCGATGATCGTGAAATAAAAACCATTTCAAGAATTTCTCCAATTCCATGGGCAAAAAGTTGGTCCCTATCATGTCACCATATCTTAATGACAAAATTCTTCTCATACAATATTAAAACAATTTCATAACTAAGTTCACGGCTTCATTTTCTTTATAGAGCAGCCCGAAGTTTTTGCTCACAGATTATTCGCAACTCTACCACAACATCGCACGACTCTGGTTCTCGGGAGAAATTCTTACGTGATCTTACATCGCCACGCAATATGAGAAAACGCTAATTAAAATGTGGAAAGTATATAAATTAGTATTAATTACACGAACGGCTGGCACAATTAATACCAATCGAAGCAACTTGATCGGTCCTTCCTCACCACATTATCACGAGGTAGGATGGACCGTCTAAGATTTTTTCGGGTTTTAGTTTCTCCGCTGGCTCAAATCATTCGATATATAGAGTTTCTCAATCGCTTCCCGTAAGAGTGAAGTTGTACACATTATTTTGTGTGGATGGTCACGGTGGCAAAGTCACCAATCTCATGATGGATGTAATGTGATCGTCTACTATATGGAGCTATGCAAGGATGGATTCGAGTATCGGTTTTGAGGGGTGAATTAACGTCGTTCATGTCCCTGAGGAGGGCGAATGACCGGTTGATGGGATGACTGATGAGGAGGATGAGGATGATGAGTCGGTTTGTGTTGCTGCGAGAATGATCGATGAGAACAAAAATGTGATGTTCCAAAGAAACTTAACTCGAGCGGTACCCGAGGTCCAATTCGTCTCCAGCAATTAGACAAGGGATATCCTCAAATTTGGTTGGTTTCTGGAAACCTATATAACTCGGGAATGCTTCCTCTGGCCGTTTTCGTTTAGACCTCTGATGTCCAGATCATTTGCGAAGAGATCGAATGGAACCGTACGTCCGGATAGAGCAAAATTAATTGGTCATGTCCGTCTGGTCATTGGAACGACAACCAAAGAAAGACTCAAGAAGCCCATGGACATGGAGAGCCCTCTGAGAAAGAGCAACCACCAACCAGCCCGAGTGAAAAAGCAGCTCAGATAAGAAGTTCAGAATGCTGTCGAGGGTACACAAGACCGAGATAAGTTCGAGGACCTGGCCCGTCTGACAGTTCATTCCATTGCTCATGGATTGTTTCTTGATGGAATCTATGTAAGAGATCTATTGCTTGTTGTCATCGTGAATATTCTCCAAGCACAGGTCCAATGGAGGAACGTCCCGGCAACCTGCAGTCCAGGCCAAAATGCCAGCGCCTTTCTGGGCAAATCTGCGCCGAGTTCAGGGATGAAGTTTCTGGGAGGAAGCCCCCCGGTATACTGGAGATGGACTGGCAGTAGCAGCGGGCTGGCGTTATGGAGAAATGAAGTTAGCAGAATCCTAGGATGTCCACATCTGGTCGGTCAGGCACGAGTTATGAAGATCCTAGAATATAATTCTGCTAGTCCAGTGCTGGGAATTCAAAGCAAGAGTTCGTGCTGAGGGTCAACTAGGGGGAGCTTCATTTAGCCGTGCTGTCCTCGGATTAAGGGGTGGGGTCCTGTGTTAAAATCTCATCGATGAAACTTCCTATACATCCTTTTATTCTAGACTTACGTATCTCATTTACACACCAAGAAACACAGATCCAATTCAATATTGAGTACAGGCGGACCTCTCAATCCAATGTCGAGATTAATATCCCAGGATGTACTCTCCTTGCCAGTACTTTCTTCTTCTCTCTTTGACAAACTGCATACTAATGATCCATAACGTGGATTGCCAGCTCTCTCCCACGTGGCCATGCTTGAAACCTATAAAAATAGCCACGTGGACCACTCATAAAGCAGCAGACAGAACCACAACTTTTTTTTTTTTTGGTGTAGATAAGCCGTTTTACCAATCAGACATAATTCCTTCTTTTTTTCCCCTTGCTTTTGTATGAACGTTGCTGTCTCAGTCTCTCAGATTAGGTCGGTGAATGTAAGCTCCGCGCGCATGCCACCAATAATTTCAGGTCATGATCCCTACATGGGGCCATATGGCAAAGGAAAAGTGCGTGCGTCCAAGTTAGAAATCCATGCACATTGTCCACTTTCTTGCTTTTTAAACGAGGAGGCAGGCAGACACATATGTCGTGCATTTGAATGTTTGAAATTCAAAAAGTTCAAAGGTTTAAAATTCACGAGAGCACGTTCCGTAAAATTCTCGTGTGACTGTACATGCCAAGGCTTCGGATCGCTACAAGGAAATATTGATCGGAGTACATGAAAATTCAAATTAATTTAATTCGGTCCACGGTGTGTTTCTAACTACTATACTGTTTATATGGGAAAAAAAGTTAGCGAATGACTCGAGGAGTTGACCATTTGACAAGGACATCATTTCCATCATTTTTCAACTATTCAATTTAATTAATTTCGCACAACATAAAAGTATATCCGATCAATATGGATTAGTGGTAATAACTGGTGCTGAATTTTCCATAATAAAATTTTTGATTCGAGTATTAGTAAAAATTTACATTTGGGAAGAGGTTTATCCGATCTTAGTAAATCGATCAAGTTTAATCTTGAATTAAACAAAATATATTGAACTTTTTGATATCAAGTAATGCGTCTTCAAACTAGTATACTCAAGTGAAGAGAAAGAGAGTTTGATGCAATGGTACCGTTCTCGACTCGAGATCAAGAGGTCTTGAATTCAATTCTCATTGGTGAAATTCCAATATCCCATTATTCCTCTTTCCTTGTATCCCCTACTAAATCTACATGGCCTTTTATTATTTAAAAAAAGGGTATATTCTAGTGAATATGGGTGGATGAGTTTCAACTTTTTGGACCAGCATGGAAGAGAAGCTGGATCTCCTGGGCTAAAACGTTAGGGGTTTGGTGGCACAGAGAAGATCCACTTGGCTTAAACTTCGGGCGACATTGATGTCATGTTCGGTGCCGTACGAGATTCCGAGATTACCAACTCATTACCGAATGATCAATCATCAGTTATCATACCAATCATGAAGAGAGACCTTCGACTCGACCAAACAGCTCCAAGGAATGTCGGTAAGCACACGAGCCAAGGAACTGTGTCTGATTCTCGTACATGAAGCTTTTCCTACAGTAAAAAATTTAGTCAAACTAAATAAAACGATGACGGATAGGGTCAGATACTATATCGCTACATCGTCGAGTTTGTGAAGAGGGAGAAATGTTAGGAAATTGAAAAAAGTTAGCCCGTCAATTTACTTTCGTTTACGTTTGCAGTTGGAAAGGTGCTTCCATGCATCTGAAGCAAAGGGAGTCACTTGTGATGCCCTCCTCTTGTTCATTGCACCGTCGATTTATACGACTTTCTGTTGTTTTCTCTCTGTTTTACTGACATTCTTAATCCAAGATTGGGAATGATGCTAATGCACCAATCATGTTCATTTTTCTTTATTCTCGAAACAAAATTAAAATTCAACCTCTACAAGTTGGTTAAAATCGTTTGACATTCTTCTATTAAAATAAAGGTATATATTCCGTATCATGTAAATGAAGAAAAAATAACAATTAAAAATTTACTTATTAATAAGTTGACCTGTCTCCAATATAAATTATGTAAAACTTATGTGGTCTCTGGACGTGGCCAGAGCAACATCTGTAATTAATTGTATGCACAGGAAAAAAAATAAAAGTTGAATATAAATATGGAAAAAAAGTAAACTAAAAAGCTTTCTTCAATTAACTATGCATAATTTCAATAAGATGGTACAAGAAATTAAATTTATATTCACTAAAAAAATTTTAAAGGTTAAACAGTAATATTCAATTCTCTTGTAAATTAACCATTATTTTTTTATATGACCGATGTGAAATCTAATAAATTGGAGAGGGAAAAAGGTGTCAAAATCAAAGTCAAGTGAGGAGGAAACAGCTGCTATGATCTTGATGGTTCCTAACTGCAAATGTGGTTGAGAGTGGCTTTCGAAAACCCTACCTCTCTCGACATATCCATGTCAAAGGTGGCTGAGCATTGGCTGCCAGATGTTCCCGACATATCACGCCATTATATATATATATATATATATATACATATATAAAGGATTTTCAGGTGTAAATTCAAGCTCTTACGAAATGGGCACCCAATAATTGTAACTCGATGGATAGTAAGTACATCGGATGGGACACTGGATCATGATGACTTATTTATCTTTTGTTTCTCGATCGATGCGGCATGTCAAACATAATGTATGTGGATGGGCTTCCACTCTAATGTCTAAAATATCGTTAACACGATTTGGTTGAGATAAATATTCGATGTCTTTTCTCCATGAACAAGCTGGTCTCGTATCCGACCCTTGTCACAGGAGACAGCGAATGACCGGAAAAGGTTTCACTACTGAGTAATCCAGCCTAATTTATACCTAAATTGATCAGAGATCGTTAAATTTTTGTATGTTAGATGGTGTGGACCGGGGCGATATCACTGTGGTTGCAATAAATGCATGGATGTGAGAGAGCCTCAACCCGAATGACCCAACTAGCCTCAGCAGTGTTTTGCTCCAAGTAATTATTGGCCAGGCTATTAACGTACTTTCCTAACAGAAAAGTACTCGCCTTACCGTTATTTTATAATCCGTCGTTTGCGTGTTCTGTTCTTCCAAGTCTTAAAATGACAAACGTACCCACATTGTTTTCGAAGGGCAGCTCCGTCATTTTGCCGTAGATTCTTTAATTTGAAATCGAGACGGTTCTTATGAGAAAATGTAATCCTTTTTTCTCCGACTGCATAAGAGGTACGAAAGAAATTAAATTAAAGATCTCTTAAGTTTTTAATCGAGAGTGATAATTTCGTACTAAATCTTTATTTTAGGCTGAGAGGGACGATCGAATATTGTATTGATATAATTTCATTAAAAATAGCTGTTATAATTTCTCAAATGAGTTTTTATATTTGCTGGCTTTGGATATATTCTATCGAGAAAAAAAAATTATCGGATTTAACGTTGTCCCTTGGATTTCCTCTGCGATAATTTTTTTTAAAAAAATTCATAGAAAGAGTTTCTGTATCAAAAAAAAAATTCTCCCTCATTTTATTTTTTCCTCTAAAAATAATGCTTTTCAGTTTTAGTGGAGAGAAAGGTTTCGACATCCAAAAAATTTCTGCCTCGTTTCTCTCTTTCTTTTTTTTTTTCCCATAAAAATAATAATTAATTAGTCTTAAAATAGCCTATATTGTGTGAGAAAAATAGAACGAAAAGACAAAGTGATCCTACCCATGAGAATCTAATATCGGATCTCTTAATTATAGATCAATGATGATATTACTATACTATCCTCCTTGTTTCTCAAATTTAATTATTTTGCAATTGGATAACCTTAGCTCTTAGTCTTTGTTTTCTGGACATTATGTCATCTTGGCCCTACACATTAACAACAAACTCCGAGTCTTCCTTTCCATTCTTTGTTTAAATTTTTTTTTATTCTTCCACTTAATATATCCCAATTTCTTTGTCAAAATTGAGTTTCATTGTAGATATACGTATATATACACATGAGAGATGAATTCTTAGATCTGCTGTATTATCCTCGACCTAAATTTAGAAATTCTATGGAAGTCGTCAGACATTTGGTCCACTTAAGTAAAGCTTTCGGATTTTGGTATATGTGAATGAAGAAAACTTATATTGGAAGAGTTTCACTCTTTAGTAGGCCAACTCGATTTAAACTAGATCAATAAGGGGTTCATACAACTTCTAATATGAATGATTCAGATTTAAAAAAAAAATGTAGAGATTCTATATAGGTTTCATTTATCTCTTACTTCTATATTTTTTTAAAAGTTATGGACGAAAAAACATGTAAACATATATATATATATATATATATATATATAATGTGTGCGTGAAAATTAAAATGAAGGGATAGAGACCTTCCTCTTCGTCTAGGTCGTCTTCCTCCTTTCCTCCTTCTCCCATGGAGTGTGTTCCTTCATTCTTGAGAGAAAGAGAGAGAGATATCAGTCCCAAGATCAGGCCATAGAGTCACCACCACGCACCCATCAACGTAATACTGCTTGATCTCTCTTCAAGAAGGGGGCTGCAAATCATGTACTCATCGGCAAGAACATAAGAAGAGAAGAGGCAGAGAAGGGGAAAGATAGAGACAACAAGGAGTCAGAAAGTGAAGGGTTTCAGCTCATTCCAAGAAGGATTTTCAAGTCCAGGAAGAGAGGACAACGATATACATACAGATATGTGAAGAGTAAGCTTCACTTTCATCCTCACACGTTCTTGGCTTGATTTCGGCGAGAGACTTACCCAACAAGTACTTAATTCAATTTCTTGTTTGAAAGCTAATAAAGGATCAGAAGAGATGAAACTAACATGGGAATAGCGACTCACCCGAAGCCAACCCTGCTAGCACCGGCGGTTGCTTCCACTCACTCCAAGTGTAGTCAAGCTCTGGCGACCTTGCTGCTCAACGAGGTGAATCCAAACACTTCTATGTCACAGTCGCAAACCCACCACCACCAAGGCATCTTCACCTTCACCGATGGGTTGAGATCGGAATCTGCCCCGACACACCAGATCGGTAGGGAAAAGCTGAGAGGGCAGGCCTTTGAGCTGCCACCGTTACCGCTACTAGGCCTCGGCGAGGGGAGACCCTGTGGGGCCCCAGAGTATGAAACAACCGGGATGTTATCGGAGATGTTAGGTTTTCCTCTTTCAGGCACCAGGGCAACCACCACGACCGGTGACCTACCGGAGCAGGCGGTGCTGCCGAGTTATAGGGTGGCTCACATCCCGACAGCACCACGGCTCAATGGTGAGATGGCCAGCGAGACGTTATGGCATGGAGGCAGACATGGCGGCGGTTTGAACGGTTACAGCAATTTTTTGCCATCTTCAGAGTTCCCTGCTTGGCTTCAGGACAGTAGCCTGAATCTAAATCAAGAAAGCTGCCGAGGGCTTTCGCTGTCTCTATCTTCTTCATTGAATCAATTGGATGTCCCAAAGGTGGAGGAACAATTACTGAGGGTCAACAACATAGTAGACGGTGGACTCTTGTCTTACAACAACAATCAATACGCATATAGACAGCAATCGGGTGTCGGAGGCGGGCTTTTTGGGCAATCTTCTTCACCGACGAATTCTTCTTCGGTAGGAGCACTGAATGCTTTGAGGAATTCTAGGTATGCGAGGGCTGCTCAGGAGCTGTTGGAAGAGCTCTGCAGTGTAAGCAACGGCAGTGGAAGGGCTCGGATCGGGAGGGGCAAGTTCCACAACAACAACAACTCAAACCCTAGTGGTACGAATTCATCGGCCACCGGTGGCGGCGATGGAAGCTCCTCATCTACATCGTCGAAGGAGCTTCCGCCTTTGTCTGCCGCCGATCGAGCAGAACTGCATCGAAGGAAGGCCAAGCTCTTGACCATGCTGGATGAGGCATGTAACCTTCTCTCCTACTTCTCTCTCACTGTTCCCTCATGCATATTCTAGGAAAAAGAAATTAAACTGTTAATCAATTTCACTTGGGTCATCAGGAAGACGAGCAGAAAAGTCCGAGAAGTTGCAGTATTTGGATTTGATAAGAACATGCCGGCCGATTAACTATGATGTCAATGTTACATACACATGCTTTTTCAAGTAGTAAAATTTCACGAACCAAACGTAGTTAGTTGGTGTCAACACATACTCTCTTAAGTTAAGTGTCGAATTCGAATTTTATGAATAGAGAAAATCTATACTGGAATAGCGTTATTCCCGGCAGATTAATTGGGATTGAACCCAAATTAGTTATAACTTATTCATATTTTTAGATATCAAACGAGTAACCTATAGAGGAAGGATTCATAATTTAAATATATTATCAAGAATTGGTGAATCTGAAGATGTACAGTCTTTTTTTAAAAAAAAAGTTAGAAGCATGAAATTGCTGTTAGGCGTATGAGTATCATCGTCAAGTGGGATTGCGACGTTCCTCCCGATTAGGAAGATGACTTCTAAACAGCCACCGAACGTATTACAACTAATACAATACATATATAATATTATATTTCTCTCTTTTTCTATTGTTTTCTATTATATAAAAAACTGTACATTTGGGGGAAGTTGGTGGGTGAATACTTATGTAACAAAAGACCCCGCTGCGAAGTCAAGTCACCGAACCGATGAGTTTAAGGAGTCAATGCGGTGGTTTCGTTTTAGCTATGGAAAAGCTGTGAAATGTTACATAAAATTCCCTAAATATATTTATTTTTAATCAAATTTTCTTATCTCATCCCATTGATTTCGTTCTTTTACTCTTAATTTCACTTTCGCCCTCTTAATATCCAATTTCAGATAGTTAATGATCATCGGTTTGGCCAACGATAGTACAGAATGAATATCGATTGATCGATGTTATAGTTAAGGATTGTTTCAGGTGGAGAGAAGGTACAACCGTTACTGCGAGCAAATGCAAACGGTGGTGAACTCGTTCGACATGGTGATGGGATTCGGGGCGGCCGTACCCTACACAACCCTAGCCCGGAACGCCATGTCCCGGCATTTCCGGTGTCTCAGAGATGCGGTGGCGGCGGAGCTGAAGAGCACGTGCCAGCGGCTCGGGGAGAAGGACTCCTCCGGTAGCTCGGGAATAACGAAGGGCGAGACCCCGAGGCTGAAGCTGCTCGAGCAGAGCTGGAGGCAGCACCGGGCGATCCATCAGTTCGGAACGATCGATCAGGAAACGTGGAGACCGCAACGCGGCTTGCCGGAGCGGTCTGTCAGTATACTGAGATCCTGGCTCTTCGAGCATTTCTTGAATCCGTACGTTTCCTCTCTCTCGAACTCTCTTAGTTTCCTCACGGTTTTTTTTTTTAATGCAATGGCACATCCCATAAATAATTCTTGTGCTTTATGTCTGTGCAAATGTGATTATATTAATGAGATATCACAAACAAGAATTTTAAAATCGTGTAGTTGTAGTGAATAACAATTATTTTATTATAGTTTATGTAATATGTTTTCCCCAAATTTCTAAAATATCCTTAGATTCGAAGAATTATCTAATTCCCTTATTCTGTCTATAGTCAGATGATGAGTGGCACTGTAATGAAAGGGCAAATGTTCTTGTTTAATCATGGAGAAGGGATTTGAATGTATACATTTAAGAGACGATAGAAACAGTTATTAGACCTTTGCAATTATACATCCATCAAGATGGTGGCTAGTTTGATATAATTTTTTTTTTTTATAAAATTACATGAATTAAAATTTTACAGTTACAAAGGTTAAACTTTTTACGTCAAAGTGATATGAAATTATTAGATAGTGGTCAACCTTCTCTATGATTTTACCACAGTGAATGTAAACATTATGTAATCAAATCCAATGTATTTATTAAGTGGAAAAATCTCATATTTCAATTGAAAGTATTATCGAAACCTATTTTTTTTCTTCATAATTTAACAATATTCAAATCAAACCCTTAGTAATAAGCCATTGATTTTTCAAATATGTAAATATTTTACAACCACATGACAATGGAACATGTACCATAAAAGGAAGATGCTGTTTCATTATTTGATGTATGATGATGTGATGGGATGGCCAGGAAGACAAAACTTCAACCCTCCTGTTGATCACTTTGCAGCCCACGGTGTCCTTCCATGGTCTTGTCGTCCAAAAAGCTGTCAAAACCGATCATTTATCAATTTCTATTCAATTTTTTTTTCATATATATATATATTAATACTAGTTTTATATCAATTTTATTTCATATATAAAATAGCATATATACTTGCACATTTATATCATCAACCTTAAATAATTTTGGCTATGAATGTGATTTTGCAAACTGAGGATAGCAATCAACATGCCAATTAAAATACTTTCCATCGGTAAACCACATTGACAGCCAAGTGAACTCGAACTCCGCCTTGCTGAGAAGCCAAGGTGCATGGCTGAGCTCGGCTTGGCAGGGGTCTTTAAAACCTGGGCACGAGGAAAGCCAGAACATCATATGGTCTGATCTGATGAGTCCGTTAAGGACAAGATAAGAGAAATGATCGGTATTTTTCTGATATCACTTTGAATTAAGACCTTGAGCCAGTTTTATTAGTGCAAAGCACCCGGTTCTTCTACTTATAAACCGGCTTATTCGCTCCCGTTTCATGCATCATGTTTTACATGACAGTGCTTTCATGCATCATGTTTTACTTAATGCTCGAGAAGTGTCCGGTTTCTGTATGCATGTATCATGTGCATGCGTACGTCTGTCATTTTTTCCCATGAAACGTCGGTGATTGATTGCAGTTGTCACTGTTTCACTGCTGCTGCGCTGCAGCCTGTCTCCGTCTCTCTCCCTCTGTGGGTGTGTGTCTTAGATTCCTTCGCGTAAATTCAAGCAGGTTTCACAGACTCATTATCACCACACACAGTACTCAACGAATACGAATGTATATGCACATATGTACGTATTCTGTATTCGTTTATTCTTTTCAATTGTAAAGGAGGAAATAGGAGAATCCAAAATCTTTTCATCTCAAATCGAATTTTATGTCGACTGTATCGGATCATGTTACTCACATGCATTTATTTTTACATGCAAGAGTGGTAATTATAATCAACACTCATTACTGTCAGTGTGTTATTGGGCATGTTTCATCAGGTACCCGAGCGATGCTGACAAGCTGCTCTTATCCCGACAGACTGGTCTATCCAGGAGTCAGGTCCCACACCTTCCTCTCACTCTCTACTCCATTCAAAAAATTCACTAGCGAGCATCATTACATAGGAGCGAATACTCCACGAGTATTACATAACGTGACTTCGCTGTATAAATCTCCTCTCAGATATTGACACGTGTAAGGTTGGCACTTGAAAATTGTGAAAATTTTATTTGCATCAAGATCTAAGAGGAATTTATACAGTGAAATCCTGGTGTACTGTGCAATGGACATTTGTTCATTGCATTGTTGGGATTACTATATGACAAAGTTCTTTGCATATCAAATTAAGTTCATCAAAATACAGGCATGGATTAATTCAAGTGGTCCAACATCTCTTTTTTTCCGAACAAAATCTCATGTTCACGAGCTGAAAATAGATAAAATCTACGATTATGAGAATTTTACTCATTGATAAACCCTAGCCAGCTATATCCTTAGGCTTGATTTTGGTGTATTCCCACAGGTATCAAACTGGTTCATAAATGCCAGGGTTCGGCTGTGGAAACCCATGGTGGAAGAGATGTACGAGCAGGAATCCAAAGAAGCCGGCACGGAATTTGAAACAGCAAAATCCCAAGAAACCCCCGAGGCAGTCGAAGCCGGAGCAGGGCCAGCAATGGCCGAAACCGACCCTACCTTCCATGCCTTACTTAATACAGCTGCATTGGCTCGTGGGAACCACGGGCCGAGTGCCGCCACCACCCCAGGCTTTGTCGAGTCTGCATCGGCTTCCTCCACCCTCCCTAGGTCTGCCGCCGCTGGAGATGTGTCCCTCACTCTAGGACTACGTCATGGCAGCAGCAACGGCTACGGCCTGGTGCCGGAGAGGGCTCATTTTCCGGTCAGGAACTTAGGCGGTTTGTATAATTAGTATTGCTAGAAGAAAATTGTTTACGTGTTTACAATAATTTTCCTTTTTTTTGTTGTATTTTCTAGGTCTTTGGGATGGTATAGGTTAAAAGACTAATTGAAGTAGGAGGTTTGGTGTAATAGCACTTTGGTAGCTCTGTTTAGAATTAAAAGATACTGAGTTGATTATTAGTTTCGATCTTTTCTTTATTACCCTGTAAATAATATTATGCATTAATTTTTTTTTCTCCCTAGTAACCTGCACGCATCGAAAATCAATTCGAAAATTTAGTGAAAAACATTAAAAGTATACCTCTGTGCTTCCATGATCTCCTCTCCTCTACAATCTTTTCTGTTTTAGAAAAACAAATCTGTAGCTCTGGAATGACCAAATGGAATATGAAATTGAAGGGAATAAAGAGTTGTAAGGAGTTGGATTAATGATTATTGAATCCTAGATCTCTTGGCTCGAGGTCGATAACAATATTACTGTATCAAATCTCTTGTAATGTGTGCAGGTTGACTCTCCCATCGATCAAATTTTAAGTCGACTGATGCTAGGTTGAAAAGGACCATGGTTCGAGCTTATACGTACACAGCAAATTATAGCTCTAAGAAGTCATTATCAGCCGGCAGAGGACAAAAAAAAAAAAAAACCTTGCAAATAAAACCTCAGGCTTCCATTTATAACCACGTTGTGTCACTTTTAGTTGCATAACATCGATAAATTCTTAAACGGGTCCAACTCATAAAAAATGTGATAAATTTAATCAAGAAATATTTCGACTCGTAAGTAAATATTTTAAATTATATTTAAAAATGAATATTATTATTGAATATAAAAAAAAGTGTTACGACACTTAATGTTAGCATGTTAATTATTCATCAGTTGATTTCATCGATCACGTGGTGATTTGAGTTGGGCTCATGCAAGAAGCTCGCAACATCCTCTCCTCCTTTTACCAGGTAGAAAGATGCTTCTTGATTTAGTAAATAAGAAAGATTTAGATATATAAAATGTGTATTGAGAAATGAGACCTGGGATAGGCGTATCATTCTCGATTAGACAATAGTAAGTTCTTGATTCGACTGCTATCGGTATCTCCCCGCTTTCCTTTAATCTTTCTCCTCCTCCTGTATCTCATTCTAGGACCACTAACCTTCAAAAAGATGAATTACCCAACCAAATAGAAAAGATTAGAACGGCCGATATGAGTTGATTCAAGTGGTTCGATACTTTGTCACATTAAGCAAATGTTTTGGGTTCGAGTCCTCGTAATCGAGAAAATTTATATTGTGAGAGTTTTATCCATTAGTGGGTCAACTTAGTTCGAACTTGATTAGTTAGAGGCTCGTCGGACTTCTGCATAACATCTTAATTAGTAATTTGCAATTTCCTCAAAAAAAACCTTTCCCTAATTAATGGATTTTCGATTACAAAAGAGGCTTGAACACTTAAAAGTGGATAATAAAAAAGAACGAGGATCGAATACAAGCGAAACTGAGAACAGTACCGGCTGCACCATTTCCCTCCACATTTAATTGATTCAGGTTAATGTGTAAGGTGGAGTAAATGCTAAATATTAATTAGATGAGTGATGACTCGAATCTGCCTGCCAACATTTCCCGACATCCCCCACTTCCTTAATTAATACGGCAATTTCAGCGCCACAGAATAGTGTCTTTGTCTTGCCTGCGACTCGCAATTACTATGACCGAGAAGAATCGTCAATTCACCTTCAGATTCAGAACCAGACAAGGGCTAAAGAAATCTGTGCCCGGCTGGACTCGAGCCTTTCTGAATAGAAAAAGAAATTATGATTTAGAGAAATTTTTTCTTCAGCAGACGGATCGATCAAAAACCCGAATCCGTCGGTATAAGGAGGTGGGAATTCCCGTCAGCTCCGACATTAATAGAGACAACAACTTGGCTGAACCGGACCACCAGAAAGGCACCACTCGGGACGCCGGCCCAAGAACGGTCCCCACCACCACCTCCACCACCACCACCCAAGATGATGTCTAGGCCCCACCTTCCAGGAATCATCACGGAAGACGTACGTTCCAAACTGAATCGTGCTATGGCTCTAATCATCTGCAGCTTCTTGCTCATCAGTTCGCGGCATAATCTCACCGTCTAGTGATCAATTTATCGAGCACGGAGAGAAAAGATCCAATTCGTATAGTTGTTAGCTCGAGGAAAGAAGAAGGACGAAGAAGAAGTCCACAATGTGGTTGTCTATTCAGTCCTTGCTTGAGACCAAAGAAAAAATGTCTAGTTTAATGTCAATTGTTGATCATGGGCATTTAGAGTACGTGCCATGTACAAGTACATTGCCATGTACGGACGAGTACTGATGAAATAATCTCATATTAAACGAACAATGAATTGGAACATCAAGAATTGAAGTATCACCACCTATGAGATTAACCTTTTTATTTTATGTGAATATATGCTGAACCATTTTTAGACTCAGTGGATATTTTATGGTCTATGTGGAGTTCATATGAAATTCCAAAATCAGATTTCGGGTGCTTCCCGTGATGGTTTGTTTTGTTCGGGGAGTCTGTGAGGAGCAGCAAGTCACGGTTGAGACAAACAAGTCCACATATAAAATGTGTGCATTTATGTTAGGTTATGGGACTTAATTTTTGGTGTCCCATTTTTTTCCATTCTGTTTTCCTTCTGGTCCCCTTACCATTAACTTTTTGGGATCCTGCGCCCAACACAGATGTTCCCTAGTGAACTCGTAGAACCGATGTCGCACCGGGTGAGCTCACATCGGGTTAACAATATTCAGGCACGAGGAACGTGATTCAAAAATATCCTCATTCTTCAGTTTGGAACTCGATGTGATTCACACGAACCATCTTTACAGCGATGAAGCCACGGATTTACTAAGACCTCTCTGAAGCAGCAATACCACTACCATGGACCAACTATACATGTGCCATCCTGACAAGTCTACTTTCTACATATAGAGGATACTGCAGTTTCCTAGAGTCCAAATGAGAAGGAATAGAACGAATACGGACTGCTTGGTTTTTCTATTCTGAACCGGCATGCCAGAGCTATGGATAAAACAATTTGGCAGGCTAAAATGGACGGGAACATTGTCTACCCTATGAGACTTTTAACAACACCTCACAGTGGCTGATCGAAGTCAAGGGATATTGCCCTTGGCACCAGTTTTCACGGAGCTGAGCAGGAACATCAAAACTTTCTCCCCTTGACTTGGGAAGGCTGCAAAAAAGCCTCAGTAAAGTCGGCCACGGCAGTTTCGAGATTCACAGTGGCAGGGATGACCTTCTCCAGGAAGCAGCTCGTAACGGTAGTCATATGTCAATTCTTCTCCAACTGCTATCTGCTCAAGGAGAGAAAAAAAAGTAACTGATAAACATTGGAATGAAGAGCTCTGATAAGGTTTGCTGAGTTGCTAAAAAGACAATGGTTTTTCCCCAGCAACCTGATCTCACCTTATAAAGGAACAAAATGAAAGCAAACTTATTGGTGTCAAATCCGTGTAGTTTATTAGGAATCATATCTGTGGCCAGCATTTGATGTTCCGTACTTTGCTCATGGCGGAATTAGTTCGTTAATCTCTTGTTTGGAGGGGAAGGGAATGGAGATTTCCCTCTCCAGACAAAGGGTAAGTAGACAAGTTACATCAGTAAAATATTTCCCATATTTATTTCAAAGCATGCATCTACGAAAAAGAAAGTCTTAAGGTAAAAAATTTATTTTAAAAGAAAAAGGATGGAGGGCTTACATCTCGATTTGCGTAGAGACCGATGTGTGCTTGCTGACAGTCCATGCTCTCCACGAGTACTTGATGATTCACAAGATTCGGGGAGCAGCTGTCCGATACCAAACATATCGAATCAATTGCATATCCATGCGATTATAATGGAATATATTGCTGCAAATTCAATTTCTGCTAAAGAAAACTTCCACTACAACCTTGTAGTTAATTGGTAAAACCTCTGTCTCATCCAGTTCTCTGTTTTGAGGCTATCCAAGTGCCATCAAGATAGATTTTCCGAATAAGAAACAATATCAAGAGATTCAAAACCTACCTCGCTATCAAAATGTTTCGAGAACTACTCTTCTACTGAGTCTGTGTCATCACTTTAGATATTAGGACTTTGAGGTAAGCTGTTTAATTTCTTCTAATCATTGATCTGTCAGTGTGAAGAAAAACTTTTACTGGTCAAGTCTAACACCAATTTTCATGAATTTATTCCAACAGAGGGGAAATTTTTATGAATTAAGGATTCTTTTACTAATATATAAACAGCGTATTTCCATTTCAAATCAAGGATGCGAGTTACTTCAAGGATCGAATGATAGATTGGGACATTATTTTGATCATTTTAACATTTAAGAAAGAGCTTTCAGTTTCTAATTAAGATTCATTTTCCCCCTTATCCTCATTTAGATAAGAAACACCTTAGTTGATCATTATGTTTATAAGATAACCACTTGACGCCCAAGACATAATGTAAACGAACAAATTCAATGGAAGTCAAAAGTAAACATAAAAATTCATTCTCACCTATGATTGATGAACCGGGAAACATTCCCATACTTTGTTGAGTCAATCACATATCTGACCTGCCCTCCTATTAATCTGCTCATATCATTGATCTGAGAGTTAATGTAATAGAGATAGCTGAAACCCCCTTTCCCATACCTACACAAGGTAAGCAATTAACAAAAATGAGATCATCAATCACTATAAAATTCAATCAGCATACAGCATAAACCAGATCGATTCGAACCTGTCACGTCTTTTATCTCCTTCAACCTCATCTATAACTTCTCCAACATATTCACATATAAATGTGCCACGCCGAAGTGCCTCCCCTGCCCTCAATCCCCAGCCCTATGCAAGTTTAGAATCAAAATTTAGGAAGTACTGATTCCAGAGAGGGAAGAAAATAAAATATCTTTGCCTCACTAAAAGTATTGACTCCACAGATGGAAGTGAAGGAAATTATCGGAATCTTCGTAGATACTTCGAAAAAAGGGTGAAAATAGAATGTTTTAGTACTTTTTCAAACTGGACTGACCATGAAGTGCATTCATGAACATATATTTGGTATGGTTCATTTCTCCCAATGAACTATAACATTAGTAAAATCAAACACATTAAGTGGTACAGAGCCAGCAGACATGCAGGCTCTCTGATTAACCCAGCCTTTCTCATTAAATAGTTAAATTTATATTTCTAAATGATTTTTTGTACCTCATTTATCTATTTAAATGGTTTTATTTTCATTACTTTCATAACTCAGTTGGACCAATCAATTCCACATTAAACCAATGAACCCCTCTCAAAAGGGATCAAACCGATGGACCATATTGTTTTGCTCCTTTTCTCTTTAAAACCACAAAATTTGTTTTTTCCTATAAGAGGAGAGAGGGGTTTGGTGGCGGCTACTGCTGGCTACCACCACCCAAGGTGAGGTCATTGTTGGGCAAACGGCAAAAGGGCACAAAGGCCACTGGCTCTTGCCCAGGGCAATGATAGCCGACAGTAGCCACAACCATGCCGTTCTCCCATCCTTTGTCTGGAAGTTACCAACTCATTTTTTTCAAATAATTTATCAAATTATTTTTAGTTTTTTGAAATAATTGTTGGTTTACTGATATTAGGAGATGTAAAAGAAATATTCAGATATTCAGATGTTGATAAATGGGGTCTCCAAATTTTTTTTTTTTCATCTTCATCCAGTTATTGAAGAAAATTGGGAAAAGAGTGTTTGGTTGCATTTACGAGGAGGATTGGATTTTGTAATGCTTAATCTAACATTGACTCTAGCATTTGTGCTGGTTAATTTTGCTGACTGAAAGAGCAAACAGAGAAGCAATTTTTTTCAAAGAAAGAAAATTTCTACACCTTTACTCTGTTTATTTAGTCATCTAAATATAGTTACCTTTCTCTCTGTCTTGAAGACTTCGAGTTTCACTTGCACCCCATTCTGCAAAATTCTATTTGGACAAGCCCTGCTGCAGCTGCACAAATGGTTGCATTCGTATACAAGGTATCCCTCCTGCATCGATGCTCCAAAGATTTAACAAACTCTCTAATTCAATAGTTGAATATAGGTATTGCACTTTATAAATAACTCTGATATGCATTTACAAACATACTAAAAACAGCTCAATGAAAACAATGAGAAACATCACTTTGAACATTTTTGGAAACTGTATTCTTTGGTGAAAAAAATTTTGAAGAACCGTTTAACCACACTCACTACAGTATAATACAGTCACCAGTTTTTTTCCTGAATAATATTGATAACAAGGCAAGTGTTAAAAGAAACGTAGGTTTTCTCATTGCAATACCTCCAGGATGATACGACCACTCTTGTCGTATGGAAATCTGCCTCTCATGGATTTACCATAAATGTCCTTTGCATCTTCATAGTCATTATCAAAAAGGTCCACATGATCACATGCTTCAGGACTGCACGCAGATTGCCTGCAGGCACACCCAAGTTGATAGCTCTGTAAAGAGGAATAGAACAGTCAGACATGAAAGAGAGCTCTAGGAAGTTTTGACTTTATTTTACAAATCCAACTAATGTATGAATTTGACGAGATCAAAATCTTCTTTAAATTTTACCAATTCTCCAAAATTGCATAAAAGGTGTATTGCCATGGATCAGGGGACCTGATTAAAGGCATTGACTATGAAACAATGTAACATATCTGAATATGAGCGCAAATGATTTGGGAGTGTATCACTTGATAAAACTGAACTTCAAGTATAGTTTGCATTGAAGTATGAAAACCAGCTAGCAACTGCTAAATTCAGTTAAAGTAAATATGTACCTCTGTTTCAAGACTGGTGAGTTGGTCAATCAACGGTTTAGTGACATAGGTAAAGCTCTCCCAGGGCATGGAACATATTCTATTATACCCATCAGGACCAATAGTAAGAAGGGAGTCTAGAAACCACTCGTCAACCACACAGGCCACTGGGGCCGATTCTCGCCTGAAGCTTATGTCTCCACATAGTATAATGGCATTGTGGAGAGTCCGGGACTTCAACTGATATGATTCAACAATGTAGTGGCTCTCATCCACTTCCCATTCATCGTCATCTGGATGATCCAAGGGATGCCCGGAAACATGACTAGCCAGACCCTTCGCAGGCGGCTCCAGGGGAGCTGATGGTTGGGTTTCCCTCTGAACTCTACAACCATCTGGACAGATGAAGCCCTCGAGGTGCCAGTTGACAGGTATATTTTGTTCAGTGCAGAGCTTTGCGGCCTTCAAGTACAGGCGTGCAGGCAATTCCCCAAATGTAGCCTCCAACGTGTCCTTGATGCTCTCCTTGCAGCAGGCTGCACGTGCAACAGTCAAGATATCTTGATTGCTTGGCCGAGGCTTGGTCTTCTGAATCTGAGAAAACAAAACCTTCGCAATTGTCGAGCATTGTGGTTCCGTCAACCTCCCATGATTTGCAGCCTCAGCTGCTGCAGCATGGGGTTGAAGGCCCGTCAACATGGATGTCAGAGATTTTGAGACCTGCATTCGTTTCTTCAAGCTTGACGTGCTCCCTTGGTTTCTCATCCTATAATATGCTGGGCCTAAACCCTTCTTGAATTTTGGACGGCTTAGTCTACCTGATTTGAGTTTGTAAGCGTAGTAACGGATTCCTTTCTTTGTGGACCGGGAGCTCGCTAAGCAAGGGCCCATATGGGCAGCTTGGTGGTGCCGACCGAGATCAGGCAGTAGATCGAACTTTAGCCCACAAAACCGACACACGAACTTTCTGACGGTCTCCATGTTATCATTATTCTCTACTGAAGCCAAACCTTCTGGGTTAGTTTTTGAAGGAGACTCAGCTGCAGCAAGAATATTCTGCTGGACAACTCGTGAGAGTCTGAAATTGTTGGAATGTGTAGAGATGACATGGGCCCACAGCTCCTCGGCATTCCCGAAGTGACCACGGCAAGGAATGCACTGAAGGAGTTTGCACTGTTCGACGAACTGGACATGGTGTCTCTCCTGCACGTGAGATCGCAAGACCTTTTTATTTGTGTAAGAGTCAAGGCATATAGCACAGGCATAGCCTCGGAAAAGCCACTGAGCTTCCTTCTTGTGGGCTTCGATCCAGTGGGTTCCAAGGGCCTGATCATCAAGAAAATCCTCCGAGCAGATCTTGCACTTGATAACTGTCTCATCATTGTTAACATTGTCTCCAAATGGCACAATAGCTCGTTCTTCCACAGTTGACAGGTTAACTTTTCCCCCTCCGTCTTCTTCCCCAAAGCCCCAAATTCTGTTGAGCCTCTCCTTCTCGCGGCTGACTAACTTCAACAGAAGGTTCCCAACATGGGAATCCTTCAACAGTTCAGAGATGGCCCACTGGAGCTGGACCTCTATAGGGACTGGGTTTCTGAGAGAGAGCACACTCTTAAACAGTCTGAAGAAGAGCTCACACGCCTTATGGAGATTGAACTTTTGCCTCTCATCTGAACACTCCCTCAAGAGTTCAATAAATACCTCTTTTGAAACTATTCGGCTCTTACCGTTCCTTGCCCGTTTAAGCCAGCTTGGAAGATGCATGTCACAGTACAAAGAGTAGCGCTTAGGGCTCTCCATGCATTTTCCAGTTTCATCAGGCATGCCTGAGCCAATACAACGGGCTCCCCGACCATAAACAAATTCTCCGTCAGAATGCTCAGGGTTTTCCTCCAAACCAAGTGAACTCTCAACTGGCCCCACCAACATGAGAGCCTTCGAAAATGGACTTTCCGAACCAGAAACAAACTCCTGCTCCTTATGGACTATGTTCTCTGAGGGACCCACAAGCATTCTTGAACCATCACGAGGCTGGTGCTTCTTGCAAAAAGTGTGGCCGGGCAAGGACCGGTGCTTGCATCTGGTGCCCAGAACAGTGGTTCCCCCACATATAGGTGAGTCAGGCCCCGCCCTCTCAGGTCTTGGTGCAGAGCTGCTCAGGAACCGAGAGGCCAGGTGTACACAACAGTAGACATCTCCTTCATTAGCAGACCTCACACACTGCCTTCCCTTTGACTCAATAAAAGCTGCACACTGACGACTCCTACTCCCTGACTCAACAGGATTTCTAACCCCAAGTTTATTCATTCGCATTGACCCAGAGGTAGTCAACTTCATGTTAGTGTTTCCACCTTCAACAACTAGCTCATCCCACGTCTCTGTTGCACTGCTGGGTGTGGCCATAGATTGAGCAGCCAAACATGGTCGAGGTGTAGAGCTAACTTGGCTCTTGAAAAGCTCAGAGTCAATATTGACAACAGTATCAGTAGATGGAATTCTGGGTTCCAAGGGAGAAGTATGGACTTCCGCACGACGGACCTCAAGCTTGGGCCTCTTCCTAGCACCTTGGAGATCAGGGATTACAGGCGCAGGCGCACTATTGCTCAGGAGATCTGCTTCTGAGCTACAAACGGATAGAGGATGAGACGTTGAGAACCACTTCATTACCTCCTGCTTCCAGGTTCTACGGTCTGGACCAAGCACGGGTTGCAATGGAGCATCCCAGAGAGATTTGACTTCATTCCAAAGGATAGAATCATATAACTCCTGCAATGAACAAGATACGGAAAAGATGTTAACTGATTTACCAGGAAAAAAAATGCTAACTATAGATTCATATCTAATAAGAAGCACAATTTTTCTTTTAGGCAACATTTCAAATGGTAACCTTCCTTCATTAGTCTCGAGGGAAATAGTCAAAAGTGATTAGCATTTGATTACCTCTCTGAGCATTTCAATCAATGCAGCAGTCTCTACATTCTCACATCGCCTTGTCCAAGAAACAAATGACTGCTGTAGCCATTCAGAATTGATGAACTTCCGTAATATCATCTGTTTTGTAAGAAATAGTCACGGTGTTACTTCAAAGTTGAACTTGAGGTAATTATCAATAAAAAGTTGAAGTCGAGTTTACATGAAAGCAATGAAATTTCTGGAAGATGATAAAAAAGAACAGTTTTTGCTTCATCTGCAATCATATGAATCTTTTACTGGATATAACTTAGGATACGTATAAATTAATACATTTAATCATGAGCAAGGATACTCAACCTTTATCCTAGAAAGACGAGAAAAATGTCTTGAACATTCAAGTCCTAAATATACAACAAGAAAAGAATATTACACTTTGAAGCTTCAGCAGCATGTTTCCCAAATCAGAATAGCCATTACACTGGGAAGCTTCCATAGCAAAATTCTTCCACATGGTGACATCACGTGCAGATTCTGTCAGAGCCTATAAAAAGTAAAGAAACAAAGCTCAGTACCTTAGAAAGAAGCAAAATAACACTACTTCCATAAATGTTACCTCCATGTGGAATTGGTCAATTATATTCAGCATGCCCAGAGAAAGCTTCTTCATAATGAAGCGACGTGCAACTGACAGATCTCTGACCAATTTTAAGCCGCTTTTGTGTGTTTGATAAGCGATGGGATATGGATAATCACTGATTGGACGGACGAGAAGTGTATCAGCCCAGGAGTAATTCCTTGTGTGGGGGAAGAATATAACAAAGTACTTCTTCCTGTCGTGAGTTGGTTTCCCTTTAACAGTAGATAATGGCCAGTCAGCTCTTGAGCATCTTATTCCAACCTGCCACCTCCCTCTCCACTGTGGAGTAGGTAGTAAAAGAAGTAACAAAAGATCATTTCATGTTTTGTCGCATATGTAGAAGGAAAAATAAGTTGGTAATAGCTCCATTTCTCCTAAATTATAGCTCAAAAATCTCAGTTCCTTTAAACTAGAAAACGTCATGATAAAAAGTAATAGCGGATTTTGGGGATAATCAGTAAGCATTTTTTCACTAAAACAAAGTAGCCACATATCTAAATTTGATCATGCCAAGGATAAAAGAAATTGCTTTAAATCTGAGCCAGGAATGCCTACCAGAAAAATTCAAAAAAAAAAAATTAATCGAGGAAAACCTGCTGCAAGATGTAAAAACTTCATACTAAAACTAATGTGGAAGCCCAAATAATTTCAAGTTATAGGGCAAGGTCCATTTCGGATTACTGATGAAACATGTCTATGTCGATACAATTCTTAACCGCCAGAACTGACTCGCAACAGAACAAATTCCCAGGTATCTAATAATATCAGTGACTACAGAGAAAATCAATTTTGTTTGAAGAAAGGGACGAAACCACATAATGAAAGATAATTGTGATATTGCAAACACTACCTTAACCCACAAAGCCACAGATTCATCTCCTTCAAGCCACCTGGGCTCCAGAAGAGATGAGTCTTCATCCCTGCTGTTGCTTGGCAACGCACTTTCAGTGGTATCCTCAATTATATGAGAACTCTCTAAGGTCTCATTCACCCGATCTTCCTCAAAGTCAGGGGAACTAGATAATTTTGGATCCTCCGCCAAATCAGAATACAAGACACTGCCATCTCCTTCCCCAAGATCACATGATTGGTCAACTGGCTCTTGTCCCTCAGCTCCTACACCTTCTGTTTGTTTTTCTTCCATGCTATAGCAGAGAATTGTCTGTTATTGAAAATCTCCTGCAAGACAGAATACGAGAACAGAGCAAAAATTCGATGATTCCACAGCCTTAATTTTCCTGCCATCTGGCTCCATGAATCTTGATAGTATCTCTAATGAAGAGAGGATTGCTGGTAAAGCATGTACCCCTTTCAGTAGAAAATTTAGTAATTTACTTTTATTTCATTATGGAATTCCATCATCAATCAAATCACTACAACTAAGAACAAGAATTTCCTTTGAAACAGAAAGATCCTAGAACCCAAATTTGTTAGGTCAGTAACAGTAAGGTAATATATAGACAAAGAAAGAGATCATTAACATCAATCAACACTTTAATTACAAAATACTTTGCAAATGACTTTTTGCACCGACTTTTTGTAGATTAATAAAAATCCGTTTAATGTTAAAAAAAAATACTCGAACTATAAAATACAAGCTTTGTTATCTTACAAGCAAGATTGAGGCTCCTATACTGATTTGAAAGCATGCTGCAATCATACTGATAAACATGTCAAGGACAACAAAGTCATTCTCCCACATCTCAGCAGTAAGAAAATGTGAAAAACATTCAGCAACTTTGAGAACAACCTGAAGATCATGCTTACCTTTTCAATGGATTAACCTTTTTAAGAAAAGTTTGTTTGCCTAAAAATTTACAGTTTGACGTTATTTAGTTACTCTCTAACCATGATGTAGCAGAAAAGAACTTCCTTTTGTTTAGAAACTAAACTCTAACAGTATAATAATCACATCATACTATCAAAATTCCAAATCCAGTGAAATCATATGATTCATTTCAATGGAAGAGGACTTCTTTATCCGAAATTTAAGTTCCATAATGAAGTTTTCCCCTACAAAAGAAAATAAAACCATTTCCTCATCGAACTGCAAACAATTTGGCACATTGAAATCAAAACCACACTGCCTAAGACCTTACTTGAGCTAAACTTCATCACCTTGACAACTTCATGAGTTCCTAGGTTTTCCCCAGTGTTAAATAATAAAGTTCACTTAAATGGAGAAAAAACTGTATCTCCACAAAAATGCAAAAAATCAACCAATAGTGATCAAAATTTATCATCATTCGTAGAAATTACTCTAGCTAAATTATCACACCCATATTTACATTATATTACTTAAGTTTCAGCATGTAAATATAGTTAGAACTTTCTTTTTCATCCAGCCAGCAGAATATCAAATTGTAAAACTATGAAAATCCCCTAGATAAAAAGTTAATTTAGCCATAGAGTAGCCAGTTTGAAAGCTAAATTTACCACACTGAACAACCAAAATTAAACTCGACTGCAATGTGAATGTGGCTCAGTATTAGAAAGATCTAACTAGGTGATACATCCACTGAATCAGTGACATGCAGACGATGTGAACAGAGCAACAGTAAGGGTTAGCCAAAAACCCCAAAATCTGGGACGAGAAACCTTCCCAAAACCCTATTCCCAACCATCCCCACAGACTGATACCCTCATCATTGACATTGCCAGTGAAAAAGCAGTAAGAAATCGTAAATGGTACTCGATTCCCAGCATCTGTTAGAAGATCTTCAACAGGTAGGGCACGGGTGAGCCCACGCCTATGCAGCTGGTCCATGAAGGTAAAAGATTCAAAAATTTATGAAACCTCACGTCACAAAAACTCAAATTTCACAGCCCCAGAATCCCTAATTGGATGGAATGGCAAGACTTCTTGACGGGCCCCCTTGAATTTTAAATTTTTGGGGCTACCAGCAGAAGACTAAAATAAACCGACCCTGCTAGGTCACCCGCCATGGAAAATATAAATATGTCTCTGTTAGGTACAAGAAGGGCATAATCATATTCATCACATCATGCACACACATGACACTTATGTCCCGAGATTAAAGAGCGGTTAGCAGACCAGAGAATTGGAGAAGTGGTGGCAATGTGTATACCTTCAAAGAATGAATTTTTGCACGAAGATCACCTTTTTGCCATTGCTGTTGGCTCAGGCCTAGTGGGACTGGTAAGATACTGAAATTGTTGCTGTCGGGTTCTCCAGTTCTCGTCTCCTTTCTTTTCTTTTTCTTTTTTTTTTTCCCTCGTCTGACAAACAAGTCAATATATCTCTCAATCGACAACACAGTTGGCGCTGCCAAGGACTAGAGACTAAAACATGTATGGTGGGGCGCTTCGGGTTGAATCCAGTGCCTGCACACTGAAAATGACAGGTAGAAGAAAGAAGAAAGGTTGTACATACACGAGAAGCAGAAGAAGGGATGGGTATTTAGAGAATTTTGGATCTCTTTTCCATTTATAATGAACGCTCGTGCCTTTATAAAATTAAAAAAAAAAAAAGATAAATAAAGTGACACTCAAAGATTACAATATCTTAAATTTTGACCGAAAAAGATATCATATGCCACTCTCTTTTGACTTTAAATTTTAATCTAAATAGAATAGTGATACTACGGGAAAATAGAAAGATTAATAAATGAAATTAATTATTGCTATAAATAAAACAAGCTCTTATTTATGGAATGTATAAGGTGATTATCGTCTGAAATTTTTAAAAAAATTATGATATATCATATAAATTTTACTTATTTTTATTTGTTTTTATTAAATTATCTTTTGTTCTTCAAACCTGTTCACTTATTCTTTCAATAAGTTTATCTCATTAAATAAATTTTTTACATTTGTCTCGAATAATGTCGATCCGAAGGTGAAAATGTTGTGATCATTATCATCAAATTTTTTTAATGTATGCCATCTAATATTAAAAAATAAATTAATATAGAATCGGATTTTTAATAAATAATTTTCTCATTTTCAAATCTGAAAAAAAAAAAAACTCAATTGCCCAAAGAAAAAAACTGGTATTTTATGAGAACTGGTCTAAGGGCTCGGGGATCAAGCAGAGCCTGCTGTTTTCTAGCAGCTGGTTTATTCGCGTCGATCTATGACGAAGAAGGAGACGGGGATATTGCTCTTTCACCCGACATGGTCCACGGAAAATTCATTTTCCGCCTAAAGTTTATCTGATACCAATTTGGTCCCTCTTGTTTTATATTTCCCCACTTTTTTTTTGGTTGAAACTTGGAGAGTTTTATTCATTAAGCAAAGGTTAGATTGTATCTATGGGCCACAGTTACAGAACAAGAGGAGGACACTCCCATGATGTCAGATAATAACAAGAGAGACATTTGACTAGGCGGTCTATGAAATAATTAGAGTTCTGATCCAAATCCATTTCATCTCTACAATGTCTGCCGATAAAATTAGCCACAACATTTGTCTCGAGATGAGTATGTCTCGCCCGGAAGTTTAAAACTCCTGACTCGACTTCTCACAATTAAAATACAGGCATGACTACAAGATTCTCTTTCACATAATCCAAATCAAATCAAATATCGCCTCAACACCCAACTCATCATTAGTGCTTGGATGCCAATCAATGGACACTTTGCCAATTGAGGAATCCTAGCTTTAGTCACAACAATAGATTGTCATGTAACATCCAACTGAGACAGGTTTCAGGACAATCGTTTCCACTTTAACGGTTGAGATCTTTGCTCATTTCTAGGGACAAGGATATATAAAAATCTGCATTGCACTTTACTGCAAGTCCTCGCATTTATTCATTATTTCCATTATTTTGTTTATGATGATCTTCAGCTGTTTCTCTTCAGCATGCAGAGAACACTGCCCCGGCCATACTCAGTTTAGCAGAACATCTCGGATCATGTTCCATGACACCCAATAGACTTTCGATGACATGATCCATCTCATCTGGTATCCTTACCAGGATGGTTCTCACGGAGACTCAATTCCTATAATGTGAGCTAGAAAATCACAGTAGCCCACTGACATCTCTAAAGAACTCATTTTGATGGAAGAAATGGGTACCCTCTGTCGAGCAGATCAGGAATCGATCAAATACAGAGCATAGGAATCCATATTGGGTCTGAACCCAAGACGGAGTGAGAGCGAAAGAAGGGCTTCAATGGACATTCAGTATGAGTAGGAGGTGATTGAATCATCACAATATCAGATGATTTAATTTCATCATCACCATGCCCAGCAAAATCACAGAAAAGACGGGAGGAGAAGGAAGAATTACTTTTAGGAAATAGAGAAAGAGGGACAAGTAGAGATCTCACAGTTCCTCTCAGACAAATGCCTCGATTTGTCGTCACGATTTGGAAGAATGGAAACATCGGACTCGTCATCTTAATTTATTCATCACCGAGAAACTGCTGTGAGATCTTAAAACCTTAAAGAACAAAAAGGAAAAACAGATTTCCATCGTCTCCTCGATGAATCAGTGCATGGTAAACAGGAAAAATAGCGGATTTGAATTGACAGAAGGCGGTGAACCATGAAGTCGAGAGATGGAGATTCAGAGAGAACAGGAGAAAAGAGGCTTTAGGAGTTCAGCCGGCAGGGAGGACAGTGACTGCGGAGTCCAGCCAATGGTCGTTCTGGACTTTTATAGGGGGGAGAGCGCAATGAGCTAGGGTTAGGTTTTCTGGAGCTGCTCTACGGAGTCGTAATGGTGGTGGGCCGATTGGAGTATTGAGTGAGAATAGGGTTTATTTTCAAATTATTTCGTTAAAAGTGGTTCCTCTGAAACTATTTACGGAAATAGAGTTTTTTAAACGCAGGTTGAAAATGCGGTTTTGTATTAATGAAACCGCATCTTCAAAATGCGGTTTTGTAATTTTTTTACTTTAAGAACCGCATCTTGAAGATGCGGTTCCTATGCAAATTTTTTTTTATTTTTATTTTGAAGGGAACCGCATCTTCAAGATGCGGTTCCTGTTCAACTTTATATATATATATATTATATAATATCTAGTAAGGATTTCAATAAATTAAATATTTAATGTGTAATATATAACGAGTTCGTTTTAAAAATTTTTGTTAGATCATTATATATATAATTTTTACAAAATTTTAAAAGTAAATTTTATAAGTGTGAGTAATTAAATAATAATTTATACAACGAATTCATATACCTCATAACACTTACAAAAACTTTCAATACGCCCAAAGCTTTCACCAACTTTCTCAACTTATTTTATACGATAAGAATTCGTTATATAAATTACTATTTACATATTAATACTTATAAAACTTACTCTTAAAATATTACAAAAAATTTATACATGTAAAAATTTGATAAAGATTTATAAAACGAGCTCATTATATATTACACATTAATTTTGTTGTGTGCTTGTTTTGTAAATCTTTGTCAAATATTTACATATATCAATTTTTTTAAAATTTATAAGAGTAAATTTTATAAGTATTAATATCTAAATTGTAATTTTATATAACAAATTCTTATCTATTATTCGTTGACAAGTTTCGTCCAAGCCTGAACAGGAACAACAAACAAATTCTTGCAACAAATCTTTAGAAAAAAAAAACTGAACAGGAACCGCATCTACAAGATGCGGTTCTCTTCAAAATTAAAAAAAAAAATTGCATAGGAACCGCATCTTGAAGATGCGGTTCTTAATCCGAATTTTTTTTTTTTTACAAAACCACATTTTCAACATGCGTTTTTAAAACCCTATTCCCGTAAATACTTTCAAACCAACCACTTTTCACGAAATATTTTAAAAACTAACTCTATTTTCACTCAATTCTCGGGCCGATTGACGGGAAACAACGTTGTATGATTGGGCAAGGACCCTTTTGGAGAAATAAGTGTGGTTTGGTCCAAAGATTCTGGCCCATCCAATTTTGGTCCCTTTACTTTCTGACTATATCTCAAATATCCAAGTTCACTTCCACTAAAATAGCCATAATATCAAATCTTCCAAACCGTGTCACTCTAAGATCAAATTTTTTTCAGTTCATAGAGAGCTTCGTGATCTTATAAGGAGTGTGACTTAAAATGAGAATAAAAAAATAGAAAAAATTTCACCGATGAGAATCAAATATAAAATCTCTTAATTTTAAATTAAAATGGTATTGCTGTACAAACTTGTCTTTTCAATTATGGGTCCAATTAGTAGTCTTATGACATGACAACTACACCCCCAACTGCATATGACTGACTGAACCTGCGAATTTGCAGAGGCAATCGAAGACTGAATATGTGACTGATGAAGAAGCAAACTGAATGACGATGATAATGGATCATCCACTCTGACATTCATCAACTGGACTCTGCACTGCCACAGAAAATTTCTAAATGAGGTCGACTACCAGAGTCCAAACTGGATATACTAACAGAAGAATGATGCCGATGGTGTTGGATACTCCATGAGGCTGCGTGAAAGAGTTCCTGAATCCACCTGACGCCCGAATGTGCTCTTGCAGCAAGTAACACCCGATGAGGAGGCATATCACGACTCCGGCCCAGCTGTCCCTGAGGGTGTGAGCGAAGAAGCTCGGGGCAACCACAAGTAGAAGAATCAATGTCCCAGGCATATCTAGCCACTCTGCACGATTCACATCCAGCAACCAGGATTGAGAAGAGTTGTCAGAGGAAGTACCAATGACCGCAAACACTAGGATAGAATAGATGTTTCAGGTAACAAGTAGTGAGAGGAATATGAATTTGGTTAACGACCCTTTTACAAGGATAAAGGTCTAAATGATGGCATAAAGATGAACTTCGATATGAATGGCTACTAAGTTAGCAAAATAAGTAAAAAGAAATGGTCGAACAAATTGCAAATTCCAGACTTTCAGATTGAAATATCTGACGAAAGGACGATTCCACAGATCATTTTCAAACTGCAACCACCAAGATATTGCATCAAAAATAGGCAACCTGGCCTATATTCTTACCAGGAAAATGCCGTGGGAAGAAAAGCCTCAGTATAACTGCAATGAAGGCAATCCATTTTCCAACCTCTCCCCTGTAGGTATACCAAAAAGGTAAGAACTTGAGGTACATCAGAACACAAGATCAAGCAAAACCGCATTAATGGTGTGGAGGAGTTACCTCAGGAAGTTGAATATGACTGAAGGAAGAGTAAAGAATATGTAAGGGATCAAGAGCGAGGTCAGCATGTTAGTTCTCCAGTTGGTCCGATCCAATATCAGCAAATATCTGAAGTGAAAGTGGGACAAAGGTCACATCTCTGAACAAGAACTAGTTGAAACCATAAAGTGAAATTGTAATATTACCCTTCACGTTTTGATGCAAATTGGTTTATCATTCTGATATTGAAATTCAACATAAAATAATTCAAAAGTGACAGACTAGTAAGATCCTAGATGCATATATGGAACAAGCCAGAAGCTCAAATGCTGAAATAACATTTTATATTTTATATATGTAATGATAGGTTTATTGTCTCCGGCCATGAGCATCCCACAAGATGAAATTCATTGAGCTCATGAATAAGTCTCTCCAAGGACTACGAGCACTGGTTAATATTGTGAACTCGAGTTCCTCAACGGTGAGAATTATCTTTATTGCCGTGTGAACACAAGTAATCAAATTAGAAAGATACTGAGGCATCTCATAGACTGAGGCAGTTGGCAGTTGGCAAGGGGAACTCACATAGCGGCGAAGGAAGCGACCCATTTGAGGAAGGAAGTGCCGAAGCCCAGGCTCCCGAGAACAGCGTCGCGGTTGATAAGCTTCTCGGCGGAGACCTTGAGCTGCTCGCTGGAGTCGCCGCCGTTTCCGATCAAACCGGCGGTGGTGGATTCGTCAATTTTCAAGGCCAGGATATCCCAAGCCCTCCCCATTTCGGATTATTCAGATAATTCCGTCAATCGGGAGTTGCAGCTGCAGATTCCGAGATCCAGAGTCGAGCTCGAGGGAAGAGAGTGGAGAATGGGGGATTCAGTTTTCAAAGAAACGGTCGAGGTTGGCGGGTGCCACGTGGGTGACATGTCTGACTCAGACATGAAACTCTGCCACGTGCTCTGCGCTTGAGATAAGCCCGGATACTAATTATGGGGCCCACCGTATAACGGCCCAGTTGGATCAGGACTAGGCTCCACGTGATGGAAACACGGGCCTTTGTGCGCTGGAAAAAGAATTGAAAGAAGGCTTTGGTGCGATTCGTATCGAAACTTGATGTCCAATTTCAGGACAGCACCACATGACAACCTTAACATGGTATTTCAACTTGAAAAAGTAAACAATTAGCCCATAGTCATTATCACGCGGTGGATTCCTTAAAAAATTTTACCAACATCACAGCTGTAATGTTGTGTAATAATGATGAGGAGCTTATCGTTTTTCTCGGTCAATTATTCATTGGCTTGAAAGAACACATCATCATTATCACATGGTAACACGACTGTACAAAAGATTTTCTCATCTTCAATCGAACGCTCTGAGTCTTATCATTTCCCTCTATCCATGGGCGGGCATCCCTGTTCAAGGTTTCCACCTACCACAAGATTCAAAATTATCACCCCATTTGTGTACATGCTTCCACCTTTTCCCTTATGAACCTAGCAATCCCTTGATGCACTTAACCATAGGAATGGCAATGTGACGATTTAGGATAAGATGGGTATCTGAAGACCCAGAACAACCCTCCACCATTCACCTACAATTCAGGGCACAGGTCGACCCAACTAATACAAGGCGGTAAATATATAATATGTAAAATATAATCACTTTTAACACTTCTCACACAGTAATGTGAACAACACATTGTCGCTTACCCATTGACAAGGAGTAAAATCACAGCAACGAATGTGTCTTTTCGACATGTTATTAGATGCGCACAAATTGTTACTAATCAGTATCTCATAGTTGAATTTCTGCATCGATTATAAACAGTCTGTTACATCAGTACGTTGTATAAATTATCATTCTCTGACATCCCCAGTGCTTCCCCTCATCTTCTCATCATATTATAGCAAGTTAAGATTTTCTCATCATTCCTCCAGAATAGTACCAATCTGAGTAGCAAACAAGGAAAATGCTTTACACCTGCCATAATTCCTGTGGTAAGCTCAATCATACACATTAATGGGCTTAAAAGGCTGATGCATAGCTGGCCAATCAATGGCCTTGTTCTCCTCCCAATAATTGAGCTCAGAAAGAAAGAAGAGATGGATCCACCTATTTAACATAATAAATTACATTATGCTATCGTGGTAAAAAAATTACTAATAAAATTATTTTGATTAATAATAATCACAATATTATTTAAATAATTAGTACTCATTATTTATTTTTTTATTATAGTTTAGTCGTGTTTCATTATATTATAGCCTAAGGTAGTATCATCCGACAAGAAATTATGAATCTAGGGGATCCACGGTTGCATGAAATTTGTCTGCCCGCACACTTTTTTTCTCAATAAAAAAGAACCAACTATAAAGGAGAATAGAATAAAAAAAAATGTCAAACTGCTCTGGAGCGTATGAAATTTTATGTTCGTATTCAATTCAAAAAATTTAAATTATCAGTGAAACCCAAAACTCATACATTTCCATGAGAAATTTCGATTTTCTGCTCAAGCGAGAGGGTAGTTGGTCATGAATTGGATCTTATCTTAGAGTAAATATTCAGTATATAATATAAAAATTTTTTTGTATAAATTATTATTCAGATTTTAACATATCAAAAATTAACTTTTTGATAATTATAAAAATTTGTATAGAATTTTACATAACGAATTCATCGCGTACTGTGTACTATGTTATCGTAAACCCTCGTCCCGCAAAGGAAAAGCAGCTTTGACTTTGACGGAACGCAGCGCATCACAATCATTACAGAGAAGAAAAAGCGTCCCAATGAAAAAGTCAAAAATCCCATGTCCTACAATCTCCTTTCTCCCATCCCCGTTATGATCCAATCGCAACCCAGCCCAATCCACTTCGTTGCTGCTTCCAGCGTATCGCACGCTTCATAGATCGCGAGGATTCACGGTCGAATTCACATAAAAGAGATACAGGCTCTACTCGAATTCGGACCTTATCTGCGGCATCATATTTAGTTAGAAGCTGTGGACACGGTTAACCTCCATGGTCATTTTCCATGTATCGCCATCGAGAAATAATTCCGAGCCCGAGACGGGACAAAGAACAAAGGCACAAGACACATCGCCATCACCCTCCACTCTCTTCTTCACTTTATGCTTCACTTTCAAAGTAATCAAAAGGAGCGCCACCTCGAAGGACCAGTCCCGGATTTCTTCTTCTTCTTCTTCTTCTACGAGCTGTGATTTTGCACCTTCATGTGTTGACAGCGTGGACCCTCCTTAAGAAACATCGGTCCTCAACTGAGAAATGCCGGGTCTAATCACTGTCGGGTGGGACTTTGACCCACGATTCATGCAATGAAATTGAACCTACAGCATAATCGGATCCCGGTCGGCAGAGTTCATACCATCATTCGCTGTCCCGATCGAGACATACGAACCGATACTGTAACCGGCCATTTTCATCTTCCATGATGAAGAACTGAATCGGTTAATATGTCAAACAGCACGTGCTCCAAAAAAAGCGAACAAGGAAAGGGCAAAGAAACGGCAGAAACTACTGAAACTTCCACTAACACCATCATGGTTCCAGCTTTTTGACCTTTCAATTCTGCTTTCGGTTCGATCTATCGCTTGTCACGACCAATTTCTCCCGGAAAATCGTGCAGTTTTTTCCTCCCATGGGAGTCGAAATTCAATTGATTATGAAATATGAGTGATGTCGATTTTTCATATACAGTACACTAATCAAGACAAACATTACCATACTAATTTTGTGGACCGTTTCATCGATCAAATGCTTGGTGGGGTCTGTACTATTTCACAAATACTAAGATCCGAGATGGATCTAGGATTTTGAATTCTGGGACAAATTGTTCGGGTTTTATTTTCATTTTTTTATATGCACTACTAGTATCTAAAAATTATTTGAATTATTTATTAATTATACTCTAGTCCGGTCGGTCCATCAAGATAATTTAATGTGTTGATCTCGTCTTTAACCTTAAATTAAAGTTTTCTTTCCGTCGTTATTGGTGGATCTCTTGCCCATTACTCCCCTCTTCCTCTCATCATCCTCTAGAGTCTTTTTTTTTCGATTTTATACCTCTTATATCCAAAAGTTTTATAATCCTTTAAATCTAGTTTGAACTGAGTCGATCCACAAAGGAGTGCTTTCCCAACATGAATTTTCACTATTCACGAATATTTGAATTTAAGACCTTTATTTAAAACGATGAAATACCAAACTATTTCAACTAACTTATAACACTATTTTGTAATAAAAATGATGACTGCTTTATATGTTACTACTAAGAGATTATTAATAAAAGAAATTCTTTTTATTTTTTGAAATTTTCGCCTCTGAAAGAGAACGTGGCAAGTAGGCAATTTTTATATCCAAATAAATGAGAAAATCCCAAAGTTTAAAATAGAAAAAGAAAAAAAAAAAGTAATCATACACAGCTTCCTTGTTTTACGATCAGGTGCGTGGCGGTCCATGGCTGTGCTTACCCTTTCGCGCCTCCACGACCGTTGGTTCGTGAGAATCGCAGACCTGAGTCTTGAACTTGCACCCGAACCTGCGACTCAGCGAGCTCTTCCACCCTCCGCCCCCGACAGGGCCGCCCTCCTTGTCGATCTTCTCAATCACCTTCTTCATCGTCGAGCATTCCCGCTCGAGCTGGTGGACGCGCGTCCTCATGCTGTCCATGTCCAGCCTCAGCACCTGGTTCTCCCTCACCGCGGCCCTCCAGGTTGCGCTCACGCTTCCTTGAGCAGCCGCCATTCTCGCCGTCGTCGGAACTTCCGCGTCCTCCTCCTCGTTCTCTCTCTCTTCCACGCCGTCCTCCTCCTCCACAGCTGGAGACACGGACGGCCGCGCCTGCTCCGGCACCGCCCCCTCCGCCGCTAGCAGTGTCCCAGCGATCGCGTGCCTCAGTTGTAGCTGCTCGAAGAAAAGCACCTGCACCACCGCACGAAGTGGAAGCCGCTCGTTCTGCGCTGCGTGGGTGCAAGCCTCTAGCGTCAGCTTCTGGCAGTCCATCACGCCGCAAATCTTCTCCCTGTCCGCCTCCGGTATCCAGGGATGAGCCTGCATCGGCCGGATGAGAATCGACTACTCAGTACTAACACTACCATCAGGAGATTCTGGTTTCTGTTTCAGAAATGTACCTTGAGATAGACGTCAACAGCGCGGTAGAGGCCGTCGTCGAAGAGCCGGGCCTGCTCCGGCAACGACATTGCTAGCTGGTAAAACCTTTCCGGTTTCAGATTGGAGTCGGAGGCAATCTCAGACAGATATCCGTCGATCAACTTCCCGACGAGCATCAATGTCGGCGATCTCTCGCTGACGTCAACCCTACGCTCGTCTCTCCCTTCCAGATCGCCCAGAAACTGACCTAAGATCCTTTCCATACAGTCGACGTCGTACAGTGTTTCGTTGAGGTACGAGTAGCTCGGGATCAGCAGGTCGTCGAGTGTCGCCAGCTCGAGCTGGGCGCCGATCCTCCTCTCCAGCGCCGACCGGCAGTCCTCCGACGCGTTCAGTATGTTGGCCGTCCGGAGAAGTCCAAACAGAAAACGCACTCCCGTCGAGGACCGGGAGGGCTTTCCTTCAGGAAGGTTGGAGGTTATCATCTCGAGAAGTTCTCTCTGTTCTCTCTCTGACGGCACAGAGGATGAGGAAGAAGAAGATATCGCCGGCGCCGGTTTCCGGCTAGATCTCGACGTGCCGGGGATGTGTTTCTTAGCGTAGTGCATCAAGCAGCTCTCAACGATCTCTGGGCTCAGTTCTCCGTCCTTCATTGCAGAAATCAGCCGCTTAAACAAACTCAGACTAAGAACAGACAAATCTTCAAGCCACGATTCGAAGCTACTCCCTCTGCTCACTCCCTTCCTCCGGTTCCCGCCTTCGATTCCATTCCAGAGCAGTTGATTCACCGAATCCCGTCCTCGTGTGGCTCCGTCGTTCACTGGCCACCCGAAAAGACTCGGATCCTCCGATGAGGCCTTTGAGACGACAGCCTCGATGCACCTCTGTGGAATCTCCAGCGATTCCGCCAGTTCCATCACCCGCTCGCACGACTTCAGAGTCTTGACGGAGTCCCTCAAGCTGTTGAGCACGGAATGGGAGAGGTACTTCTCCGTCTTCGCAATGAGGTTGTCCTCGGAGTACTCTTCGGTCATCTCAAGGAACTCGCCAGCGCAACGGAGTGGGGCAGCGTTCATGGCGGAGAGGTCGATCTTGACTCCATAGCAGAACTTGGCGGCCAACTCGAAGGTCTCGCACCCCCCGGGGAAGTCATGGAGGGTAATGTTGCAGTGGACCTCCTCGATTTCGTCATTGTCTTCTTCCTCTAGGAGATCTTGCTGTTTCGGGTGCTGAGAGGTCTGTCCAGTGGAGTTTGCCTCCTGGTCAGCTATCAGCTGGTGAAGCTTTCTGCTTTTCGACATCAAAGGGAACTGAAACAGAGAAATTTGCAGAAACAACAACAACTGTCATTTGTTCACTGCATTGATAAAGACACGACATTGCTGAAAGTTGAATAGTATCAATCACCTTGTGGAGGTGGAAGGTCATGTCATCTACTTCCACTACAATGTCACTCGGCAACCCAGTGGTGCAAAACCTGCCAAAAACATGGCGTGCACTGATTAGAAGAACCAAAGAAGAAGAAGAAGAAGAAGAATGATTGGTGAGTTTCATCTTCATACCATGCTTGGGCTTTGGAGGTCTTCTCAGAAGCCATTCCTCTGGGGGAGAGTCTGCTTTCCGGTATGAACCTTTTCTGCAAGCTATAAGAGTTTCAGATCCATTAAACTGTTTGCGAAGGCTGCTTCAGTGTTTATAGCGGAAACAGAGGGAGCCCTGACGATATGTATAGCCCGGTAATGGGAACTAGGAATCAAGGAACTCAGACAGGACAGACAGGGCTTATACAGGACTTATACAGGACTTCTAGAAAGGGGGGGTGAGATCAAATGATGATGATTTTGATCTGATTTACCAAAATTTCTTCGCCTAGGGTTTGAAAGTTTGAAACTTGGAGCAGACCCAGAATCTCACCCACCCCCACTCTCTCTCTCCTCCTCTGGTGCTAGACCCTGGAAGGAAAAGGGAGGAAGAAGAAGAAACTATCGACGCCTTTTTGAAAGGAAATAAATTATTATTATTTTCCTTTTTTATTTTGCCCATCGCAAAGGTATTAAAAGCAGCACCATCATAATCCCATTATACGCTCAAAGTGCACTTCTTTGACAACTGGATTTGCTGTTTTTTCCCAGCAAAAATGTAAAGAAAAAGACTTGGTAGAAGGTAGCAATAATGCTCAACGACCGACTTTACTTCGTAATATTCAGATTTTTATATTCACCTGCGAACATGTTAGACGAACTGAATAATAAGGACTAGATGCCAAGGACACCTATCAATAGGAAATTGTATTGCAATAAAGTTCAATTGAAATTTATTATGCTAGAAGAAAATAGACTCCCCACTAGTGGGCCTTGTCCGATGATGTTCCTGACAGACGGTCTTGGTGCTTCTTTCGTGACTCTAATACTCTCGTAGATCAAAGTCGCACAGATAGTCAGGCTGCTGGAACTCGTGTTACACTTGTAGCAGATATTATCTGCTTATCTATCGAATTCAGCAGACCTTGAAGCCTGGGAGGGATGGATTGAGTTATCTTTCCAACGTGCCGAGACAAGTTCCCGAAAATTCATAGCTTGAAATTCAAGATTGGATGCTATTGTTATTATTGTACCTAAGCGGTAAGTCATCTGATAGTCGAAATTAAGGCTAAACTTGAGGACATAAAAATCTGTAGAGAAATTTTAGACAGTTACTGTCCCTGGAGTGGCTTGGAAATAAGCTTAGCAAGATTAGGTCTTTTTACTCAAAAGGCAAAGCCATATGATTGTGGGGATATTAAGAACATACTATGAACGAATACAAAACCTAGAAAACCCACTTTTCATTGACCAAAGAACACACCCATTTGAGTTGTTGCTAGATAATTGTACTCAATCACATGTGATTTGATGGATTCAACATCCTAAATTCAATCTATTTCTATGCGCTTGTTAAAAATATATACTAGAAGTATGATTTGGAGGACTCCGACTTCTTGAATTATATTTGACCTTTAGTGATACTACGCTGATGGAATTAGTGTTAAGTATTAATTATTTAATACATCTGATATATTCTCGGTTAACTATAAAAGTCCAAACTGCCAGCATATGCCATGTCTTTATTTTTAAAGTTAAGAGATAATTTGAAAAAAAAAGGCAAATAATGCTGAGATTTTGGTGGGACACATGACATATATAAAAGAAGGGAGATATTATACACCAATAAGTTGAAAAATCTCTGTCAACCAAACCCAAGGAAAATGGTGGTCTAGATTTTAAAACAATCTCATCCATAAATGAGGCATTATCGTAAAAAAAAAAAGGAAAAAAATGAATGACCCGATTCCGAGTAAGTATTTCAGTATAAGATGCATAATTAGTTTATTATATAAATCATAGTTCAAATTTTAATATGTGTAAAGTAGTCTCTGGAAAACAGGAAAACTTTACACGTGTTAAAATAGACTTGTTGTATTCTACGCGTTGAATATTCACTCGCCCATGGACCCTAGCAGAGAATTCAAGCAACCTGGCTTTTAAAAACTTCAAAGATGAGAAGATATTGAAACATCTTGCTGCCACGTCATCGTGATCAACCAACATGTTCCTTGATGTGGAAGGGTTTAACGCTTTAGTGAATAAACACAATCCATGAACAAGACAAATTGCTTAATTAAGCCGATAAGACATTTCTTTTTTCTTGAATAAGGTATCGGATTTCAATTCTTATGAATGGAAAGAGTTTTAGAGTTTTATCCTCAGTGAGCCCACCCGGTTCGAATTAAATTAGTCAGATTGCTTGGCAAAACCATTCATTGCATTTATGGTGGGTTCACAGCTTTTGGAGGTGTCATACGACAGGGGAAGTTATTAGATAGTCTCCATATTTCACCATCTTGAACCGGTTAGATCTGCAATATTTTCTCGATTCGGATCGGGATGTCTCGTGTTCGGGAATGGACGGTCACACGTACCTCATGACCCATGTAAGGCAGGGTAGGTAGCTCAATGTCATGAATGCACTGCTCTGATTTCGCTGCATTCAAAATGTCTTCCGCCTCCCAGCTAGAAGATTCAAATTCAATTTTCCAATTCTTCATTAATTTTTTCTGGCAGTTCTCGTCTGAAAATTTGGGATTTTTCCGGTTATAAATGATATGTAGAACTTAAAAAACAGAGGAAAAAAAAGGAAAAGAATAGTTATCACGCAAACTCACACTATACTAATTCACACCGGAAGAAAAGTATTCGATTTGTGGTCAGTTATATAACCCGAGGACGAATGAGAAAGCCTATCCCGTGACCAGTTATCCCCTCTTATCCGAGTTCAGAAAAAAATATCCGGTTCAAGCTCAGTTGTTGAAAGGGAGTGTCAAATGTAAACAACTTGTCTTGTAAGAGGGCAAGTATTAGAGAATGAAACTCGCATTGGACAAATAATAAATTAAAATATGGAATATAAGAAAATTCATATGCCACAACTTGTAAATTTATATTTTTATAAAAATATGAGTCAAATCTCTCGTACGATGGAAATCTCAAATCGATTCGAATTTCCTTTCTCATTTTGTCGCTATTTAATTCCATTGAATCCTACCCCACCCACCATCCTTCACTGCATTTATGAGGCAAACTTACATGGATATGGACATAAGACCAATGTTTGGAGGGAAAATCTTAAGTTTTGCTGACGTGCCAAAGGCGAAGCACATGCTTTTTTTTTTTTTTCATTCATTATCACAAAGTAGAGAAATAAAAAAAAAAACTCCACCATTCAACAACCGACTGGTTCTGTAAGGATTTTTCATGGGCGGGACAATCAACCGTAACACTGAATTTTCTCATTGTCAGACGTTTCGGTCCCTGGGTGGTCCGAGACATGTTGTGGTTGTGTTATTAAACATTAATTATTACGCAATGATTTGAGATTAAGATTTGTGGATAACTACGGCCGCAATTATGCCAGTCACAGGCGAATCTAAGTGGAGGACAAACGAACCCCACTTGCACACGGCGTTGAATCTTTTGACTTAATTACTGACATTCAATCTGGGCACTGAAGCTAGCTTAGGGACAACAATTCAAGTGGGATTAATTGACTGAGGGGTTGATCGTTTCTCTCGATGTACACGTGATCGGGCGACTAATTAATACCATTAGCCGAGAAACGGTGTTCGGTGTAACGACATTATCGTTGACCCGAGACCGGTATGTTATAAGCTCAATTATTTTTCGTAACACTTCTCGTACCCATTTATTTCTCTTCATTTTCTACCACTTTTAAGTTCATTGACCTCCTCTTGATTCAAAAAATAATCTATATTTAATAGACTAAAGGAGAGCCCCAACGGGGCTCTCCCAGCCTATCCACGTGGGTAGGCTGTGTTTTTTTTTTTTTTTCCTTTCTTAATTTATTTTATATTTTATATTAATAAATAATAGAATATATTATTAAAAATAAATAAATATCATCAATAAATATAATCAATATTTATCTAAAAAATATTAATATATAATTTATTATTAAAAAAATTTTTTGAATACAAGAATAGAACTTATGCATTTTATTTTTATTCCGGATTTAATTTTATAAGTATATCAAGAGAATAAACTTCTTTCATTTAGGAAAATCGAGTCCCCTATTTAGAAATGAAATGAAATTATTTATTAACCTATATAAAAAATAAATAATCTATTAATATAGTGATTAGACATGAATATAATATATCATTAATATATTGTTGTGGGAAAGAGATGAATATTACATTTATGTATTAATTTTTAATGTATATTATTTCTGCACTGGTAATTAAAAAATTATAAAATATTCACATTATAAACATACGAATAATAACATAGCTCTTTTTAAATAAACGACATTTGTTTGTAAAAAAGATATTCGAGTGTGACTTAAATGACATAATCATTTTTTAAATATCTCTATACTTTAATATATTCGTTATAAAAGATATATCGAATCGCAGCGTGGCGCGGGTTTTTTTTCTAGTAATAATAAAGAGAAAGGGTTAATTAGTAAATTTAATTAGCAAACTCATGGCTATGGTGGGTTGTATTCTGCTAGGGCTACTGCATCTGTTTAGAGGACAGGAAGAGGACAGCGGTTTGAGGCCAAGAGTTGTTGACAACTGAATTGACATGATTCGGTTGGATGTTGCTTAATGATCTATGCACCTACGCAGCTTCATTTTCAGGGCAGACTAACGAGTGATGAGGACTTTCTAGGGCATTTAATTTAAAAAATTCTCGAACCCTAGATAAGTCTGTTCATGTTGTAATTATCTCAATGTGTTTTTATAGGATTGGATCCGACACCGAACTTAGTGAAGTGGGGTCCGACGATGATCCGAGAATCCAACGGGTCATCGATCTTATTTTCGAATAGTGCCGGCAGTACAAGCCAAATTTAAAATGTGAGCTTGGGGCATATTAAATGGAAGAGTACGATTTTTTTTCCAGTCACATCAATTAGTATCTAGGTATTAAGTATAATCCAATTAATTCGAATTCGAATCAGTCAATTTATTGATAATCAAAACTCTTTTAATTATGAATTTTTTTTTTCTAATTCACATTATTTGAATATAAAAGTTCACTTTAAAATAAAATTGTACGCCAAATCACATTAACCAGCTCATATCAATTAGATGGAAAGTATAGGTTTTGTTTAAATTAATGTGGGCGGTAAACCGGCCAATTCGCTTACCTCACGGATTTGATCACTCAAATTGCAGGTTTTAATCTATTATTGTTACGATAAAATAATTTTTTTGATAAGTAATTACGATAAAATAATTGAATAAACAAACAACATGACCAATGGATAAAAGTAGAATTATTGATAATTAAAATTAAAAATAAAAAAGAGCAACTCTAAGAGTTAGCTTAAGTTAATAGAACGCGCGTATGAGTCGTGTGGATATCCATGAGATCGGAAGTTTGAATTCCTCTAATAGTTTGGTGAGGCCACTCACACGTGTTTTTTTTATGAGATAAAGACATCAGAAGTCCTATATGTATGTCAGCTCTTACAAGTGAGTTCTAAATATTTCAAAGTATTAAATCAAGTATTATATATTGTTTGCGTTGTAACATCGAGTCATTTCTGTCACTTACTGTTATTTTTAGCTAACGTTGCGCTAACGAGGCACTGACGTGGTAGTGGTAAACGTCAACTTAAAGTAATAGAAATGACTCGATATTATAACACGGGCAATATATATGAATTGATTTAACACTTAGAAATATTTAGGACTCACTTACAATAATCGACAAATATATAGGACTCACGATATTATTATCTCATTTTTTTATGGTCCGTCTTTGTTTGAAGACAAAATCAAGTGCACTAAAAAAATGAGGAGAGGAGATCATAGATAATTAAGATAGAGCTTGAATTCTAATCGGTCAAGATTATTACACATCTGAATATTAAACAATATACATGAAAAAGTATGGAAATATTCTAATTTTTTGAATGAAAAAAATTTGATGATTGAAAAGATTTATCTTTTAATGAGATAATTTTATTTAAATTTATATTTATCACTTATATAATCTTTAAATGTCACATCGCGTAGGGGACGATGATGCAAGGACTAACAGTGATTGTAACACTTTCTCCTCGGAAGACACGCAATAGCTCTCATGTGGTTGATGTTAGGAGTAATTCTTCTTTATTTGAAGAAACGGCACAAAAAAGGGCACTAAGAAACAAGAGACTGAAAATCAAAAAGTGGAAATTAAAAGGAAAGGGAATTTCGCCACCCATGAACGGACTTGCCGATTCGGCCGTTCCAGCCGCTTTACTTCCCTGCCCTGTAAGATTATTGATTCAGGCTGATTAAGCTATGTTTGTGTTATTTAATTTCCTTTTAACGCTTTGCGTATCCTCAAGGTCTATATGCTACTTGACAGATCTGCTTAAGGATATGCTATGCTAATTAAGATTTTCAATGATTTACAACTGTGCTTGTTAAGAAATATGATAACAATATATTCAAAACATGTCATTGAAAGTTAATAACAGATACACACACAAACACTTAGTTAAATTATATGCTACATGATCGAGAGAACTGTACACTTTCTGTCACAATGTAACGTACTGGAGACCTTGTTGATGCAGCAATGAACTGATTCTGAATCTTTCCTGCAAATTTGAGATAAAAATAGATGAAAAGCAAAGTAACTGAACAATATCCCTATGCTAAATTTTTGGTCCCATAATTCCTATTATGGGCTCATCTCAGTATGTTACTGTTTATGTGACATTGTAAGGAAAGATGGTCTATTAAAGTTTGAATTTTTTTTTTTTTTGGTAATCAGTTTTAGCACTTCCTGTGATAGACAACTGTTAGATGATCAGCTCAACCCACATGTAGATTTAAAGCCATTTCTTGTTTTAGCAGCATGGCCATGATTCACTTACAGCAGGCCATGCGTTTTTATCAGGCAGATTCTTGGATTTTATATGAGGTTGATGTGAATTGCTCAAGATGCAGGAGTGAAGCGGTGCAATCCTTTGTGCATGTCTTTCACTGGCTAACTTTTTTGGTACTTGCCAAAAAAAAATAATTTTGGTGGTACTGGTTCGCTTTTGGAATTGTTTGTCTCTCTGTCTTTTTTTTTTTTAAATCCTGTAAGTTTAATAAAAATGGCTTGGGTAATGGTTTGCTCTTTAAGTTGGATGCTACAAGCGTGACATACAAAAGTAGTAAACAAGTTGTTGGACATTAGTAATCATCACAGACAAAACAAGCAAACAAGTGGTTATCAATGGGGAAAAATGACATGGAAACTAGAAGAATTGAGTATGTTCTATGTAAATCGGATTCTCTGCATTGTCTACACATACTGTTAGATGCTAACTATAGCTTTTACTTATCGCGGAAAATGTTCTTTGTTTTAGAGAGAGAACATACTTGTCTAAGCTATTGAAACATGTGAACTTCTGTTACATGTTTCTTTTCAAGTTTGTTACTGTGGTGTATAACCATTCTAATTTGTCCATCTAGAAATCAGCATATTTAACTCGGTCTGTTGGTCACTGTCAGATGCATCTGACTTATCAGTAAGTTGCATGTGTATATGAGCAATTACGCTTCAAGATTCAATACTCAATAATGAGGTATTCTATTTGTGCTCCGTCCACATAAATTTTTCTGGGTCTTGCAAATGCAAGAAATTAACACTGTTGTGGGGGAACAGTTGCGTTTGGACAAAGATTGTTTGACCATCAGAATTACAGATGACAATTTCTTTTTAAGCCAGCAGTCTTTCGCTTTTTATGTGGAAAAATCCTGATGTTTCTAAATTTTTTTAACCTTCATGATAGTAAACTCCATCTTTTCAGTACTCAGGAAACATACTTCTGTTTATATTAATTCCTATACCATTTAGATTTTCTTGGAAGAACGGCTGCTAGTATTGCCCTGTAAACTGAAGTAATTACTTAAATGTACAAGAATGTGTGCTTTTTGAAGCCTTCTCTTAGAGGATTGCTGATGCTTCACAGCCTTTAGAAAGAAGGATTTGACAATCTCTAATCAAAGTTTCGTTGGCCAACAGATCTGGATGGGAACAGGAGAAGAGACTACAGCCTCTAAATCTTCTAAACCTGCTTCATCATCTCAGGTGTTTTGTCAATTCTCCTTGAGAAGCTCCTCTCGACATCTTCTTTCTCTCTGTGGATGTCTCAGTTCTCCTCCTTTGCTTTTTCAGTGAACACCAACATCGTCTTCGGATCCTGATTGGTCAAGTCCTATGCAGGTTCTCTAGAAACTCTTTTATGTAGTTGCAGCTTGATATTATACAACTATCCAAAATATGCACGAGCTTACAGCTCCATGTTTTCCTCTAGGCCTATGGTGCTTTGCTACTCCACCTCCCTTTTTTGCTTCAGCAGTTGCATACACAACTCCTCACCCTGATATTTGGGATGGCCGGGTAAATAACCTCTTTATAGTGAACGACATGTTTATGGTTGGTTGCTGTTTTGAAGAAGGACTTTTATTCCAGGCTTGACCCAAAACCAGTTCTTTCATGTGTCAAAACCAGTTCTTACATGGGGGAGATTACGGTCATCCTACTATGACTATGGTTAGACAATAAACGTTAGACAATAAACATTTCAACCCAAGCTGTGCCTCATCTAAAAACAACAAGGGAACTGCAGAAAATGCGGGTTCAGGTGGGAACAAGGCTGGAGATGGTAAAAGTGAATTCAGGCTCGAGAAATGTTGGTGGTTCCTGCAGGTTTGTTAATATTTTTCAAGTTCTATCTTTATCCTCGAGGTAGATATTAATTTTCTGCATAATTTTCTTTTGTACTGGGATAATGGTGTGACTGAATCATCTGTTATGATTCTCTGCCTCAGTGTTGGAAAGTGGCAATGAGGGTTCGTCAGATGCTAGTGAGGATAGAAACAGGTCTTTCAGGTGGCACTGCACAGAACAACGCTGCTGGAATGAATGTTCAAGCCTCTGTAACCGGTAAGCTTGTAAACTGAGCCAGCAACCAATCTTAACACGGGGATGGATTTGTGGGACTTGTTCTCTGCTGCTGGAGATGCTAAAATGTGACCAACAACTGCTTCATTATGCTGCCCTGTGCAATGATGTCAGATCAATGGATTGAAGTAAGTAACTTGCTCAGTTGCGCCAAATGGTTTACCTTTGATTGCTTTACACATCTTTCACACTGGATGTTAAATATGTCCCGTGTAACTTTGCAGGTGGACAACATTCGTCCCTTTTCCCTCCTTGCATAAAGTTCGATGCAAAACCATCTGGTGTAGTAGAAGAATCCTAGTATGCATGTCTGAGGCTCCTGGAAAGTGGAAAGTGGAAAGGAAACGGATTATCTCATGCTGCCGTTGCCCTTATGATTCTTCTATTATTTGGTTGAAAAAGAAAATATCTTCAGTAAGTTGTCCCCTGATTTCATTCCAAATGAGGACAAGCGCGAGCTCGAAAGACAAAGGAGGAAGCAATCCGATAGAGAGTCCGTCTAGAAGTTCAAGGTACATCTAACTCTCTCCAGTCTGACGATGCTTTTTCCCACTTGTGAAATAGCCTTGGAAGCAAGTGCAATGGGGTAGTGTCAGGGTTCCTGGCCCTCGACCCGTAAAAGAACCCATATAGTTTAATTTTAACATCATATCCCATCTGCATCTAATCTGGAGCTGTCAGGAATTTTCTTGCATCTTACATTTCCTTGGTCACCAACAAGAATCGCACTCTCAGAAGGAATGTGAGAAGCTCAGCGTCCTAGAACAGTTCCATTAAGGACATTTGCAAAGTCAGTTCCGTGCTATTCCAGCACAGGTGTAAACTTCTACTCTCTGTGGAAACAGGAGGAACTAACACAGCTTTGCGGGCCTGGAGGCGAAGGCTGCCCATGAACAGAACCCCAGTACAGGTCAGTCTCGAGCAAGCAAAGATTGACTGCGAGGACATTGGAGGTACCTTCAGAGTACAAGATTCACCTTTGTCAAGGTTAGCTATGAGATCGAGTCTTTGTGTCTCACTGATTCTACACCTTTGACACGCTGCCGCCTTCTTAGACGAAATTCTAACGGTTAGTTTCGCTGTCTTGTCGCGGATAGCCAGGCAAATATTTTTTATTGGGGTGGGGGCAATAGAGCAATTTGAGGTCACTGATAATATCTTCAAATTTTTTTGTTCAGGTTGTTTTAATGTTTGGCGTCGCCGTGTCACACTCATCATCAGTGCTATTGTTTTGATAGTACTATATAAATGCACAATTGTGCTACAGCTTCTCAATAGAGTTTATCAGAGATCATTTCAGATCTCTTGACAGAAAGGTTCAATACTGTTTTCAAAATATCGCAACATTGCATGTTTATAATACCGTTTTCTGTTGTCCGCCTACGAACTAGAGATGTTTTTTGTCGTAATTCATTCAGGCGGATTATTGGATTTTTATATAAGAGGTTGATGGGCGCATTTGTGGTTGATGTGAGATGGTATTATTTAGTCTCTGTGCTTGGCAGTGCCATCCCTTCTCTGGATATCCAACTTTCTCATCGCACAAATCATGACATACGGTTCGGGCATTGTCTCAACCTCCTCCTCAGCGTACACCCTCAACCCACACAAATCATTTTTTCACACTGATCTGAGAAACTCTCCCCCGGCTGCAACAGATGAAGTCATAACATGTCGTTGAGAGACGAGGAATTATTCCCACTAGAAACTATGCATATAATATAAAATTATTTTATGCACCATCTGTCACCCCCCATTTTCCATCCAAGGAATGGGCTCGTGACTGGCCGTTCACTAATGGACCCGACTCGGTCCCATAGTAAACGAAGCCAACTAATACACTTTTAATTCGTAGTATTTTCAAAATTTCCTCTTCATGAGAATCACTGATAATAGAATTCAATATTAAAGAGAAGATTCACACTTGAAAATCTTAAAATTGTTCAAATATCGGAAGTTTCCAATACTAAGAAAAAGAGAAGAACACTATGAATAAATCCAAATAATCTTCTAGGCACCTGATCCTCGAGCGACCCTGCTAGATGCTACTCTCCTAAATTTCTTCTGATTCGGATCTGAAAAAGGTAAGGAGAAATTGGGATGAGCTCCACATGCTCAGTAAGTAGCCGGTTCTCACTCCTACCGGATCAAGCATCAACATAAACATTTTCTCATTCATAACCGTTAATTTGAAACAATCCTTTGCATTTCTTGAAACTCAAAGTCTCATCCTTCATAAAAATATGCATTTCGAAATATTTCAGAATATCCATAAATAGTTCGGATAATAATTTCAAGTCATATGACTCATTCAGAGATTTTCCAATATTCAGAAATTCCAATAATCAGATTCAAACATTTTACACTCATTGTCTTTGATACTACGGTGACACTTTGTCCTGTCACACAGACCCACCGGTATAGTCGCCGGTCCGACCCAGAGATTCTGCCGGTTGCGTCGCCGGTTCGACCCAGATAATTCGCTAGCTAGCGCGTTTAATGTATTGCAATACTCGGTACGTAGTAGACAGATGAGCCTCAAATCAAAAACATAATATCATTCAAATCCAAACTACTTTTCACGATTCAGTAAGTTCATATAATTTCACATAAATAACTCATCTTTCACAATACATAAAATCAATAATTCAATGATCAAACAATTTATGCACTTTTCAGTAAAATTGCACTTACATAATTTTCCGACACTTGATCCTCATTTTAAAAATCATAAATAATATTTCATGCTCTTTTCATTAAATATAATAATTTCAGGATAATAATCATGATATGCATAAAACAACATTTCACAATTTCACAAACAATAGAAGTGAGTCCCAAGTTACTTAACTTAACTATCCCGTAATCAGGAGCTCAGAGTCTCGATCCAAATTAGAAGAAGAACCTATAATTGAAACTATATATCACTACACAATATTTTGAAATATCTTAGGCGGTCCTAATAATTTCTCAACTGATAAAATATCTACCCCACCCTCAGATCGGTTTCTAAATAATATGCCCCATACTTTGATTGATAAAATTTCATAAACTATTACCATAAAGTATTTATGACTCGAAAATGACTGCATAACTTTTAGAATCGATAAAATTTATTATTATTGAAAAATTCGAGAAAAATAAAATAATTCGTAAAAATCCATAAAAATCACAGAAAATAGTAAATTCAATTACGAGTTCAACGGTACAAAAATCGTTGAAATCAGAGCTCAGATTAGGCCAAACGGGCGTTTCAAAGTTTCAGTTCGTTCGGGAAATTTCAGTTCTGGGCTGCACGACCAGCCAACTTTGAAGAGTCGATTCTCCCTCCTCGAGCCACCGAATCGGGTGTTCTCGGTGTCTATGAAAAGCTTGCATCACAAACTACAATTTGAACATAAATTCTAGTTCAAAATGCAGACGATTTGATAGGAAAAAGTGGCTCAAAATCGGGTTTTCATCATGGAACAAAAATCGGGTTGTTCGGGAGGCCAACTTCAAGAACTCGTATCTCGGTCCACAGAGCTCCAAATCGGGAGTTCTTGGTGTCCCTGGAAAGCCTGAGCCACGAACTATAACTTAGAAGCAAACAGAGCACCAAAAAGTGACGAAATCAGTTCGAAAATCTTGGTCGAAATCAGCTGTTTGTTAAGATGAAAAACAGGGCAGTTTCGGCATTTCGAGAGGCCGACTTCACGGACTTATATCTCGAGCTACAGATGTTCAAATCTAGTGATTTTTGTTTCTGGGAAAACTTTGAAATGTAATCTATGGTATAGAATCAAACGGAATGCAAAAAGGTGTAGAAACAAGCCCGAAAATTGTGTTTCAAAATCGCAATTCATCACATAATTCGAAACTTCAAAACATGATATCTTTCAAATCGCTCAACGGAATTGGATTCCGTAAAATGCCCTAGTTTCCTGAGATTATGAGCAACCTAAAGATATAAATTTTTCGTCCATTTAAGCCCTCTACGAGAATCCGCCATTAACGACTCAAACCGAGCTTTCTCCCTCTAGCTTATACCCAACTAAAAATAAAACTAAGATTGAATGACAGAGGAAATGTATTTGAATTACCTAATGCTGAAGGGATCACTTGGCTGAGAAAGCTGCAATTAAACTCTGGTTTTGACTTCGTCGATAATTCTTCGTTCCTCCTCTTTCGCACTTCGTCCTGTTCAAAGTAAGAAATGACCAACCGTCTGAGCTCGATTCCTTGATTATAAGACGTTGAAAGACTCGAGATATTTTTACTGTGGTGCAGATGTTTTGGGATCGTCGGTTAAGATATTCAACAGCCCACTCCTATTTCCATGTTTTACGTGGGCAGTTAAGAGCAATTGAGGAAGATGATTTTTTTTTCATTTTGGTCCCTCCATTCTACATCTTTTTGAATTGGTCCTCCTTATTTCAAAATTTTGCCCCCCTAAATGTTGGGTTATTACACCATCCCTGGCTGCACTTTTGATTGATTGAATCATAAGATCCGGCAGTGTATAACTATGCATATACAATCCAACCCATAAAATTATTTTATGCACCACGAGAAAGTTGCTCAAAAAATAAATGTCACTTGCCTGCAGGCCCGTTGAAGTCGTGAGTATGAACAGCGTAGTATGTCACTCCGTTGACCGCGGATTCTTCATACCTAAAAGACCTCATCAAAGACAGGACTCTCCTCAGCTGTACTTCGGCAACTATGAATCAGGAGATCCGGCCATACTGCATATATTCCCATGAGAAACTATGCATATACTCTCATCCAAACCACAAAATTCACGGTTAGGATGCACCATCTGAGAACTCTCCCCCGGCTGCACTTCTGCAACTATGAATCAGGAGATCCAGCCATACTGCATATATTCCCATGCGAAACTACTCTCATCCAACCCACAAAATTCATGGTGTGGATGCACCATCTGAGAACTCTCTCCCGACTGCACTTCTGTACTTGATTGAATCATGAGATCTGGCTATACTGCATATAATTCACCCACAAGAAACTAGCTCAAAAATACTCGTCTATCATCTGGAGTATGAACCACGTAAGTACTTGTCATGCATGTATTTAGCACCCGCTCGTTGACTGCAGATTCTTCTTACCGACAAGACATAGCACCAAAGGAGTCTAGAATGTGATGATTGACTTATCCTTTGATGATCGACTATATTGCTCTCAGGTTTCAGTGCGACTTTCATTTGCTTTGGCCAAAAGGATAAAAAGACCATTTCCAAAATCAGAGTTAAAACTTTTCCTTTGATCTTTTCTAAAAATAACAACAATGAAAAATCGGGTCTCATATTCTTTGATTCTCGATGCTCAACTGAAACAATAATGTAACAACTGAAACCGATCATGGACTCCCACGATGGGAAGCAGAAGGGTATCTCAACCCAACCTTCCATTGCAGTGATTGATTTGAATCTCGGGCTTCCTCATCTCTTCATTTCTGCTGGAGATATAAGATCTGGTGATCTTTTTGTGAAAGACTGGGGGTTTGTGGGCTCTTTCCGGGCTCTTATGCTCTCACCGTTTGTTGCAGAAGCATTCGTTATCTCTGGGTTAGGAAGAGAAGAGGAAGACGAGAAGATTGATAGTGGAAGAAAGGCAAAGTCCAAGACGAGATTGTCAGATGAATATTTTTGAACGGGATGATTGCAACGGCTACATTCTCAGGGCCACAGATGTTTGGGATTTTGATAATTGGGCCTGACACATCCCTATCGGGCTTGACCCATACCTACCCGGCTTTTCTGGCCCAAGGAGGCATGGGTTACAGTTTATTAAATTTTACGCCCCGATTCGGAAAACCGTTTCCAAGAATTTGAAGTATCACACGCTAATTTGTATACATGCTGTAATTGTGTGAAAACAAAACATTTTCATGGATTAACCAACTTCTTTCTCGATCCCGATCTTCGATATCCTGCATTTATCTGGAATGAGGACAAATGCAATGATCGTCTTCTCCGCAATTTCAAAAATTTTGGCAGTTGGGTGTGTAAATCAGAGTAGAATGGAATGAAGATACTCTCACAATCTGTAAGATTTTAGTCATGAGTAGTCATAATCACTGAATAAGTTGGAACGCAATGAGTGGAATCTCACGATAAAAGTTTACCATGGAGCTAATCCTCGGACTCAACTCTTGGCTTTCTGTTCGTTCTATTCTCCTTGTCGATCAATGATACATGTATTATTCGATCTTACAAGTTTTCTTTTGGCAGGAGTCCATGTTACAAAAGCAGCAGAAAATTTAAAATTGTCAGGTAGACATGCCACTCGAATGCTTCTTTTGTATATATTATTCATCGATAAGGAGCACAGCTATAGTACCTGCAGCATCTGAATGATGAAACCAATAGAATGCCATCCATCATGGGGCCATGTTCCTTAACAGTGCATTCGCCGAGGGAGAACTGCTTAACCAACCGTTTTGAGGAGTGATCGCCGATTCCGAGTCGTCTTTCCTCATCCCTGGGAAACTTTGAGAATGATCAGGCCTCCTGTAATATTGCTGTGGAGGTAGACTCCGGCTCCCGCCTCCTTTCTTTGTTGACAAGCCATCGCCAAATGACTTCTCACTTCCGTCACACGTCCATGAGCAAGAGGAAGAGGCCACTGACACCGAGGATCCTGTGCACATGATGTTCTCCTCCGACTGGACCCATCTGCTGAGCCGTATCTGTTTGAGCTCTTCAGCTACTTCAGTCATAGAAGGCCTCATATCCCGGTGGTATGCAAGGCACCGGAAAGCCAACTCTGCCACTTTGTGTATGGAAGAGAGTGTCCAAGCATCCCAATGCGAGTCGATTGAGGGATCGATTATCTCATCCACGCAACCTCTCCCAATCCTGTCCAGAGCCAGAGCTGCCAAGTTCACCTCACTGTGGGGCCGACTAAAGTCAACCACTTTCAGGGCGGTAATGATCTCAACCAAGAGCACCCCAAAACTGTACACATCACTCTTGTCAGATAACTGGAATTGCTGGTGGTACTGAGGATCAAGGTAGCCTGGGGTCCCCTGAGGAGCCGTGGAGATGTGGGAATTGTTTAGTTCTACCATCCCAAGCCGAGAAAGGCCAAAATCTGCCACCTTCGAGTTGTAGTCAAAATCTAAAAGTATATTGTTAGACTTGATGTCTCTGTGGAAAATTGGAGGATCTGTCTCAGAGTGGAGATAGGCAATGGCATAAGCGGTTTCAGCGGCGATCCTGAGTCTCACAGTCCATGGCAGCCCTCTTCCTCTGTCTCTCATTAAATGTTGCAGCAATGTACCATTGGGCATGTATTCATAAACTAGGATTTGTTCCCCATTCTCTATGCAACAGCCTAGGAGGCGAACTAGGTTTGGATGGCTAACCGAAGAAAGGAGCTTGATCTCGTTCATGACTTGATCGATACAGTCTGCATCCCTGTGGCGGATCCTCTTTATGGCAACCCACTCATCGTCATGGAGTCTCCCTGCATAGACTGTTCCATAGGCCCCGTTCCCGAGTCTTTGTCTCTCTGAGAATCCATTGGTAGCTCTCTCAATATCTTTGTATCTGTACAAGGGAATACTCCTGTTGCCTGCTACTTCACATAGAAGGTGTTTCGTGCTTGTTCGGTTTCTCAGACAGGTTGAATGGCGATAAATGAAATAACAGATCACTGCTAGACTGCTTACTAGGAAAGCGCCTGCAAGGACCCCTGAGAGCAGAAACAGATGACATCTCAGCTAAAAGTCCAAGAAAGGTTTCAAAAGAAACAGACTGAGAAAGGCTAAAGAGAAAATCTCTCTCCAACTTCACATCCACATTTCACTAAACCAAATGAAGTTGCTTCTTGCTGGAAAATTGGTTGAGGAAGAGGAGAAGCGCTTATGCATTCAATTTCACCAGTAATATAAGATCAATGGACGGTCTTTGATGAACATACCTCCAATGAATATTCCAAGTCTTGGAATATGACTGCTGCGGCTGTGACCTGAAAGAGCAGATACTGATTAGGAATATATGTTGGCACTGTAAAACTCTAATTTTCAAATGAAAGTTGTGCTGTCTAATGACATAAATTGTTTGATCCAACAGCCAAGAGGAACTTGAAAGGACTACTGCATCCCGAGGGAGTGCATGATAACCTGGTCATTAAGATTTACCTTTTCCTGGTTCTGTGCAGTTTTTCCTTCCAGACTACAAAATCTGTTGCAATATATAAATCTCATATCGGAGAATTGATGAATTGAAACCTGATTTATAAGAGAACGGATACCAGCATCCTATCAGGTTGAGTTTTTGGGATGGACATGACCTAACTTCTTATGGGCCGAATGGAAATTTCACATGGTATCAGAATCAATTGTGTGTGCTCGGCTTGAGGTCAATTATTGAGGGTGGGTGTTTAAGGGCACGTATTAAGTGTAAATACGTTGTCACGTGAGAGCTTTTGGGATGGACATCTTATGGGCCAGGTGGAAATTTCACAAAATCAACCTATAATGTCCATGCAGTTCCACCCTTAACCACAACTTACTTTCAAGGCGCATAATTGTAGTTCACATATCCCTTTCTACATTCACTGCAAAGAACAAGAAAGGAAACTATGGCTTTTTTGACTCACCTCTTTGGCAACTGGTTCCATTAACGAAACCATCACCCTTGAATCCATTCTTGCACTGGCATCGGATACCTGTAGTCCCATCACTGAGAGACACATTGTTGACGTTTGCATCTGGGGCACAAATTTCACGAGGACCTTTCAGCCACCACACCAGTTCCACTGCGTTGGACATCAGCAAGTTCCCATCCATTATAGCAATGGATGATAGAATGTAACTGCAGTGAGTCCTGTTCAGATCCTCGAACTTGATCACATCAGACGTCCCTTTCTCTGGGGAGAAGCAGCTCGCATTATCCCCCTTAGGATTCCCTGTGCAGCTCCTGAGCCGGGCCTCCTGGGACAAGGCCTCCCCGAAGCAGCCATTCAATGGGGCCGTGCAGTTGTGGAGGATGAGCCCGTTGGTCCTATTAGGCGAATAGTTTGAGCCGAAGAGGGGCTCGATTGAACTGATAGAACGATTGCATTTTGTAGTGAGGTTCATGAAAATGCTGGATCTGGTGATGCTGAGGACTTGAAATTGGTTGATTTTGATCTCTCCAGTGTTGTGGGTGCAATTGAGTCGGATGGGGCAACCAGGAGAGAAACCGAAAGGGTAGTTCACCTGTCTTTTGGAACTTCCAATCCCACAAGTTCGGCTGCAGTTTATGGAATCCCCGGCTGTGGTCGGAGAAACTAAGATAGCAGTGGCGATGGAGGCAGCTGCCCAGAGGGTGATGGTTGCTCGAGTATGGAGCATTTTAAACGGCTAACACTATATTGCTGGAGGGACCTTTCCGCCGATCAACCCAACAAGTACTGACTAAGCTTTAATTTTCGGTAGACGGACGCTCTCTAGTCTGAATTTGGCATCAAGAGAGCAGATTGAATTATTTGAAACTGGAAGCTCTTGCTCCGATGCTGTATCAAGCGACCACCTCCTAGGAGAGGAAGAGGAGCGACTATTTACAGAATCCGATCCTTGGGGATATTCGGGATGGTCACAATCTCCTCTGCCTGCAAATAGAACAGTAAGAGAGCTCCGAGTTTTGTTATGCAAAGAAAAGCAAAGAATTATCCTCCATGTTTTCAGGGGAAGATGAACATGCTAAAAGGTTCATGAGCTAACCTTGGACTTCTTCAAAGGCGGTTAATTTCATTCAACCCCAGGGCTGCTTCCCCGATCAAGCACAGCCATAGAAGAGAGAGAAGAGAAGCAGAGGAGACGCGCCGTTAAGCTCCGAGGAGGAAGAAGAAGGGAAGGGGGGCCGCCTTAACAGTATCTTGAGAAATTAGAGATCGTCTCGTCTCCGCTCCACGCCCGTATCAGAGGGGAGTGCTCATCTTCAATGGAGGAGGAAGACGAAACCCGTAACGAAAGCGACGGTCAACTAGCAAATTATGAAGGGGGTTGACCCTCCCAATTTCACCATAGATTTTTATCGATGAGTCAGTTCAGTGTAACGTATGGGCATGGCCACCGGTAAGGTCCTCGACAGCACCGTGAAGAAGACGGCTTCTGCGTCCCGCCTGGGATGGACCATAGGTTGCTTCCCGTCCACGACCACGACGTACCGAGTAAGTCAATCCCCTTTTTTTACGATGCAACGTCCCATACCAACTGAAGCGCACATCAAGACTAATATGTGATAAAACTGAAATTACTAAGAAAATTTTCGTCAACCCTCCCAACTCAATGAGTAATATTGGAATATTTTATTTGGAAGTCTAGTGAATAAACCACTAGACTAATTCTGAATTGCTGGTGCGTCATTCCATTGACCGGTCAAGATATTGGTTCTCTAGTAAGTAGGAACTTAACGGCCATTCAATCGGGGGTAAATTGATATGATTTCTAAGGAGGTTTACTAGATTGATGATTAAAACGTTGGGGCCTGAGTTTATTTTACGCGTTCCCAGTGGTCTAATCGATCAGAAAGAAAGCATGAGGACTGAATTCATCTCGAGTGAAAATACAGGGACCCAATGGCAATGGTTCGTGAGAGTACTAGACAGCATTTTCATCGACAAATTTGAGGACCAATCCCTTAATAATAATCTGGAAAAGCCCCAAGGCCTAATGGGCTTCAGCCCGTTCTCCCCTTTGACCCATGCAACGCCTAATGGGATGACCGATGCCTTCTTCCAATCTACCTGCGTGTATTCAATACGCAAGACTTCAAAGGAATCGATGAAAGCTCTACATTTCATGCACGTTTTATGGTACAGAAAGAACAGAGTTGGAGGATGCATGTTTCGGCTTCATTTATCATCACTCTTATCAAGAAAGCTCAGCAGAAAGCCACTGACTATCCTACGAGCAATGGGATTTGGAATACACCGACACAGCCGCCCATCAACATACGCTAATACCCCGGACAGCACAAATTGACTGACTCCCCATTTCCAAATAAACTGCACCTTCCTTGGTTGTTCTTCACCACTGGGACCTGCAGAGTCATCATCTTGACGTCTGCTTCCCTCTGCAGGTTCCTTCTTCCACTTGATTTTTGCTGCAACTTTAGTGACCTGGTTTCTTAGCATCCGTATTGCAAAGCTCACAAAAAGGTGCTCACATAATGTCATCACCGTGGATCCGAGCCTCCATTCCTGCACATTTGAGATGATGGTTCCATAGCTCAACATTTGGTGAATGGTCAAAAGAAGAATGATCAACACAAGTACTACCTGTTTCTTCCTGAAATAATATACTACATAAAGCAGGCACGATATGTATTTTTGTCTTTAAAATACTCCAAAGTATCAGCTGCCGAAAGAACAGGAGGAAGGCAAAACACTGAAGAAATAGACGAACCAAAAACTGCGCACTTACACTTTCTCCCTGTAGACGGCGCAGAGGGCGAGAAGAAGTCGAAGCGTCCCCCTTTAAAAGCGCTTTGCTCACTAGGAATTCTCTCACTCGGTCCATGATCTCCTCTATAAGCGAGCTGTTTGGCGGCAGGTTCTTGAGTATCACCTGTTAATTTATGCAACATTTTTGAGTGATGTTAATGGGTGCTCTACCAAGTTTCACGTAACCCAATTGATTAAAAGCAGTTCATTTTCAGATAAACTTGAAGATCCACAAAGTTTGGCACAAACATGCAGTGGACCTCTTTAGGGCTGGAGGGTGAGAATCTAATCCCAAATGCAATTGAAGAAAAATAAACTAACGTTGAGACATCCGGGCACATTATTCCAATTCCAGCATTAAAATTATGTACAAGGAACTTTTGCTCAACACAACATGATGGGGAAGAAACATCAGGGAGCTCATTGATAAAGGTCATGACATTTTTATTTTAGATGCCTTGTAGTTGATAACAACCTAATGAGAGTTCATTATCCTCACCTGATCGTCGATAACCCTTACTCTAAGATACTCCTGCTTATAGATTGTATCCAACATTGCTTGCAGATATCCTTCAACGTATAACTGCACCATTCAAGACAGTTTGTAAATGAATATCATAGAAACAGAGAGGAGTAGATTGCCTTCAAGTCTCATAACGCAGCTGTAGATCATCCCACAGATAAATGGAGTTGTTCTTTTGACATGTCAGTCTAAGATCATTAACACCAAAGTTCGTAGGCATTAAAGAAAGAATTGAAAGGTTAGAGCAAAGGATTCGGATTGATTTGAGGGCTACATTTTGAGTAATAACTCAGTAGGATTAATAGATCAAATGGCTGGAAATAACTATGAGACACTAAGAGGTCTCTAAATGATATATACTAACAATAATATGAAAACTGCGTGCTGACTGGCACTTTCTAATCCAGGAATATCACATAACTGAAACTGCATGTATTTTACCTCATCAAATCCAGGACTTCTATCAAGCTTGATTACTCTATCTGGGCCACCTTCCAGTAAAGCACTCCCCAAGACTGATGGCTCCATGGCCAATTTCAATATTCCTTGGTGAAAACCTCTGACCTGTGAAACAGCATAGGCAGGTGAAAATTTTGTTACATAGTTCTTTGGTAATGTAGCTAAGTAATGCCAGCCATGCAAAGCATCAGTGTGGATGATAAAGTACCATTCCATCAAATCCACTAGTTTCAGCGCCCTTTAGAACAGAGTCTGATACTTCAGTGACAGCAGCAAATAGTACGTTAGACCCTGCAGACCTCAACTGCAAAGCTGCCAAATTATAATATAGTTCGAGAAATGCAGAACATATCAGACTGATAAGAAAGATGGGAAACTTACAGTCTTTCCAATATCACCAAAGTAGCGTTTTGTACCAGAGAAGCCCTTACCGCCAATACTCTTGCTTAACAATTTGAATGTACCTGCAGGGACAGTGGAAAAGAGCAACCTAAGACACTATACAAATCAAAACTTATTCCAGAATATTACTGACATTTCAATGAACAGACATTCAAAATACTACAAGTTTAAATCCCAGATAAAGTACCCCGATTCTCTTCAAATCACTAGTACCGAAAAGTTCTTTCAGTGCAATATTCTTTTCTTGAGAACAGAATATCAACTAAAGTATCTTGTAGGGAGGGGGAGTGGCACGCACAATCAAAAGTTTCTTCAACTAACATGCTTAGAGATCCAATAGCCACTTCTAAAATAGTGTTTCTAATAAAGAATAAGAGATCAGACATCTTACTGAAGCATGAGAAAGCAAACAGGAAGTGCAGAAATGAATACCTACTGTGAGGCCTGGAAGCTTCATCAACCCATGAGATGGATCGAAGAAGACATCGAGGGATGATGAAGCCAAGTCATCAAAGATTGACGCAAAACCTGGTGGCAGCAAAGGACTACCTTTTGCTATGTAAATTGCTCTCATGGCATACCTGGACAGTCATTATTTTTTAAACTTTATCTTTAAAATAAACAGCAAACAGATTATGACTACAACAAGGCTTACCATGTATAATGCTGTGCGCATCTGATGGACAGTTCACGTATTGTGACCAAAGCATGAGTGACCAGCACACCATTGAGCTCCACAACTATATTTCTCATTGGAGGGATCTATAGATGGTGAAATTGGAAGTCAAAACACAGTGTTGATAACATGCAGATGGTGAATTATGTCATATGGCCCTGTCTAAAAGTCTTTTCACCTTGACCACGCTGTGTATGAAAGATCGCAAGGTTTCCTGAGCTGAGCTATAATTTGTATATGAGTCACTAGGTAGCAAGTTTGCAAAAATCTGATCAGGCATATATAGGAAGTTGGTTATTTTACAGGTGAATAAAAATCAAATTGAACCACGATGATGATTGTCAGGAGCACAAGACCTTTATTGGGTGGATCTCAAAATGATCGAAGTAGTACTGTCGGCTTGGTGTATTTGATTCACTGAGGGATGATCTCCAAAACAGGACGAGTTTCATTAATGTCTCCTCATCCAGATTTATATCAACTGGCTGTCCATGAACAGAAATGTATATGAAGATACCGCGCAGATATTTTACATATTACCACGATTGAATTCCTGTAGCTTCTTCCATTATAGTTGTATATATAATTTCCCAGTACTTTAAATTTCAATTTTAATGTGAGTTCATTCAGTGCATAATAATCACAAAATTTCATACCATAGTAAAGAGACTTTTTTATATAGTTATTCTCTTTCCTACATCCCTTTCAAAAACCGGATTAATGACCAAAGCTAACTTCTCGCCTTCTTCTAATCCTATTGCCCTTCTCCCAAGGTTTGAAGAAAAGGCTACCATCCAAACTTTACTCTTTCAACAACTATAAGACCAGTATCCACTTCTCTCATGAATAATATTTGTACTTTACCTGTATAATAATGGACAAGTATTTAACTTGTCGAACAGTTGAACTGGTTGACTGTAGGATGATAACACTTTTAAGAATGCAATCATTTGGATAATCATCGTCTAAGTGATGTCTCCGAAGCACTGCTGCAAAAGGTGCTCCAACCCACCTTGGCACCACATTCATAGACTGTATCAACAGAATAAGGAAATTTTCAGGAACGGCCGATAACAGCCAAAGCTGAATAACTATAAGAATCCATTTTTAAAGAAAATAAGAAATATGCAACACAGAATTATCACCTGAACACTGATCTGGCTGTATTTCTGGCAATCAGCAGTAAGGGTATCCATACTGATATGGCCAAGCCTTGATATAAGAAATTGTGTATCAACAGAGTGTTCACTCCCATCTACCTCCTTCAAGAATTTCAGATAGTATAAATGAACTAACCTCAAGTAAAACAACCACAAATATTCATAAAGGGAGGTCCCATAATGCATAAATGGGAATGGACAAAGCAACTTATAATGACAATCTTGTTTATAAAACAAAAAGCAATCAATTGAGAGTTAGATACCTTAACTTCAAGCATGTGGATTGCCAAATGAGGGACTCTCAGCCGTATTATTCCACACGTGTTAAATGTTTTATCTACCTTCTGTCTTTCAGAAATCTCAGAAATATGTAAAACCCTTATTGGACCATCAGCATAAACTTCATAGCCCACCTTCATCAAGTCTTTCGATCCACCAACCTTACTTTTGTCATTCCGCAATTTCTTATCTAGAAGTATATGAGATGATAACCCATCATATCTTCGGACTTTGAAGAAAGGCTTCCACTCTCGGACTTTGTCCAAGTTAATCTCTCGTAATTGATGAATATCTAGAAAAATATTAAATAGTGATTTATGTAAGACTATCTTGTCATATAATAACAGTAAAAAGAATTTTTTGTTCGGCTGCTTATTTTTTAAGTAGATAAAATTAAAGTAACAAGGAATCTATTCATAGATTATTCTGGATAGGACAAGAAAAACTGGTGAAACTTCTCAAAATACTTTTGAGTTATCAGGGACCAACGAGTTTCAAAATCAAGTATAATTTTTCTGACATATCAGAAAAAATATGTAATAGTTCTCATAGGTACCACTTATTTGCACTACAAGTTTATGTGGCAGAGTTAAATCATCCCAGACGTAATCATCGCAGCTGTCAGGCTGAAGAACCTCAGGTTCTGATGAGTCCTGCAGAACTCTGTAGAGTTAATTAAGAAGAAAACCACAGAGAAAATTGTGTTTCTGATAAGATAATTAATCAGTAATAGCACAACCTTTTGGTAGTATGTTATTATAGCATCATGCAAGCGATTCTCAATCCGATATGGAAGTTTCACACTTGGTGGTTTTTGGAAGTGCATAATAAGAGAAGAGCCTTCTTCTACCACGTGAACACTAGCAAACTCTCTGGCATTCTGGTTTAGTACAGTCCCTTGATTGGGTTGTTGCGTTCTGAACTTCAAAAAGAAGCGTCCAAGAGAAGCAATACAAACTGGCCCCGACCAATTGAAAACAGAACCACTTAGTTGAAACTGGACAAATATTACCGCATCATCACCGGAATTTCTGTGCTTTCTCATGAAGTTTTCAAGTAAACTGAATTCACTCCTGTTGATTGTATCGCGCAGCACCAATACTGCCCTTTGCCCACTTTTAACAGTAATGATGCCTGCCATATCATCCTTTTCAATCAAAAAGAAAGAACTCATGTCAGATGTGTCAACAAGCCAACTTCATCCTGCGATGTCAATATTTAACAAGTTCACTGTGGACCAACCTCCAAATAACATTGGCGAACCATTATATCCTTGTCAGAGTCATTAACCATGACATATCGAGGGACCATCGACACTAACTGGGCAGGGACTTCACTAAATGCTGGTGCAACAGCAATTCCAAACTTCATAAAATATTTGTTCTTTATACCTTTGCCTGTCTCCAACCTTACTTCAGAGAGACCTGATAAAGAATTCAAGTCTAACACTGCCTCAAACATATTATCTTCCAACAACTGGACCTGCAGCTTAGTGGACCTGCCAATATATGAACCAATTGGATGAAATTAGCCAGAAAATCAATTGAATGAAATCCTTCTTGCATCATTACAAAATTATGAACATGGGACACCAGATATCAAAAAGTTTACTGTAAAGAAAATCTTACTTCATAAACCACGACGCACTTCTATCTGGAGGCAAATATATCCCTATATCAGGGGAGATATTGACGAGATCCTCCCTCATTTCATCCCTGGAAAATAGTTGACCTAATCAAATGCACTGAAAGGAGTTCAAGAGGTTTAATTGAGCCGTTTAAGGTTATACTATGTATACCTTGATGGAGGCTTCTGATTAAGGGTATAGATATATAAGGGAAAGCCACATTCATTCTTCAAGGAATATGGTGTGAAAATAGAAGCCTGGAACACAAAGATTGATATTTATACATATTATATAACTTGAGGAGGAATAAAAGAGTACGATATGAGTATAATTGGGACCTCTAATATGCCAGTGCGCCCACGAGATAGTCTCAGAGAAGCAAAATACTTTCCATCACCAAAATCCAAATCTACGTCCAAAAAGCTGATTTCTTTTCCACTCTTAAGTAACTTCTTCACCCAATCACTGCTGTTCAATGGTTTGCAACTTGAACTAAATGCAGTTAAAGTTACATTGAAGTATATTAGGGCAGGATTGGCATAAAAATCTGCAGTGGATCCGCATGATATGGTTGCCTGATTCCCAATACTATGACATCCATTGATTGTGACTTGATCTGCAAAAAATAAAAGCGAATCTTCAAAAATATAAGGTGCCTAAGAAAACCTCCCAACCCTTCATTTTACTTCGTCAGTCACGCTAAAGGTCTCCACTCTTACCTGAATCAGTTAGGATAACATTTATCTCTAACTGAAGAAAGTTAGACACACGGACGGTTGGAAGGAGGAAAATCTCCTTCTGCTCCTGTAAAGCGAGTGGTGTATATTCATTGCCATTGTCAGGCAGTTTGATAGGGACATCCCTTGTACAGTCTAGGATCAAAAAATGCAGTTTGGCCAAGCACGAACTGCTAGAGTTAACAGTACAACAAGCTGTAGAAAAGCATATTTTCATTGATTCACCAGATAAAGCTCTGCGAACTTTGTAGCTCAATTTGTCGAAAACTCCAGAAAGGCGAACTGCTTTTCCACCTCTGATGTCATCTGACCATCCCACTGAAATTGAACTGCCAGCATCGATAAGGCCCTCTGGGATTTCAGGTCTAAAAGAAAACAGGAAGTTTCCTGCATATAAATGACAACCATCAGAATTCCTTCAACCATTCAGAGATCAAAGAACAATCACTGGATAAATGAGTTCAAATAGGAGATTGAAGCAGCAGTCAAGAAGCCTCATCTGAGAATTCTGCTTTGATTTTTTCCCAATAATCTGAGATTTTGAACTTTGAAGCAGTGGCAGCCAGGGCAAGTTTCTTATATGTGCTGTTAACATCGAGTTTCTAAGTACACACCCACTTGGATTGATTCATGAGGTTTGGCATTTCTTCCCTTCAAGCCAGCCCTAGGGTTCAAGTCCTATGAATAGAGGAAATCCGTGATTGGAAGAGTTTTACCCCTTAGGGGCTGACCTTGCTCGAAAATCAACTAATTGAGGCCTATTGGTCTTCCAAATACCAGGTGATGCACATTATAAAATTTTCTAAACTGACATAACAGAGACTCCATACCAAAAAGCCCCCAAAATATTGGTATATGTGAATATATGACAAGTTATACCAAGTAATGCTAAAAGTTCATAGGACACATAATTAATATGAACAAGTACAAAAATAATTTCAGGAACATGAATAAGACTTATATTATTTTTAGCAAAATAATCAATTCTTATAGTGCTGATATAATTATTTTAAACGTTCTCTTTACAGGGAAAACCTTTTATTAGAGGTTTCACTGCCTTTCTAACTTATGATACATATCCTTTATTTAAAAAAATTTAAAATTAATGAACAAAATTATTTAAGGTGTCTTTAATTATGGAGAGAGCCTGTTCAGAAAACATAAACAAAAATATAAAAAACACAAAGCCAGGAAAGCCAACAAGCAATTCCCTTGTCCAAAGAACCTAAGGCATTTCCTTCTCCTTTTCCTCATGTCTCATACACTTTGCAAGAGAAAATGGAAGTTAGCGCTTCCCTATACAAATTTCCTTTGATATTTGTTGATGTGGATGACTGATTCAGAAAAATAGTGGGCTCACCTCATGATTTCAGTCTTGTGAGTTAACTCGCCTAAGTGAGTCAGATGAGATGATAGGGATTACGCTGAGTTAACTCTAAAAAACAAAATTTTAACATACTGAATTGAGCAATTTTATGATTTAAAAGAGCTAGTTTAATAGCGTTGATCCTTACAATAGCTTGAATTAGATCCAGTTGTATCAGAATGAGAAAAAGTATTGCTTGCAGAAGTGCATTTTAGCCTTAATTTGTCACATGGACAAGTTTCTGAAGTTTACAAGAACACATGTTGAAATCTATGCTGTGTTCTGACTTGAAAGTAAGCCTGTACACAGAATTCAGACCAAAAAATTACAATTTGATATTTAAACCATTAAGATATCACATCATTACCAAAGCCATTAGAAAACCATACCAAGAGTTAGGGACGTTATTGCCTTCTTCAATTCCCCAGACAAATTTGTAGCATCAAACATAGCCATGGAATCATCAAGAGTCTCTCCCTTCTTCAGAAGAGCCAAAGCAAATTCATCTTTTTCTTGCAGGGGCCGTTGAAAGCGCAGCTCCATTGAGAACTTTGTCTCATTATGAACTCTTATTAAAGGAGAAACCACAATTGACAAACCATCCTACATAACAGAAAGTAAAAGAACTGAACACTACATAGATTTGAATAAAAGGCAAAGCAATAGTAAAAGCATCGAGCATATTACCTCAGCCTTCCTTACAATGTCGACTACAAGAAATGGTCCAGGGAAAGTTCTGGAGCCTACAGAAAAAAAGGGGAAAAATGTACATTAGTAAATCAGTTCCAAAGCTTGAGCAGCAGCACTTCATAATTCTGAAATTAGAAGAGAGAATAAACTTTTTTCCTCTAAATGATTGCACTCAAAAAGCTAAAAACCCCAAAAATTTAGATTATGATTCAGTTGGTGATCGAAATGAGCTAAGCAGCAGGTGAAGCAATCTATTTCTTACATATTTATTAATGTTCAGTATTTGGCATGAGTTCAGAATTTTTGGTGAATCCAACTTCATTCAATTAATGAAGATATTAACTTCTAGGCAGTTCAGAGGATTTCATTGGAAAGTAATGATGTTGAGAGAAGGAATCTGATCAAGAACAGAAATAACCATCTCCTATAGTGGCATCTTTCATTGCTTTAGCTGCGCAATTCAGAGAATTTGGAAAGGATAAACTATTTCATCATGTTGCATGTTGGGCAAAACAACAAATAACTAAGCTTACCATCAAGTGGCTGTATTCTGGTCCTCCATGCAAATGCCTGAGTTTTTGTGGGAGTGAGATGGATTGGGGAAGTTGTAAAGGAACCAGGAAAACCAAGTTGAATTGAAACAGCAGCAGGAGCATCTGATGCTTTATTAGCCAAAACTGAGTGCCTTGCAAAAGAGTAAGGAACTTGTTATATATTGTCAATTCATTGCAACTGTAACAAATGATTCTCCATTGCAATGGCTGTCAACGTGACCCAACAAAATGAAGTACACAATTTACATCCCTAATATGCTAAAATGATAACATCCACATAGATCGCACATTGAAAAGGCAAAAGAGTCTCATTTTTTCCACAGTAAATACAATGAGATGGAAATTCAGCGGTAAATGTAAAGTGAGCAATACGAAGTTGAGGAATTACTTCAAACGTATATAAACAGACTGCGCTCGAGCTATTTTTAAACTCCGCTTTCCATACAAATGACACAGAAGAGTTGCGCCGGATTGGTTTTCCACCTGCCATAGTTCATACAATCAAGATATAACTTCCAGTTTTGCAGAAAGTATCTTCTTAATATTACGAAAACATGATATACCAGGTTGTAAAGAGAGTCTATGGAAGATTTTAACATATAATAACCTTTGAATCTCCACCTCCCTCATTCAACTTCTGTCTTGTGAATGTCCAACTTGGTGAACCATAATTATTCTTTGAGTGTGAGTGTCACTGTTTGGTGGACCATAATTATTCTTCCAGTCAGTGTGCTTTTTCTACCAATTTAAGCTTTTAGATGCATTAAGACAGGCTCCTGATTTGCATTTTTCCCGATATATAAGAACCTCATGCAAAACAATATTATTAATTGGTCCTGATTTGCAATTTCCCTGATATATAAGAGCCTCATGCAAAACAATATTAACAACAGAAATTACATTGAACAATACTTTATTACCAGTCGAGCATTCTCATCTGAGAATGAAAAATAGAATAAATGACTATTTAATACACTAAAATTGCTCTACACCGTTCTTAGGTCTTAGTATGCAGGTTCTTGTTGTCAACAATGTAAAATACTAAAGGTTTCCAGTATGTTATTTAATGTTTGGTTATTCATTAGCTTTAACTAAGCAGTAGGTTCAACCCACTTATGACACTCCCTTTACATAAAGAAAAGCAATGACCATGAATACAGCAATAATTCACCAGAGACACCTTGTATCAAGAGAAATAAATAAAATTCAGCGGAAGCTGTCAATAGATGCAACAAAATTGAACCTTGCAATGGTTGGGAATGATCCTGGTGCTTCTCACTGAGAAAGGCCCAGCAATGTTTAATTTCCCGACAATGAACAGAAGTATATCTAATGAAATCTCGCTCAACGATATATCCAACTGTAAGATAGGACAAAGCAGAAAATGTAAGAAATATAGCTGTTCAGGTAATAGACAGAACAACAGAATCAGGACAAAATCTGCATCACAACCTCCTTTGTCCTGCAGTAGAAATAAAGGGGTGCCCCACGTTTCACAATGTCTTTGTTATTAACTAAGAGCCTGGTGCGGCAAAAACTGTACAATTCAACCGGGTTTACAAGATGCCTCCTGCCACAAAAAGTAATAAATCAATCAAATCTATTTCCTAAACAAAGAGAGATTCTCCTTTAAGAAGAGATTCTCACCATGAGTTCCCTTGAGAATCAAAGAAATCTAGCCAAGTAGTCATGGTGCAGATGATTCTAACTTTAGCGGATAAAATATGAACTATAAGTTGAGTATTATCAATACAGATCTGCAGGAGGGGGAACATTTCTTCTTCATGCAAGAGTTCATGGTCCATGGTGAGCGAAATTTTTTCAACTTTAAGATCAATAAATGGGAAATATTGTCCTTGCCCAGATATTTCTTGAGTAACGCGTTCATCCTGCGGCAAATCAGTTCTGGAAGATGCCTCATTAAAGCAACTAATAGGAAGGATCGGATAGCAAGATAGATCTGTCTCCTGGAATACTTTTAACTTAAACAGATTTCCAGGCTTCCGAACAAACTCAGGGATACCATTGACAATGGCAACAGCACAGTCATTTTTCTTGTTCAAGAGGTAAAAGGTGCCTTTGACCAATTGATTGTAAGTTTTCCACTCGACATCATCACCCTTGATGCTTTCATGCTTACAGGAAACTGCTCTAAAAAGTGAAGACCTTCTGTCATATCTGCTAGAAACTTCAACAAAACCTGAACCTCGACGGTAAGTAAGTCGACACGGTTGACCAGACTCATCCTTCGCATGCAAAGATATCAAGGAGAACCATTGATTGGAGGACCTCAACCAGCCTTCATCTTGGTAGTTCACCTACATGCAAGTTTAGTTAAGTACCAAAGTTATGAAGCAACTATTTATAATCAAAAACAACTTTTAACCGACGGAATGAATGAGACGGGACCTTTCCTATAAGGCAACAACAGAGTGATCTACCAATCTCTGCTATCTAATTCATGGCACTGACTTTGGGTATGAAGGATTTCAAGCAAAAGAGGAGTAGAGAAGAAAAGACATACATATTATTAGAGATAAACTGATTCAATAAGAAGTGGAAATGAGAGAGATTCAATTCCTGCTAAATTCAGTCTCACCAACGAGGAATAAACACTGCTAAACAATATACCTTGAAAAGGGCTCGTTCCCCCACCAGCGAATAATGAATAACACCAACTAGACTGTAATTATTTCTTTCACCATCAATGGCGAAGTACATATGCTGGTCGACATCTTGAATAGCAACAGTGGCTCCTGTCAAAGCATTATCATTACTCTGTATAAATTCAAAAAATTTAAGGCCTATAAGAACAAATTACCATTAGGAATCATTTCTTCAGAAGTATGGACAATATCTTGGTGGTTAGACCACTGTCTGGGTCTTGACTTACTGGTGGTCCCCATACTAGAAACTCCAGAAAAAGACCCAGCTGCAGATAAGATCATCTGAAACATCCAAAACTGAGTCAGTCATTAGATTAAAAGCTTTACGACTGATCAAGCAAAAGCAAGCAAATGCTTCATCTTGATGAGATAAAATAATCATCAGGAAAGATTCATACATCAACAGTCTATCTACATCCCTAACAAGAACAATTAAGTTAAAAGGGAAAATAAATTGTCAGAATATGATTATTCCAAGTTACATGAACATCTTTTGGCCCAAATTAGAGCTCATATTTCCCCGTAAACATTACAGCAATATCTTCTTGTTAGCTCCAAGGAATTTTTAAAAAATTAATTTCATTCTCCATTGAGCTATAATTTTTAGTCCTCCAAAGGACAGTCCTTTCTAACTGATTAAAGCAGGCAGCATGGACCAATTCATGGTATACATTGCTTCCTATTTACAATCAACTTGATTTTCACTCCTTTATTTGAGAAATTTGCAAGATGACATTTTTTTTTTGTCTATTCAAGCACAACATATAGCTATGCAAATAAGAGATTTCAATTCTTTAATTATTGTTAGTAAATAAATAATAAATCACACCATAGTCTAGCAAGATTATGTTTTAGCAGTTGGTAGGGACCATCCCAGTTGCCATCAAAATCCTTTTGCTATAAAACATAACCTCCAAGAAAATATCGTACTTCTTATCTTCATCAAACTCTGAACCACAAGCATAAACATCTGAATTTGAGAAGAAATGATTCACTTACTTCTATTTCAGAGAGGGAGATTGTTATATCAACTCCTGAAATATAACCTTCACCTACCAAAGCACCAACAAAACTAGGAGGGCCATTATCAATTGCGTACGCATGTACAGAAGCATGGCAATGTTTCAAGATGAACTTCTTTTGGACTAAATGGATAACCACGATTGCAGAACTATCTTCAGAAGTATCTTTCAGCAAGCTTTCATTGCCCATTGCATCAGTTCTTTCCTTTCGCCCATGTTTTACAGCAAGATTTCCAGATGAGGTACTAGGTGACGACGTACTTGAGGCGGGAGAAGAAAAAAGTGGAACATGAACCTCAGCATTGGCATTTGCACGAAAAACTTGTGAAGTAACTGAAAGGCGAAGCAGGTCAAATAGGAATTTTCTTCTCTTATTCACAATTTCAAAGTTCAAATTCATGTCAACCTCTTGCATGATCTCTCGGACAAGACCTGCAAAAAAAAAAAATTTCATTAACTGACACACGCTGACATGACAATGGTGCTGCACCAAGGGCCATCTATGTAATTAGTTAATAATTTTGCAACGCTTCACGAGAAACCGTTGAACATATATGTTGGACTTTCTTTCCCCACACCCCCCTCTTACTGACAGGTAGCAATTGTTTCATATTTTTACAGCTGTCTACAGGATACTGGTTAGGAGATCTTCGGAACAAAATGATTTTGTGCCTGCATAGTAATATGGGGAATAGAATTACCAGGTTTCTCTTCAGCAGCAAAGACTAAGGAAAACTGAGACATCTTCAGGGTAAAAGCTTTTGTTTGTTCCAATCCATTTTGATTAGAAGAGTAGAGCACTTCTTGGACAATGTCTTCACCAGCATTGCCATTCAAAGTTATCATACTGGAAGCAAGTACAGGATTGCCGCTGAGCTTTAAAGATGATTGTATGGAATGTAGAAGATCTTGAACATGCTGAACATATGAAGCATATAAACCAAGGAATGCCGCCAAAGCAGTTATTTCTATCACAAGAAGACCACCCTGTTCATCAAGATCATGGATTACTTCCGAGAAATATACAGGCTTGATGGATAATGAGGAAAATTGTAGATAAAACATATCTATACATCAGATGAAATCCTTATATGTAGTTAGACATTTCCTACAAACTTGAAATTCTCTCATCTAAAACGAGAGAAATTTTAAGATAAATTAGAAAGGTGATTTAAGATAACTATAATCCAGGGAGATAAATCAATCTAGTTTCATGATGGTGTCTCCCTGTTTAATTCAATCTATATATGTTGACTCTGGTCAATCTGGTCATATAATTGTGTGGCGTAAAATATTATATTAAAATTGTATTCAATAGAAATCAAAATATTCATTGATTCTGACTGGTCTGTCCAGCGCTAGAGGTGCAGGAAAAGCTGTTGAGCTTGGAATACTATAGTAGTACAACATCAATGAAGATGATAAAGGTACAAAAAAGGTTTTAGCATAAATGTACATAAAAACCCAACACCTGAATTTTCAAGGATACTGTTTGGAACTCTCCCCCAACTGAAAGTGCTAATATAAGCTTATTCATCTCATGGGCTCCACGTAGCACATCCTTCACTGAGTTTTTTATGAGTAAGATTTCCCCAATAGTTATATTTATGAGTAACCAATGACTCAGATAAGATGCCATAACATCTGAAGAAATATCTAACTCGGATGATTGTTGACTTGATCTTTCTTTCTCAGTCATGGGATTGCTAATCCATAAACAACCATCAATTTCACTATCCATAGTTCCTTGCCAAGGGGAACTCCAGCACAAAGTAACATTCAAATTAGAAAAAGAAGTTCCATACAATCTATGAAGAGAACACAATGCCAAAGTTTCTGATAGAGAGTAATAGTTGGTTCTTCTTGTTTTACTTTCATATCCGAAAACAGTTGACTGCATCTTTGAAAGATCAATCAGAATTTCCAGCTTCCTCTCTTCACATAATATCTCAGAACTTGCTTGTTTAAGTGTTATTCCAATACCATAATCAAGCATACTGTGTCCACCAATCCTTGTAGCGTCAAAGCTTCTGATTAAATTACCCAAGTCATTGCTGCTCTTGGACTCCTGCAAAATTATATCCATTTGGCAGAGCTTGAACTTTCCCTTTATGAGGAAAAAAGTAGCCTTGTCCAAGAAGGATGATCCTTTCACCCCATTTTCCTCGCTCCTTAGATCATCATGGGCTAGATAATTCAACACAGACTCTTGAAGAGACATGGGACCAATTGGAACAGTTTCAAGATAGAGTAATGTCTCAGAGAGTAAATCAAGAACTGCCTGTAGGAAAATAATAATCATAATACATCTGGCGAGGAAAAAATACTAGGAAAATGTGGTAATGGAGATTTAAAAAACCAACAAAGACAAAAAGAAGGGGATAGTCATTTATCATTTTACAACTAAAATAAAAGTTTCCTTGAGAATGGAAACATTAGCCACAGTATGAGTGAATGATACGCATAGCATGCTTTCTGATAGACAAAAGGCTATTATTTATATGAAAAACAAGAGTGCCATTAACATTTTCATGATTATCACACTAGATGTGAAAATTCACATGGATATTAAACGGTTTACTGAACCGAACAGGGAAAGGAACTACTAATCGACAAGTCAACAAAATATTCTCTGCTCATTCACTATTTATCTCCTTCAAGAGGTTCACTGATCATCCGAAAGTCAAATATTGTCTCAAACTCCTTCCCACAGTCAAAAGATTAACTTCTAGTCTCGATCAACAGTTGCAATCCGCAGAAGCTTTTGGATAGAGAACAATTTTTTATGACCAACAAGTACCCTCCAGAACTGATGTAACCAAGCTGATAAGAGTGTTATTCCATTAATTTCAGCCAGAAAAGATTCCAGTTTCAGCTATTCAAACTACACTTTCTACGTTCAGCTATGCACAATATAATAGGTCCAAATATCAGCTTTCCACAACTGCCAGTTCCATAAAGACTCAGTGTGTAAAAATAACCAGTGAACTGAATCAAGTTGTCAAGATGTCAACCATGAAGAAGCTTAGTCTTCCAAGATGCAGGATCATGGAAGCTAAGAGTCATTGATCACAGATTGATCTAATTTCGAAAATGTTGCAGATGAAATATTACACAGGTTGTCAGAGATGCAATCGAGATAGTGTGACCAGCAGAGTGTCGGGTGTAAGAATATAAACATTGAAGAAATACTGAGCAGTCTATATCCTAATCAGGAAAAATCACCTGAAAGAAAGTATGGCTGTCATCTGTAAATGGCTGTGTCATGATGCCAGAAGCTACCCCATAGAAATTCACAGAAAGAGCACTTGCAGACTTTACAAATGAATGAATGTCCTTCCTGCAATAGGACATGTTAAAGGCAAGCAAGCAGCTGTTAGCAGCTTTTTCCTCTACTTAAATCTGGGAATTGAAGAGGAGAAGAGGAGCACAAGCCACTCTGTTTTGCAGCACTATTTTAAGACCTTGTACATGATAGAGATAAACCTAGATTGGATCATCCCACTCAGGACATGGTAGATTGCCAGAATTTTGTAATTTGTTTATGAGGGTCTGAATTTTTCATGGAAGATCGTTGTAAACTTGGGCTGCTGCTCAATTGGCACCATTAACAACTCAGTTCGCACATGAAAGAATTTGGCATCATTAATAATTAGTTCGCATAACTAATGAAAGAAATTGTTAATTTTAATCATTCTCATCAACATCAAACAAAGAGGACAGCCGTGTATCAGCAGCAGCAGAGCTCCTAGCAGAAACATGGATACAATAAGTTACATGAATACAATAATCAATCAAATGTAGTTATGTTCCAGTCATAGAAGCAACAATATCCAACACTTGAGAGTTCCATATTCATTCTACAGATAAACCAAAAGTGAAAAGTTGGCATCCTTCTTATATAAACAGAAATTGCAAACCTTCTAATATCGCTACTGTGTCTATATTCCTTTTTGAATTTTTTTAATGGAGTACCGTCTCTTAAATTTTATTAGAGGGAATGCCTTCAAAGAACTCAAGATAAGGTACAAACTGATATAAGATACAGACCTGAAGGATGATAGCTGAAAGACTAATGGCTTCAAAGCAAAAACTTGCATTTTCTGCTTCATTCTCAAGTTCTCCACATATGCAGTCAAGCCACTAGCTTTGAGATATATACGAAGTAAAATTAGCATCTGGGACATATACTTTTCATCATTGCCTGTTGCAATATCAAGTTTCAAATGCTCCTCCGGCATGACATTCTGGAGTTCTGAATCACAGTTTCTGTTGCATTTGGTCAATCTGTCTAAATCAGATTCTGAAGTAGGCCAAAGAGCAATTTTAATATCATGAAGATCAACTGCCAATTGAAAATCATAACTTCGAGAATAATTAACACTTTTTCCAATGATGAATCCATCCTTTTGAAATGAAATTCGAATTTGAGGACCGGCAATAAATGCTCCAAGTTCACTATGTTTCTGAGGAAGTAATTCAATCAATGCCTTCTTTACATCATCAAAGTAGCTTCTGTATTTGCTGTTCCAACTAATATCAGATTGATCCTCAGAGGCTCTGGGATGTGCTGATTGCAAGTTATCTGTGTAATTTTCTCTCCAGCAAAAGGCATGGTTCATCTGCCTGAATAGCAAAGCAATTGATTCTGTTGATGAACATCCCAATGCTAAATTCAACTTTCCTACCATCAAGTTGCATTTTAGAAACCCAGGAGCTGAACTGCTAATGCCAGGATATATCAGATATCTTTTCAACTCAAAGAGAATGAAAGGGTTATCTGTGAATAATGCACCAGTCGCTTCAAATTTATGGCAAGTAGCTTTCCATTTCTTCCACATTTCTCCAAGAAATTTCTGCAAATATGAGTCACCCCCAGCAAAAGCTAGATCATCATCTCTGTCATCATTATTGACTAAAGAAAAATAATTGGCTAGAGCCTCTGTCCAAATAATTGTCTCCAAACTGGTGAAATTTCCATGCTGATGTCCTCTGCCTTGATGGGTTGCAGACCTTGAGCTGCTTCCACTAGCAGCAGCAGTTCCATTAACTGTTGATGAAACAACCAACTTTCCACAGGATAGGAGCAAAGACTGCTCAAAGATGTCACCATAGGACTTTACGGAGATTGCACCAATTTCCACTCGGAATAAAATGACATCTGAGTACGCTCTACTATGCAGTTCCATGTTATCAGTACCAGAAGGATTGCTCTCACTCTTCAGTGATGCAGTAACCAGAACTGTTTCAACATTCAGGCTGAAATTTATTTCTAGATGCGTTTCCTTTGAAACGCCCTCCAAAGATCCATCATCTTCTTGCTCTTCAAGTAAAAATGTTCTTAAGAAGTCCAGAGATAAAATATACCTCAGTAATTTGCATGTTGTCCTGATAAAAAAAGTAAGAAGTGCAACAATGCTATACAAAAATTTTAAGTGATCAGTGAACCCGCACTTAGTTACAACTTGCACAGATATTTCTTCTGATATTCTATACCGACCAATTCTCCGTGCACATACTATAGCCTCAGGCTGAAGTTCTTTCTCCATGTCTGATATCACTCTCATATGATGTTTTACCATGCCCAGAAATGTTTTATCCTCAGACACCCTAAATGCAGATCTTTTCAGTTTATGGATGGAAGGATATCCTACCAGAGATAGTAGATCTTCATAAGAGTGAAGATAACGCAACCACAGAATTACATTAATGATCAATCTGTATAGAGCCACTTTGGGAGCTGAAGTCAAGCTACTGATTTTGCTGGCTGCAAGTTTCCACAGGAGTCTACCTTCCCTGTGATGATGGAACTTTCTAGCCAATACCTTCCTACACAGTAATGAAACTGCAATATCAAGCGGAGAAGATGAAATTTTCATTTCCGGTACATGAAAATTGAGGTCTACAAACTGGAGATCCTTTAGAATAGCATAGCTCAACAAATCTTTGCAGGAGAAAACATTGGTCATTTGATCATTTCTCTTATATCCAATCTCAAAACCATTGAAATTCAGAACGAGAGAACTCTCTCTCCTTGGTGTGATAGTTATGGCAATAATATCTCGAAGAAGACACCCTTGTTCAAGATCCTCCGAGAAAACTGTCAGTTCCTTTGCTTCTGAAACCCATGTCATGCCATCATTAAACATGGGAAATTGCAGTTGCAGCTTAATGTCATGTATCTGAAGCAGACAATGTCTGTATATGAGATTGAAAATGGATGCTTTCATCCCACCAATCGAAGGTCTAGCAGCTGAAAATTTTCTGAGCGCCTCATGTAGAGCTGCACCCTAAAATCCATTGAAGTGACCGTCACTATGCAGAAAGATTCACATTATATAGATTGAAGCATAAACGTAGCCTTTTGATTTGTGATATAAAATAATTTCTTCTAACAAGTCACTGCATATTCAGATCAAATAAATAGCAGGATAAATCCATTATACCTCAGGATCCATTGCTGAGAGCTTCTTATCCAAATCACTAAACTCCGTCTCCTTTGATTTCTGCATAATCCTGATGCCTCCCGGCTCCAATTCCCTATAAACAAATATTGGAAATGAGACAGTTACAGAATGAAGATATTTCAGAATAGACTGCAAATGAGGATCTCATTAAATACTCCACAGCCCCACAAAAGAAAGAAAGACAAAATAAGGTAATCCCCACACATTCGCTAAATAGATTAATGAAATAAAACTTTTTTTTTTAATTAATAACTTAAAACTTTAACTTAAAAGTGTAAGAGCGCTAAGCAGGGAGAGAAGGAGACCCACCGGACCGATAAGATGACATTAAGATCACGAACTTCGACTGTGAAAGAATGAACCGACCAATTAGAGAAACGAATACTGAACTCTCCGACAGTGAGCTCCTTGAAGATGAAGTTCGAGGAATCACCCAGAAGGTCGTTGAGAGCCGTAGCATCGAGTTGGAGGTTTTTACCGATCGCATGAGACCGAACAATCCCTACCTTGAGCTCCAACTCCGGCTGTTCGCGGAGCCACGGAGACAGCGAAGACAACAGTCTCCGACTAATTATTCTGTCCAGAAACATCGGGATTGGAGAATTTCGCTCCAAAAGAGCTTACTTCATCATCTTTCTGCCGTTGAAGATGTGAACTTTTCACGACAAAATGGAGAAGAAAGTGTTCGGGCCCTAAAATTTCTGAGCGGGAAAATCAACCGACACACCGGAATGGAACGGGGATGCTTCAGCTTAGCTTCTCCAGGCTGATGGTCTGACCTTCGGTTTCTCCCTATTTTCAATCAAGGCCCTAAAATTGTTTTAAATGCTAAATGAGTTCCTTATTTTCTACCAAGCTTCGAATTGGTCCCTGAAATGGATGAAGTCTCGTTTTACGAAGAACTCCAGTTCAGCGAGAGCTTTCGTTTTTTGCATGAAAAATAGTAAATATGCTAATAGATGTTAAGACACGTAACTTCCAGTAGTTCCAATAGTTAGTATGGAATCACGTGATTTTACTTTAGTTATTTTTTTCGTCTCCATTATTTGATATTTAAAAATATAGTATACCATGATGAATCTACGTACGGACAGCATCGACCCATTGAGGACGACGCCCTAACAATATCCCTGAAAATATCAAAATTCAATCCTGCCAAGAACGGTCCTCTGACAGCAATTGTTTCTCCGATCAAGTACATGGTCTGTTTTGTTTTACCGGGGGAAACAAAGGGAGACATCTGGATTCAACCCATAGTTTTCTTCTATATCACACTGAGAAAAATCAGCAACAAAACAACGCAGCAGGATGAGACCGAATAACTGATCATTACGCTTCATTCATCGATTTTCCAAAAAGATTCAATGAAATAAGTTTCACCTGAACAAGTATCAACTGCAACAGATGCTCCCATGTTCTATAAATCCTTTCACTCTTCATCTACTACGTGGATAGAAATTCTGAACAAAATTTGTTCCATCTGAAGAAGCTCAAAAGTGCATAAATCCCTCTTTTTCAGAGAGTTCCCCTTCACAAAAGGAGGGAATCAGCCACTGAACACAATCTTGGACAGCGATTGCATAATTGACTTGGCCAGCCATGATCGATCACCAACCTGAAGAGTCGCAATATGTTCCCTTCTGTTCATATGCAGATGCTTCCTTGTGAATTCGAATGGTATGGTCTAAACAGAAAAGATGACATGCCAAAATTACTCTATAAATACTACTGACAAAATTAAAAGAGGAGTTTTAGATTGTGATATGAAATGTAGCATTCAAAATAATAGCCCACTTGATAAGTAATAAGTTTCTCGCATAATGCAACGTTTTTATTATTTATTTATTTTAAAGTTGCTCTTTATACTAGCAACTTCGATAAATATTTATGCAATTGGAAAGCAATATTGGGTCAATTGAGACTGAGAGAATGATCGTACTAGAATCCCATAAGAGACGCAAGAATCTATCGTTTGAAAGAACAGTACATGGCAAAAGGAAAATAAAACAGTACACTTGTAATGGAGACTTGTTTACGGCAAAAACTGATCTTGAAAATGAATTGCAGTTTGATATCCTTGCAACTTCACTAGGTCTCTATCCTAGATAAACTAACTTCCTATACCCTAGATTTGTTACATCAATAGGACTTTAATCTAATCTGTTATGCACATCTGCAAGTAATGTGGAAATGGTGATTGACTAGACAATATGATAATCGTTTGTATTCTGATGAAAGATTTATGTCAAAAAAGATTTTTCGCAATACTGATTTTCAGGAAATGTTTCTAACAAAATATATGAGTAGTACAATAAAAAATTTTAAAAAAGTACATAATTTTGTCAAAAAATTTCACATATAAAGATCTGATAGAGATTTATAAAACGAATTCTTATATATCATACACTAAATTTATAAAACGAATTCTTATACCACACTTAGTGTAATACACTACTAAATGTTAATGCAACAAGAGCTTTGGAGTAAATTCTCATATTTGCATTGTAATACAACGAGCTCGTTTTGTAAATATCTGTCAGATCTTTACAGATGTAAGAATTTTGTAAAATTTTAAGAGTAAATTTTACATGTGTAAAAACTTGAATGATAATTTATACAACGAATTACAACGAGCTCGTTTTGTAAATATCTGTTAGATCTTTACACATGTAAGAATTTTACAAAATTTTAAGAGTAAATTTTACAAGTGTAAAAACCTGAATGATAATTTATACAATGAATTCTTATGCCTCACTTATTGAGAATTTACTCCAAAGTCTTCGCTGCATTAACATTTAGTGTAGTATTTAATATAAGATATATAACAATTTATTGTATAAATAAGCATTCAGATGTTTACATTTATAAAATTTACTCTTACAATTTTATAAAAAATTTTCACGTATAAAGATCTGATAGAGATTTATAAAACAAGCTCATCATATATTACACGTTAAATATGTATTATTGAGAGTCTCCTCAACTGCATCTGCATGTTCAACATGTTGTTTCTTTTTCTGGGAAAAAAACTAAAGTGAACCTCATCTTCATTAAAAATAAAACTATATCTTCAACATGCGGTTAAAAAATGTTATTTTTGTAATTATTTTTAATGAATTACTTTCAAAACGAACTCTATTCACACCCATTTCTCAGATATTTAGCTTTCTAATTTCTTGTTATTTCCTTCATACAACGATACATGCTTTTATAAGCTCTCCTCATAGAGCTTTGTTCTACTGAACCCAAACAGAGCCTCAACGACCTTGGATCCATCTAACTATTTAACAACCAAAAAATATTAGTCTTACAAAAAAGACCCCAAATTTTATTCATATTTGCCCCGAATACAATTTGACAAGTCCAAGACGCGAGAAAAGAAGTTATGAAGTTTATTGGAGATTTATTCTGTGGATGCCGTTCTTGGTTTTAACAGAGCAAGACCCTCCACATTCCCTCTAGAGCAAGCCGTACATTTGGCAGAAGCATATGTAGAGCCTCCTCGGGAAGAAAAGAGCCAGACCCTCCAGCCTGCACAGTATGTCTCGGGAAGACCATCCACTACATATTCCACAAGCCAAACCTCAAGCAGAGGAAGGGTCGAAGCCTCCTTGGGAAGGGCCAAACCCTCCACTGCAAGTTGTGCCAAATGAAGACCATCGACTGCACATCCCACAAGCCATACCTCAGGCAGAAGAAGAGCCGAAGCCTCCTTGAGAAGGGCCAAACCCTTCACTGCAAGCTGTGCTTGGAGAAGATCATCGACTACGCATTGCACAAGCCATACCTTAGGCAGAGGAAGAGCCGGAGCCTCTCAGGAAGGGTCAAACCCTCCACTGCAAACTATGATAGGGGAAGACCGTCGACTGCTCATTCCACAAGCCATACCTTAGGCAGAGGAAGAGTCGGAGCCTCCTCAAGAAGGGCCAAACCTTCCACTGCAAGCTGTGCCAGGGGAAGATCGTCGATTGTGCATTCCACAAGCCATACCTCAAGAAGAGTAAGAGTCGGAGCCTCCTCGGGAAGGGCCAAACCCTCCACTGCAGGCTGTGCCAGGGGAAGACTGCGCTCCTCTGCCATTGTTGGATGAAGATAATGAAGGACTGTGGGATGAAGAATGACTATCCAATGAAGATGATAGTCACGAATCTGCCCTAGATTACAAGAATGTTGCAAGTATTTTTATATTTTATATGTTATATATTATATATAATACATAAACATGCCGGTAAAGTTTTTTGCAAGACACCTTTTCAGATGATGAAGACGATTACAACTAAGGAAGTTAACAAGCCAATCTTTACTAATCATGTTCTTGCTTCCCTACACATTTTTTCTATAGGTTTTGATAGATATACTATGTTCTAGGCGACTACATGTATATATGCACAATACATATAATAATAATGCACACATTGACATACAAATTTTATGACAGTTAAAAGCAATTTCATTCATACGTATCTATTTATGTATCATTAATATAATCTACTACACTTATAATATATATGTGTGTATGCATGCAATCAGCTACGTGTATATATGCACAATACATATAATAATAATGCACACATTGACATACAAATTTTATGACAGTTAAAAGCAATCTCATTCATACGTATCGATTTATGTATCATTAATATCATTTACTATACTTATAATATATATGTGTGTGCATGTGCATGCAGTCAACTACGTGTATATATGCACAATACATATAATAATAATGCACACATTGACATACAAATTTTATGACAGTTAAAAGTAATCTCTTTCATATGTATCGATTTATGTATCATTAATATAATCTACTACACTTATAATATATATGTGTGTGTATGCATGCAGTCAGCTACGTGTATATATGCACAATACATATAATAATAATGCACACATTGACATACAAATTTTATGACAGTTGAAAGCAATCTCATTCATACGTATCGATTTATGTATCATTAATTTCATCTACTATACTTATAATATATATGTGTGTGTATGTGCATGCAATCAGCTACGTATATATATGCACAATACATATAATAATAATGCACACATTGACATACAAATTTTATGACAGTTAAAAGTAATCTCATTTATATGTATCGATTTATGTATCATTAATATAATCTACTATACTTATAATATATATGTGTGCATGCAATCAGTTACGTGTATATATGCACAGTACATATAATAATAATGCACACATTGACATACAAATTTTATGATAGTTAAAAGCAATCTCATTCATACGTATCAATTTATGTATCATTAATATCTACTACACTTATAATATATACATATGTGTGTATGCATGCAATCAGCTATGTGTGTATATATATTTATGTTTGCGTTTTCTATACTTCGCATGCGATTTATATACATATATATATATACACTTGTGGATGCAACCAATTACGTAAACATATATATAATTTCATATGACATGATTTCGTACATAGATAACATACTAGATAATATTTTACAATAGAAAGAGTACTCACAACTCTCATTGAGCAATTCCATAGCTAAGTTGAGTTTCCATCATATCTAGTTTCGATCTTCTCAGTTCCTATAATATCATTTACAACAAATTAAAATATATCATACATATTTATGTAGAAAGTGATCCCAAAAATTATCCTAGGACATTATTTATTCTACTTTTATTGACCTCATACATATTTATATTGAAAAAGATCCCAAAAATTATTCTAAGACATTATTCATTCTACTTTTGTTGAACCTATGACTTTTACCAATCATATTAAAACTCATGGGAATATATCATACTAACTAAATCATACTAAATTATATATATAATATTGAGTAATATAATTTATTTAATTTGAACTGAATCTCAATTACTTTCAAATTTTTCCTCCCACTTCCTTCGTCTATGCAATTCTCGTCGTTGTCTATGTTTTCATCTATATATACATATATATACACACATGTGCACACTTATATAGTTTAATCTATTCTATAATGATCAACCATATTGTCTCCACATATCCTATTATTCATATTTCTATACCCAAATCATACCAGCTATAATATTCTACAAAGTAATAAAATTTACTAAACTTGATATAGATCTAATTCGCATCTTATTTTCCTTACCTTTCCAGCTTCCATCCTTTTTGTCTCCGATTGTGATCTTCTTCTTCAATCACTTTTTATTTTTTATTTTTCATTATGTCACTTTTTCACTCTCTGCCTCTGTCTGTCTGGTCCTATTTGAGGAGGAAATGACTGAACGCTGAAAAGTGTGATGAATGAATAAGTACATGGGATTTTATGGCGATGAGAGGAAAAATATTTAAATTGATTATGGGTTTAATGTATGTTAATGGGTTTCATGGGTCAGCCCTAGGATCATGGGCTCACAAATGTATATTGTTCTCATTCTTGATTACCAAACACATTTTTTCTATAAGTTTTAATAGATATACCATATTCTTGTGGACGACTATAACTAAGAAAGTTGATGAGATAGTCTATATTGTTCTTGTTCTTGCTTCTGTGCACTTTTTTTTACAGGTTTTGATAGATATATTCTATTCCTGTGGACGATTATAACTGAGAAAATTCATGAGCCAATCTATATTATTTCTTGTTCTTCCTTTCCCTGTACAATTTTTCTATAGGTTTTGATAGATATACGATACTCTTGTGGATGACTATAACTAAGAAAGTTGATGAGCCAATCTATATTGTTCTTGTTCTTGTTTTTGTTCTTACTTTCCGTGTACATTTTTTCTACAGATTTTGATACATATACCATTTTCTTGTGGCCAACTATATCTGATGAAGTTGATGAGTCAATTTATATTGTTCTTGTTCTTACTTTCAATGTATATTTTTTCTACAGGTTTTGATAGATATATCATGTTTTTGTGGACGATTATAACTGAGGAAGTTAATGAGCTAATCTATATTGTTTTTATTCTTACTTTCCGTGTACTTTTTTTTACAAGTTTTGATACATATACTCTATTCTTGTGGATGACTATAACTGAGAAAGTTGATGAGTCAATCTATATTATTCTTGTTCTTACTTTCAATATACATTTTTCTACAGGTTTTGATATATATACTCTATTCTTGTGGGCGACTATAACTGAGGAAGTTGATGAGCCAATTTATACTATTCTCATTCTTACTTTCCTTGTATAATTTTTCTACAGGTTTTGATCGATATATTATGTCTTTATGGACGTCTATAACTGAGGAAGTTGATGAGTCAATCTATATTATTCTTGTTCTTACTTTCCGTGTTCATTTTTCTATAGATTTTGATATATATATATATATATATACACTATTCTAACGGACGACTATAACTAAGGAAGTTGATGAGCCACTCTATATTGTTCTCATTCTTGCTTTTCTTGTACAATTTTTCTACAACTTTTAATAGATATACTATGTTCTCGTAGACAGCTATAACTGAGAAAGTTAATGAACAAATGTATATTGTTAGCGTTCTTGCTTTCCTTGTACATTTTTTTTTACATGTTTTGATAGATATGAAATGTAGCATTCAAAATACTAACCCACTTGATAAATAAAAAGTTTCTCGCATAAATAAAAAGTTACTCTACATTGACAAGAGACGAAGCCACATTAGATTTTGAAGGATATGTAATTTATGTAGCACTTTTTGTCGAGCAAAACAACGTTGAGCTCATCAGAGCACTCCGGCTTGTACTGAAACACGAGGAAGTGCCCGTGTTTTATGCGGTAGAATTTCACAAAATCCATCCACCCTTTTCTAGCCAGATGGAGCCGTCCCCTCTCCTCAGTTCCAAACTTGCCAGACATCACCTCCCAGGACCTTAAGAAGCACATTATAGGACTTGGACAGCTCTGCTCCATACTTTCTCATAAATTTCTTTGGTATCACATGTTGAAATGTTTTAAACATGTTGAAAATGCCAAGGGACACAATGCACAAAATGAGCAACAGATGCTTACAATTTTTTTGCTTTGAATCGTGTCGTGTAGGATTATCTTGAAAAAGTGGGTGACTTCAGAGTCGAACATGCTTTTCTGCCCACTTTCCGTTAGTGAATGATTTTCCATATCTGCCAGGGAGAGAAGTCAGTATGCAGTCCCTATGAACTCTTTTTGAGTATGTTAAGAATGACTCTCAGCAAAGTGAAGCAAGCCAGATATATCTGAAGGGGAACTGACAGAAACTAAAAGGGTCGTTCCTTCCCTAGAAAATCAATGTAATGAAGAGGAAGCTTTTGATGATATCCAGGGCTCGGTTGGATTCCGTATTAGATGGGTTTTCAACCGATCGACACTACATTACTTAGAAGAACGGAGCCGACAGCAAACAAGTTTTTTCATTTTAAAGATTTTTTTAATATACTAAAGAACAGAAGTAAAGGAGTTCAGAATCCAATTTATTAAACCCAGAATTTCTTCGTCGTTGATCAAGAACCATACAATTCATCACAAATTGAGGACAGCTCGATTACGTCAAGCTCTCTCTCTCTCTCTCTCTTCTAAGATTTGAAAAACGCACCCCATAGTAAAGAAGCCCGGAATCGGCAAGAATCGCAGCCCCGACTGGAGGAGACGTGGAGTTCACCGAACTGATAAGACGACATTAACATCAAGAACTTCAATTGTGAACAAATGGACCGACCAATTCTGGAAACGAATACTGAACTCTCCAACAGGGAGCTCCTCAGAGGAAAAGTTCGAGGAACCACCATCATTGAGAGCCGCAGTATCGAATTGGAGGTTTTCAGCGATCGCATGAGCCCCGACAATCACTACCTTCAGCTCCAGCTCCGGCGGTTCCCTAAGCGACGGAGACTGCGTGACAACAGTCTCCGACTAACTATGCTGTCGATAAGCATCGAAGATATGAGGATTCGGCTCCAAAAGAGCTCACTTCATCATCTCTCAGCCGAAGAGACTTCTAGAAGAAGAGACTTTCTTCTGCCCGACAACCCGGAAAGAGAGAAGTGTAGTCTTCTGGCTTATGTTGAGAATCCAAAATTAAAATCGACTGCACTAACATTTGCATTCTGAAGTTGAGTGATTGATCTTCCCTTTTCTTTAGTTTATTTCCCTACCAAAAAAATAACCTTCACGACCTCTCTACACGTCTATCTATGAACAACCACATTTCTAAAACAAAAAATTCACCAGCAAGCTTCCATAAAGAAATATCCACTTTCATTCAAGTCTATCCAAGCTGGTCCAGTGCATTACAATTTTCAAGGAAATTTGTGTAACCTGAAGTTCTCAAGAAAATCAGCTAATACCAGTATAGTTCCGTCAAGCAGATGTCTGAACAAGTATCAGCCATAAAAGATGCTTCTATCTTCTACTAATCCTTTCCCTCTCCATCCACTCTACGGATAGAAATTCTTAACAAAATTTGCTCCCTCCGAATAAGCTCAAAAGTGCATAAATCTCCTGCCTTTAGAGAGTTACCCTTCACAAATGCAAGGAATCCGGCACTGAACACAACCTTGGACGACTTTTGGATAATCACTTTGGTCAGCCATGACAGTTCGCCAACCTCGAGAGTTGCGATCTGTTCCCTTCTGTCTTTGTTTATATGCTCCCTTGCGAATCCCGCTGGTATGGTCTAATCAAAAAAGGACGATGTATAAAATCACTATAAATACTGTTGACAAAATTAGAAAAAATGGCTTCATGTTAGCACAGAACTTTAGCTACTTTTCTTTCATATAATACAAGGCTGTGTGAGTGAGTTCCTGTTGGGTGTCCCCGTCAGGTATCAGTGAGTTTGGGTTAAATAAGAATCCCGCAATCAAGTACATCCTAAAAGTCCAAGTTAGGAATTTCACTAAGATACCATGTCTGCTGTTGTATACATAAACAAGTTTTGTAAAAGAATACTAACAACTCTTGTGTTCCAGGAAGCAACTTAAAACCTTAAGCATGTAAGGGCAGCATGGTTATTAATATAAGGATGAAAAAGATATGAGATAAACTTCAATAAGAAGCCTCCTTGAAAGTGATGTTTTGGGTGCCACATAGCAAACCATCGTATGGCTGTCTACAGCATTTTACGTTGTATTGTGAGACAAAATCCCATATTGGAAAGTTCATGAAGATGGTTCTAGAATACAAGAGAATCGAGCACTGCCATATATCAACTTACTCTTTGTTTGAATGAGATTCATTAAGGGAATGAAGGGAGGGGAATGGAGGGTAAGGGGAGAGGAAAAATTAATCTTGTTTAGAATTAACTGACAAAAATTAATCCTTTGTCTTCTAAGTATCCTTTTATATCGAGCAACTCTGAAAAATATTTATGCATGTGTAAAGTAATACCAAGTTGAATGAGATTCAGAGGATGGCCGTACCAGTAACCCTGAGACACAAGCTTTTGTCACGACCACTTGGAAAAATGGATGCTTCGAAACAAATAAACAAGCAGGTCGAGTCTTAAAACCTCTTGCTATCTTCTGATCAATGTCGACTGCAAATCAAAGAAACCATTGAACGAGGAATTATGTAACTATAACATGCATAACACATAGAAACATATGCAACTATCAAATGCACATGCTCAAATAGAACTAATCTCTCAATAACGATACATCATACCAAGTAAAACAGAAGTTGTGAATAAATAGCAAAAACATTTGGGTACCTTTTTCATGATAAGCTACATGAGCAGAGAACACTAAAGTAAGCAAAAACTCAATCAAATTAGCCATGACTGTAAGTATTCTTGAAAAAAATTTCTGAACTTGATACTGCCATCCCTGTATTTGTGCATGTGTTTTCAAATTGATTATGTGAGCTTGATCTGAAACATGTAAATCTGCTGATTTATCCCAAACTGTTAAGATAATCAGATTCATACTGAAGGACCCGTATATGTTTTTCTATTCCCCAAGTATGGTTGGCTTGTTGTGCAATTGCATGATTAGCACACAATTATGAGAGTTAGACATACCTTGTTTCATGTCAGAAGAAGCATGCTTCTCCTTGTCCATTGACTTAGCTTCTGAGCATTCCTTCAGCATGGAGAGAGCAGCTACACCACCAGAAGCTATCATTTGAAAGAACAGCGAACACGAAAATGAAGATAAGGAATTATGCTTGCAATGAAGACTTGTTCATGGAGAAAACAGATCTTGAAAATGAGTTGTACTTGTAATGGAGACCCATTCACTTGAAAAAATAGTGCTTTTTTCTCTGAATTATGTTTCATTATGTCTCTTAATAACAAGTGCCTGTTATATGAATGGCACTCATCAGAATAACCCAATATCAATGAGATTTGTCCACCTTGTAGTTGTGAAGTACCGGGGGATTTTGCAGCTTGAGGTGCTCTAAAAATGGAGATCTTGAATAAAGTACTTCTGAGAGTTTTGATCAATTCGAAGACACAAACATCCCCAAAAACCAAGCCATTGTCCACCACAAATGCTTTCCAACCACGGGATACTTTGGCTCTTACTCGTCTTCCCTGTATGCTAATGCTGTATCCAACAGCCCATATTTTGTCACCGGAAACATGGAGTTTCATTTCACCGCTCTTCCTTTTGCCTAAATATGTCTGTAAGAATCTTCCCGGCACATTCTGCATAGTTAGAACAGCAGGGCACGTTTCAAAACTAAATGAATGATTACAGGAGTCAGATGCTCTGTCTACAGTTACATAATTTTCTGAAACCAAGTTAACAATTGATTGTCATAACCATATTTTAGGCGTGGAAGTCTGTCTACTCACCAATCTATAGGATGGATGAATATGATAAGGCTGCATCACAATCGGAAAATATGGATTTGAAGATTTGAAAGAATTTGCTCTTTCAAGTGCTTCAGCTTTTTCTTCACCTCTGAGTGGACCTGTGCATTCAACACGAATATCAGCATACCAGCAACACTGAAAAATGTAAAGACCCACATATGATGTAATGTGTAGGTTAAGATATCGTCAATACTCATCCTACTTCTGGTAATCCTCGTAGAAGGGTGTGCACCACTTGTTTTTGTTTCTGTCTGGACAAATTCATCCTCATCAATGTACTCTTCTTTTACAGGAGATGAAGTCACGTGAGATTTCAACGGGTATTCAATTTCCGTGGCACTTCTATCAAACATAATCACATTAAGCTCATTAGAGCTCTCCAACTTGTACTTAAACACGAGTAAGTCCCCGTGTTTTATTGAATAGAACTTCACGAAATCCAGCCACCCCTTTTCCAGCCAAACAGAGCCCTCCCCGCTCCTCAGCTCCATTTGCCAGAGATCACCTCTAGGGACCCTAAGAAGCACAGGGCAAGATTTGGACAGCTCTGCTCCATACTTCCTCATAAACTTCTTTGGAATCACCTGTTGAAATATTTTGAGCATGTCAAATGCCGAGGGACACAATGCATAAGTGAACAACAGATATTTACGAGTTTTCCGCTTTTAATCGCGTCGTCGAGGATTATCTTGAAAAAGTGGGGGACTTCAGGGTCGAACAAGCTCTTCTGCCCATCTTCCATTGGAGAACTATTTGCTATATCAGCCCAAAGAGAGAAGTCAGCACTACCCCGCCCCTGTGAGCTCTTTTCGAGTATCTTATGAATGACTTTCAACAAAGCAAAGGAAGCCAGATATTATCTGGAAAGGAAACTGACGGAGATTCGAAGGGTTGTTTCATTCCTAAAGCAATCAATGTAATGAAGTGGAAGGAAGCTATTCATATCTGGGGACCTTAGCTGGGTTCCTATTGGATAGCTCTTCAACTGACCATTGTGAGTAACTGCTCTTCTCGACAGAAGAGAGAGGAGACAGCAAAAAGTGTTTTTCCCCCTTTAGATTTGATAGAACGGCGGCCAAGACCGGAGGAGAACTGGAGCCCGCCGCCGTGTAGGACTGTGCAGTTGAAGTACGTGCGACAGCTCAGAGGCGGCGGAGACCGCACATGCTGCGATGGGTATGGTGGAGGGAAACGAAACAGGCCACGCGGGAGCCGGGTGGAATCCAACGGCAGATGCCCGTAAATTTCCTGTCGGATGTGGAAGGGACAGAGCCTGCAGTTGTCCGGGAGGCAGGGCAGTAAAATTAGCAGATGGGAAAGGCTCGAGGACGAACTGGTTGTATTATGGGTCTTCCAGACCCCCCTTTTTTTTCCTGAAATAATAATATTTAAAACTTTGGTTAATTTAGTTCGAATGAATAATATTTACTAAAGCGCAACTTTAAAGGGTGAATATTAATCTTTATAGTAAATTTATTATATATTATATATTAAATATTTACTCTAGTATTATATTATAATGTGATATACTAGGTGATTAATAGGATTATTATAAAAATAATTATATTAAAATGTTCAAATAATTAATATTTGCTTAATTCAATCTAATTGGCTTTGCATTAGACACCTGACCTATTTGTGGTCAGTCTGGTCAGAAGATCGAGCCAAGTATCGGACAGAGGAGGCGGATGCAGTGCAAAAATACTTTCCTCGAGGATCATCTATTTTTTTTTTTTCAATTACATGTTGTTACCGGGTTGGTGTTGCTAGTAAAAATAGAAAAATAATACTAGAAATTCTATATATTTGTTATTTTTTTTCAATTAAGTCTTATGAGTTTAAAAATAGTTAATTCAGTACTATAAGAGTAATTCTGTTGTTCTTTCAGCACAAACCATTACCGGAACTGTTAACGGCTTGAAGTTCACGTAAGCAAAATAGTGACAATTCGAACGGAATGTGTAACCGAACTGATCTTATATGACTAGATTAACTATTTTTAAACTTATAAAATTCAACTACCAAAACAGCAAACATAAGGACTTCTGTAGTACTTATCCATAGTAAAAACTATTGTGTTTCAGTGCTTTCACAACTCTCAATTCTTATGTTGAAGTATTGAATTTAGAAGGCATTTGTTCGAGTATTATTAGATTACTGTGTAAAATATAATTACAAGGAAAATTACAATTTTACATGGAAAGTAATTAGTATTGTGAATTTGTTGTGTTCAATAAATATTATATTTTACTTGGAAAGTAAATGAAGTAATAATATTATATTCTTCCATATTACAAAAGTACCATTTCCCACCTATTTTCTTCGAGAAAATTTTCAGTGAAACAGTCATACCATGTCAGCCATGCGAATGTAATACATTCATTTAATTAGAATTCACTATTTATATATTTTTTTCAATTAGGTTTATTATGTATTAGGTTTTTAAAAATATTTTTTACCATTTATACAATATTTTCAAGTATGGTCACTATTTTTTTAAATTTTTTATATTTTTAAATATTTTTTAAAATTTAATAACTGTAACTGTATAATTATTAATTACAGATCAATTTTCAATTAAATAAATATACTATATCAATATTATTTACATGATATAACTATTTCACTGTAAATATGCTCTTTTTTTTCCAACATTCTCTCTCCTGCTAACCACCATTCAGTCTCTCTCTCTCTTTTTAGTCTCTTTCGTAATTTTAAATCGACATGACAGGTGGACCCACTGTAATGTAGGATTACACCTCAAAACAGTGTAAAAGCTTTACAAGCAAATCCCGTAACCCGATAAAAATATTAGGGCTCGATAAAATCAAATTAAAACTCCATTTTCCATCAAAACAGTAAAAAGTTTGATGTGTACTTACCCATTTTCTATATCAAATCCAAACACCTCAGACACCTCGTAAGAGCAAATGTTCAAATGGAAGGACGCCAACTTTCTCTAGATGGCCAGTGGATGAATCTACGAATCGCAGACTACACAGTCATTCGAGAATCAGTACCTCTCTCTGAGCCTGGGAAACCAGAAAAAGATTGGAAGTTATGAGTGGACGATCACAGCCGGGTAAGGTTCGAATATCTCGTCAAAGATCAAACCTTCACTTCCAAACTGCACTTCAAGAAATAAATTCTTGAGGGCAACCCGTAAATCGTGTCGATCTTTAGCCACGTAATTTTTGTTTTAACCTCTCCAAAGTCGAGCTAAAGATCACTGCAGTGCCCGTTTACAGTCATCTACTGGTAAAATGTTCAATATCCTCCATAGCTTCAAAAGAGAAGAATATCCCACACTACATTGCAAGGAATCGCCTGCTGGTTCTCCCCAAATTTTCAATTGCGTTAGACCAGAGAATATGAGCAGAGGTACAGGGACTGCACTCACCAGCTCGGGTAGTCGTGCTCATCTATAAGATAGGAAAGAGTTGTTTGGCCATCTTCTGACAGATTTCTAAAATGAAAATGGAACATGACGGAAGATCCATAGCAGATCTGATCCGGCAAAAACAATTTAATCTTCGGTCTAAATAACATTCTACATAAGAGGAGGATTATGCTTATAGTAAACACAGAAAAGAACTTGCTTTGAGGCAAGCAAAGCAGTTTTCTTCTCTATCTACTCTCATTACTCCGCCACATGAAGCGAAAGGGCACACTCTGGAAGGATGAAAATGCTCGCTACCTTGAATGCGAAGTCAGAGGAACTTGATTCAGAAAATACTGGCAGGCGAATCAGTCATCCCTGCCATCCTGAAGCTCCAAGACTCTCAGCATTTTTCAAGTTTGATGTATCCAGCAGTTTGCTGAGGCAATCACAATGAGAGATGCAATTCAAGAAAACCAAGCAGCGAACCTCAGGACGACAATGATGTGTTGAATTGACTGTTAGAAAGGTCCACTTCCACACAAACAGACACCCACGAAGATTTGGAGTATTGACTACAGATACCTAATTTTCGAAACTATTTTGTAAAAAGTGGTTCGTCCCAAATGATTCTACTAGTACCGTAACAAAAACATGTTTCCAAAATGAGTTTTGGTTCAATTTTTTTTTTGAAAACGTAGTTCTGAAATGAGTTTTCAAGTAAAAATCGACTTCAAAATGAGTTTTCTCTAAAAATTAAACTGAAATGAGTTTTCAGGTAAAACTCATTCCATCACATTTTTATTAAGTGTGCCAATCACACACTTAATTCCCTTCCGTTTTCCTTAAAAAAAACTTCGACTTCAAAATGTGTTTTCCTTTTTTTTAGTCATATTTTTTCTGAAAAACTCGACTTCAAAATGAGTTTTGAGGTAAAATTCATTTTCAAATCATGTTTTTATTTTAACAGCTCATCTCCAAATCACCTATAGAAGTATGAGAGCGCCTCCTATCTCATATGCCATAGAATATGCTACATGGCACAATAGTTGGTATAACCATGCCAACCAGGCTGTTCCCCCAACTGTAACCCATGCTGCTTTGAAGTCTTCAAGTAATGGCAGAAACATCAAGTGCACTGGGCTCGATAGCTTGTCTACGAATAAAATACCCCCCATCAACGAAAGGATGTAAGCTCTCACGTATTGTATGACAATATCCTCATTACCTAAAAACTCATTTTGAAGTCGAAATTTTTTAGGAAAGAGGAAGGCAAGTAAGTGTGTGAGCCGCACACTTAATAAAAATGTGATAGAATAAGTTTACTTGAAAACTCATTTTGATGTTGAATTTTACTTGAAAACTCATTCTGAAGTTGAGTTTTTAGAGAGAATTTATTTTGAAGCCGAGTTTTATCTTTGGGTACATTAAACGTGATTGTAAAATGAGTTTTTACTGAAATTTCATTTGAAAAATACTTTTTTGAAAATGCATTTTTGTTATAGTACTGATGAAATTATTTCGGGGTCAACTATTTTTTACAAAATAGTTTCGAAAACTGGCGTATGTGTACTAAATGCTCCGAAGATATGCGGACTGGGTGAGCGATAGAAGGAAGATGGTCTAAGGCAACTTCGTTAACACTATATTTGGATTGAGAGATTTGGAGGGGAGAGGAATGGAGGGATTCAAAAAGATAACTTATTCCTCCAATCGTTTGGATATTATTATTAGAGGAGAAATTTGGAAGGATAAAAAAGTTAATTTGACTATTTTACCCATTTAATTTGGAAGACCGATCGTACGGGAGAATGGTGTAAAAAGGGGCACAGTGGTTCCATGATAATCTTGAAATTCGAGCAAAGTTATGATTTCGTTATAGTCTTAGAAGGCTCGGTGATTGTGACATGGTATTGGTCGAGTAAGGGAAAACAGTGTGATTATGTACTCATATAATACGGAATAATGGCTTGCCCAAAGTTTTTTAAAGTAGTTACAATGGTATTTTTAACTAAAAATTTACTATCCCTCCAAATTTTTCCAAATCGGAGAAATTAAAAAAGTGAGGTTTAGAGAGATTGTGAATCCCTCCAATTTCCTCCTAATCCGGCCCCTCCGAATCTCTCAATCCAAACAAAGCATAAGAGTGTGGGGTTAGAGAAGAGGGACAAGGAATGCCTAGCTTACCGGCCCAAAAAAGGGTGGGAACGTGAATCTTGTTCATCTCAGCATAAGCAATTTCTTTTTTTTCTCCCAGCTGGAAATTTTCTACATATTTAGTGGCGCAGAATGCCGATGTGGATATTTTCTGGTAAAATTGATGGCAGTCTTCCAATAGACAAAGCAAGCACAGGATGAAACGGACCATGACAAAAGATCGGTAGCAGATCAAACGTTGTTAGCTTCATGCATCAGAAAATTTGGGCTCGTCACGAAATACACGATTGAAGCTTAGAGAAAGAGAATCCCTTATTATTTGGTAAATGTGAAACAGAACTTGAACTAAGGCAAACAAAGCAATTATATTTCCTATCTATTCTATTCTATTCTCGGTATCACAAAACATTAAGTAAATGGGCACGGTTTGATACCATGAAAATATTTTCTACCTTGAGCACGAAGACAGAGGAAAACGATTCAGAGCATGTTGGAAGGCTAGTGCAGCACTTGACTCTTACCAATCTGCAGCATTTCATGGGATGGCAAATCATTTGAGGCTCTGAATATCATCAATCGTCCTTCCATCCTGAAGCTCCAAGACTTGCAGCATTTTCAAGTCTGAAATATCTGGCAGTTTGCCGAGGCGATCACAATGAGAGATGGTCAAACTCCTTAGAGAAGTTAGCTCGTTGAGGCCCTCCAGACGTTCAACATCACAATAGGATACCTTCAGAATCTTCAAAGCGTTTAGCCTATGGAGGCCTATAATTTCATTAATGGCTGAGCGGTCCAGGTATAGTTCCTCCAAGGCTTTCAATGCATAGACTCCCAAACGCTTCAGAGACCAGCATTGCTGCAACGATAAACTAACCAGTGTCGAAGGAAACATAGATGCATTATTTAGGTTAACACAGGACAAGACAACTTTCCTCAATGAACTGGAAAAAGGGCAGCCTGAAAGCTTGATGCTGGTTAAAAATGAAAGTCGGAGATCTAATGTCCTCAATTTTGAATTACGAGTCAATTCAAGTGTATCCTCAAAGTTACTTGTCTGTTTTGCTGGACCATCCGGTCGAATATTATGCTCCCCAAAACCTGCTTCTTGATTAATGAATTCCTCTGTTCCACTGTCAGCCAAAATCAATTCTTCCAAATTATCCAACTTGAAGCTTGGTATCTCCATTTCTTTACTACTGTACTGCAAACTAGTTAGGCTGGTGGGAAGATTCGGCAATTTCCTTAGCATGTTGCAATGACGTAAGTCGAGCATCTCAAGGCTAGGTAGGTCACAGAAGTTCGTTGATAAGCGAGAAATGTGGGAAAATCCCAATCTCAATATCTTCAATGACCCAAGGCGCCCAATTTCAATGTGATCTGAATCACTTCGGATGAACTCTGACAAACTCCTACAATATGAGGCGTTTATCTCCTCAAGTCTTTCAAGCCTTAGGATCGAGAGTGGGAACTCTGCAATGAAACAAGATTCCGTTTTAAGCACCCTCAGGCAACGGAGGTTTCCAATTGAATCTGGCAACTCAAAAATGCCTGTTCCAGAAACATCTAGCTCACATAAAGGAAGTCCCAGTGCTCCAAAGGCAGTTGGAAGTTCTCTCAGCAACCGGCAATTCCTTAGAGACAACTTCTGAACGTTTACCAGCTCCTTGACTGCAATGGGAATTTCAGTAATTTCTGCACGATCCAGAGACAACACTAGAAGAGATTTTAGATTACCAATTGAAGCTGGGAGTTGATTGAGTGAGAGACACCCTGAAGCACTAAGAATTTCTAGGGTCTTGATATGACCGATTGACTGGGGAATTTCTTGAACAGAAGATCCATCTATTATCAGCTCTTTCAGGGCTTTCATGGAACCCAGTTCTTTAGGTAAGGTGCTGAGTTCCGTGCAACAGCTCAAGTTCAGGTGCACTAACTTTTTCAGATGGCTAATTGATGGATCTATTTTAACCAGGTGGCAGCATTTCTCCAGAATCAGCATCTCCAAGTCAGGGTAACCAGAGAAGTTGGGAGTTATGACTAAATGATTACAGCCTGTAAGTTTCAAAACTCTCAATGCATTCAACATCTGTTGAAAGAGAAAATTGGCAATGTCAATTCACATCCTCTGAGAATTTAAGAATCAACAAATTTAAAGTTGTCATTATAAGAGAAAAGGGAGGAAACCGCACCCATGACTGGGATACTACCTTGATTTGTTCCCAACCGTCCCAGCTTTCTGTGAAGTTGCTCCCTGAAATGTCGAGAATAACTAAACTCTTTGGAAATGATTTAGTTTCATTTAAATTCCGAGGACATCCATGCAACTGGAGCCACCTCAAATCTGGACAAGCATGATATGGTACGATATTTCCATGGTGGACTTTTAGAAACCTTATGCTCAGAATATCTTGGTTATTTGTCTCTTGGTATTGCAATAAGTCATCTGACTGAGGATTGAGAGCTCCAACTTTCTCCTTTCCCTATCACGAGAAATAAGTCACGGCAAGTTAAAATCAGTGAAAGCTTGTTTTCACCTAAGGATATTCAATGAGAAAACAAAAGAAAACCAATATAAACAAGGATGAGTTGCAGCAATGCTCCTGTACATGGTTAAAAGGGATATCGGCACCAAGCTTCAGAAAAAGCTTCCCGCCACCCTTTATTTCAGCTGATATAGCATTTTGCTATTCCTTTTTCTCAAAGTTATTTTACGTAATGGCATCCAGCCAGCAGGCTCGTGCTTAGATGATGCTGACTCAACTAGAAAAAACAAAAACTGTCATATGAGCTAAAAAATAAGGATGGTAAGTCACCTAGTTTCACATAAGTGTTGGTGTAAAGCTGTTCTCTGCACAAACTAGAAGGGGTATTGGTTGAATTTACCATAAGAATTTGTTTGAGAAAACTTAGAGTGAACTATCAGCAACAGTTGGTAGCAATTGTGAGCGAGAAGTATACCTTCGCTCTCTTAAATGTGCCAAAGTCTGCCTGTGTAGAGCGTGACCTGCCCTCCTGACGTAATTCCTTGTAACCACCTTGACATACAAGCTGTCTCCCCAGCTCCCTTAGTTCATCATGCATCCACAATTCACCGCTATCTCCAATTTTTACGAGGGACCAGAAATGACGAAATTTACGTGCTCTAGAAAACGGAGGAGCACTGAAATCATTCCACATGTACGATGCAATGCGTTTATCCTCCCCATTGATTGAACATGCTATATCAAGAAATATCTGTTTGTGCTCAAAATCTAATGCTTCATAACTTATCATCAGCTTTCTTTGCAATTCCTCATAAGATATTTCCTTTAACTTTTGAAGTGTCTCTTTCCATATGGTATCTCCTTTATGATACAAAAAAGATCCAATAACTTCAACAACAAGAGGAACTACTCCTATAACAGATATAATCTCGGTTGCAAGTTTATCAAATGGAGGATACTCTGCATTTGCATAACTGACGAAAAGCTGCCGAACTTCCCATTGGCTCAACTCTGGGACTTCATATGTCTGATCCACTCCTAGATGGTTACTTGCATACCTAGAGGTGACAATTATCCTGCTTCCAGGACCAAACGGATCAACCTCTCCAACAAGATCTTTGAGATTAAACCTCGCATCCACGTCATCCAGAACAATTAGCACTTTTATGTGGCAAAAAACTTCTCTCATGTAGCTAATTCCTTCATCAACAGAACTAATCTCTTCACACTTTCTGTTTAAGATGTTAGAGATCAGTTTTGTCTGCAAATCCTGAAAACACCGGTCACTTTGTTGGGCCATTTCCTTAATATCTGGAAGAAAGCAACAGCCTTCAAAGAAAGCAGAGAGACGGCTATAAAGGGCCTTTGCAAGAGTTGTCTTACCTACACCACCCATCCCGCATATAGCAACTGCCCGCTTGTCATTGACTTCCACATTTAAGAGGTCCATTATCTGTTGCACTTTTCGATCAATTCCTACAAAATACGGACCTTCATGTGGAATTTTTGGATATATGATGCTTGAAACTTCTCGAGCAATCAAGTGCATAATTTCTTCAGAGCTGCAAAATTATGTAAAATTGTCAGGAGGAGAGGAGAAAGGAAGAGCAGATCATATCAAATACGCGAGAGAGATTTTGAATGCAAGATAAGGAGAAGAGAACTGTGGAGGACCAGAAAAGGGAAAATACCAGGGTTCACTGACGACCCAGCCGCCCATCCTAGCAACCATTTTAAGAGCTTCCTTGAACGGCTCTGTGTCTGAGATTCCTGGCCAACGGTACCTAATTCTCTTCATGGCTCTTTTGAAAGGACTTTTCTCGAGCATAATATCAGAGGGTTTGACACCATAGAAAATGGGAAAAATCACTATCTCAGGTTTCTGCTTCCAGACACATGACACGTTGAGAAGCTCATACAGGCAACTCAGGTTCAACATATAATCCTCACTGATTAGGGGGATCAGGATGCTGCAATTCTTCATTGCTTGCTTTCCAATATCATATTGTGTTTTATGGCAGTTATCAAGTATGGAGATTCTGGCTTTCAACAATATTTTTTTGAGACGTGAGGCAAAAAAACTACACGGTACAGAGCTTACGAACACCTGACTCCCGTAAACCTCGGATTTCGGGAGATTGCCTGCCCTCTTATAAAGAAAACGAAGTCCCGCATCCGGCAGAGGCTCTTCAGCAGCCCACTTAATTACGGACTTTGTATAATACAAAGCAAAGACTTTGCTTGTTGTTACTCTGGCTTCCGATGATCTGGAAATCCCACTAGCCATTGATTCCGAACGATTCGTAATTGGGAATCTACAAGATCGAACGCCCCGGCCTGGATTTCCATAGACATGGTCCCTGATACTCACAGTTTTTCTAATAAAGATATTGCCGCAGTGCTTACACCTCCACCCCCCGAATGGAATTTCTTCCACATGATCCCTTATGCGGTCTCTCACCCTCTCCCGGACCATCTCAGCAGCGTGTACGAACCTACAATGACGGATTAGGCTAGACCTGAGTAAGGAATATCATAGCTCATGCAACTTGAGCATGAAAAAGCACGACATAGCTGCAGAAACATGTGCTGCAGTGCAGATCAGATGAATTCAATTTCTCGACTGAGCTGAAAGAATTGAAATTGGAGCAGGAAAGAGAATTGCATATAGGATCCGGGGGTTGAGCAGCTAAAGCTGAAGTCAAGTCAACTCTCATCTTCTACAGATTGATTAGATCCATATCATTTTTATTTTATTTTTCTGTTTCTTGTTTTCCTTTTGAGGTCAAGTGCCAGCAACGGTCCTTGAACTTTACGAAACTTTCTTCTCGATCCCCCTACTTTAATTTCTTCGTTGTTTTGCGGATTAGTCTATTTCCTGATGCAAGCCCCTCAACTCAACTTCAATAAAATGTCGGGTTTCACCCTCCACAAGAAATTCCGTCAGCCGCGCCAGCCGCCAAATTGATCTATTATATTGTTGAAGGACAGATGGGCCGCGTTCAATGACGTGGTGTCATGACATTAATTCGGTACATGAAAAGTTTGATTATTTTTTGGAGCACTCAATCGAATATACATATCAAAATTTATAATGTGCATCTAACTTATATATTAAAATTAAAATGATAATTTCAGTTATTTTACTCACACTTCATATCTACAATTTTAACGATAAAAATATTTCATTAACCGCTTAAATTTCTTCATATGACTTAGTATCTATAATTTAAATTGTAAAAATCTATCACGTAATTGTAAAATTGAAAAGATAAAATTGACATAATATACTAATAAAAATTGAGAATGTTAGACTCAAGCACCTCGTAGTGTGAGGACTCGTTAGTTCAAACAGACTCAAGCTCAATGACAGTCATGGAGTCTTGAATTTTGCTCAATACACGAGACCCATTTAAGAAATAATTTGATGAAGAGTGAGTGTACGGATATATATTAGATGAAAAATGAAGAATATAATGTGGTATGTTGGATGGGGAATATATGTGAATAGATAAATGAGAGGTTACATATGGGAGGATATGTGGAAGAGTCTCTTCAATGTTTGTGTTCATTTTGTTTTCTTGGCAAATAAATGGGGATTCTATTTATAGAGGAAGTGCAGCAAGGGATCTAATTGTAATATATAGAAGTCTCAGGGGCTGAAAAGGACAAATAAAAAATAAATAAAAGAAAGAAAGAGAAATGAAAAAAGGAAATGGAAGGCACGGTCAGAGAAGCCGCGTGACAGAGGAAGGAGAGACAGAGACAGGGGAAGCTTGGGCAAGTCAAGAGCGGCGGCTGACAAGGTCCGGCGGCCTCCGGGCGGCCGTCGAGAAGAGTGAGAGAGCTCGAGAAGAGAGAGAGAGAGAGAGTGAGAGCGACCGGGAGATGGAGAGAGAGAGATGACTATCGGGAATGGAACTGGAACGGAGGGTCGATCGTTTGCCGGGGCAAGACAACTGTTGCTGGCCGGAGGCGAGCCCCTGGACCCTGCAAATTTCAACATGGGAGCAAACGTGGAAGACGATGAACAGTGCTCTGTTCCCGTCTTCATTTATTTTTTAAAAATATATTTTTATTTATTGCTTCTTAATTTTTTTTACTTATTTTCTTTTCCTTTTATAAAAAAATTAAAATTAAAAATTAACAAAATAAAAATAAAAATGAAGATAAAATAAAGTGCGATTGACATGGATCAAAATTAGGCGACTACGTCTGTCGTTTAGAATGACTCTTGATAAGAATAAATTATGTAAAGAAATAATCATAAAAAATCTCAAGATATTAAGTAGAGAATGATGGAATAACCAAGAGGGGTTGGGCCGAGTGGTAAGCAGCTCGGTGCCGCTTAAGGAGGTCTCGGGTTCGAGACCTCACGTACGCAGACACCCCTCTTGGGAGCCTCACCCGCCATTGCCAGGCGTGCGACCCGGGGCGACCAACGGATTAGTCAAGTATGGTTGGCTGAAAGATGCCATCTCACCGCTGGTGGAGCCTGCTTGGATACCGTGGCTGGCGACAAAAAAAAAAAAATGATGGAATAACTAATGAGATCTCTTTTTTTTTTGGTTTCCCACCCGGTGTGAGATCTCTTGCTTCTTAGAATAGAAAATAATTTATACGTGAGGGTTGATGATGTAATATTTACAATTTTGTTAAGGTATTTATATCCAAAACCATTTTACAAATTAGTTTTTTTAAGGATATTTTTCCAATAACTCATAAGGTTACCCTATTCTTTTAGTAAACAAAATAGGTCTCGAACCAGGGGTATTTATAATTAGGTTCGATTCTATTCGTATCAGGAAAAAAAGCCAGTGAAATAACTAGTTCGTTTTGATTTTGGTAATCAAATCTGAATCGTACCCAATTTATTTTAAAATATTCCCTCGTAAAATTTAATCAATAAAAATTAACTGATCGAACCGTCTCCAAATGTTCAAATCATATAATTTAATCAATGAAAAGCATAATTTGTCCTATCCTGATTAAAATTAATCGATCGAACCTTAAAAAAAAACCCCATAAATTATGAGTTCTATTCTAAAAATGATTTTATTTTATTTTAAATTAATCATCATTTAAAAAATTTGATCTGTTTCATTTAACCACGAATATTAAGCAATTAACGAAATGTTTTCTTGACAAAAAACTGCACCAACGAAGACACCATTTTAAAAAGCTCAATTATTTACCAGTACACATCGACCTGTACTACGCGCGGAATATTTCATTATATGATTGATAAAAAATTTTAGTACTTTTTACAATGAGTACTAATTTTTTTATAAATGATTAATTTTGAAATGACATATAATAAAATATATAATTAGAAATAAAAATTATAGAGTAGTTTATAATTTTATTTGATAATTGTGATTATATTAGTAGTTTTACAATTTCATCTCATCTTGTCTTTTTTTTTTTACTGGTTACAAATACATTTATTAATGGTATCCTGGGAATACAAAAGCGTGACTTGCTAACGCAATTCCTCTCAAGAAGATAAGTAAGAGAGGTAATTTTGTAATATAAAGGTAAGATCAAAACTACTAGGTTTCTCCAATATAGTATTTTTTTTTTTTTGTTTATTGGACATCTTGGTCAAACAAAAATTTGCACATCCCAAAAGGAAAAACGCGGGCTGCATTTCAATCATTGCGCAACCGGTGATTGACTTCAGCTGACTTTACCGAACGAAGTAGAAAGGAAAGCCCGAAGGTCAGGGGATGCAGAATCTTGGAATCAGAGAGCCAAAGATGCGTGCTTTTAGCTGCTCATCAAAGAGCTATGATGTGTTCTTGAGCTTCCGAGGACCCGATACTCGAAAAGGCTTCACCGACTGTCTCTACGCAGCCCTCACCGATGCTGGAATCTCGGTCTTTAGAGATGAAGAGGAGCTCCCGGTGGGGAAACCCATCAGTGCCGAGCTCGTGCAAGCCATTCAGCATTCGAAAATATCGATACCTGTCTTCTCGAGAGAATATGCATCCAGCAAGAGCTGCCTCATGGAGATAGCACAGATGGTGGAGTGCCAGAAGACGGCCAGTCACTTGATCCTGCCCATTTTCTTCGATGTTGAGCCCTCCAACGTAAAAGACCAAATTAGCAACTTCGAGAATTCCTTCGACAAGCACAGAAAGAACGGAATCGATTCGGAGACGATAGAAATGTGGAAGATAGCTCTTCGAGAGATTGGACATCTGAAGGGTTGGGATTTGGCAAATATTGATAATGGGTAAACATGTTACTTATCCTCCTTTAGATTATGCCTAGGATAAAGGGATTACCTTGAAACTTGTCCTGTAATTTATCACATGATATCAGATAGGTTTTGATTTCTTACTAGACAAACAATTACAGGTAATGGTTCTTTTTTTTTTCCTCACTATAATTGCCAGAGGGATTCCATAGCACATTGAAAGCTTTACGTTCATTAATCCTAACGAATAGCTGATTATACTACCATATGATTCCTTTTGACCTGGCAGGTATCACAGCAAAGCTATATCCCGCATTGTCTCACATGTTCGAAAGATTTTGAAGAAGGCTGAACTAGTATTGCCTGAGAATCTTGTTGGGCCTGAACATCATGTGGCAGAGATGATGAAAAAGCTTGATATCGCCTCTCAGGATGTCCGAATTGTTGGAGTCCATGGGATTGGAGGGGTTGGCAAGACAACTCTTGCAAAGCTTGTTTACAACCAAGTGTCCCATCACTTCGATGCTTGCAGTTTTATTGAGAACATTCGAGAAGTATCAGGAGAAGGAGGTGGATTCCGGCGGTTGCAAAAGCAATTAGTTTCCAACCTTTTGAACAAAAAGCTTGATGAGTTTGATTCTCTTGATGAAGGGGTTCGTTTCATGAGACATAGATTTTGTAATAGCAAGGTTCTGATTCTCCTTGATGATTTGGATGACGGCAAACAGCTAGCATTTCTTGGGGAGCCAAACCAGTTTGGTCCTGGAAGCAGGATCATTGTTACAACAAGGAAAGGTGACATTCTGCAAGCAGTCGAAAAGTATGAAGTGAAGTGCATGAACAATGAGGAAGCTCGTATACTTTTCTGTAAGCATGCTTTTCAAAGAGATTGTCCTGAAAAGGGCTATCACCATCTATCCAAGGAAATTATTCCAATTTTGGGAGGGCTTCCATTAGCTCTTGAAGTTATAGGATCATGCTTGTTTGGTAAGGGCAAGGACTTCTGGGAAGATACGTTGGAAAAATTGAAACAAGAACCTAATATGGAAGTAAAGAAGAGGTTGATTATAAGCTATGAATATTTAGATAAGTGGCAGAAGGAAATTTTTCTCGACATAGCTTGTTTTTTGATTGGAAAGGATCATCGAACTGCATTTTATATGTGGGAAGACTGCAAGTTTTTTCCTTCAAGTGGAATTGAAACTCTTGTCCTCCTGTCCTTGGTGAAAATTGGAGAAAACTGTGAGCTGTGGATGCATGACCTGCTAAGAGATCTTGGCCGGGAACTTGTTCGAGAACAGAATCCCAGAAAACCAGGAAAGCGCAGTAGGTTGTGGAAACATGAAGATGCCATTTCCACATTGCACAATAGAAAGGTACATTCTCAAGTATATCGTGCTCAATTCACTTCAACAAAGTGAAACAACGGCATTAAGGCCCCCTTATTTTTCTCCTCTTGCAATTGGCAGGGAACCTCAGAGGTTGAAGCGCTCAGTCTGACGTTTGAAAGTGAACCAGACAGATGTCTTAGTTGCGAAGACTTTAAGGGGCTATCAAACTTAAGATTCCTCAAACTGGACCAAGCAAATATTGAAGGGGATTTCCAGAGATGTCTTCCAACTTTAAGATGGCTTGATTGGGAACGGTGTTCTAGGATAAGTGATCTACAGAACTTGCGTCCGGATAACTTGGTTGTCCTCAATCTTTCATGTAGTCAAATTACTCAAGATATGAACAGCTGGAGGTCAATGATGAAGGTACATCATTTCTTGCTTTTCTTCTAATTTCCTATTCGTGCAACCGTTCAAGCTAAGATCCATAATTGTCTCTCTTCTGCAGACAGTGAAGAAACTGAAAGTTTTAGATCTTGGAGGTTGTGTTAACCTAGCAGGATGCCTTAAGTTCCCAGATCCATTGGCTTTGAAAGTTCTGAATCTCAAAAGTTGTTCTCGACTGAGGCAAATAGACCCATCCATCTGCAATCTGAAGGATTTAGAGTTCTTAAATTTGACACTCTGCACTGAAGTTGCCAATTTGCCTAGAGAACTGGGTTTAATGAAATGTTTGAAAGAGCTTCTGATTGATGAAACTTCAATACGTAAAATCCATTTCCCAGAAGGGTCATTGGAGCAACTTGAAAGTCTTAGTGCTCGTGGCTGTAAAAGATTGGATGAGATAACCGATTCGATCGGTAGTCTTAAATCTCTGATGCATCTTGCGTTGGATGATGCAATTATGGAGAAACTGCCAAGATCAATTGGATCACTGACAAAACTTGAATCTCTGTCTTTAAGGAACTGCAAGAACCTTTTAGAGATTCCCAACACTATTGGCAATCTGAGATCACTGATTAGTGTAGACTTGTCATACACCAGCATCGACCAGTTACCTGCTCTGTTCAGGAACTTGGTCAATTTGAAAGTCCTGAAGATGGAACGTTGTTTTCTGAGGGAATTTCCTGATGTCGTCGCAGAACTGAAGAAACTTGAAGAGATAAACTTCTCTTCCTGTCGAAGGATGACAGGGGCAGTTTCTTGTGATGTTTTGACAGCTCTGAGAATCTTAAGGCTATCTCACACAGAGATTTGCAGTCTTCCAGCAACAATCTGCTCACTTTATCATCTCCAGAACCTGGACTTAATTGGATGCAGGAAGCTTCTGGCACTCCCGGATCTGCCTTCTGGTTTGGTTACTCTGCATGCAGGATCTGAAGAACTGAAAGTGCTTCCAAATCTCTCGTACTTGAAGTGCTTAAAGGAGCTGCATCTGCACATTTATGCCAAAGGTGACAGCTCTGAACTTCCGCCAAACCTTGAATGGATTTCACGTTTATTGAAGTTGGAGGTGTTGGAACTCTCCTTTTCAGAACTCTTTGAGTTGCAGCTGCCCAGGAATTTTGTTGATCTTTCTCAGCTGAGGAAGCTTACCCTTTCATTCGTAGACTTGCAACAGCTTCCACAACTTCCCTCGAGATTATCGAGATTGTCCCTGCAGTATTGTAGGTCATCCAATAAGTCACCTGATCTATCTAACCTGCATGGTTTGCTAGAATTAGAAGTGAACCACACTGAGATAGCAAAGATTTGTGGCCTACGTCATTTGGAAGCACTGCTAGTCCTGAAAGTATCCTATTGCAGCGTGGAAACACTTGAAGGGCTTGAACAACTACGCCATCTAAGAATCCTGACCATATTTCATTGCAGATCTCTGGCGAATTTACCGAATCTGTCCCACTTAGGAATGCTGCAGGAAAAGGATGTCGAGTTCTGGGACAGATAGTGTTGGTGTATGATTTTCTCAATATTCTTGATTTAACTTCTGACCTCTATTTTGATACTAGAGAGATGCTTGGTGTGTATCGAGACATGTTTCATGTACTTGTTTTCTGTCTTTTTCTCGATTGTTGGAGGATATTTGTAAAAATGTGGTTGTTGGCTTTTACTGTGAACGTTACTACGTTTACAACAATACTGTACAACCTTTGATTGTATCTTTGGAAGTCCTGGCTAAGGAGATATCTCCCGAAAACCCGACCTTCTCCTCGTATAGAGGTAAAAATGAAGGGCAAGTGAAGGCTATGCATCGATCCAATAGAATGCAACACAGGATGCAGGCAGCTGACTTCGAAGTTTTCGTTCATAGTTTCTCGACAAGAGCAAGTCAAGACGATGGATGCTGCTCAGGGAAGCTGGTTTTACTCTTCAACACTGTAGTTTCTGGTCTGTCACGTTTCGTGGTGGCATAACGCGGTGGTGGGATAACGCTAATGGGATTTTGTAATGTTGTCCATCGGGCGCAGTGCCCAGCCGGACCTTTGAGAGTTCTTTTACTGCTTTCGCAGATCCCAATTCTTCAGGCAGAGTGTCGAGCTCAGTGCAAAAGTTGGAATTGAAGGGGGATAACATTTCTAGATGGCCAACGGATGGATCAATGTTATTTAAATTAGATTGTCGATCGAGAATCGGCACTTACTTGCTTAGAAGTTTAGCCATTGAATTCTAATATTTTCCTTTGCAGTGCTTGCTTGAGCAGGAAGATTCACCGAGGACCCTGCAATCGTGCTGTGGCGAGGACAGAGCGCACTGTGCGGGCCATTCCATGGAGGGGGGTCAAAAGCGGACGGAGGTAACAGTGAAGCTAGCACAGTAACACTAAAAAAAGTATTTTTATAAAAAAAATTGGATAATAATTAAATTTTAATTAGTAAATATTATTAATTGCGTAATAACATTCTTACCCCGGGGGGCCGCTGACGGACGCGTCGCGTGCGAAATCAGAGGGAGGACCCAATAGTTGCTCCGCACGCTGCCTCGACAGACCATCATTCGGTTCGGCAGGCCGTCCCTATTCCTATTTCCACTTTTGCCCCGCCTCTATTCGTTTGTTTCAATTTGGCTCTCCCACAGTGGACATGGTATGAGCATGACGTGCGTCTTGGTGAAATTATTATTGAGCGAACCGACTCGATTAGGGGGGGAAAAAGCGGTTTGACCTTTGGAATAAGCATCAAAGCATGGATCCCCCGTAGTCCGATCAAATAAGCGTATTTATTTTTTTAATCACGAAGCTAATCATAATTATTGAAAAAATTTTAAATGATCTCATACCATAATAACGTAGTGATAAATAATTAATTAAATTACTTTTATTAATATTAATTATGATAATTATTCGGATATTAACTTGCTCATTTAACACATTTTAATTAATATTTTCTCATATTACGTGGTAAGATAAGATCATTTAAGAATTTCTCGTAAGCACTACCTAAACTTGTGAATTTAAGTGATTTTTGTTATAGAAATGAATTTAAGTGAATTTATGTGCGAATGTGTATGGACGGCTTCCCCGTCGATTACACGTGTCGGAGAAAAATCCAACCGAAATTATTTCAATTATAATTAGAGAAACTATGATGATGTCCACTTTGCCCCCACTGAGATGGCAAGATTTTGGCTGCCCGCCATTTTTTTTCTTTTTTTTGGAAAATAATTATACGATATAATTGTGGAATTGTTTATCGGGTTGGGAAAATTATTATGATCCATGTATTCTTTTCATTAATCCATATTGTTGAAACTGTCGAGCGGTCCAACGACTGGATCATCAAAATTTGTAATCTTGTTTTGGGTGTTTTGAGGAGCAGGTCAATGGAGTTTCATTAGCAGCCTTGCTTTTGAAATTAGGGATGAAATGTAATCGATGACGCGAATCGATGGGTAGCACTAATATCAATATTTCTCAACACTTTGTGGCTAGAAGGTCAAAGACATCGAGGAGCGAGGGTCCACCCATCAAATCGACCACCGTGCCCTCCGAACGAGGGATGGATTTAGGGAGACGCGAGATGATCGTCACGCTGAATTTTTCATAAAATTTGATAAAATATTATATATATATATATTTTACTTTACTTTATCTGTTTTTTTATTAAATTATCCAATTTTGCACACACTTCTGAATTTGTTGTGTCAATCTTCCATGAAGTTTCGCCTCCCGAGGATAATTTCTGGATCGGTCCCCGCTCCAAATTCAATCCACGCTTTTCCTTCACAATCATTCTTCCATTCACGCACTTGATCCGACACGTTCGAAAAGAGAGACAGTGGGATTAGGATGCACAGAACTTAATTATTTTTGAAAGCCGATATGATGATATTGACAACATGCTGCGTTCGGTACGATGAAACAGAATTATCTTGCTCTGTTATGCTTGGTCTGCTCTATTTCCTTTCCTACTCAAAACATGCCATAAAACATGATTCTTAAATGGATTTATTAATATTGGAAAAGAAATTGTTTATACTAGGGTTTTGAATATGTAATATCTACGCATATAATTTATTATCTATTATTATTTTAAGGGAGAATGAAGTTGGTTGGTGGCACTTTTGAACTTCTTATAATGGGCTTTATAAATAGATTTTTTTTTACTAATAAAATATAACTAATGAGGGTAAACTTGTAAAATTTTTTGGGACTTTGAAATATTTCAAGTTATAACTATTTTGTAACCTTATTTTTCTGAATATTGATTTCATTTTTATTTATTTATCCATCTCATCTATATCTCATGTTCGAGTCTCATGAATTTAGAGAATTATCATTGGAAGAGTTTTCTTCCTAGTTGGTCCACCAGCTCTAACCAGACTTTTTCATATGTTCTAAAAAAAGGAGGGCAGCAGTAACGATATCTCAACCACTTTGCTATGTAACGTACGAGTTTTCGTGTTCAATGAAAAATACATCAGATGAACTGAATCCAACAGCTAGTATCGACATCGATTGCATCAATATAGTATCGTCAAATGCCAAATATAATCTAAGAAACTAATGTTCGTCAACACCTAAGCCCAAGAATTTCTTCTACTATTGTTGCTCAAAATAATATTTAAATCTAAGATCTCAAACTCAGATGAGTTTTAAAATATTAGAGGACTGGTTTTGGTGGTGCACGCTACACTATGACTCATGACTTACTGAAATGAGATGGGTAAGCCCAGAGGATAGCTGCATGCTGCTAAGCTTAGCTAGCCGACCATCTCGGCCGACCTCGCAGGCGAAAAGACAAAATTAGGTTCTCTACAGTCGACTGAGAATCAAACACCAACCAATACCTATGTAGCACGCTCGCACACAGATGTACTGTCCATCTCTCTCTCTCTCTGCCTCCTCTCTCTTCCTCTGTAGTAGTCCGCGAATATTTTCGTCTGTGGAACAGAACTTGTTCCCAACAGCAACTCTCTCTCTCTCTCTCTCACTCTGCAACTATCCATAAAACCTCACTCCTCCCACCTCCGGAAAACCAGCCGATACATATCACCTCAACTTCTTTCTCACTGATTAACATACTTGATTTCGTGGAACTTGTTTGATCGCGGCTCCATGCTGTCTCCGTACGCGGACCGGCAGAGACCAGCGAAGCCACACGGCCAGGCGGCGCCCGGGGCCCCTCCTCCTCCTCCGCCGGAGCAGCAGGAGCAGCTCCCCTGCCCCCGCTGCGACTCCACCAACACCAAGTTCTGCTACTACAACAACTACAACTTCTCCCAGCCCCGCCACTTCTGCAAGTCCTGCCGCCGCTACTGGACCCGCGGAGGCACCCTCCGCGACATCCCCGTTGGCGGCGGCACCCGCAAGAACTCCAGGCGCTCCCGAGCCTCCGCTGCCGCCTCGACCTCGGCCGCCCCGGCCCTGCAGCAGCCACTTGACGGCTCTGTGGCAGTCCACGGTGAGCCGATCCGCCAACACTTTTTCATCCCCGTCTCGTACAATGAGAATTATGAGATATACATATTAAGTTGATTTTGCTTCATGCATACGTACGATCGTAACTTCGTAAGACTGTAGATGGTGTGCGATCTTCTCCAGGATTGCGAGTGGAGCTACGCATGTCTCGATAAGATGTGACCTAGTCAACTGCGTGTTGCGTTAGAATTCAAATTTCAGACCATCGGGTCCACATTACCTAACGGTGGATTAAAGCATTTAAAGCTCAAAACCTTAGTAATTACATTAAGAGATGCCATAAACCAAACGCCATGATTAACCGATTTTCTTTTCAGTATACAAATAAAGCAATTAAAATTAGAAGGGCCTAAGAAAAATAGGACAAAAAAGTATAAAAGATTCAACTGATGAAATTAAATTTAGAAAACCTAGGTTACAAAATAAGGACATCCTTTATTCAATTTTTTTAGTGAAATATTTTCATTTTTCTTATTCTCTCTTTTAATACTGTGGTCTCATTAAATTTTATATTATCAAGATCTTTGCTATATTATTTAATGTACAAAAAATAATATTACTTAATTTAAATTTAAATCAAATCAATTTCATTTCCATCAGTCTTAAACCACTGCCACTGTCTTATGTATCATTTGATTAGATGGGGTCGGAAGAATGGCTTTGAAATGATGGCTGTTCGTTCAAACTCTTCGTCCTAATGTCTCACCTTCGCTGACAAAATCATTTACCTTTGACTCTGCTTTGATCAGCTTCCTAATGAAAGTCAAAATCTACCATACATAAATAATATATTTTGCTTCACCAACCGACAGGCTCCGTACAGAGCAGTGGGGCGGCGGCTTCTGAAGCTCTGGAGCCCGCCGGCGGGAGTTTCACTTCCCTGCTGACAACTCAGGCCCCGCCCGGTTTCCTTGCGCTGGGCGGCCTCGGCCTCGACGACATGGCCTTCGGGCTGCGGAGAGATGACGAATGGGCCTTCCCTGGGGTTGCAGGTGGGGGCGCCGCCACCGAGAGCGAACATGCCCTGGGCCTGAGCGGCGGCACTTGGCAACTTGAGAGCGGCGTTGACGGTGGAGGGGATTGCTTTTTCGTGGCCTGACTCGGCCCATGCTCGCTGCCGGGAGTCGAGCTTAAGTTAATGATTTGATGTTTTTTTATTTTAATTTTTGAAATGTTTTTTCTTTGCGGGTGCTGGGAAGTTACTGTTTCATCATATTGTCAGGGGGTACTGTGTGTGAAGACTGAAGGGACGAGTATGGACTTTTCTGTAATTTTCTCTGTAACGGCCGGCGTAATCACTTTGGACTGCTGAAGAGGCCTTTTTTTTTTTTTCAATTTTTTGAAAATTGACTACCCAGTCATCACTGATTGGGTTTAGGCCCGAGCGGCCGTGATCTTGAGCCCGCTCAAGAGGTGTCATCGGGCCCGAATAAGTAATAAACCGGCAAATAACCTCCACCCGGTGTTAACAACTAACAATAAGAAATTTAATTAGTCCACATTAATACATGTTCGGGCCAAATCAGTCCCTTAAGGATTAAAGCTCTATTAACATGAACTTTCTTCGTTCACATAATTTGAATATGAAACCTTCTTTTAAGGAGAAGAGATATCTTAACATATCTGTTAACTCGTATTGGTTTTTTTTTTGGGCCAGAATTCATATTGGTATTAGAAAAGCCGAGCAAGACCATGATGGGTCGGTTAAGGACATTTTGCTTGACATTGTAAAATTTTCACAGACTCACAAAAAGGTTAGGCCCATATTCAACTGAAAAGCTCAAGTTAATAGATTGGTAGTATCCGTTTTCTTATAAATCTAGTTTCAACTCATTATTTGTGTGTGAGATTTATATCTCAACGAACATAATGAGCCTCATAATTGAGGCTTTAGATTTGGTGCTTATAGCAAATTGCATCATTTCAGCATAAAACGAACCGCATCATTTCATCAATCCATTTCTAGAGATTTTTTTTTAATCTTCGGAATTTTATAAAATGAATTGTCTTAAAAATACATGCATCTATTAATTAATATCGTCACATTAGTACTATTACACAATGATATCATTGTACACAAGAATTTCTCGTACAAGAGGCTGCTGCTTTCGTTCGGCTGAAAATTCGAATTTGCCCCTTATCTTTTATTTCTTATCCTTTTAAGATTCTCGCAGCCGACGGAATCATCTCGTTTGTGTCCGCCACGTAGTCTAGTGTCAGATATGAGCAAAATCTTAAAAGAGCAGGGTCTCTGGCTGCTCAATCAAACCACTCCCCGCTCCGCTCTGCTCCGCTCCGCTCCAACCATCTTTCTTGATCCACTTCTCTCCTCACGCGCCGCCGCGCAGCCTGACCACCGAGGGCCATCTGATCCGGCTGTCTAATCCTCGCACCCATCTCTGAAGCTTGCACCTCCTCCCCACGTTTCCTCTCAATCCCCATCGACCTCTGTTCAGCTGCCGCTCTTCCTGAGGTCATTGCTCGATTGACGCCGACGCATCGGGCTGCTGCTGCGGATCCCGACAACTTAAATCCCGACGAAGTCAATCTGGTGAGGACGGCAGGGCCCTGCTTATCTCATCGTATTTTGTCTGAATTAATGCATCTTAACTTTTTTTTTTTTTTTTTTGCTTAACTGCATCTTAACTATTTAATTGGACCATGTGTGATTATTATAATTTATGTGATTTGAGAAGCGCTTTCCTGTCGGAGGCGCCGTAGAGGGAGACGACAATTGACAGAGACCAGAAAGGAGATGGAGAAGAGCCCAAGGCATTTCGTGTTGGTCCACGGAGCCTGCCACGGAGCCTGGTGCTGGTACAAGGTTGCCACCCTCCTTCAGTCCGCCGGCCACAGGGTGACCGCCCTCGACCTCGCAGCCTCCGGCGTGCACCCCAAACAGGTTGGTTGGTTGAAGCCAAACACCCCCAAACAAAATAGACGGGCCGGTCCGAACACATAATCTCGAGCAACATGTTTTTCCTTGTCCCCGATCAGCGTTCTATCATACAGGGTTGATGAAATACAGTGTGTCGGGCCTGTTACACATATATACACACACATGCACCACCAACCACTAAGTTAATGTAGTTTGATGATTCAAAACTCATTCTTATATGGTTTGCTGCATGTACCTATCAAAAACATTTGGTGTAAGTGTGTTTTTTTGAACTTAGACTCGGACGATACTAACTTCTTGAACGATTTGGCAAAATTGACCCCTCCTTGGCCCAAAACACTAGTTTTTATAGGGTTATTTGTCTAAAAAATTATTAACTATTCATGAATTTTTTAATCTATTATAAACTTTTTTTTGGACCAAAAAATTACGAATTATGCTCTTTTTTTTCCTTAATCTATTATATCATTAATTTTGTATGTTAATTGCTCATGTACACAATTAATTTTACTGATTTTACAAATGCAATCTGACGTAGCATCGCACGTGGTGTCCATCTGGACATAAAAATACGAACTATTGTTAAATTCTCTATTTTATTACGAGAATAGATGTGCAAACTATTATTAAATTCTCTATTTTATTACGAGGATAAATGTACAAATAAATATTCCCTATTTTTATGACCAAATGGATATCGGGTGTGAAGTCATATCAGACTTCGTTCGCACAATCAGTAAATTTAACAGTATACGTTAGCAATTAGCAGTTAAGATTAACAGCGTGGTAAATTAGGGAAACAAAGCATAATTAGTGATTTTCTAAGTCAAAAAATAGTTCTTGGTACCTTAGAGAATTCTTGAATAATTCATAATTTTCTGGGCAAAATAATAGTTCGTGATAAATTAAAAAATTCTGCAATAATTTGTGAATTTTTAGACAATTAACCATTTTAAGGGTTACATATGAAATTATATTGGTTTTTGAGATTGGACAAAGCCGCTCGAAAAATGTTGTGCGCCACTCGGAAAATGGCGAGGGCCGAAATCTACTCGACTTACAACCCTATTGATAGTATTGTTTAATACTTCTTGTACTTCGAGAGAGTTTAACATCAATTCGAATTTTGCCCATTAAAATCGCTCCACTAGTGATAACATCATCTTTAAAAGGTTTTGCTCTCATTAGTTTTTACATGCTTTTCAAATTGATCTTGCCTTTTTACTGAAAATGGGGATCCAAAAAAATCGAACAAAAGGCAGTTGATTTTTATGGTCTCAATTGGTTCTTGGTATGATTTTTTATATTTGGAAAATTCAACCCCGGAAAATTTGTACGAAGAGATCATCAAACCCGATCATTTACACCCCTAAAGATATCTGTGGTTGAACACGAAAGCTCGAATGATGTATAGTAGAGGGTAGCTGGATTGCCACTATTACTATCATACTTTTATTCGGCAAAGACCGTATACACAACATGCATTGTGTAACGCAGGTTGAGGATCTCAGCTCGATGATGGACTACGTGGAGCCGTTGTTCCAGTTCCTGGAGGCCTTGCCGCCAGTGGAAAGAGTGATTCTCGTGGGCCACAGCATGGGTGGAGCTCCGGTGGCTATGGCCATGGAGAGGTTTCCGGAGAAGATAGCGGTGGCGGTCTTTGCAGCTGCTCTAATGCCTGGACCTGAGCTCAGTTTTATCTCCACCGCCGAGGAGGTAAACTCGGAAATCTCTACTTCATTTGTCCTCATTTTGAAATTTTCGGCACTTTGAAGGACCAAGACTACAAATTGCTCCCTCATTTCTGAAAGTTGCAAGAAATGCCGAGTACACCTATGATTGTCTAAAAATTGCCCATTGAATTTTTGAGAGTTCGTCGATTAAGCCCTTACATGGTTTAATCAGAATGTCGGAACTCTGTTCTCCTTGTACTCTTAATCCCAATTACACACTCAATGAGCCCTCAATTAGAGTTGATATACTCATTGTCTTCTTTTTCATCTTCTTCAACAGTACAACCGAAGATTGGATTCAGACATGGATTCGAAGTACATGTTCAACGAGGGGCCAGACAAAGGACCGACATCTTTCATCTTCGGTCACAACTTTCTGAAATCAAAGTTGTATCAACTCTCACCTCCTGAGGTTTGTGCGTTGATTCGCTCGAATTAGTTAGAAGCCCTTGAAATTTTTAAATGTCCGGTGATACTGAAAAGAGATATAAAATGTCATTTATCGTTTGCCCTTCTCTTGGTAAATCATTGATTCATAGGTATCCTGATTCGGTGAAGGATTTGGTGCTGGCCTACTACTTGTTGAGACCCACTCGGCTGTACGCTGATGAATCGGTGCTGAAAGAGCAAACAGCTGTGACCAGGAAAAGATACGGATCGGTGCATCGAGTCTACATCGTGTGCGATGAGGATTATGTGATCACAGAGGGACTCCAGAGGTGGATGATCGAGAGAAGCCCAGTGGACGGTGTGAGGGTGATCTCGGGTTCGGATCACATGGTCATGTTCTCTAAGCCGGTGGAGCTCTGTTCTCATCTCCAAGAGGTTGCAGAAGCTTATTCTTGAAAGCTTGGACTCGTTTGATTTACACGGGACAAATCTCTCTTTTCAGTAATTGCCATAGCGGTCTCTTATCTAAGTTGATAAAAGTTGTCCAGCAAAACAGGTAAATTGTAACTGGGTTCGTCCATAAGAAATAATTTACTATGATTAAGTACTAAGTCAAATGAAATGCATATAAGCCATCTCCAAAGTCACTGCTGTACTTGTCCATAGGGGATGAGATCTTCGCGCAGCATTCACGGATCAAATTCAATTTGCAAGAAAAATAATAAATATACAAAATGTAATTTATAATGTAACATGAATTTAAAAAAAAATTTAGAATTTCCATAATTTCGACTAAATATAACAGCCATGATCCAATGCATTAGATAAAAGAACATGTAAATTAAAATTAATCTAATATTATGTGTCGAGCGGACTGGGGTGAGGCAGATGACAGACCCAGATCCGTCCTGATCTGTGCATGGAAAGGGACATGTAATAATAAAAAATGTTACCCTCCAAGGCCTAAATGAGTAATGGAATGAATTAGATATCATGTTATTGATTAATTCAGATCAAGTCGAAGTCTGTCAGAGGTCTCAAGGACTTTTCATTCATTCCAATAATAAAACACGTCAGGTGAATCTGACAAACTCAAAAGTTATAAAACCCTTACCTACGAGAAAATACTCATTGACAATGTGCCTCTTGGGATTCAAATTTGGGATGTCTAGGAGGACCCTCAAACCCCTGCCAGTTAGGTTGTCTCTCGTAAGCAAATTATTTTTACTAGTTGCAAACACGTCTCATGATAAATATTCTTTATTTTATATCTAAATGACAAATGACACTTTCGATATTTCATTTCACATTTTTTTATAATTAAATCCTTATAATACATTTATTAATATCAAATAAAGAATGTCAATCAATTTAATTTATCTTCAATTCATTTATATATCTATTATATTTATAGTGAATTACTAGTCAATTACATTCCCTACCAACCTCAGTTGAAATTCAATGGCCATGCGTGATGATTAGCCTCTCCTTGATTTTTGTGTACAATATATGGAAGGAGAAGAATGAGAGTATATAAAAAATATTAAATTATCATATCTTATAATGATATAATAAAAATATTATATGGCACTCATAAGAGATATATTTTTATAAACAGTACTAATTTGTAGCGATTTTTAAAATCAGCACCATTGTTCAAGGATGTTTTTTTATTTTTTTATTTTATAATGCCACAATTACCCTCTCATTCTTCACCGTCATTCCTCATCGCTCGGAGAATTCTCTCGTTCTCCCCCACCCCCTCCCACTCTCGCCGGTCGCTCGTCATTGTCGTTCTAGCCAACTTCCCGTAGCCCCTCCTGTTGTCTCCCGCCGTTCATGTCTCCCCTCCCGTTGCCTCCCACAATTTTTGTTGGCCCTCCTGTTGCTCGGGAAGACCCATCACCTCTCTCTCGCTCAGGAAGACCCATCGCCTCTCCCATTGCCCCTCAAGTCATTGACCTGTTGCTGCTCCTGTCACCGGTCCAGTCGTCCACTCGTTACCCATCCCACCAATCCTGTTGCCCCTCTTGTCGCTGATTCTGTTGCAGGAGGTGAGACAGCTTAAGGGAGAAGGGGCAATCGGGCATGGGAGGGAGTGTAGCAGGAGGAGAGAGAGAGTTGTTGCTGGAGGAAGGAGAGATCCCGTAGAGGAGAGAGAAAACTCAAGGAAGAAGAGCTGAAAATGAAAATTGGAGAGATGAGAGAGTGAGTTTTTTCAAGGGCAAATATGTGATTTAAATTAATTTGATACTATTTTTAAATCATATATACATTGGTGCTATTTATGTAATAGGACTAGAGATGTGTACTTTTTTTCCATTAACAAATATTTATTATAACAATTATTCAAATAATTAAAAGTAATTTACTGTTTATCATAATTTAATCAATATTTCTTGTTGTCATGCAATAAGGGAGTGGAATATGTTCGTAAGCTTCGATCACTGCCCTGTGAAAAAATTTAAAATAATATAAAAAGAGAATATTAGAGATGTTGAGAGAATTTAGCTGGGAAAGCTTTATCTTAGTGGACCCTTCCGGCTCAAACAAACTGTAGTTGGGTCCGTTAAAAAAAGCTCACTACTTCCAGCGTCCTAGTCCGGCTAGCCAGCGCAATCTGGTCGGAAAAAAATGAAGCAGAAATCTCCCCGGCCAGGACTTCCGAGCTTGTCATGGGGTACTGTAAATGCAGTAACATGCACCATAACGATGACACTTCTACAGATCTCCAAAAATTGGGAGAAACGCAGAATAGAAGTACATGAAATGTGTCTATGTACACAGCAAGTGTTTTTTGTATTATCGAAATAGAGATGGAAAGTTGCATCAAGGATATTGAGAAGATCATCCACCTATTCTATCTATTCCAAAACTCAACATCTTTTTCCTGCAGCATTTCTAAGTGGGACAAACTCGGTAAACTCACCAGAGATCTGCAATGAAATATAGTCAAGATTCTCAGATTGTGCAATTGTTCAAGCGCGTCAAGTGTTTGCACGCTGCAATAGGATACTTTCAGCATTTGCAGTGCTTTCAAATGATGGAGGCCACATATCTCTGCCATCTCGCTGTGGTTCACTTCTAACTCTAGCAGACCATGAATGTTAGACAGATCAGGCGAATTATTCAATGAACTACAGTTTTGCAGGGACAATCTCGACAAGCTCGAGGGAAGTTGTGGAAGGTGTTGTAAGTCTACGAATGAAAGGGTAAGCTTCTTGAGCTGAGAGAGAGCAACAAAATTCCCAGGAAGCCGCAGCTCAAAGAGTTCTGTAAAACAGAGGTCCAGTGTCTCCAATTTCAATAAACTTGAAATCCACTCGAAGTTTGGCAAAAGCTCAGAGCTGTCACTTTTGGCATTGATGTGCAATTGCAGCTCCTTTAAAGACTTCAAGTATGAGAGATTTGGAACTACTATCAGTTCTTGAGATCCTGCACGCAGAGTTACCAAACCAGCTGGCAGATCTGAGAGTGTTAGAAGCTTCCTGCATCCGATTAAGTCCAGGCTTTGGAGATGATAAAGCGCACCAATGTTTGCTGGAAGACTGCAAATTTCTGTGTGTGATAGCCTCAAGATTCTCAGAGCTGTCGAACTACCACAACAGATTTTCCCAGTCAACCTTCGACAGGATGAGAAGTTTATCTCTTCTAGCTTATTCAATTCTGCAATGACATCGGGAAATTCCGTCAGAAAACAGCGTTCCATCTTCAGCACTTTCAAATTGACCAAGTTCCTAAGCAGAACAGGCAATTGATCGATGCTGGTGTATGATAAGTCTGTACTAATTAGTGATTTGAGATTGCCAACAGAGCTGGGAAGCTCTAAAAGGTTCTTACAGTTCCTCAAAGACAGAGACTCAAGTTTTATCAGTGATCCAATTGATCTCGACAGTTTCTCTATAATCGCATCATCCAGTGTGAGATGCGTCAAAGATTTAAGACTACCGATCGAATCGGTTATCTCATCCAGTCTTTTACAGCCACGAGCGCTAAGGATTTCCAGTTGCTCCAATGACCCTTCTGGGAAATGGATTTTACGTATTGAAGTTTCGTCAATCAAGAGCTCTTTTAAACACTTCATTAAACCCAGTTCTCCAGGCGAAGTCAAAATTTCAGTGCAGAGCTTCAAATTCAAGAACTCCAAATCCTTTAGATTGCAGATGGATGGGTCGATTTGCCTCAACCGAGAACAACTTTCAAGATTCAGAACTTTCAAAGCCAATGCATCTGGGAATTGAAGGCATCCTGAGAGGTTAGCACAACCTCCAAGATCTAATACTTTCAGTTTCTTCACTGTCTGCAGAAGAGAGAGGAACTGGCAGTTAAGTACGATGGTTTCAACATTTGCACCGATATAGAATAGGAACATAAGCAAGAAATGATGTACCTTCATCATTAAGCTCCAACTGTTCATATCATGAGTAATTTGACTAGAGGAGAGATTGAGGACGACTAAGTTATCAGGATGCATGTTAAGAAGATCACTGATCCCAGGACACCCTTCCCAATCAAGCCATCTTAAATTTGAAAGACGATTCTGGAAATCCCCTTCAATATTTGCTTGGTCCAGTTTGAGGAATCTTAAGTTCGATAGACCTTTAAAGTCTTTGCAACTAAAACACCTGTTGGGTTTCCTTTCGAACGTTAGACTGAGGCCTTCTACCTTTCGGGTTCCCTGCCAATTACAAGAACAGAACAACAAATGGTGCATTACTAACTTATTTCACTTTGTAGAAGCGAATCACGAAAGATATATACTCAACAAAGTACCTTTCTCTTTTGCAACATGGAGATGGCATCTTCGTGTTTCCACAACCTACTGCGCTTTCCAGGTTTTCTCGGGTTCTGTTCTCGAACAATTTCCCGGCCAAGATCTCTTAGCAAGTCATGCATCCACAGCTCACAGTTTTCTCCAATTTTCACCAACGACAGGAGAACAAGAGTTTCGATTCCGCTGGAAGGAAGAAATTTACAGTCTTCCCACATATAAAATGCAGTTCTTTGGTCCTTTCCAATGAAAAAGCAGGCTATGTCCAGAAAAATCTCCTTCTGCCACTCATCTAAATACTCGTAGCTTATCATCAACTTCTCCTTGACATTTGCATCAGGTGTTTGTTTCAATTTCTCCACCATATCTTCCCAGAACTCCTGTCCTTTACCAAACAAGCATGATCCTGTAACCTCAAGAGCTAAAGGAAGCCCTCCCACAATTGAAATAATCTCCCCGGAAAGAAGGTGATATCCCTTTTCCGGCGAGTCCCTTTGAAAAGCATGCTTACAGAAAAGTCTAAGAGCTTCATTGTCGTCCATGCATTGAACTTCATACTTTTCGACTGTTTGCAGAATGTCTCCTTTCCTTGTTGTAATAATGATCCTGCTTCCTGGACCAAACTGATATGGCTCCCCAAGGAATGCTAGCTGTCTACGGTCATCCAAACCATCAAGGAGAATCAGAACCTTCGTATTGCAAAATCTGTCTCTCATGAAACGAACGCCTTCATCAAGGGAATCAAATTTGTTAAGTTTTTTGCTCAGGAGCTTGGAAACCAATTGCTTTTGCAACCGCCAGAATCCACCTCCTTCTCGTGATACTTCTTGAATGTTCTCAATAAAACAACAAGCATCAAAGTGACGGTACACTTGGTTGTAAACAAGCTTTGCCAGAGTTGTCTTCCCAGCCCCTCCAATCCCATGGATTCCAACAATTCGGACATCCTGAGAAGCAATATCAAGCTTTTTCAATATCTCTCCCACATGACGGTCTGGCCCGACAAGATTCTCAGGCAATACTAGTTCAGCCACCTTCAAAATCTTACGAACATGGGAGACAATGCGGGATATCACTTTGCTATAGTACCTGCCAGGTCAATTACCAGTAATGGCCCAAAATAAATGAATGCTTAAAATGGATAGAATGATTCAAATGAATTATGTGGAGAGTATACTCAGCCTGAGTAATGATAATGAAGCTTTCAATGTGCTAACTATGAAATCCCTCTGGCAACTGCAATGAGAGAAAAAACCATAACCTGCACTTGTTTGTCTAGTAAGAACCAAAACCTACCTGATTCTGATACTATATGACAATTCCAGGACAAGTTTCGAGATAATCTCTCTATCGCATTGATCATCAAAGGGATAACTAATGCATGTACCCATTTCTGATGCAAGAAAAAGAAGAGGAGGAAGGAGCAGGAGGAGGTATCACATATACCCGTTTTCGATGTTCGCCAAATCCCATCCCTTGAGATGTCCAATCTCTCGAAGAGTGTCCTTCCACATGTCTATCATCTCCGAGTCGATTCCATTCCTTCTGTGCTCGCTGAACGACTTCTCGAAGGTGCTGATTTGCCCTCTTACGATGGAGGGCTCCACATCGAAAAAGATGGGCAGGATCATGTGACCGGCTGTCTTATGGCACTCCAACATTTGGGCTGCCTCCATGAGGCAGCTCTCGCTGGACGCGAATTCTCTTGAGAAGACAGGTATTGATATTCTCGACCGCTGAATGGCTTGCACGAGCTTGGCATGCATGGTTTCCCCCACTGGAAGCTCCTCTTCATCTCTGAAGACTGAGATCCCAGCATCAGTAAGACCAGCGTAGAGACAGTCAGCGAAGCCTTTTCGAGTATCAGGTCCGCGGAAGCTCAAGAGCACATCATAGCTCTTTGGTGAGCACTAGAAGGATGCATCTTTCAGCTCACTGACTCCAAGATCTTGCCTTAATCCAGATCGTCGGGCTTTCTCGTAAAATTTGTAGGGGAAAATACTTAAATTTATATCAACTGAAAGGTGATCATATATAACTATTTTATTATCTTTTTTTTAATATAAAACTTAAGACCTGTTTGGTTGGAATAAGAAATATAATCGGAATCGTAATTAAACTTCCTTTTGTTATTTAATCTCTTTATCATAAAAAAATTTGTCAATTATTAATAAGGATTGAAAATTATTATATCAATACTGACCAATAAGATTTTCAGACCAGACTAATGTGGTCAATGATATTACGAGCTATAAAGGTTAGCACCGTCCAATTTCCTTCCACGATCACCCGACCCAGCAAGACTGGATCGAGGCAACGTGGCCCGACACCCCTGTGGAGTTGTGTAACCTCACCATCTGCACAATAAATTCAATAAAAATTTACTATCTAAATTTTGGACTTTAAGATGCTCTTTTAAAGAAGAAATAATTTTTATTGATTTGCAGGACTAGTCAGATGCAGAATTATAGTTCTCACACTGAAATTTATTGTACCGGTCTGGCCTCACCTGATCTTATTATATCGAGTTCAAGATGCGACCATCTCAAGTAAAAAATTGCTACTCTTATGGGAATATGATTGGCCAATTAAACATAAAGATTTAGGCATTTTATTTTTTTTAAAAAAATTGTATTATCGTACTATCATACCGAGCTGACTAAAAAAATAGTTGTGCCCAGTTTGACTTTGTAAAATGTCTGGTAAGGCTCTGTCAGCTCCAATCCTAAATATCACCATTCCATGGAATCGATTCCCCTGGGCAGAAGGGGCCATTCCCCTCATCCGGGGAATTCAATTTCCTTAAATTTGGGGAAGGGAATGGTATTATGTGAAAACAAATACTAGATAAATTCTCAGGTGATCCTACCTCGCCACGTTACGTAAAGAAATACCAATCAAAATGTGACAAACGAATAAATTAATATTAGTCACCTCGATCAGCTGTCACAGTAATTGGTTTAATCAAATTAGTGTTACCTCATTACGGGGATGCATGAGCAGTATCTTAGCGTTCATGAGTTTCACTCGGCTCCTAATAACCTAATTCCCTTGCTATTAAGCGATCTTATAGGAGTTACCATACCTCATCTTTATTTGAGTTAATTCTATCCTGGGTCATTTTCCGTCTATTTACCGAAAATTTACTTGAGCGTTAATTTCTCATCTATTTCTCAAGACCTATTCTCATGTGATGATATAACCCAGACTTTTCTTTCAATCTTGAAATTTTTTTTTCAAGACCATGAATTTCACAAGCGGATCTCTCTGCTTTCTAATTTGAAGTCAGTGGAAAACTAACTTTACCAGACGCGCAAAGGTTGCAAGTCAAGTCTGTGGAAAATTCATCCAACCGGACGCGTAAAGGTTGCAAGTCAAGTCTGTGGAAAATTCATCTAATCGGACCAATACTAAATGTAGTAGTTTCTTAGCTAAAGAAAAACTGCAAACTCAAATAGCGTTTTTCTCACAATTCCTGTTCAAGTAAAAATGCAAATTAAGTTGATATTTTATGTTCAAAAATAAAACAAGTTTTCACTGTAATAGAAAATGCCAACAAGTGAAAGGAGTTTTCTTTGCGAATACGAAGAGTAGATATTACACATGGTCTCGTTTTGTAACTCTCCATCATATCTTTATCTATGTGAACTTTTTATAAATTTTTAAGAGTAAATTTTATAAGTTTTAAGACCTAAATAGTGATTTATACATCAAATTCTGATGTGGCATACATTGAGTTTCTACTCTTTTCGAGAGATATTTATTTCCAGAAGAAACCGATAAAAAAGAATAGAAACTCAATGTATCACATATTAGAATTCGATATATAAAACTCAGTTTGTAAAAATTTTACATGTATAAGGATTTGATAAAGATTTATAAAACGAGACCGCTATATATTACATACTAAGTACTTACTCTTAATATTCACGAAGAAAACTCCAGCTCATTTATGTTTAGTAAACAAAATGCCACTTTGTTTGCCGTTTTCACTATAATGGAAGACGTGACATTAGTTGATATTTTCTGTTGTATTAAAAATTTTTTATTTTTAATAGAAAATACTAACTCGGTTGGCTTTTTCACTTGAATAAAAGTTGTGAGAAAAATGCCATTTGAATTCGTTTTTTCCTTTAACTAAAAATGATATTTCGTCTAACGTTTTAGAAACAGTATTCTCGTCAATACTTCAAGACATGTCTTTTTTTGTGAATTTCTTTTCAAACGGTCGGTATTTAGCCCATTGCTCAGAGGTTGCAAGTCAAGTCCATGGACTGTTCATCCCGTCAGGGGCGCAAAGATTGCAAAGTCGTGACGGTTTCTTTATCCCTTTTTTTCTCAACGTGCAAGTCGGGTTAACATTTTTTTAAAAAAAAATCTAAAATCAATAGGAATAATTTCATGTTGCCTCCTCAGTTTTAATGGATGTCTCAAAGTAAACCCTCTATCTTAAGTTTTTCTTAGAATGGACCCACAACACATGCGAGCCGTCTCGAGTTGCCAGAAAACACTAACTTCTCCGTTTTTATGGATGAAATGGCTTGGTGTGTAATGGCTCCGATCATATACAGGATCGTTAGAATCATTGAATTATACATGTAATCATGTATTTGTGTGCAAGAGGAGATTGGCGTCCCTAATTAACAGTTTCAACGTTCTACATTCAATTCATACTTACGCCAAAACTTCTATCTTCGTATGTATATTGGTTGTGACTGCTAATCCTTCTCTTTCATTGAGTTTGATTTGTTTAAACACTGATGAGATCATCTGGTAATGTCAAGTGACGTCCGGAAACCAATCCTTATACAACTAGCTCGGTCGTGAAATTTGCTCTGCACACTGCAGCACATATTTCTGCAGGTACTTCGTGCTCTTCCATGCTCAATTTGCATGAGCCATGATGTTCCTGATTATGTTCTTGCATAATCCATCACTTTGGATTCTTATAGTTCGGTTGCTTCTCGACAACCATGAGATTCCTTTAGCAGGAAACGTTATGGACAGAAAGAGGGCGAGAGACCATATTCGGGATCATGCAGAGGAACCTCTGGACAGTCGGTGGAGGTGTGAACGCTGTGGTGAGACCTATTCACGGGACCCTACCAGGATCAGGGCCCATTTTTGTGGCATTCCAGGCCAGGGCATTCAAGCTTGTGGGTTCCCAGTTACGAACCATCCAGCAGCAGCGGCAAGTAAGACCCTTGTATCTTCAGAAGCCGAAGCTCCATCAGCAAACGAACTCTCAGATTTGGATCCCACTGAGTCCGGAATCAGGTCTGCTGCTGAGGAGCTTCTGCCATCTGCAGCACCGTCTATTCCCTCTCCATCGGATAAAAAACTTGAAGAGGTAGTAGGTCTCTTCAATTTCGATCTTTTGGCCCATCTAGTCCATTTTATGATACAAATGTACTCCCTTTCCTCAGATTAATGTTAAGCATAAACCAAACTCCGATGGAGGTGGTGATGCCATAACGACGTCGACCAACTTTTTGAGCAGTCAGGTGATCCTTGGCTCTGTAACGCACGGATTAATTGCCTCACGGCTCAGTGACATATTGTTGAACGCCGGAATCTCCACGCTTAGTTACAGCCATTTAATAATCAACAACATTGGACATCAAGCGATAGAGAGATGCAGCATTTGGATGCCCCTAATCGGCGAGGATTTTATGTCAACACGGTATTGCCCGGATGAGCTTTTATATATGTCAAATACTTGGAAGCAGAGACCTGGGAAAGTGATTTTACCGATTTTCTTTGGCATCAAACCCTCTGATATAATGATCGAGACATGCACTTTCAAGAGAGCCATAAGCAGAATCGGTTGCCAGTGGGGGGGAATCTCAGCCAGAGAGGCATGGAAGGAAGCTCTTAAAATGCTCGCTAGGCTGAGCGGCTGGGTCGTCAGTGAACCCTGGTATGCACTCATAATCTCTCCGGTGTATTTGACGTGATCTGCTCTTCCTTTCTCCAAATATTATCCTCCTGACTCTATTACATACTTTTGCAGCTCCGAGGAAGTTATGCACTTGATTGCTCGAGAAGTTGTGAGCATCATATATCCTGAAATTCCACAGGAAGGTCCATATTTTGTAGGAATCGATCGGAAAGTACAACAGATAATGGACCTATTAAATGTGGAAGTTAATGACAAGCGGGTAATTGCTATATGTGGGACGGGTGGTCTTGGGAAGACAACTCTTGCAAAAGTCCTCTATAGCCGTCTCTCTGCATGCTTTGAAGGCTGTTGCTTTCTTCCAGATACTAGGAAAACGGCCCAACAAAGGGACAACTACATTCAGGATTTGCAGACAGAACTGATCTCTAACATTTTAAAGAGAAAGTGTGAAGAGATTACTTCTGCCGACGAAGGAATTAGCTACATGAGAGAAGGTTTTGGCCATATGAAAGTGCTAATTGTCCTTGATAACGTGGATGCAAAGTTTAATCTCAAAGATCTTGTTGGAGGGCTTGATACATTTGGTCATGGGAGCAGGATAATTGTCACCTGCAGATATGCAGGTGATCATCTTGGTGCGGATCATACGTATGAAGTTCCAGAATTGGGTCAATGGGAAGTTCAACTGCTTTTCTCCAGGTATGCAAATGCGAACCATCCTCCATTTGATACACTTGCAACCGACATTGCATGTGTTATAGGAGCTGTTCCTCTTGTTGTTGAAGTTATTGGAACTTTTTTATATGGTAAAGGAGATACTATATGGAAAGCAACGCTTCAAAAGTTAAAGGAAATACCTTACGAGGAAGTGCAGAAAAAGCTGGCGATAAGTTATAATGCATTAGATGCAGAGCATAAGCAGATGTTTCTTGATGTAGCTTGTTCTATCAATGGGGAGGATACACGCACTGCATTGTACATGTGGAATGGTTTTAGTACATCTCATTTTCTTGGAGAAAATGAATTCTGTCATTTCCGGTCCCTCGTCAAAATTGGAGACAATGGTGAATTGTGGATGCATGATGAACTAAGGGAGCTAGGTAGACAGCTTGTGCGTCAAGGAGGTTACACGGAATTACATAAGGGAGCTATGCAGAGAGACTTTGGCACATTTGAGAGAGCAAAGGTATGCTTTTGGCCCACAACTGCTACTTAATGTTGCCATTAGTTTGCTCTAAGTTTTAACTCGGCATGATTTGTTTGTTTATCGTGATAGGGAAAGGAGAAAGTTGGAGCTCTCGATCCCCAATCTAACAACTTCTTACAATACCAAGAGACAGATAACCAAGAAGACATTTCGAGCATGAGGTTTCTAAAGGTGAACCATGGAAACACCTTAGTTTATCAAGCTTGTCCAGATTTAAGGTGGCTCCAATTGCACAGATGCCCCCAAAATTCAAATGAAACTAAATTGTTTCCAAAGAGTTTAGTTATTCTCGATATGTCACGGAACAACTTCACAGAAAGCTGGGAGGGATGGGGGCAAATCAAGGTAGCATCAGATACACTTTACTCCTTTTTCCCTTATAATGAATGACATCTTTAAATCTGTCAAGTCTTATATATATATATATATATATATATATATGACACTGCCCAATTTGCTCTTGCAACAGATGTTGAATGCATTGAGAGTTTTGAACCTTACGGGCTGCAATCATTTAGTCACAACTCCCAAGTTTTCTGGTTACCCCAACTTGGAGGTGCTGATTCTTGAGAAATGCTGCCGCCTGGTTAAGATAGATCCATCGATTAGCCATCTGAAAAAGCTAGTGTCCCTAAACTTGAACTTTTGCATGGAACTAAACACATTGCCTAAAGAGCTGGGCTCTATGAAAACACTGAAAGAGCTGTTAATAGATGGAACTTCTGTGCAAGAAATTCCTATGTCGATCGGTCATATTGAGGCACTCGAATTTCTTAGTGCATCTGGATGTCTCTCGCTCAATCAACTGCCATCTTCAATTGGTTATCTAAAATCTCTTCTAGCGCTGTCTCTGGATCATGCAAGAATTACTGAAATCCCCACCGTAGTCATGGAGATGATAAACCTTCAGAAATTGTCACTAAGGAATTGCTCGTTGCTCAGAGAACTTCCAATTGCCTTTGGAGAACTAGGACTTCCTTTGCGTGAGCTGGATGTTTCTGGAACAGGCATTTCTGAATTACCAGATTCAATTGGAAACTTCAAGAGCCTAAGAGTGCTTAAAACAGAGTTTTGTTTCATCACAGGGTTCCCTCTCTCGATCCTAAGGCTTGAAAGACTTGAAGAGATAAATGCATCATCCTGCAGGAGTTTGTCAGAGTTCATCCGTAATGATGCAGAAGCAGATCATGTTGAAATTTGTAGACTTGAGTCTTTGAAAATATTGAGATTGGTATTTTCCCGCATTTCTTGCTTGCCAATGAACTTCTGTGACCTACCTCGCCTTGAGATGCTCGACCTGCGTCATTGCAACATGCTAAGGAAATTGCCGGATCTTCCCACCAGCTTGACCAGTTTGCAGTACAGCTGTAAAGGAATGGAGATGCCAAGCATCGGGTTGGATAATGTGAAAGAATTGTTTTTGGCTGATAGTGAACCGAAGGAACCTGAAGGTAATCTTCAACAACATTGGACGGAAATGCAGGCAAGTAACTCTAAGAATACACTCAAATTGAGTCATAATTCAAAATTGAGAACGGTAGAGATCCATCTTTCTCTTATGACCGACATCCACTTCCCAGGTCACGCTTTTCCCAGCTCATTCAGGAAAGTTGTCCTGTCCTGTGTGAACCTAAATAACATATCAGTGTTTCCTCCGACGCTGGTTAGTTTATACTTGCAGCAATGCTGGTCTCTGAAGTGTTTGAAAATCGGTGGATTGAAAGCTTTGGAGGAATTACACTTGGACCATTCTGCCATCCATGAGATTACAGGCCTCCAGGGGCTAAAAGCTTTGAAGATTCTGAAGGTATCCTATTGTGATGTGGAACACCTGAACGGCCTCGAGAAGCTAACATCTCTAAGAAGTTTGACAGTATCTCATTGCGATCGCCTCAGCAGACCACCGGATATATCAAACTTGAAAATGCTGTGTGTATTGGAGCTTCAGGATGGCAGGGATGATTGATGATATTCAGAGCCTTGAACAGTTTGCCTTCCAATATTCTCTGAATCAAGTTCCTCTTGTCTTCACGTTTCAAGGTAGCAAATATCTTCTTCCTTCCAAACTGTGCCTTTTAGTTCAAGTGGCGGAATAGTGAGATAGATAGACAATAAAACTGCTTTGTTTGCATTAGTACAAGTTTTGTTTTGCGCTTACCAAATATGCTCCTTCTCTTATGTAGTTTTTTTGTTATTCAGACTGAAGATTAAATCGTTGATTTCATGAAATGGGCGCGAATGTTTTTACGCATCAAGCTAACAACTTTTCACAGGATTATCTGCCGTGGATCTTTCCTCATGTTCCATTTTCATTTTATGCTTGCTTTTCCTATCAGAAATCTATTAGAAGACTGCCAAACAACTCAAAATATTGTTTTACCAACTCTTTCCTATCTTAAAGATGAACACTGGGAGATATTACCCAAGCAGGTGATCCTCCACCGGTAAGTAAACTTGCAGTTAATTCATGAGGCTGGGCAGCCTATGAGATGGATGCCTAGCTTAGCAGCTTCGCCTGAGTCCTTGACACATGCATCTGTGCATCAGAAAGCCTTGTAACACTATGTTCTAACCTTAAAATTGTTGTGGGGGCAATTGATGGAAATTTTAAATCTTCCCCTTCGAACCTTGCAGCTTGTCTGATCTGCTCGTCTATTTTAGATGGGAGGTTTCCCCTGCTCGATTCTGATGATCGATATTGCTACACATTGAATGAACTACCTGGGTCACTTATTTCCCATAAAAGCTAATAGAGGTTGGATAATTTTCCTAGTCTGTTTAGAAGTCATGCTCGTTTCTTTCATCTTCCACTTGAATGAGAGGATAGTCTCGAGTAACAATGGCATCACAGGATTAAGCTTTAGGGTCACGAGGTGCTGGTCGCAGAACAAGATTTAGCGGTCAGTGGGGAGCTATAGAATTTTGTGGGCCTGAGACAAGTTTTGGATAAAACATGGGAAGGGAATCGTGAGAGGAAGAGACTTAGCATACAGAGGAAAAGGTAGTTGAGATGGAACATGCTTTGTTCTGTCAGATCCCCTTTTATCACATTTCATACCTTATTTGCATCAGCGAAGCCACAGGCATCGTGCTCATTTGTTCTGCTAGTTTTCAGGATTCTATGTACGTCCCCTGGCGGAATCACGACAATGCATACCAGTACATGAGAGAGAAGTTTCTGCTTTCTCGAGGTAACTGGAGCTCATATGGAATCCATTTCTGTTCTGTATCCTCCGATGAAGGCCCTTCGTATTGTCCGCACAGCGTTTCTATTTGACGACTTAAAAGAAAGACCCATCAAGCAGCTCCCCGAATGTTGAAATGCTAGCAACAAATCTTGCCAGGTCTCGAACATGGGACTGGCTTACCGAGGAGATAGTACGACATTCTCGTCTTTCCATGTGGCTGGGTTCCAAGAGTTCTGAACTCTGTTGGCCGGAAAAAGAATTATCCAGGGGAAAGGGAAAATTACTCGATAGCAAAAATGGTCCGCACTAAAGAGCGATAACTTTTCGAACACGTATGCTTCCTTTGTGTGTGTGTGTGTATAAGCACAAGCAACGCAAGGGATCGTAATCAGTATAATAACTAATAGATGACCTGCCTCGTAGATTTTTGGACGAGAATGTGCCTTGCAGTGACTTTACTCTCTTAAATATGTTTTTCATGTTAGAGTGCTGTAAAGAAAAAAAATCCATTTTTGCAAATGCTTGATAGACAACCCAACTCAAATCTAATCAATCTTGGACCATCTTTTTTTTTTTTTTTTTTCAGATGAGGCACATAGCCCTACAAAGGGTAGAAGGAAGAGAGGATAAAAATGGCAAAGAATATTCCACGGATGAGATTGAATCCAGTATCTCTATGTCACATGATAAGAGCAGTACTAATTGCAATAAGCTCTTTTTGTCCATAGACCACCTCTTAATATCACGTGGATTATACCTTAAAAGAAAATGTTGATTACAAGTTAAATCTAATTTGACCTGTAATAAAACAAACGCACCTTAGAGTTACCTCTAGAACTGCCGGAAACAATACATTATATTTGTTATAATATTTCTGATGGTACTAAATGCAGATATTTATTGGCATTTTTTGAAAAACTTCTTGTTAATTTGATGAATGTAACATCCTTCTTCCATATGCATATAAATAGATGGTATGGGATTGTATTAGACTTATCTTCTTATTATACTCTTTGATCGTATCGCCATTTCATAAGAACATTGACTTAAATGGAAAAATATTTGTCCTTTTGGATGGTGCTGTCATTTCTTGTGGATTTAATCTTTTACCTCAGGCTGAGAGGAATTATTACCGAGTAGGAAAATTTACTAGATTCTGGTCGAAGGAAGCATCAACCATCAACCATCCCCTTCGCCAACCATCTTTCTCCACTCTCTCCCCTCACGCGCCACCCCACAGCCTGCCCACCGAGGGCCTCTGATCGGGCTGCCGAATCCTCCCGTCCGTCTCAGAAGCCGTAACCCCTCCCCACGTTTCTTCTCAATCCCCATCGCCCTCTGAGCTGCTGCTCTTCCTCTGAGGTACTTGCTCGATTGACCCGATGCACTGGGCGGCTGCTGTGGATCACGACAACTTCAATCCCGACAGATTCAATCTGGTGAGGACGGCAGGGCCCTGCTTATCTCATCGTATTTTGTCTGAATTAATGCATCTTAACCATTTTATTATAATTTATATGACTTGAGAAGCATTTCCTGTTCGGAGGTACTATGGGGAGGCACAATGTTTGACAGAGACCAAGAAGGGGAGATGGAGAAGAAGAGCTCAAGGCATTTCGTGTTGGTCCATGGAGCCTGCCACGGAGCCTGGTGCTGGTACAAGGTTGCCACCCTCCTCCAGTCCGCCGGCCACAGGGTCACAGCCCTTGACCTTGCAGCCTCCGGCGTGCACCCCAAACAGGTTAGTTGGTTTAAGCCAGACACCCGGAACAGCATAGGCTGGCCGGTCGGAACGCCGACAATCTCGAACAATCTTTTTTTCCATTCCCCCATCAGCATTCTATCATACGGGGTTGGTGAAATACAGCAGTATCGGGCCTGTTACCCATACACACACACAAACCGATAAGGTAATAATCTAGTTATCCAAAACTAACTCATTCTTATATAGTTTGGTGAATTTGAATTCTTATATTGGAATCCTTCCTAAGCATCTATCAAAAATATTTAGCAAAATTTTGTTTTTGACCGAGACTTAGAGGATACCGATTTCTTGAACTATTGTTGATGCTATGTTTAAGAGCTAATGTTGGGCGCTATTTGTTTAATTTGTCTTATATATTTATTTAGCAGTGCAAGTAAAAACTGAAAATGTAGAAAAACCGACCCTAATTGGCCCCAAAAAACCGATATCTAGAGTCCTATGTGAAATTATGTTGGTTTTTGAAAAAAGTCGTGCACCACTCCAGAAAACCCCCGCAAGGCCCGAAATCCACTTGACTTCCTAGATATGTTTCTAGTTAAACACGAAAGTTCGAATATTATATAGTAGAGGGTGACCGGGTTGCCACCATTATTGTCCTCCTTTTACTCCACAAAAATTACACACACACATTATGTAATGCAGGTTGAGGATCTCTGTTCGATGATGGACTACGTGGAGCCGTTGTTCGATTTCCTGGAGGCCTTGCCGCCGGCGGAAAGAGTGATTCTTGTGGGCCACAGCATGGGTGGAGCTCCGGTGGCTATGGCCATGGAGAGGTTTCCGGAGAAGATAGCGGCAGCGGTCTTTGCAGCTGCTCTAATGCCTGGGCCTGAGCTCAGTTTTATCTCCATCATCGAGGAGGTAAACTCAGAAATATGTCTTGTACTCGTTTTACAATTTTCAGCACTTTGAAGGACCAAGACTCTGCGTCTTGGATTACATGGATATTTATTTGCAAATTGCTCCCTCATTTCTGAAAGTTGCAAGAAATGCTCTGTACACCTTTGACATATAAAAATTGCCCATTTAGTTTTTTAGAGTTTGTTGATTAATCCCTTGCCTGGTTTCATCAGAATGTCGGAACTCTGTTCTCCTTGTCCTCTTAATCGCAATTACACACTCAATGAGCCCTTAATTAGAGTTGATATACTCATTGCCTTCTTCTTCTTCTTCAACAGTACAAGCATAGATTGGATTCAGACATGGATTCAAAGTACATTTTCGATGATGGGCCAAACAAAGGACCGACATCTTTCATCTTCGGTCACAACTTTTTAAAATCAAAGTTGTATCAACTCTCACCTCCTGAGGTTTGTGGACTGGTCTGCTTGAACTTGGATTAGTTAGAAGTCTTGAAATTTTAAATATTTGATGATACTGAAAAAAGTTACACAATACCATTTATTATTTTTCCTTCTCTTGAAAAATCGTTGATTCATCGATATCCTGATTCGGTGAAGGACTTGATGCTGGCCAACTACTTGATGAGACCCACTCTGCTGTACGTCGATGAATCAATGCTGCAAGACCAAACAGCCATGACCAGGGAAAGATACGGATTAGTGCGCCGAGTCTACATCATGTGTGATGAGGATTATGTAATCATGGAGGGACTGCAGAGGTGGATGATCGAGAGAAGTCCAGTGGACGAGGTAAGGGTGATCTCAGGTTCGGACCACATGGTCATGTTCTCTAAGCCAGTGGAGCTCTGTTCGCATCTCCAAGAGGTTGCAGAAGCTTATTCTTGAAAGCTTGGACTGAAGGATTTGAAACTAAATAATTCCAGGAATATACGTGCTGAAATCATTAAGAGATTGTGCATGAAACGTTAAGTGAAAGCGTACCCGAATCCATAGTGACTGTTGTATAATCGAGATTCGGAGTTTGATCTTTTAAGTCAACAGCAGCCTCCTAAGAGATTGTGAGTTTCTCTCTAACTCGACTATTAATGGGATATAAGAGAAGTTGAATTTATATAGTGTGGCCTATGTACCATAACCCTTCTATTGGTTATTGCATATTAGTGCTGGAGGTTTTGTTAATTTCTAATTTTATCCATAATAGAATCAAAAATTGTCTTTTGGTATATGCACATTAGTCCTCACACTTTTTACGAGATGTCACTATAACCTATTATTAAACTTAATTAAATCACTTAATTAGGTCAACTGCTAGAATAAAATGATACTCAATCAATGATATATTATTAAACTATATTACGGATTAAAAAATCCAACATGGACTTGACTCACTTTCTTTCAGTCTAGATCTTTTTTTATTGACGATGAGTATAGCAGAACATAGCGAGATCTGAGTCCACCTCTGTGGCTATGATATCATATAGCATATTCACATGTGCTTAGAAGAGCTGGCCTCACTTTCACCAAAATGTCTAAACTATTAATAGTAGTGCTAATTTTCTTATAAGTTTTTTTGATATCGATAGTGTCCGGCACCATAATAATTGACTAATCTACCGGACGGTGTATTATACAATCTGGGACTCACTATTAATCCCCAACTGCCGGCTTCCATGGGAAGTCGAGTCCTAGACCAAGTTTTCATTGTCGAATCCTATAAAACAATTCTCTTATAAATTAGGTTTTTAATTCGTGGATTTGTTTGTGAACAAATTGGGAAGATGAAAGGGCAAAAATGGTAGTGCGGGGAAGATTCCCTCTCCTGTTTTGAATGGAATCACGAGTTAACAAAGACAGGTCAAACAATCAGTGGGTAGTACTTTCGATGAAAGGTTAAGATTCTCCGGGCCTTTAAGGTCTCCATTGACCGAGCTGTTAAAGGAGTTATGCATTCAAGACCGGCAAAGTGAAAAGGACCCGAAGTCTCGGCGGTTGACTAATCGAAACCGCCCGGAAAGAACAGGATTCAATGCAGCGGCCTATAATACAGTTAACTGCTCCACTCATAAAAGACATAGTTATAGAATAATTCAGCTTTTGAACTGTAGAGTCTCTCACAAGGTTTTTTCTATTGGAACGCGATGATCATATTAGAGTCTTGACGGTCGCTCCACGGACCTTGGCACCGGCAAAGATTTTTGTTGTGACCGATTCTCTCTTTGCCAATCGGCTGACGTCATGGCAATCACGTGCTGTGGAACCGTAACCGAACCACGACTAACGTATGGTAAGGACTCCTTTATTTGAAAATGGTAAGAAAATTTTAATGTTTTTAGATAATAAACAATTTTTGCCAAATGTAAAAAAGCTACTGAATTTATCTCCTTTACCATGTTTTTTTTTTTTTTTTTTTTTTTTTTGGTCGCCAGCCACGGTATCCAAGCAGGCCCCACCAGCGGTGAGATGACATCTTTCAGCCAACCATACTTGACTAATCCGTTGGTCGCCCCGGGTCGCACGCCTGGCAATGGCGGGTGAGGCTCCCAAGAGGGGTGTCTGCGTACGTGAGGTCTCGAACCTGAGACCTCCTTAAGCGGCACCGAGCTGCTTACCACTCGGCCCAACCCCTCTTGGTAACCATGTTACTCTCCTTTACCATGTTACTCTAACAAATAATAAATGCATAAAAGTTTGGGATTTTTTTACGATACGTAGCACTTTACATTAAAAATTTAATATGATGAGCAAAATTGGTATAATAAATGGTAAAATTCTAATAATCTTGATTATTCTTACACTATAAAATTTGAATTTAAAATTTTATTTAAGAAAAAATTATATTATATTATTAAATTAATTAAAGTTGGAGATATTTGTTTAGCGTCCATGGAATGGAAGATGTAAATCGTTGTCTCTGCCTGGGCACTCATTTAATATTACCCCCCCTCTTTTTTCGTGTGCGTGCTGTCAGGACTTGTGCCATGATGACTCAAAATTTAATGGGCTTGACCAGGGAGACAGCCATCATCATACGTCTCCTCGACAGCCTTTTTTTTTTTTTTTTCTTTTTCCGCTGGGCAATATTCTGAACCGGTCAAAGTTTACATAGAGATTAATTTACGATCAAATCAAAATTTCTAAAAAAAATTTTATTAATCATTCTAACCTGAGATTTAATTCCAGAATCACTTATTTGAAGGAATCATTAGACTAATCTCAACTTAGTGGCTGCAATCCAGAATTTCATTTAGAAGGAAATGTTTTATTAGTTTATTTGCTAAATGGTTAAATAGATAAAAAGCAATCATAAATTATTAAATTTTTTGAGAAGTTCATGGTGAGTAGTGTTCTTTTTGGTGTGCATCCTATCTAAAATCAGTTCGAGTCAAGTTGATTAATTAAAGAGTGAAATTCTTTTGGTATGAATTTTTTTATTTATAAAGTCTCAAATATGAGATCTTTGTTTAAGGAAAATAAATATCGTATTATCACTTGAACTAACTCATATTGATAAACGGTGAGTAGTTTGATTAAACTATTTAACAATTCTTTGCCAAAGAAAAGAGGATTATGGACCTCGGCGCACGATAAAAACGAAGGTAAACTATGAGTTAAAAAAAGTTTTTATATTTCTACCGTTTTATTATTTAATAATTTAATTAAATAAATTATAATTAATGCTAGATTTAAAATAAAATAATATAATCACAAAATTATCTTTTTCTATATACCCAACAGCCCAGTGATTGGACGATTGAATTTCCCCCATCGAAGAAGTTGACGGAGGGTCACTTTTATCTAAAAAGGTTAAGCACGCATTGAGCTTTTTTCTTGAAAATTGGGAAGGCAGAATTAATTCCATGGAAAATAAAATAAATTGGAGGAAGGACATTAATGCGTGTTCCCATTTTCCAAAATTGAGGTCCACCTCGAGACGAGGCTCGATGTGGCCCTCGATAATGCTGAGCTTTGTGTACCGTGAGCGGACCGTTGACGAAGTAGGTGACATGCCCTGGAGGAGACCGCTGGGTTTGTAGGTTAACGTCTGTGAGAGGACTATCGAGAACAGGTCCGAATTTACATTAGATATTATCATGATTAGATGCTCGTTGATTATATTATTATTCGTAGACCTTACAAGAGACCGAATCTGTTTCCACCCGAAAGTGTAAGCTGTTAAGAGGCGGTACCTGGTTATCTAATAAATTTATTATTATTGTCTTATATGACCAATGTGAGATTCAACAGTTGTCCCCCTCTCGTGGCTTCCGTAGGAGTTGAGCTCGGAAACTGAGACAGCATACATTCGATTGGATTGCTGAGAATTTTGCCTTACAACTAAGCCTAAAGTGAAATTGATCTCAATACGAGTTACACAATTTACAGAATTGATAGGGGATTTATTGTGATTTGAAAAATAATAATTATCTAAATAAAAATATCCTCAATGCGTCGTGAGAAAGGTTCTGTAATTAACTTTTCTCAAATAAAAATAATGAAAATAAATTTATTTTCTGTATGAATAAGTGTGGAAATTTGATCAACGTTGTTACCGAATCTTAACGCGCGTCCAATTGCTGGACCAGAGAGGGAGTGGGTGGGGTGAGTTGGCTTGCAGATTCATGGCCTTTGCGACCACGACACGCACACGCACAAACACTCAAAACTCATCATTTTCTTTGAACTGTTGAATTGCATTTTTAACCGTTCATTTCCTTTTTTATTTTTCCTGTTAGATTGTGTTTTATTCATATTGGTCATTTCTTTAATATGAGTCAATTTTCATTATTTTATTATTAAGAATTTGATCTATAAAAAATAAAAATAAGAAATTAGAAAGATTACTCCTTTGGAGGAGAGAAGGAGAAATGGGGTTTGCCGGCAGCCACCCTTCCACTGACTCCTCGAACACCTCGCCGGGCTTTCCCCATGTACACACGCCAACGAGTGTACATCGCACGGTAAACTCGAAAATACTGACTGTTCTGAGAAGATTCAAATTCGGGATTAATAGGAGGTTTGTATTCTTCCTTACTATGAAGCCAAATTTTTGAATTGAAAATGTAACTATTTTTTCTCATTTATAAAGAAAAAGTTGTATTTCTTTTTGTAGTCTTCATTATTTTTTATTTTGTTTTTATATGTTAGATTTTTGTTATTTTTAATAAAAGAATAATAAAGAAGAAAAGGCTAATGAGGAAATTTAAAAATTTTCCCCCCTCGAGGACAAACACTCAAAACAAAACTCATTATTTGACGGGCAGACAGCCTTGGCATACCCGTGGTCATTGCCGCACCGGATTAGCTTTCCTCACTCCAACACGGCTTAGTATAATAAAATGGTCTCTGCCGATCACTTGCGTAGTTCTCTCTCTCTCTCTTCCAGCGATAAGAGCTGAAGACATTCAAACCACCAACTGCGGTGGCGCGTGCGTGGAACTCGCCGCCTGCATCTTGCGATGGGACAGTCGCCGTCCACGCCCTCCTGCTCCGTCGAGCTCAACCGCCGCGATACCCCGTCGTTGGAGTGTCTGGGGTTGGGAACGGACCTTGGGCTGGATTTGCCTCCTCATCCGCCGGAGAGATTTATTGCGCCGTCCAATCTCGGCGGAGGGGAGGAAGCCGTCGACGGCGGTGCGGATTACACAAGCGACCTCCCCGACGAGTGCCTTGCTCATGTCTTCCATTTCCTCGGCTCCGGCGACAGGAAGCGCTGCTCGCTGGTCTGCCGGCGGTGGCTCCTCGTCGAAGGTGAGAGCCGGCACCGCCTCTCACTTGACGCTCAAGCGGGACTCGTAAACTTCATCCCTTCCATCTTCGCTCGGTTTGACTCTGTCTCCAAGCTCTCTCTCCGTTGCGACCGGAAGTCGATCAGCATAAACGACCACGCCCTGATCCTCATCTCCGTGAAGTGCCCGTCTCTCTCCCGCCTAAAGCTCCGGGGCTGTCGCGAGCTCACCGATCCCGGGGTCGCTGCCTTCTCGCAGCACGCGAAGAACCTGAAGAAGTTCTCATGCGGTTCGTGCTTGCTCGGAGCAGCAGCGGTCAACGCGGTCCTTGACCATTGCACGGGCCTTGAGGAGATCTCCATCAAACGGCTCAGGGGTATTCACGACGGGGCCGAGCTGATCGGACCTGGAGCTGCCGCCAAGTCCTTGAAATCGATCTGCTTGAAGGACATTATAAACGGGCAGTGCTTCGGTCCTCTGATAATCGGGGCTCGTAGCCTCAAAACTCTGAAATTGAGCCGTTGTTTAGGTGATTGGGATAGCATCCTTCGAACAATGGGGAGTTCAAATCCCAGCTTGGTCGAGTTCCACTTGGAGAGAATTCAACTGAGTGATGCAGGTCTTGCAGGAATCTCGCACTGCAAAGGGATCGAGACACTTCATATCGTGAAAATCCCTGAATGCTCTAATATAGGGCTCTATTCCATTGCTGAGAACTGCACGATGTTGAGGAAGCTTTACATAGATGGATGGAGAATTAACCGAATTGGGGATGAGGGATTGGTTGCTATTGCCAAACAGTGCCGTCATCTCCAGGAACTCGTGTTGATTGGTGTCAATGCTACGCACTCAAGCTTGTCCTTGATTGCCTCGAACTGCCTGAAGCTCGAAAGGCTTGCCCTTTGTGGGAGTGATGCGATTAGGGATGCTGAAATTGCCTGCATAGCAACAAAATGCGAGGCTTTGAAGAAGCTCTGCATCAAAGGGTGCCCGATTACTGATGTAGGGATTGAATCGCTTGCTCTGGGGTGCCCTAATTTGGCGAAGATTAAGGTTAGGAAGTGCAGGGGAGTGAGTAATCAAGTGGCAGAGTGGCTTCGAGAGCGAAAATGTTCCCTCGTCTTCAATTTGGACGCCGAGACTGAAGATGACACTGGAGCTCAAGAAAGCGCCGTGGAGTTCACGCAGATGTTTCCACAGCGAGTGGCAGCTCCTGGAGTTCCTTCGAGCAGCAGTGACAGACCGATGATGCTCAGGGCAAAGATGGGGCTCTTTGCAAGTAGAAATTTCGTCGCTTGTACATTTCGAAGGTGGTCGAATGGCCAGAACAGTTCCGGCGAGAACCTGTGAGGGACCAATCATTGTAAGAGTGATGGGGATTGGTCTTGCTTTGATCAGATTGTTTGTCATTCTGTGTGATGGGGAACTGTGTTTGCATCCATACTTCGTTGTTTGCTTCATTAAACCATGGAAGACTTGAAGCGGAACCTTCCCAGAAATGATAAGTAGAAAAACTTTCTGCTCGTCTTTTGGTTGAGATCTTCAACAATATCTGCTGCAGCGATTTTTGATTGGAAGTTCACATGAACCTATGTTGTTGTTATCGATATGCTATGCATTTTATGCATTGTTCTCTGCCCAAAGAACAGATTTTTCGTGGAGCAAAAACACATTCCCTGTACAGATCATGGTAGGTTGTGGAGCCGGAGGAAGGTGAAACTTCGGAGTTGCTTCTTCATTAAGTTTGTGGAAACAACCTTTTTACCACACGTTCGAGAATAATCCCTCTTTGCCACAGAATAGGATCGGATTCTGACTTCCAAGGTGTTCGGGGATGTTGATTCCCATGTACAGCTTGTTAGCTTGCTTGGGTTCAGAAGTACGATTAATTGCTTGCTGTTTCAGAGCCCTTGCCTCAGAGATTCAGGATAATACACATCGACCTTTGGCTTTGAATATTCCTTTCTCGGCCTCTTTTATGTTGTTGATAGAGCAGCGACTTTTTTTACCCCCCCTCGTTCTCTCATCTTCTTCTTCTTGTTCTTCTGTTCTTCCTGTTGGGTTCGTTTCTTCCGACTTCCGGTCAGTCCAATTCATATCAGTTAAATCCCACTCCTCAAGTTCCTCTGGTCTAGGTAAAGAGGAAAGCTAAAGAGAGCGAGCCCCCTTAAACTAAAGTTCTTTACCAAAGGAAGCCCTGGTCCTGTCCCTACTTTTGGGAAGTCATGTGAATGTGAGGTCAAGGAATCATTGAAAGTACTGGAATTGCTTCTGCAACAGTGTCCGCTTTATTGTGTTCTACCTTGCATCGAAAAAAAACATTGTCCGCTTTACAACTGTGGTAAAGGGTGTGCCGATGAGTCAGGATCAAACCAAAGATGATTCACAGAGTGCTCCAAAACCGTGCATTTTTCGGGCCGGTTATCTGCCACTCACACGGCGGATTTCCGAGTTGTTCTTACTCTGATGTCATTTTGAAAACTCTACCAAGTACATCGGATCCATAGTCAGAGCAATCTTAAGTTTGGATCGCAGACAGCTTTATCATGCCCTTCCTGATTCCATCATACGACAAGGAACCACGGAATGTTAAACAACATCAACCGATAATTCATAAACCCGGGAATGCCACTGATTTCGTTGAGAAAACATAGAAGACAACCTTAAAGTTCTTGACACAGACAAAGCCGCCGCTTCAGGTGCAGCTTGGACTCATGAAATCTATGTACAGCGGCAGGTGATCAAATGCAAATAAGGGGAGACTCCCTATTCAAATACTGCAGAGAGGAATTGCTTCATTCCCCCCTTCCCCCTCTGCAGGAGACATAGCAAGTGACATTCAGGCACTGTGAACCGGTCCATCAACAGTGGCGGTTGACTTGGTTGGGTTCGGGTGATGCTTGACAGGGTAGGACGGCTCCACGGCGATCCCGCACTTACCGGAAGCGCCGTCCTTAATGTTACGTTCCATCCTGATGTATCCTCCCTCGCCCCAGTCGAGTCCCCACGAGTTCCTCACGATCCAGTAGTCCACCCCATCCTCCGAGCCGTACCCAACCACGATCACCCCGTGGTCAAGCTCACTCCCGCACTCCCCGGTGAAGACTCCCTGCAGTGGACGTTGGGACAAGATGAATACTAAACCGTTGTAACACGATTTGGAACTTCCCTAAGGTTTGTAAGTCGCTGAAAGTTCCCTCGAATCGAATCGATCGGTCATCAATCGACCGTGAATAGAGTTACTTACCGACTCGTACAGCTGAAAAGCCTGTCCACTGGCTTCAATGGCGATGCTCACCGGCTGATGTGCTACGGCTTTCTTCAGGGCCCTCTCATCTGAGGGCGGGACATCCTCGTACCCATCGATAGTGACAACCTTAGAGTTCTCCTGCAACGTTCGATACAATCAATGGAAGTGGCAATGTTAAGATGCTGAAGATTCTAATCCGGTTTCGTTCATTTTTGTACCCGAGCACGGTCGCATTTTCCATCGATGCCATTGTATGGGTAGTCCTGCTCAGTGTCCATGCCTCCGTTATTGATGATAAACTGGAAAGCGTAGTCCATGAGACCGCCGCCGCAACCGGAGTTGTACTGGCGGTCGCAGTCCACGAGCTCCTGCTCCGACAGGGAGATGAGCTCGCCAGTGACGATTTGGTTTATGCTCTCCACGGCAGCCACGGTCGAGAAAGCCCAGCAACTCCCTGTTCGGATGAATAGACGCGAAAATATATTAGAATACCACCGTTGATTAAAAAATATACATACGAAAAAAATTTATCGTACGTCAAAGCTGAAAAGCTTCCATCCTATTTATTCTTGGAGAGTTAATTCTTCATTTCATTCTACTTCGTTTCCCTTTTTAAAAAAAAGTTAATTTTAAATAGAAAATATATAAAAATACAGTATACTGATATTAAAATAGAAATTAATTAAAAGCTAAAATGGCTAAATTAAGCGATAGAAAATTACATGTGTGTGTATATATATATGAGATAAAAATGATATTTATAAGGCAGACCCGGAAATAACGAATAATGGCTTCCAATGCCAATAAAAAGTAACCCATAAAATGTAGAGAATTATTTTTTAAAAAAGCTTTTACAATTAAAATATGAATATCCTATACAGGAATACAAAAAGTAAACGAAAGAGTTTAACTAAGGAAAAAATATTCCTTTTTTAAATAAATGAAGACCCTTATAACACTTTTTTGCATATCTCCATTTTTCAGACGAATTTTCAAAAAAAATTGAAGAATCCATCCATCATTCTCTGTATTCTAAAGATTCCAACTATTTCCATGGAAAATTTAATTTATCCTAGTACATTTTATTATTAAATATGATCTTAGCTTGAATTTTTTATATGAATAATTCTCCATATTATGGGGGAAGAGAAAACTTTACCGCATGAACCCTGATTCTTGACAGGATTCACTGCACCTCTGGCCCTCCAGTCAATGGCATCGGGCAACCGATCGCCCGCCTTCATGGCATAGCGGCTGCTCGCCACCCGAGCCTTCATCACCCTCCGCCTCGCGTCGCTCCTCGTCCCGAGAAACATGGCCCGGTACTCCTCGTTCGTGAGGTCGGCGAACTTGTTCAGCCCCACACGGTAGGACCGGTTCATGGCTGGGCTGTTGTGCTCGTCGACGAACCTCAGGTTGTCCTTGAATATCTCGAACCTCCTCTCCCTCTCCTCGACCGCGTTGCTGTACGCCTTGCCGTGCTGGAGAAGCCACGAGTCGTACATGCTAGCGAGCTCCTCCTCGGTCCTCCCAACAGCAAGCCCGTGCCTGGCGTCGTATGCGATGATGGACATGTCTGTGGTGGCGGAGGCGAGGTTGAGGAGGAAGAGGAGGAGGGCTGCTGCCGCCACTGCCATTGGCCTGAGAGTGGGGAGGAGAGGAAGGGGGAGGCTTTGTGAGTTGGTGGGGGAGGTGGTTGTGATGGTGGTGAATCTTGGTGGGCTTTATATAGGCGGTTGGAGATGAAGATGTTAATTTATATATTTTTTTTTAAATTTATTTTTCTATATTTGTGATACAATAATTGACTACATGTTGAAAAGAGTTAATGTGCTCACCGGGCAAGTGGTAGCAGTGGTTCTTCAAGGTTATAATATGGGAGCTGGAAAGTGGTTGAATTGGACCGAAAATGCAACCTACTCAATGTTCCGGTCTCATACGATGATATTGAACTATTCTCGTGATTCTGCACTCGTACACAAAACGATAATGATCCGACCCATTGCATGCACGTCACAGTGGTTTACATTACATGGTGTTGATATATACTCTTACAAGGAAAATGGAAAGGCCAACCGACCGGGACAACAATAAGAACATCTTAAAGGTAAAAAAAATGTAGCACAGCACAGTGGCATAATTCTTAAATTAAAATAAATAAATTCTAATTTTAATTATTGTCATCGGTAAAATTTATTAATATCTTTTATTTCTTTCTTTTTTATTTTATTTTTAAGGTGGTACGAGTGTTCTTTATCAACAGAAAAAAGAGAGACACCTGACATGCTCGGAGAGATGCTGTGAAAAAGAAATATTTATATACTCATTTTCTTACATTTTCAATGTGCAGGTCCTCACTTCCATGCTTGGATGATTGCCATTGTCGAGGGCTGAGAATAAACGAAAATTAATATAAAAGTGAGATTGAGTAATTAAGAGTAATTACTTTATTTTTTTGGGGGTGGAAATGTAATTACCTTATTATTTGACGTAATATATATAGTATGTAATTAGGGTTTTGTCGAGAGGGAAAGACTTACTGTCATGTATAAAGATTTTCATTTCATCACATATTAATTTAAATGTTTAATTGGATTAATCTAATCTCTTATAACATCATATTCATATATATGTATATATGTGCATATGTAAAAAGAAAATATATATTTATTGGCATACTATAACCAAAAGTAGTTCCGCGTTAGAAAGTGGCTATAGATCCCAACAAGGATATAAAGAACTTGCCCAAAGGCCACTTGCTTACCACTGAAGGTACTGGTCCGACAGTTTCAAATCTACATATAAAGCACTTGCTCTCGTACAATTTGATGATATTCGAATCCATTAATTCATCTGTGTCGAAATGTTTGCTAGAAGCGTGCTCCTTGGATCTGAGCTTGGTAAGGAAACCGACTTCTATAAATTGTACTAGATCTTTGGCGGTTATTATATTGATCGATCGGATACTTGTAATAGTTTTTCATTCTATTTGATATGTTTACGTTTGAACACGAGAGTCCGTGACAAGAGGGCAAAGACAGTATTGCCATTACCATTAGTTACCTTTTTCTGCACATGCTTTACTTAAAAGATGACCTTTTTAGGGTTTCAAGATCACCCCTCGAACGGGGATGGCCGATCTGTTCAATTAAAATTAACCTTGCATTCGCTGATTCCCTTTGAGGCGGAAAGAAAAAAATTTTCTTTTCTAAATTCAGACATGATACAATAATTAAAAAAAAAAGTAAATCTAAAATAAAATAAAAAATATGATGAGGTCATAGGGAAATGGAGTGATCTGGTGATAGCAGAACCGGAAGCGGCAGGAAGTACAAACATTGAAGGAAGGAAGGAAGGATGGATGCCCATAAGGTGAAGAGCCATACTCGAGCCTTTGCTTTTATTGGACTACAAGGTCCCATCTAGCAGATTCTAAATATAGACAAGGAATTCTTATTAGATAAATGAGCCAAATTTACGGATTATGTTTTGAATTTGGTTAATAAAACAGGTGAAGGGCTTGAGATGCTAGGGGGTATGGATTATGCATTTTCAAGGTTAAAAGTATAAATGACTCTTCATTATATTGAAATAGGGTTCGGGTTCCAGACTTGTACTCCACCATTGTTGAGTTCCAGTAAAAATCGTCACATCTCATTTATCTTCGAATATACAGACTGTACGCTATCGTCTCAAAGCGCATGTATTAGGTGTCCATTCCCCTTCTCTCTTCTCTTAGTGTCCGTTAATTGTCTTGTTTGAACCCATTCCTGACAAACAAACATATATTAGTTCACGTAAACTAGAGACTAACACACGTATATACAGAATCCCTATTGTCGATCTTGGAAAGGGACGAGAATGCCTCTCGTGACACATGTCCACGGCCCCGGTGCCGAACCTTTCCGGAAACCTCGATCAATGCATTCAACCGTAGCTTTCGACGTTGAATGGTAGGTGAGGTCCAGTCCCCTTCAGAGACTGCCTGCAGCAAGATCTCTGCAGCAGCCAATAATGGAGAGCTGCTATTGCTCCGGAACTTCTGCAAGATCAAAGTCCCCAGAAGCCGCCAATCCTGACCAATCACCCGGCTTCGGCACTGATGAACCCTGCAGGCCGCCGATATCCTTATCCATTCGGCACGCCCCTTGAAGATTATTTATTACATTATATTATGTGGCATCGGAGTAGCTAACGACTTCCTGCAGCAGACCCCTGGTCCACTTTCTGAAAGTTAGGTCCAACTGTAAGTCTTTAACCTCCTTTCCTCCAAGATCTAGGGTTCTCGAGATGGTTCCGTGGTATCCCTCCAAAACCAACTCGAAGCCGAGCCTCGTCCTCGGTAGTGGACGCATTCATTCGGTCTAAATCCGAGTATATATTGCGCTTCTGTGTGAGATGCTATGATTTCGGAATGATTGCCTTAAATTTTTCTAGAAGGACAATGGCACGGATGAAATTCTTAAGTCCGGTATAATATTTAACATGATATTAGAACGTATATTCTGACAACATTTTATAAACTAGTCGCTTGCCATAATATTCACCATTCCTCTCTCACATCATAGTATAGAAATTACGAGCCTGCAAACATGGCGATACGAAGATAGTGATTCCTCGATCATCGGATTAGCTACTGAAAAATCGGCTCTTACTACTACCACATACGTAGTTTTCCAATTATCTGCTCATAGAATAAATTTCCAAGGAGTGATTGAGGAATACGCTTCATTGGGTCAAGCATGGAGGGACTTATCTTCCCCCATCCAAATTTATGATAGGAGTCGGTGATCATTTTTTCAGTCTGTACAACTGGTATTTAGAATCTTGATAAACCTTTACTAATTATTAAGATCGAGTCGGGTGGACCCGCTAGGATAAAGTACTTTCAACATGAATTTTCTCTATGCACAATACTTGAACATGAAATATCGCTTAAAGAAAAGGAAAAATATGTGTCCAACCATTTTAATTAATCCACTTTAGGTGATTTTTAAGTGATTACATCTCGTCACATGATGTGAAAGTATGATGAGAAAAATGATAGTGATCCCACCAATAAGAGTTTTTTTATCTATTCAAACTGGGATTTTCCAGGACCTATCGAGCTTATAAACATCAAAATATAAAAATATACGTAATTCCGGTTCCGGTTCTGAATTCGTCTTATTACAGTTTACAATTCCAGGGACCGGAAAGGGGGGTCATTGTAGGGCTTTGGGCTAAGTTAAACCTCCCTTATTTTGGGCCACGGGCCCCAGGATGACGCAGATCAGGGTTCGGCCGGGACCATCGGCGGTGGCTATGGCAGCCGCGATCGCCACTGGCACGTGAAGCTCAAACTCCACGGACCCTCCCGGGCCTCCCCCTTCGGCTCACGTCCACTGGAACACCTTCCTTTGCTCTCTGATGGCCACTTCCGATACGCAAACTCTAATGCCCCACACCGACGACCTACTCTGCTCCTGCCCAGACCAGAAGCAAAATAGAGGCGAAGAATCCGACTCCCCCTCGACCGAAGGGGCGCCTAATGGCAGCGGCTACGCTTCGATTGGCCGCTGCCCGAGCGGAGACTCGCGGATCGAGCGGGCGTGGGCTCATTGGACGAAGCTTGGTAGACCGAAGCGGATAGTGGCTCCGATGGTGGACAACTCCGAACTGCCCTTCCGGATGCTTTGCCGGAAGTACGGCGCCGAGGCCGCCTATACGCCGATGCTGCACTCCAGGATCTTCACGGAGAGCGAGAAGTATCGAAACGAGGAGTTCTCTACCTGCAAGGTAACGGTTTGATGTTCATTACATTGCTATTTTAGGGTTCTCTATTTTGAATTACGGTGAATGGAATCAAACAGGGAACTTTGTAAGAAGCCATATTTATATTAATGGAGAACAACTGAGGTAATGTACTATGGTTTTCGAACTTGACATCCACCTACTTTGCAAGATTCATGTTTATCACTGAAATACTTTGGCACGCTGAATTCCAGGAGGATCGCCCGTTGTTTGTCCAGTTTTGCGCCAATGATCCCGACATCTTACTGGAAGCTGCTCGTACAGTGGAACCTTACTGCGATTATGTTGACATCAATCTGGGGTAAGTTCATAGACCTAACTTGCACTCAACTATTGGCTAAGGAATTTAGCGACCAACAAAAATGATTGAAGTCATATGTCTTGTTTACAGATGTCCACAGCGAATTGCCAGGCGAGGAAATTATGGAGCTTTTCTGATGGACAACCTTCCCCTTGTAAAATCCCTGGTAGAGAAGTTATCGAGCAACTTGAGTGTTCCTGTCTCGTGCAAAATCCGCCTCTTCCCGAAGATAGAGGACACTCTCAACTACGCTCGGATGCTAGAGGATGCAGGCTGCTCTCTTTTAGCAGTCCATGGCCGAACAAGAGATGAGAAGGACCAAAAGAAAGTTCGGGCGAATTGGGCAGCAATTAGGGCCGTGAAGAGTGCCCTTAGGATTCCAGTTCTAGCAAATGGTAATATTCGGCATATTGAGGATGTGGAGAGCTGTTTAGAAGAAACGGGCTGTGATGGTGTCCTTTCTGCCGACTCGCTCCTTGAGAACCCTGCCCTTTTTGCTGGGTTTCGCACCGCCGAGTGGGTGGTGGGAAGCGAAGAGAGCCACAGAGATGGGGAATTGGACCAGACAGACATTTTCATAGAGTACCTCAAGCTGTGCAAGAAGTATCCTGTTCCATGGAGAATTATCCGTGCCCACACGCACAAGATGCTTGGAGACTGGTTCAGAATCCACCCTCAGGTTCGGGAGGAGCTCAATGCACAGTCGAGACTGAGCTTTGAGTTCCTCTGTGAGATTGTGGACAAGCTTAGGGCTTTAGGGGGGAGGATTCCACTGTACGTGAGGAATAACTGCAAGACAGAAGTTTTGGAGAATGGACTCAAAGCTTGAAGCATACTGGCAGACAGTATCATGCCTGAGTTAATGATATTCTTATGTAGACACTACAACTCCATACGTGAGTTAACGTACCACCTGCGATATGCCATAGCAGATTCTGCGTTGGTGGTATTCACCATTCTTTCCCCCTCCATAGATTTTAGTCAAAGGAAAAGGGGGAATGAGCAGTCAATGATGTTGGTAATCATTGATATCTTTATCTATTAAATGGTCATTTCTTGTAAGGTGACATTTGTGCTTCTTATTCACCTGATGCCTACAATTTGTGAAGGAGTTGGGAGGCCTAATGTCCTGATCAACAATCTTGTATGTTTATCAAATGTCTTCAGATTGGTCTCATCCTGCTCTGGTCTCTTCCATGAGCATGTCATTCGTTCTTTGTTGACAACGATATCTCTACAGAGTGAATGGAGTCTGAAGGAAAAGGAAAATTGGAGGAAGATGAATGTTTGGATGTGGTGATGAAACTACAATTTGCTTTTGCAGAAATTATTTCCAGAAAATCCATAAATTGACAAAAGAGAAAAAGACAGAGAGGTGTAATTCTAGGGATTGATAGGATCATAAATAATTGGCTCTCTGTCTCTTAAAATTGCTTTTGCTTCTTTTTCTGCTCGTGGTCCGAGATCACAGGCCCTGCCCTAAGATGATGGCAAACCTGATGAAGGTGCACGAGTCTCGCAGAAATGGACACTCTTAGGGTCCATCTTCTCTACGATGAAGTGCCCGAGCTTGTCATTGGACTCCACCAAGTTCTCCCTGCAGAGGAACTCATCACTGTAGACCCTCTCCACATCCCCGATGAAGTCATGCACGAAGATGTGAGTCTTCGGGTTCCCTCCCTTCTTGCTCCTAGCAAGCACTCCGGCGGTGAATATCGCTGACATCCTCCCTGGTGCATCCGCCCAGTCCTCCCTGGGCCCGTCCACCAGTATCACATCCCAGTCGACCTCGTAGACGTGGTTGGGGAGGTCGTTGATCCCAAGCCTACACTCCGAGAATAGGAGGTTCTGCACAGGCTTGCACTCGTTATGCCTGCTCTTCCTCGCCAGGTCGATGAGCTTCCCCTTCTGCCTCATCTTTGTCGTGTAATGCACATCATATGCGTCAATCTCCGGGTGGATCTGCTCCACGTAGGCTGCATAGTATCGGTTCTCGTCAATGAAGACTGTCCGGCCATTATGGTTCAGAGCTCTCCAGAGGAGAGCCTCGTGAGTTAGGCCGAACACTAGGAGGTTGCAGGGTGATGAGCACTTCCTCAGCACATCAGATATGGGCTTCATCTCTGAGTAGGACATCCGGAACGTGTCGTTTGACTTGGACGCATAGTGGAGGAGGGTGTTGATGACCGTTGCAGGCAAGGGCGAGCTACCAAATGAAGGGCTTGATGATGCAGAGGACAGGACTGAAGCAGCGGCAGTCGTAACAGAACTGGAGGATTCTCGGTTGTAGATGAGGGTGACGAGGAATGCCAGGGTGAGGAACGAGACGACTGCAAGGATCCATAAGCGGTTCGAGCTCCCTTGCTTTTGTACGTAAGGGTGGAGAAGGATGAGCTTTGTGTTGCTGTTGCTGTTCTTCATTTTCAAGCAGACGGGGGGAGAGGGAGGGGGAGGGAAGAGTTGACAAGCTTGGAGAGAGGATTCTGAATCCTGAGAAGCAATTGAGGAAGAAGATGGAATTTAAAGGAGCAATGCTCCACTGTTAGAACGTAATGTTGCTATAGAAGGTGACATTGCAATCGCCATTATCAAGCTCTCTAGAACATTAGCTATCTTTGCAGATGTTGCCCACGTTTTACTTTTCCTCCATGAGGATCCTTGTCTTCTTTTTGGTCAGTTATGACTGGCTACCTCGCTGAGAATCGGAGTTTGGTGCAGGGGTATCGCCAATGAGACTTGTGGGCCCCCTGTGTTTAAACCTGACCAGCAACTCTTGCAGCGTTAACATAAATGGAGCGGCCGTATGCCAAATTTCCGCATTCTGAAATGGTTCAAGAGATGGGATCACTCAATAGGGTGGTTGGAATGGAGGAGCCATTGGCATGGAGAGACTGGACCAGTGACACCACAGCTAATTTTGCAAGGTGAGAAGTTCCTTTTCCTTCATTTTTGTGTTATGGATCTTTAGAGTCAAGTAATCTCCTAAAACATGCTGCATAGTAAACGTTCCCCTGAAGCCATTGGCTTCTCTGAATGAGACAAATCGCCAAATAGAGAGGATCCATTTGGTGAAAGGGAAATGGCACTGACATTTACCAGACATTGATGGACCGACATCCCCCGGTCAATAAGTTTTTTGTTGAAGAGGGACTGTCATCTTGTTTTACTCGATAAATTTATGTTGTTTTTAAACACCTATATCTGAATTCTGTTGAATCTTTCTGCTTCAAATTGAAAATAATGACACTCTATCGAATTTCTTACCTGGGATCTGCAACCTTGTACATGTATCCTCTTCGCTAATGAATGCTTGACCAGAATAACTGGAGGAAAAAATTTAATTGTAATGCAAGGTACCGAAAAGAAGAGGAACGTAGCATCGTCAGACGACAGCTGCTAGCAATTTAAGTTGATTGTCGTCATCTTTGTCTCCTTAGCAAGCAAATTACCAACTTTTTTCTTTTTTGTTTGGCGCTCAGTGATGGATCACCAACTTATAGCATTACGATGGATTTGGCCAAGCATACGTACACAATTATGGTGGATGATGATTGATGTTTACATATTCTCAAGGATGGTTTTTTCCCAACATTCTCAAGAATGTAAAGAGTTATGTGAAATCTAACTAATAATAAGAGTTTGTCCCGCAACTTCTTAAACTTCTTAGTCCCATGTTTTTCTTTTTTGGATCTTTACACTGATATCTAGAAATTTAACGAATTGTAATTACTTTAGTTTGAACTGGATGAGTTCATTAGGAAGTAAAGTTCTCCTGAAGCAGTTATTAGTCCTGTGTTAGTTGAGTCAATAATGTCATGTCCATGTGGTACAATTATTAACGTCTAATGAATTTATGGCAAAAAGAAATTTTTTTTGGTGTACACACGAGTATTCATAAATTTTTTGAATTATTGACTAATCTAATTCGAGTCGGGTAGGCCATTAAGGGAAAAAAAAACCCTCTCAGAATGAGTTTTATCTGTTCACAAAAATTCGAACCCGAAGCATTTATTTAAAGGAAATAAGCACCTATCACTTGAATTATAAAAAAGAAAATTTTTGTCTCTCTCTACGTTTCTCTTCGTGTGTCACCCCTCCTGGAAGTGTAGGGCCCCCTCGATTGCCAGGTTCCATGCGGAAAATAGAATTAAGAATGCAAAAATACCCTTCACATCTGTTAAACTTCCACTTAATTTTAAGAGGTGGGAATTATGTTTTACTCAAAAACCCAAATTGATATTCGGTAGCATCTAAATCTCCGATATTCTATGGAATCTCTTTCACGCTTGAGCTTAATGATTATGAGTTTTATATTGAGGTCCAATGAGGTGTAAGTCCACAAAACAATTTACCGATGCCATATTAAATTCTCTTTTTTTTTTAATGAAAATAAGGAGTGCTCTTCATTATCAAAATTGAATAACTATGCAAAATGATCCGAGCTCACAAGTCGAGCTCCAAGGCACTAACATCTAAAAAAAAGAAGAAAAGAAAACAAAAGACTTAATAGGTGATACCCCAATTCATAAGTAGTCTTCTTTCATTGCTTTGATTCCCAAAAAATCTACACTAAATAAAGAACTTAATACAAGCAATCACAATTTTAATGGAAAAGGAAAGAGCAAAGAACGTGAGGTCAGTTGGATACCTTCAAATGAAGTAGATATATAAATCACAGGACAATTGATATGTCATGGAAGAGAGAAGGATTTCTTCCCATACCAATTCAAAGAGTTGCTAAGTTCTTCTTGCCAAGTTCTTGATGTCCTATCAGCTCCATTAAGCAGCAGAATATGACCTCAAACTTGTCTTGAAGGTGGACTGCCAAAAAAGAGATGGTCTCTAGTCTCGGGATCGTTTTTACGAAGGGGACATAGTGGACTGATAAGAGTGTTCCATTTGCAAAAAAGATTTGGGTATTGTAAGAGTCCGATGGTGGTTTATCAAAATAACCCCGTACCAAAAAAAGAGTGAAAAACCAAAATACATTTGCACATGCCATCGTACTCGGACTAAGATGATGAGGTTCAAGTTTCTATTACCGTTAATGAAATATCACGTGCTCTTTTATTCCATTTTTTCTATTTATCTTCTCTTCTCTATTACTTTAAGATATTAAAAGACAGTTCTGGTCTATTTGCTCTTTTTTTTTCAAAACTGCTGTCCAATCAAATCAAAAAACTGCCATGGACCAAAAAACCAACAGATGGGAGGTTTTTTACTGGGCCGTCATGAACCGGGCTTCGATCAACGGGCCCATCTGGAATTAACAAGAGAAGACAAAATGAATAACTCCTCTTCCCCCCCTTTTTTTCACCATTTAGGGGATTGAAAGAATGACTCGATGTTTACTCTTTGCTGACACCTAGCAATTAGGCCTCGCCGCCCCTGGTTTTGCCGGTTCCGATGGATGACATGGTGGCGTATTACCGACAGCCACCGCAGCCGCCACCACCCGGGGTCACGGTGCAAACGGTGAACTACGTGTACTGCCAACCGCCGCAGCATCCTCCCCCCTCGGCGGCTCCGCTGCCGCTGCAAATCCACCAGACCTACCTCTCCCCGCACTACGCTTCTCCGGGCCCGTCGCACGATGAGCTCCGGACTCTGTTCATCGCGGGATTGCCCGAGGACGTGAAGCCCCGGGAGATCTATAACCTGTTCCGCGAGTTCCCGGGCTACGAGTCCTCGCATTTGAGAAGCTTCACCAAAAAAACTCAGGTCAGAATGCCAATTTCATCTCTTTTGCCCTTTTGATCCTAAATTGTGCGAGGAAGTCACTGTCGATTTCCTTAGATAAGCATTCGTGGTGATTGGGCATTGATGGCTTGGCTAGATGATTGGCTTGTCGTGGTTTTGGTTCTGTGATCGGTATTGAATGGATTAGTGTTGGACACTTCACGCATTATGTTGCACCGTTTATGGAAAATTGAAGTGACTAAGGGGTCTCATGCTACTGTTTTTATGCTGATGGCGATGAGATGGGTGCTTACTGGTATTAGCTTGTCCCCATGAGCCGGGAGTTCATTGTTGGCTTCATTCCCGAGCTATCCAGAGCCACTGAGATTAAACAATTTGGCTGAAATCAAGCATATGTGCTCTGCATGTGAAACTATTGCTTTCCTGCCTTGTAGCTCCTTCACCATGGCCATTCAGTGGTTTATCTGTTATTTCATTTTTCTTCATTTGAGATCAATGGAGAAACAGTAATATTGATAGGCTGCTGAAGTTATATGATCTGCAGTTCTCTCTCATGAATTTTTAAAACCATTGCTCATATATCTTCTGCTTGGGGCAGGGATAATTATAAAATCCCATGTTTTTCCTTGAGGCTCCTGGGACTGATATTTCTATACATTTTTAGAATAATTTATCAAAAGAATAATGCTATCTAATGGTGTCTTCCTCCTAATAGCAGCCATTTGCCTTTGCTGTGTTCACGGATCGGCAATCAGCAGCTGCTGCTATGCATACTTTAAATGTAAGAAGATCTCTCTTCTCTTTCTCAATATCAAAAGTGGAGTTTCATGGGAAAAAAATTCCCCAATCTTTATATTCCAAAGAAAGGCAGGGTTCTATCTTCTCTACGTAATCAAGAAATTAGTCGAGAGGAAGTTTTTGTCTATCCTAGGAATCACTCTAGAGGAAGCTCTTGTGGAGTGTGAAAAAGATAAAATAGAACTTATTTAGTTAGTTGATGAGCTTCTCTAGTGATAACCAGGTTAGATGGCGTTCATTAAAAATTGAACTTTGTTTGCAGGGGATGGTGTTTGATCTCGAGAAGGGATCTACTCTATACATTGACTTTGCAAAAGCCAATTCCAGGTCTAAGCGCTCCAGGACAGGTGCAATCCTTGCTTTACCTACTTCTTTCTTTTCTTTTTGCTTAGGGTTGTGATTTTGTTTTTCAATCTAATTGATTTCATGGCTTTCTGTTTTTGAATAGATGATGAAAGATTTGGCTTGGATAAGAAAGCCAGATTATCTCCTGCACTTGTCTTCACTGATCCAGGTAAGGATTTGATTGATTAATCTTCAGAGAGAGCTATGGTGCAAATTGTCCATCTTCACTTGAAAAAAGAGAATTAGATACATGTGACATAATGGATATTGCTACATGATCTGTTTTGCATATATAAACTTGGTCAGCTAAAGGGTGCATCTTGCTCAGGGAAGGCTCACATTGCACATATATTGCACTGTTGAACACTAGCAGGTCTTGGCAGCACTCACTCGCTTGGGATGGGTAGTTCTGGTTACAACACAGTTGGTTATCCACCAGCACAAAGGTCATTTGCATACTTAAGAGCAGTTATTGTTGGAAGTGATTGCTTCAATTTCCGCATTTCAGTTAATAGGAGGGCGTAATGAAACACATCAGTTCATGGCCCATTCCTTGAACCTGCAGTGCACTTTTTGATTAATACATGTGTTTATGGAATCATTGTTTTGGTTTGTTAGATATTCGGATCCTGATGGTAGAGGTGCAAATGATAGGACAACTACAACATTGGTAAGGTTTTATCTCAACTATCTTTTTCCTTCCTCAATCTTGTTCACATTATTACATTTCTGGGTGCTTATTTTGTCTTTGATATGCTTCCAAGTAATCCTTATACTGCTCAATATGCGAGCCACAAAGTAATTTGTGTATTTTTCACTTTCCATGGTTCTCTTTTTGCTATAAAAACTGGGAAATCTTCCTGAAATTTTAAAAGCCCTAATTTATTTTTAAAAACACTGAAAATCTGGAGCAGCAAATTTTGTTAAGAGTAATTCACTAAGCATTTGGAATTTTGATCACCTTGATTGGCCATCTTTCTATTGTCACAAGAATGGAAGTAAATTTTTTTTTTAAAAAATTTATTATGTAACCATTCTAGTATTCTTACCCATTTTAAGGGCTAATTCAGCATTTATACTTGCTTGAGATTTGTATAATGAACTTTCGTTTATCTAAATCAATAAATATGAAAGTAAATTGAGTTAGAAGGTTCCCAAGTATTTCCTGGCACAATAATCTCAATTGAACAATAATTCAATGAAGTGCTTTTGAGTCATTGTTGCATTGAAATTGTTGAGCAATTGAATAAAAGGCTGCTGAAAATATTGAAATGATGTCTATTTACTGGCTTAGCTCCTAAGCTATTTTATGGGATTTATCGCAACATTAAGTTGGTAACTTGACGTCTTTGCTCGTCTAAGAGAAAGCTGCTATCTTTCTACAACATATTCCTTGGAGCTTACTCACTTCCCATGCCCCAACAGAGTAAATGTTCTGCACCTCCATGTCCAACTCTTTTTGTAGCTAACCTGGGACCAAGATGTACAGAACATGAGCTGATTCAAGTGTTCTCAAGGTCTGTGGGCAGTACCTACCTGCAGCTCTTAACCAATTTTTTCAACTTATCAGTTTGTCTCTTAATTTGGTTGCATCTTGTGATCTGTGTATGCAACAGATGCCGTGGGTTCTTGAAATTGAAGATGCAGAATACACATGGTCCACCTGTTGCATTTGTTGATTTCAAGGTATTGACTAGCTATCTTTCCTTGCAGAATTTATTTCAGTATTACGTCTCTTGGGGAAGTTGAGTAAGCAGGATATGAGAAACATGCGTAGAACTCAAGTGTTGAGTGGATCTGAAGTTGGTGTTAATTTGCTTTGCTGCTGAGGATGATTTGCAACTGATATTACTGCTTCAGCTCCTTATGATGATTATTTTAAAGGGCTCCTCTTTAAGGATCCATTCAGGCATGAATCTTGATTGCATCTATATGTGCGTTTCTTTGGGACTTCATTTCTATACATAATTGACATAGGGCATGAAGAATCCACACAATATTTGAGCAGTCCAAACTGGACCTCTTTAATAACTATTAAGCTAGAGTTGTCAATTATAATAACCTCCCCTGAAGTTTGTTTTAACTTCTAGCTTTACAAAAGCTATTTATTAAGACTCATAAAAAAGCTAGTGATTAAGAACTTGAAATTGAACATACTCCATATCCGTGCAATTTTACTTGTTCTATAATATGCTTCGGGAGTTTGGGTATCACAATCTCATTTAAGTAAAAGAACTAGACCGTTAGTTGTGTTTTTTCATTAGATGGAAAGCCTGATTATCTAAATTATCTTGAGGGTTCCCGTCATCCATATCTCTCTACCCCAATGCAATTCTTGATGAGTACTAACATTACAAGGTTTGTGATTCTGTCTACAGGATGCAGATTGTTCTACTGATGCACTGAATCATCTGCAGGGGGCAGTTCTTTATTCATCGCCTGCTGTAGAGGGAATGAGATTAGAGTATCCTCTTCACAATAATATAACAAGCATTGAATGAGATGAGTAAACTTCATTCAGAATTGAAATTATTAGCTGCAGAACAATTGGTCTTGTGGAAACAATCTATTGCCGACATTCAACAACGAAAAAGAAATGAAAAATGTGGTAGAAGAGCCCTTAGTATGACTTCATCGGTAAGGTAAGGCTGGACTTAGGCATGAGAGTGCTTGCTCTGATGGAAAAGCACTTAATACATGGCTAAAAAATCTTTGTTGATTTTTATTGGCTGTCAAAGTATCTGGGAGATACTAAATTTTATGACTGCGGAAAATGAGTGCTGATAAATGATTGAGCTTGAGATATAAGTGTGAACAGAAGGTGTTTTAACAATCTCTAATCATGTTTTTGAAGTCAAACGATGTACAAGTCCTTCAGTAAACTCTGATTCTGCTTAAGAAAATGGTGTGCAAAAGTCTCTTTGGAGCTCACACCCTGCACTCTGAAAGTAACCCAGGTAATAACTTGCAGTAGTTTCTAGTTTATTCTTCATGTATTGCCATGGGATTTTTTCCTTAACAAGCGATCAGATATGCGAAATCACGAATGGGAACGCGTGGGAAGTCCAAATGATACCTTGTAGCTGCTCAGGGAGATGGGTTTCCGGAGTGTTTACTTGTTTCGTGCTGTCCATAACAGATGGGTTTCTGAAGAGGTAGATGTTCTTATCGACCATCTTTGTTTTATTCTAGCTGCTGAGTACAGTCATGCCTTCTAAGACATTATTGGACATGAGACAAATCTTACTATTGTTGAAACACTGTTACCTTGTTTCTTCTGCCCTGTTAGACTCTGCACACCGCAATTAAGATTGGGATGGCATGAGTGGACAATTTCAACCATACATCATTTTTAAAATGGTTTGTTGTCTTTGTTCCTGTTGCATTCTATCTCATAGCATCTCATTTTCTTATTCTTTGGTATCCGAGAATCACCGGCAATATCTTGAAGAGTAAATGCATCAATTAATGTCCTGCATCCATAAACTTTTCTACAATTGTTGGCAGAACTTTTGTGTGGTCAGGCAAATTTGCTTCCATCTCTAGATCTCTAGTCAGTAGAAGTTGAAAACCAATGGAGGTGTGTAAAGCCATGTATCCAGTCTCTGAAACACGGGCAAGGATGTTACAGCTGTAAGTGCATATCCTTATCTGCTGTTCGACGTGCTTCCGTTCTGCAGTTCGTAAGTCACTTACCTGCATATGTATGAATGGAGGAACTTGGGTCATTTGGTCCAGATACAGAGATCGAGAGGAATACCGCTCTCTTCGGGGATCAGTTTGCTTTCAAATTCCTCCGTTCAAACAATTTTTCCTAGGAGTCGGTGGCGGTGATGAATGCTCAACTGAGACGCAACAATGAGATAGACGTGTAAATTTTGTCCATACATCCCCCCGATCTTACCAAGGTCTAATCTTGGGAAAGTGGGGTAGTTCTCAGCCACAGGAAACCTCATAAAATCTCAGTCCCTGACAATGAAGAAAACATTAGCATTAAAGATGAATGAACGTAGGGTGGAAAGTCAAACGAGAGCGTAAGGTCCACGGTCTTTAATTTGGCGTTTCTTCAACTAATTTTGACTCCTAGCACTCGATAATTATCGATCCAATTTCTTATAAGTCTGCCATAAAATCTAAATAATTATTGATCGGATTCCCTACAGGTCCAGTGCAAAATCTAAATATTGTAAAAACCAAACTAAGCCTCACGAGCTGTGTACTATTTGCATTCACACTACGTATCTCTCCATGTGAGTATCACCGATCATCAGCTTATTTTTTTTTTTTGGACGTAGCCCGGTAATGGCTCGAGTAATTATGCAAGAATTACTTGGCGGGATCCAACTCGAAACTCCATCTCCGAGTATTAACGACTGCGGTCGAGTAACCTCGAACTTGAAGGGTAAAACACCAGGTTTCTGGCCTCTGCTTTGTTAGTTAGGATGTATGATATTTATGTTGTGGGCACCATTGAGCCAACCGCTCAGAGTCAATCCTACTACATAGAAAGAGTTTTCCACACTCATTTATGACTTGCTTTCTCAAGTCCCACGACACAAATGCAATGTCAAACCCCCCACCTCAATTATTCATGGATTTCTTTGAGCATACGTTACCCACTGCACAAAAACCGAACGAGTCCAACTAATTTAGATTCGAGACCGGTTGACCCCCTCCACCATTCAAAGAATTTCTCTATCTACAAGACTCGAACTCGAAATATTATTTAAGAGAAGATAGGTCGAATTATCTCGACTGATCAAGATCAATTTCGGGAACTATTTACTAATTAATTAAATTTTTTTTTTGTAAAGCATGGTTTTGATTTATGCCATGTGCCCTTATCGTCAGTGGCAACGCATAAAGTTTGTCAAACGTTTGAAAAATCATGCGAGAAATCAAATTAAAGGTAGGATTCACTGTCACGGTGTTGGGTAGTTTCAAAGCCTTTTCCGTCGTCCCCATGATCCAGACTCGGGGAAGAGTTCGTGGGGTCGACTCACGCTACGTTCCTCAAAAGCCTCTAGCTTCTCTGGTCATCGGGCGCGCGGATCGTAATATCCACCGCATTCGAATCGAGCCGTGCAAGATCTTTTATCTTTCTCGAGATCCCGATCCATTTATTTTCCGGGCGACGCGCAATTTTGCCCGGAACAACGATCGAACACGTTGTGCATGTAGAAGTCGTGTGGGAGTTGCCGTTTCGTATAGTTTGCAAGGTACAGAAGAAGGCCGACAAGCTAGAAGGCACATGCTGCCTTTAATGCCTAGGTTTGGAGCCATGCAGAGATGCCAGCAACAACTGTTCACTACATGACATAGCCTCTCTTCTTTTCTTTTTTTTTTTTTTTTTTTCATATCTCGAAGATGAATGAATCAAAATCAATTCGGTTTGAATTCGGTCAGTCCACTTATACGTAAGACTCACCGAACATGATTTTTTTCATCTACTTTATTCGAATATGATATCTTATTCGAAAAAAGTTTTCGGCTGCTTTACCAACCCAATTCGATGCTTGAGAGACAATCTTAGTATTCAGGGATGGATTTAAAGGGAACAAGGTGCAACCGCCCCTGAATTCGATAAAACCTGTAGAAATTCATACATATTTTACTAATTTTATTTATATTTCTATTAAGTTATATTATTTTGTACCATCAAAATTTGACAAATTATAGATTACAGCTTGCACTGTGAAAAGTTTCGAATACTTCCATTGTAGCCTTGACATATACCTACCTATTATATAATATATGTATATATAGTATGCATACATATGCGTGTTTGTATATATGAGCACGTGAACTTTTTTCCAGAGCCAAGATAAGAAACAGCAACAAAAAAGAGGACAGTACAATATTATAATTAGGTAGGCGAATCTACCCGATGCGAAGGTCTTCGGTACTGATGCAATATGCTCGTTCAATCGGAGTTCATCATCCGTTAAGAATTCTCACATTTCTTCAGTGTCTTTTTTTAGAATTTTGATAGTTATGACTGTACATGTATTGATTATATATTGAATCTCGACGTGACGGATGCATCATATCAGCATTGTCACATGGTATATCCGATGCACTAAACACTTTCTCCTCTCTAAATGGGCTTTGACACCAAAGTCACACCGTACCTCATGTATCTACATATCGAGCAAGATACATGAGGTCGCATATTAAAACAAAGAGAAATCGCGGGAATACAGAAGAATAAGTATCCGCACATTTCCAACCTCTTACGAGTTCACAGGAAAATTGAGCAGTTCGAAAAACTTTGTCATTGGATAAATTTTCCACTCAAGGGTGTGCACAAAATCTAATCCATTCATGGGATTACCAAGTTGACTTCAAGATGTACAAATTTCTGCAAAACAGCAAATAAATCCAAATAATTGCCTCCTCGGTACAGACGGGATGGTAGGATGTTTCAGCTCTCGCTTCTGCAAGGAGTCGCTGATTGTGGGTTCGAACCCCATCCCGTGATGTTTAAATCCAGAGGGTCACAGGAGTCACTACACCATGTCTTATGCCGCCTCGCCCTGTAATGGTCGCTAGGAGGTATTGTTAAGGGCTGGCAGGGGGCCAGTAGTCCGGCCAAAGGCCCGGACACCCTGCATTATCAAAAAAAAAAAATCCAAATAATTCAATTAATTGGTAGGGAAAAGGGAATAGATGGAAACATTGTTTTCTCTGGGCCATTGAGGAAACATTAGAAAACAATCCTTTCGTCTCTCCGGGGGACCAATGACAGTGCAGTCCCACTTGACAGACAGAGACAAGCTGTGTTGATTATCCAGAATTGACAGTGAGAAGCTACTCGGCTTGCAGTATACGAGGATTTCGTTATGTAATATTGCCTGTGTGCTTGCTCAAAATTTCTTCCGCCTTTTAAGGCGGAAAAATAAGATTAAAGAATATAAAAGAAAAATAGGACAAGAGAAAAACGGTTCGGTACAATCGAAAAAATATATTAAATGATCATATTTTGTAGTGATTTGATGAGAAACTATAATTAATATAATTATGGTGACTGTTCTAGTGATTAAATCAATATGCATATTTGTTACAATTTGATTAACTTTTCTTATACCGCGTAGCAAAGTATGATCTTTGAGAGTTTTTTTTTTCAATAAGATGGTGTTGCTCGAGATATGGAGCTGAGATATTCTGATTCGATTCTTATTCGCAGTACTCCTACCCATTTATTCTCATTTTCTTACTATTTTTAGATTCATAAAAGTTTTTATAAAAAGAAAATGAAAGGTGAGAGAAGATGGCATCAAAAGGAAAGGAGAGAAAAAAAAAATTCGAATCCTCGTATTTGGATAAAATAGAGATGAGATGACAAGGAACCGAACACATCTGCATGATTTGTGGAGAGAATCTTGCACTTGCACGATATGATGATTTTTTGTATTTTTCTTCTCCTAATTTAAAAAGTGCCCATAATCATGCCCCGAGAAATTTTTAAGTAGTCGTGTCTTATCAGGTGACATAAGTAATTATCAATCAAATTATAATAAATGAGTACATTAGTATTAATTATTCGAATAATTGTCGCAATTATCATTATTCGGAGCAATTTAACTGACGTTTTCTTGCTACGTCACTGCGAGACATGACGGATTAAAATTTTCAGCCAAGTGGGATTTTTCCATAGGCCCTAGGTGGCTACTTAGATTCTACTTTAGCTTCATTTCAAGATATTCGATCGACCATGCAAATCTTAATTAGCTTTACTTTACTTACTATACGGAACAACGATTATTCTGTCCGATCGAAAGTATTCATACGGTCTCGTGACATGTCTGTAAATGCTACATTTATAAAAATGAGTGACTCGATACACGACTTCGCCATCATTAAAAAAACCCCTAAAATTGGACGTAAAACTGGATAGAATGATCGATAGAATAACAACAAAGACAGAGCATGGCAAAGGATTTTTCTAGATAGCGTCCAATGGCCGATCCAATAATTATCATTCTCTTTATTAGTTATTCTCTCTCTTTTTAACCCAGCTAATTTGAGCACTGAATGGTCAAAACAAACCATTCAACCTCAGTTCGGCTTTCCTTTCTTATTTAAGGTGTTCTCTAACAGACCGACGCAGGACATGCCGCCTCAATCTCACATCAATTATGCAATGAGGAGATATTTGTTACATATATGTAAAGTTCAATGGCCCTAGAAGTACCATCAACTAGTACTTTTGGGTGACGGGCCTGTATATTATATATGATATCAAAACTGACTCCGACCACAACCATGGGGATTGCGGGTGGTATATTATACTGACCACGAGCCGAAATCGTGGGAAGTAGTCTGAACCCTAACCCGAGTGACAGGGAGTTATACGAACCTACAGCCCAACAAGGACGCAGGGCCTTTGAGGAGGAAAATTTGTGATACCTCAATCCCACATCGATTGTGTAAGGAGATCTTGGATATATATGTAAGGTCCAATAATCTTAAGAGCACCAACAACTAGTACTTTTGGATGACGAGTCCGTGACATTACAGTTCGACTAGCTCAGGGTAGGCCTACCACCAACCTACCAAAAACCTCATTTGCCCTCATCTACCTCTTACAGATGATCAGGCATAATCGGGAATTTTCCCTTTATCGTATCGTGTCAGATGTAGTGTTGTCCTGTAAACTGTCCACTGGCATATCTATATATATATATATATATATATATTTTGGTGTGACTAATTTCCATTAAATAGCCAAAAATGGTTTTCGATACACGATACCGTGCAATGCAATGATGGGACGTCTCGGAAAAAAGGCCAAGATTGCCAATAAAATGCTAAACAACATAAAGCGTACAAAAAGACAGAAAGGCCCCTGCCCTGCCCCGGGAGGGGACCCAATCCGAGTGGAGGGAAAGTCAATCCCCAACGGTATCCGTCCACCGACCACCGACCTGCCCCTCCTCCACAAATATATATACATATACATATATATGCATTCTTATAAAAAACGACAACATCAACCAAAGCTTAAATAATCGACATTTACATCGTAATCAACCGACAAATTATGAACATTACCGGAGTGAATAGTCTAATAGTTTAAAATTCGTTTTCAAGCTGTTTAATGGATCCAAAATTCCAAGTTCGAGTCTTTGCTACGCATTAGTTAGAAAAAAAAATGTTTGCTGAAATTTTACTCTTCGAGTCTGAACATGGAGGATATTGGTTTCTTGAACCATAGTACTATGTTCCTTGTTGTGCTTTATGGACGTCACTAGCGTTAAGTGTCGATTGTTTAGTTCGTCTAATATGTTAATGGTTAGACATGAAAACTCGAATATTATGTCACGGGATGACTGGATCACAAAAGCCTAGAAAATAAGAATGGTACGAGATAGTATTTAATTCGAGTATTATTAAATTACATGTAATACTAAAATTACCAAAAAATTTACCACGGTAATAGTTTTTTAAATCATGAGTTAAAATATGAAATTATTACATTTGGTAAATATATTTAACTGTTTGCAAGGTTTGATAGTAAGTGAATAACTCTAAGTTATTTGTGATTTTAAAATTTTGCACAATTAAAATATACGAATTTATTAACGAATAACAAATCTAAAGAGCCTTATAATCTTATATTATAATAAAATCTTCAACTATACATTATAAATTTGTGGTGTAAAATTCCATATTTCGAGTTTTGGGATTCGTTGTTCGCTCCTTGGATTTTTTGAAATACCATGTGCAAAATTTAAATGCCGCGATACCGGAGTTAGTGTGATGCCATATTTCAATTACAAGGAGATGGTCCGTTACAGCGGTACATTTCGTCAACTCGAGATCCAAGAAATTTTACGTTCGATCGTCATTTGACATCATTTACGGTGAAAAACAGAGACCATATGGTATATCTGTCTTTTCAAAGTGGAATAATTCAGCATTTTTTTTCGGTGGAAAATCGCGATATTTTCCCAAAGTAAAAAATATAATATTCCACACAGTGGTCCTTAAAAGCTCCTCCTCCGTCGCTCTCCCTGCCCTCCTCACAGGCCTTCTCACAGTCTGGGAATGGAATCTCTCTCTCAGTTGCCCTGCTCTCCTTCCATTCCCCAGCAGTGGTAAAATATTCTCTTCCCCGGTAGAGCTTTCATGTCTCTCTCTCTCTGCTAGCTTTGTCTTGGCTACCAAACAGAGCCCCCACCCACTTGATCCAAGAAGCCACTGCAATAAAGGATTTGTTCATAAATCACCGAGATTTGTCGGTGAGCTCTCATCGGTTTTTCTATTCTGGAATTTCCCGAATCGCTTTTAAGATCTATCATCTATTACTTACCTTCCCATGAAGGATTTCCATGTCCCACGGCGAGTTTTCACCCCCCATCAGTTCTCTCCTCTCTCCTCCCTCAATCAGCTGAAACTTCCGGCATGGATTCGGGAAATTCCTCGATTCCTCGGTTAGAATAAGATAAGACCGACCCTTCTTTGTCGTTCAGTAGAATCGGCGAGAGAGTTTTGATCCTACCTCGTCTTCCCATGAAAAATCTCTTCTTGATTTGACCCTTCAGCCCCTTTTTGTCCCCAAGAGGCAAGTTTGGTTCTTCCTCTTTCACCAATTCCATCCTATTTCGATTCAGTCGACAGCAACTGTGACCACAGCCGAGCCAGATATTTTAAATTTGGGTCCTTTTCAGTCTCCCGGCAAAAATCCCCAGTTTCACACTTGGGTTTGATAAAAATCTTGGCTTGAACTGATCCACCTCTCCATCTTGCCCAACAACCGGTCCTTTTTGCGCGAGGGGCGTTACAGGTAAGCAGACATGGATTCCGGGGAAAGCACGGAGACCCGAAAAAGGTGCGGCGCGGGAAGTGGCGGCGGCAAGGAGAGGCCGTACAAGGGGATAAGGATGAGAAAGTGGGGCAAGTGGGTTGCAGAGGTGAGAGAGCCCAACAAGAGGTCAAGGATCTGGCTGGGCTCGTACTCCACCCCTGTGGCTGCAGCCCGGGCCTATGATACGGCCGTCTTCTACCTCCGTGGGCCCTCGGCGAGGCTGAACTTCCCGGAGTTTGTCGCCGCGGAGGGCGGTGGCAGCAGCGTAGATGGAGGAGGGGACATGTCAGCAGCCTTCATAAGGAGGAAGGCCACCGAGGTTGGGGCCCGGGTCGATGCAGCGCTCAACAAGGGGCTGAACGGAGGCATCAGCGGCTACGAGAGCTGCTGTGATGTGAAGATGAGCAGCAGTAGCAGTAATAACAGCTCTGGGAGGAATGTTCTTGAGAGAGTTGATCTGAATAAGTTGCCTGACCCTGAGGATTACACTGACAGTGATGAGTAGGAATCTATCAGCAGGAGTGTGAGAAGAAACAGGGTTGATGATGAGCTTAATCATCTTGTTGGAGTTAGTGAGTGATTAAGAGATCTCTCTCTAGTGGATTTTCTTGATGAAGTCCAGGAGATTTTGGAAGCTGTAGAGAAGGGTAAAATGAGATGTAAAATGTAAATTATTTTGGGTTAGAGAATCATAATGTCAGTAACTCAGAATCCTTTTTCATCTTCTCCACTGTCTTTTTCTTCTTGTCCCCTCTCTCCTCCTCCTTGTAGTGCAGCTTTTGAAGGTTAGTTCTGCTGGAAGAAATTGCAGCTTGTTTGAGTGGCTGAAGAATCACAGGAGGGAAGGAAACAATCCTGTCCTTGAAGTTGTTGCAGTTTACCTTTCGGTACCCAACATGATATAAGGGAAATTTTATTGTCAAATTCTCAATGGTTGAGTAAATGAAAAAAATAATTATCAATTATTATGCTCTTTTTTTTAATATGAATTATTAATTATGAGCGGTTAGATTTATTTGTGGAACGGTTTCAAGTGACGGGACAGTAAAGGCTTCCATGCTCTAGAGGGAGGAGTGACAGGAGCCGGGCGGAATCCAATGCAAAGGCAGTAGGAATGGAAATGTACCGAGCATCGAGCATAGAAGAATGGATGAGGCATGTGACCGATAAGAAACGAGGTATAATCTGTACGCTGCAAGGGAAGTTCATCTATGAGTTTCTCATTCCCCCCTGAAAGGCCGGTCCGGACATTGTCCAATCACAGTACAGAAAACATGTCGGTTTTTTGATGTTCTGATTGGCTGCAGAGGAGACCAGAGAAGAAACTGCAGATGATGGGGAAAAGGGATCGGAGGAAATTGGATTACTGGAAGGCAGAGGGGGACAGGCCATGGCCTACAGGCAGCAGCAGTTGGTGCAGACTACTAAAGGTGACAAGATCATGAGTTTGGTAATTCTCCATTGCTGATGATGACGGTGTGGGGGAATAACTCCAGCTTGGACTTGTCCGATCGGACCCGGAATCGAATCTATCTTCCAAAAATTGCAGATTCACCGACATTATGTCTCGACATCGATGATCGGAACCTGCCCCGTGACACGTCCTTAAGAGTTTCCTTTGATGTGGCATGTTGTTCTGCTTTTCCGATAAAAAGCTAAAAGATACGCATGGCTGATTACCGAGCATAGAATATTCCGACTTGTATTGACGCGTGGGGTTTGCGGCATCCGACATCGAAGATTTGTACGATCTGATCGGATCGAGTTCGTATCAGAATTCTTTGGGGTGTTACTTGGAGGACGTGTTAAATTGATATACTTAATTGTCGGGCAGGGGAAGAGGAAAATTTAACAGCTGTTGGCTTGGACTCTCACCCGTGTCGATTGTTTAGTGTTAGAAAAATATTTAAAAATATAATGAAAAAAGATAAGAAAATGGATTTTTGTTAATCGTATTTATTTAATAGATTTGATTCAAATACGACACTATAATTTAAGCATAAATTAAAAGGTCTCCCCCAACAACTTCATCGGCATTGACAAAGAACTCGAGCACTTCCGATGTCATCGATGATAATGTAATACTAGAACATTAATAACCATCTCCGTGAGTAGTTCATGGATCTGGAAGTTCGGTTTTTTCTTTGATAAAATCACACACAGAGCTTGCACGTAAACTTGATTGAATCTATGATTTTATATGGTGCTCATAACTCGAAAAATATAAATTCGCCGTCATCTCGCTTCTTTCTTTGCTTTCTTTTTTGTTTTAATTGTCTTGGGAGGCTGGCTCTCGAGATTCGGGCACATCAGAATCACGTTTGACACAGTCGAATGTATGCTTTTGATGCGATTGAATTCCTCTACCGACAGCATCCTTTTGGATTTAAGTGCTGATTATTTTTGTCAGTGACCAAGCAAATGTTGTTCAACAATTTTATTGACCTCTGGCTACTGAAATTTTTTTAAAATAAATCATTCCAACCGTAAAATCTGAATTTAACGGTTGAGTTGGTTCTCATCGGTACTGGTACCACACCGCATGTAAACTCGATAAAATGAGACCTGCCATTAACAGGAAATGTACGTATTGATGGATCATCAGTTTACTGGTTCACAGAATATTTCAGCAGAACTGGAAGGGGGCTCCTTAGGCCAAGTGAATGACCGTGTGTGTATGTATGTATCATCAAGGCAGCATCTGTCATGTAGCACAGGCAATGCAGCTTCTGCTTACTCTAAGAGCTCCTTTCATGAAATTGAAAAGCCTAATCTAGAGAACCTGGATCCAAGTCGATGTCTGTGATAATCACGAACTAAGCCCTCTGTTCAGTTGCACGCTTTATTTGAAGGGCAGCTCTCACAACGTTCCCTCTTGTAATGATCCCGACCTTGACATTTGACCACATACAAGAAGTCCGTATCAGGAACCGCAAGAAACAATCGCATTAATCACAAGACTTCTTAGCCAGGTATTTGGGATGTTTACCAGCTTGCCATCTGCATCTACGACTGGGAGCCTCCGATACTTTGTCTCCAGCAACAATCTGGTATCAAGGACATGCAAAAAGATGGGAAAACAAGGAAAAGAAAGAAAGAGAGATGCAAATGCTGAGAAAAGAAAATAGGAAGAACCTCGCAGCATCCTCCAGATTTGTGGTTTCACGAACAACAATGGGAGCAGGAGTCATCAGATCACCAATAACTTGCCCATTGGTTTTACTAAGCAACTTCTGTATCTCATTGAAGGTCTGCAAGCATCACATTGACATTTGTTGAGTCATATTAAATGTCTGACGTACCAGAGAAGATTTCTTGAGATTAGCAGCATAACAGCAAAGGTGAAAGTACATGCAGCTAAACAAGAAAAAGAAAGTTCATGCTTCTTGAATGTCACTAAGCAAATCAGTAGGTGTATATAAAACTTAGTTTCCAAATAATCTATAAGTCACACCGGTCAGTTTCTTCTTGGCATTCCATTTAACTGTCTGACATAGCGGTTCAGTGAAGTGCAATGTAAAGTACTTACTAAAGAAATAACCGAACTTCAGACTGGCCCTATTTATTCCAGGTTACCATTGGAATCTCAAGACCATTGTAGAATAAAGTCAATTAAAGGGTGATCACATTTCTTCTGAAATTCATGACTTCTCATTAATAATACGGGTGGAGTTGTTTATTGGCTTCCGAAGTTTTTCTTGAAAATTTTGCAAGTTATGGCAAAACATGCAAAATGAAACTAGTAATTTCGAAACTGTGTAAGAGAAAGTTCAGACATACTTTCCAGGTTCTGTCAACCTCAGGGAACATGTTGTTATCAACTAGCCCACCACCTGTGAAAATATTCTTTATTATAGCAAAATGGCAAAAATTCGCATGATGAGGACATGGTGTGAAAAATTATAGAGTTCAAAGCCAATGGAGTACTGCACAAACTACAGAATCCAATGAGAGACAACTGTGCCACATCTCCACTCAATTACCACTCTGTCATAACAAAAATCTGAGAATTGAGACTTTTTTTTTCAGTTAATAAATGATATTGCCAAGCACAATTTCCATTACAATGCATTGATAAAAGAAAAATTACAACAGTTCTGTCTGATATATTAAGTTTGGAGACAAAGGAAATTAAGGAGGTAGAGAGAGAAGGCGAAAAAAGGCATCTCAAGAATAAACTGATTATCCAATGACCTGTCATTCTTTGTACTGCTAACTAAATACATACGAACAATAGTGAGCAAGTAACCCTGTAAGCATGTGTGTTTATTCGAGTGCGGGAGAGAGGAGTATCTTGTATACCAAATGTCACTCATTTTACTCTTCACATGATCAAAGTAAACATAATGGGCAGTTGATTCTCATCTGCTTCTGATATACCTCCACACGTAATGGATTAATTTTAAATAAATGAAGGAAAAAAGCAGATCATCTTGTCAGGTCATATCCTCAGGATCATACAGAAGGATCAAGAAAATTGAAACTTCGTATTCATGGTCAAGAAGCTGTTCTAAGTACCTGATATGGAGTCTAATGCTAACAAGTCATAATCAGAAACAAGACCAACCTGCAGCAAAGAGTCCTCATAAGACAAATTAAAACAACTAGAGAAAGTTCAATAAGATAGGCCTTTGCCAACCTATTTACAAAAATAGCTGAGAAACCAGAATTTAATATGATTGCCCAAGCACTGTGAGGTCACTGAAGAAAAGACAATATTACCAGCTTCCAGTCATCGTCAATTACAGGGAAACCGGTGATTCTGTTCTCAACCAGCATCTCCAAAGCTGACGAGAAAAGAAAGATTTGGGAATTTTCAAACAGACAAATATGTGCATGTACACATGGGCACAAGACCAAAATCTTGGTAATAATTGTATAGCTAGACCTGCGCGTACCATCACTCACAGTTGTTGTGGCTTTCACCACATGCAAGTCCTCTTTCCTTGTCATGAAATCCCCTACAGTGTAAGTACCAGCTCTCGGCTGTCCACAAACAGACAAATTGACAAAAAACTAATGTGAGGATATCGTATTAATTCATGGTTAAAGGTCTGTGATAAAGCACAAACATTTTTCTCATGATCGGATAGGATGCATAACACGATAAGTATATGCATATCGTTCATAAGCAAATCAAATGCCCTACACTCAACCGAAAGATGGTAACTTTATTACTATGCTTTAACATTATTAAAGAAAAAGTAAAGGAGCTTGAAAAACACATGAGATTGAGACGTCCACTACATTCATCAAGCATCACATCATTTCACCATCAGATTGAGAACCAAATCACATGGCAAATAATAACCGTCCTGAAAGCTTTTGTTACATGTAGAAAAGAGTGACCGATCTTGAGTACATGAAAATTTCCGAGAAGCGCACCAAATTACCATACAGGGGGGGAAATTTTTGAAAAATTGTTCTGCGCAAAGTATTTTCGCCAATATCGTCAAAAGATCACAACTTCAACATGCGATCTCATTTTTGTACTGAGATCGCAAGTTGAAGATGTGATCTTAGTTCACTTAGGTTTTTCCAAGTGAGCAGACAAGTCTTGGCAGATGTCAAACTGAGATCGCAAATTGAACATGCGATCTCAATTCATTTTCATTAAACTGAGGTTGCATCTTTAGTCTGCAGTCTCAGCTCAATGAGAGTGAAACTGTGCGTTTCACGCTGTGGCAAGGTGAAACACTGCATTTAGGGAAGCATAGATCGCATCTTCTAACATGCGATCTCAGTACAAAAATCAGATCGCAGGTTGAAATTGCGATATCTTACGGAAATACTTTGATAGGAACAGTTTTTTAAGAATCTCTTTCCTCCGTACGGTAATTTGATACGTTTCTCAACAATTTCCCCATTATTCTTCCTACACGAAGAGATTGGAGCAGGCCCGGTAAACTAAATCACATGACAATTCAATTAAAGTACAGCCAATTGGAGTAGGCAGATGGATGTCCAGGCCAAAAATTTAAACTTCCCAAATCAAGGAAATACTCCTCCTTTCGCTCAGACTAAAAATCAATGGTAAATTACTTCGTTGAAATGGAAATTCAGACGGAGCGATACTGTCCCATGGCAAATAAAGCATACCATAAACTCCAATGGAGGTTCAGGTGAGAGATGACCATACCGGAGTCGAATTAGCGGTTAGAGTGACGCTGACTGGGAGAGCAAAGGAGCGGCCGAGGCCGAGACTCCGCCAGCTCGAAATTGGAAGAGGCGCAAGGAAGCTTCTGGAGGATAGAGGGAGGAACGGGAGCCAAGATGACGCAAAGGCTGCGGAACGCGGGCGGAGAAGAGCCAGGGGCTGCGAGTTCACCACGAGGACCGACTCCATTATCTGAGCTTATTCAGCGTTTAGCCCCTCTCTCTCGCTCTCGCTCCGATTGTGTTTCTGTGGGTGTGCGTGCTCCCTATGTAGATGAAGCAGAAGGTGACTGGCTCGGGGAGAGTCGACGGCAGGAGGACGCGACGGCGGAGCACCTTCTCCTTCTCGGCTCCTTGTGTGGCGCTGCGGTCGGAGAAGCCGGACAGAAGTGATTTTTTTTTTCTTTTTATTATTTTATTACTAATTTATTTGATCTTTTTGGAGATATCTAATCAACCGAAATTCCTGGGATTGAGTTGGCCCCAAAAAAGAAAATTCCTGGGATTGAGACCAGCGTCACAACACAACACCAATTTAGATTTTTTTCCTTTAATTAAATTATAAATAAAAAAACTACCAATCTATTTTTTTGATATGAATCATTAGCATTCAGAAATTTAATATTTTCTGACTAATTCAGCTCGAATAAAGAAAACCTATTATGAGTAAAACTCTCTCGATGTGAATTTTTTCTACTCAGAACACTTAAATTCAAGATCCTATTTAAGAAAATAGGTGCCATACCACCTCATATAATTCACTCTGACACTATGAATCTATTTGCATCCTGAAAACTATTTTATATTTTTCTTATCTTTCTTTACTTTTCTAAATTTAATTTTGATTAGAAATTTGTAAAAATATGTTTGTTTATGTGCTAAATTATAAATTTTGAAACAGCGTTCTATATTAAATATCAAGATTGAATTACTTGAGCGATGAAAATATTTATATACGGTACAAAGTTTTGAGATAAACAAATATTGAAATATTGGAAAAGTGGAGAGCTAAAAATAAATCTCTCTAATTTATATCTAGATATGAAAAGTGCAACCTTGGTGAGACCACCCGTACACGTGTTTTGTGCACGAACTAATTCAAATCTACAAGTTTGTGGGGTATTCATCGGTCCGGAAAGAATAAACTCATCATTATTTTATATACATACATATATATATTACATTCCTCCATCCTTTAAAAATATTTTTTACAAAATTGAAAATTTTCTCACTACTAAATAATTCTTATGAAGGCTGGGATTTCAATCTTTAATTGGAACTGACTCGACGGAAATCTTAATGAGTCGCAGGTATTGTAGGTGGGGCACGAGAAAGGGATAAAGTGTTAATGCATTCTTTCCAATCTTTTAGGGGAGTGTAATTTTGCACCCTAAATTTTGACATTTCATACAATCCACTCACTAAGTTTACTTTTTTTCCCTAATTGCACCCTTGACTTGGTTTCTTTCATTTGTGACCCAATAGATTTTCCTTTAAACAATAATCAAGAGGAAAAATTCTCCTTTTTTTTTTGGGTGTAAATCCGTGTTATATGATCAGCCATGTTGAGGAGCCAATCTTACATCGGTTAACCAAGAGATAGAAACTTGATTTATAAATGAGTGAGTACCGCCATCCTATCAGTTTAACCTTTTAAGTTAGATATGGGTTCAGTAAAGCTTTTGAGGAGCATTGGCTCTACGACTAGTCATAGTGACGTGATACATCAATCTATCAGTTTAACCTTTTGGGTTAGATATTGGTTTAGTAAAGCTTATGAGGAGCATTGGCTCTACGACTAGTCATAGTGACGTGATACATCAATCTGATTAGAGTTTGGTATATAATTAAAGTTATAATCATCAAATTAAAAAAAATCTAAAAAAAATAAAAGTCCTAAATAAACATAAAAACTCTAATTAATAGTGACTTTTAATTGATCGAATATACTACACCGGTATTACCATGCGATATATCTAATGCATTGAAAGTTTTCTCGCAAATTAGGGGCTACTTTTTTTTTTTTGTTAAATGATAAATACGTGTTACGCAGATGTATACATGATTTATCATAATAAAATAGTACATTTATCGATAAAAAAAAATAAAGAGCAATATAAGTTTTAATAGCTCGTACAATTATTATAATCATTATTAATTAGAGTAATTTAATCAATATTTCACGCTATTATCAGTTGATCCCATCTAAAATTTTTTGTAATCTATTTTATTTAACCGGGCGTATTTTTCTCAATTCGCGTGCCAAATGCTCCAATAGCTACATATAGCATTGACTTGGATAGGAGAGTTGACTTGCCAGCATGCCAACCTTTTTATCCGCGTTGTTCGATAATTAGAATTTCTAATTAATCAAAGTTCGTGTTCAGTTCATTCAGTACCAACATCTAGGGCATTGCAGCTTGATAAAGAAAGTTTTCTATGGACAGGAAAGGGGACATTAAAGGGATGGATTACGGACAAGGAGCTCGACTACAGATTGTCTTGTCTGGTACGGAGTTCTAGCAGGCAATGCCTCACGAAATCACGATCGTCTCTCCTTGAAGTGCAATGATGATTAGCGGATGATTAGTCATTTAGCTTAAGATTTAGGAAAGCTATTCCCTAACTAATAATGGGTCATGACTTAAACAGAACAACAGAGAAGGATGGGCACTTGAAGCCAACAGGAAAGTGGTCGGTTATCCCTATTCTAAGACGACGTATTAAATTTTCTAAAATTAGATCGTTATCGTAATCTTAATACTAAATTTTTTTATAACGAAAAGTTTATTATCACCGAACTCATAAATATCTCACAAACACATGAATTCATATCAATCCATGTGTATAACACATATGTGAGTGGCTTTATCAAAAGCTACATAGTTAAGGGGATTTGAACCTTCAACCTCGTAAATTTTTATATGAGTTGTACGCATATCCTATCCTGTTAAACTAACCCTCAAGGTTGAAGGTACTAATTTAAAAATTCACAATCATTTTTATTAATTAATTATTAAACATATGAATAATAAAAATTATCGGATTTGTATGTCGCTTTTGCTAGAAATTCTTAGATGATCCAGCACCGCTATGCGACTTGGAAAAATGCCAATCAAAATATGACAACCGAAAAAATTAATATTAATCACCATAACAATTGCTATAATTAATACTGAACTTGATTATTTTTTCTCATCACACTATTGTAAGGTCGGACCATTTAAGATTTTTTCTCCTTCTCTCGTAAAGGAGGCCCATAACTCAGTACAAGTATAGTAAATAAAGAGAAATACAAATATACAGTTTATTTAATAATAATAATAAAATTTAAAATATCTTAATTATCGGTAGAAAATACTAAGTTTGTATGTTCTTTTCATCAATGTCGACACGCGCCTTTCCGGTGACAATAGTCCATCTCTGTCTATCTTTCTGAAAGTCAGCTGCTCTCAAACTTTTTCCTTCTGTTTACTTCACCGTCTTTTTCGCTCTTGCCTTTCTCCCTTTCTCTTTATCGACAGGAGCAAAGCCTCCCCCTTCTCGTTTCTCTCAAAGCTCTCTCCCAACTGCAAAAGCAAGACTTTCAGTGGCCTCAGGTCCCACCCTTCACTTTCTCCTCGAGTTGTTGTCGGTTTAGATCTCGCACTGCAAACACAATTCCCACGGTGCTTTGCTCTTCATGATCGACGACCTCCATTTCCTCCCAGACCTGAAATTTCACAACACATTGCTCTGATCTTATTTCCTGGTCCCCAACTCTACAAGATCAGAGCTTTCTCTGCAAAGCATTGCAAAGTCTGCGCTTTTGCTGATTGGGTTATACGGGCTGATTGATCAGGAAGTGCCCAACAATTTGTGTGGAACCATGGTGACCATTTTCTTTGCAGATTGGATTAATCGAACCTCATCTTTGCTTTCTTGATTGGCAATCGAACTTGTAGAAAGAGCATGAGTTTTGCCGCTTGCATGAGGGGCTGAAGTTTGTTCGGCCGTGTCAACAAACCTTAAAGTTCGCTCTGAGGATTCTGTTGCATGTAATTCTTTTTCTCTTCGTTGCTCTGTTAGAGGTTTATCGCATGCTGAGCTGATCCAACTTGCATAATGTACTTGTTTATGCTAGTTAGAGGAGTTTACTAGTCTCCTATGGGAATGAAACAGTAATTCTTAATTTAGCACTGTTGTTTTAATTGTTATGTTTATTGAGATGCCTATTTTGGTTACAAAAAAGGGAATAAAGGGGCATGGGAAGTATTACTTGCAAATCGAACTTGAGGTTTATGTTAGTTTTTTTCCCTTTTTTCAGTCTTTGGGCAAGATAAGCTGTATATCAGTGTTGACCTTATAATATATCATCTTTAGTTTTTGTGATCTTATTGTTTTTCCCAGGAATTAATTGACTTTCAGGATTATGGACCGCAAAACTTGGCATTGGAGAAATAAATCGGCTGAGAAGATCATAGTCTCGAGTGACAAAGTCAGTGCTCATGTGAGAGGATGTGAAGGACAGGTAGTCACTCGAACAATCATCATAGGAAGTTTTGACATAAAAAATGCATTTGCTAATTTCAGTGTGCTAGTAATTTTGCTGCCGATGAAATTACTTCATATTAGTTTTGTAAAAGAGGGATATGATTAATTGAACGTTGATGTAGATTTTTGTTTTGCTTTTGCCCATGAACAGGCCGAAGGAAATCCCAGTGTAAGAGTAGAGTTGGAGAAAGACTTCAAAGATCAAAATGATAGGCTCTCTTTTGTGATTCCCAATTGCGGTAACAAAGATGATCTCCTGAAGAAGCTTGAGAAGATGGCACAGGAAGCCATTGCCGGTAATTATTACCATTTCCCTCGACTTTATTTACCATAGCAAAGATCTGGATAAAAGCTTCACAGTGGATGTTCTGAAGGTGCTCTTCTCAATTCTTTTTCACTGTTCTGTCCTTGAAAAATGAAGAAAAATTTCATAAAAACTTTACTTTGCAAGACTTTCATGGCTGAATGCTTTCCATCCATGGAAAGAGAACTGCTTGTTGCTGATGTTTCCAACCCCTTCCCCGATGGTCTCTTGCTTTGCACTCATTACTTTGTCGTACATCAGACCAATGTTAGTAATTCTGATTGATGATTTTACATTGATAGCTCGGAACAAGGCGGAGTCAGAATTGATGTCCCTGAGAAATAAATTGGATGAAAGTTTGAAGCAAAGAGCTGACGATGAAGAGAAATTAATCCACCTTGATTCGGCTCTCAAGGAATCCGCGCAGCAACTGCAATTTGTCCAAGAAGAACAGGAGCAGAGGATTCACGATGCTGTTATGAAGATATCAAGGGAGTTTGAGAAATCCCGTGTTGTCTTGCAACAGAGGCTCGAAGAGACCACCAAGAGGCTTTCAAAGACAATCCTTGAGAATAACCACCTTAGCAAGTCCCTCCTATTGAAGGAAAGATTGATCGATGATTTGAGCAAGCAGAGGCCACAAGTGGAGTCGGAGTTCAGTGCCCTTACGAAAAGACTTGACTCACTGGAGAAAGATAATGCTTCGTTGAAGTACGAAGTCAGAGTGCTAGAGAAGGAGCTCGACATAAGGAATGAGGAGAGGGAGTTCAATCGTAGATCAGCTGAGATTTCCCATAAACAACACTTAGAGAGCACAAAGAAGGTAGCAAAATTAGAATCCGAGTGTCAGAAGCTGAGGCTCCTAGTGAGGAAGCGACTACCACGGCCCGTGACGCTAACAAAGATGAGGACTGAGGCTGAAATACTCAAGAGAGATCCTTCCACTAAGATGATTGGGGATTTGACCGAGCAATTGACATCAATGGAGGAAGAGAATAGGGCTCTTAGGGAGGCCCTTGAGAGGAAGTCAAACGAGCTCCAAGTATCTCGAACTATGTATGCCCGGGCAGCCTCGAAGTTGTCCCAAGTGGGGCCGACGAAGAAGGTTAACAATCTCTGCAATGTGAGCTCCTTAGCTTCAGTGTCGGACATGGGGAGTGATGATAAGACTAGCTGCTCTGAGTCGTGGGCTTCTGCCTTGATATCAGAATTGGAGAATTTCAGGAATGAGAAACTGAAGGAATCGCCAATGAGTTTAAAAGCCAAAGCTTCAGAGATTGATCTAATGGACGATTTTGTTGAAATGGAGAGGATAGCTGTTTTCTCTGCTGATGAGGCATCTAAGGGCCACCGCCTGTCTAATAATTCAGGTCCAAGAGATGTGGTAGTTGCTCCATTGCCTTCGAAAGGAAATTTAGAAGAGGAAACAAACCCTTTAGATTCCTCAATTCAGAAATTCCCCGATTGGCTTCAGGATATAGTTAAGCTGGTAGTCAAGCAACATCGGGTTGATCAAAGGGATCCAAAAGAAATACTTGAAGATATCAAATCAGTTTTGGAGTCCGAACATAAGAAGCAACAATACCCTTGTCTTCGTGGAGATTCAAGGGAAACGGTGAACAAATCGATATCCAAGATTGTTGAGCTTCTCGAGGGGATCACTTTTCTTTCTAGCCGGAAGAATTACAGCAGCCCAGCAAGTTTTCCAGACAAGGATGGGAACTTCTCCTTGAGCAAGACCTCAGAGACACCCACGGGTTACACAGCTCGAGTCTTTCAGTGGAAAACTTTGGAACTCAGTAACATTCTACAGGCATTTCTTCACACTTGTTACGACCTTCTGAGCGACAAGGCCGATTTTTGCAGGTTTGGCCAAGAACTAGCTTTCTCTCTTGAGTGGATATTGAACCATTGCTTCTCTCTTCAAGATGTTTCGAGCATGAGGGAGGAACTTGGTAAAAGTTTTGACTGGGATGATACAAGAAGCTTCAGCGAAGCAGAAGCAGGATCCACTGGCCGAAATGTTGGCTGGGATAAAGCGGTTACCTGTCTAGCAGAGACAGATCTTTCTACAGACGGGGACCTGAAAGAGGATGAGATGAGTGACAGAAATCCTAGACAAACCGTCGAGGGCTTGAGGGGTGAGATAGAGAGACTGCGGGATTCGAAGAGAGCAATCGAGGATCAGATCAAGAATCACATGTCAGTCAATAAAGATCTCGATAGGCAACTCTCAGCTGCCAGAGCAGAGCTGAACAAAGCCCGGGAAAGGTCTTACTCTCTCGAAGTTGAGTTGGAGAACAAGAGCAGTTGCTGTGAAGAACTGGAGAACGCATGTCTCGATCTACAACTGCAGCTCGAAAGGTACAATAAACGATTCTTCTAACCTCGCAATTGTTATAGTTGATTGTGCGATAGCTAATACAAGCATTCTATGTATCCGGTGTCCTCAGCATGACGCAGAACGAGATCATGAAAGATGAGCCCGGTTGGGAAGGCACACAGCCCCGAACTGTAAGTCATTATCAAACTGCTATAATTTCTCACGCTATATGATACTGGAATGGTCGTCTAGCAGTCCTTTGTTCCTATCACCTCGAAAAATAAGGAGAATGAGAAATATCTTGGAGCTTGTCGATATCTGTTCATTCGATGTAGTTTGATGCATTGTTGATGAGAAGAATCGAAATATCGCAGGAATCGGAGATCACAGCTGCATCGGAGAAATTAGCGGAGTGCCAGGAGACCATTTTGAACCTTGGGAAGCAGTTGAAGGCACTGGCGACACCGGAAGAAGCCACCCTCTTTGACAAAGTCATTTCCATCACGACCAACGGTTCAGACTCACCCAAGAAAAGCACAAGCCACCACCGTCCTTCCTTGCTGGACCAGATACTTGCTGAGGACAATGCAAAGGCTAATGATGATGAGATGAAAGTGACTCGGGACACTCCCGAGTTCATCTCTGATAAACAGGTTGCACTGCCAGACAAGATTCAGGGGTTGAATGGAGTCGGGAGCCGAGGAGAAGAAGGTGGGCAAATCGAGACTCTGGCGATGGTGCCACTAAAGAAACTGGGAAATGGGGGTCTCTGGAGGAAGCTCTCATGGAGAAAGAAAAAGAGTTAGCAAAAGCAGAGCTTCCTTCCCACAAGCCCTTTGAGGTTATTTTTGGCATTAATTTCAATGTTTTGATTTGCCATTTTTGCTTTGTTGTCAATAGGTTCTTTCTGATATAATAAGGCTTGGAGACAACGTTCCATGTTCAAATTTTGTGTACTGGTTTTCTGTAAGTAGCAATTTCTTTTCTCATGTCCGAAGACCGAAACCTGGCCTGTTAAACTTGCCTACTGAACACACAAGAAGTGCATAATACCCAATCTATCAGGAAAACAACTGATAGTGTCATCCTCTGTTGCAGACCATGGCTGTGAAACTACTAACCAATGTTGCCATATAGGCAGGAAAATGCTTGATACTCGAAACATGACGAGTGACTATGGCTCAAAACTGTCATGGCGATCATTAATAAGATCCTTGATATAAATTCTGACCGATCAAATGAATCCTGCATGCCAATTGAATTTACCTGCAAGAGCACATATCATAGGAATTTCAGCTTTCATATATGACCATGCACTTTTCTCCTGAGTTACTCAATGCATGAGAATTCCCCAATGGATAAAAATTTGAAGGCTGAGAATGTAATAACCTCTTTATGGTTATGCTCAGTCTCTGTACTGGACAAATCGGGCGATATCAGATAGCCCAGCCTTGTCATAACATCCTACTATCCTTTCCACGGAATCATCCCAGGTCCCATCAATCGAGGCTAAATCCAACAGAAAAGCTGCTTCGTCCAACACAATCTGCGTCTCGGCAACAGCGAAAGCTCATGAGAACATCCATGTTTTCCACAAGCCACCCGGGTTTCCAAAGGAGAGTAGCAACAGTCAACAAGTCGTGGATGACACATTGTAATAGAACATACCTGCTCAAGAGGCTTTCCCTTATTTAGATCTTCTTGCCGGCCCTCTTCAGTAATCTTCTCTTTGATGTACTCGATCTGTTCATCCTCCCATTCTGCTATATCAGCAACATCCTGGACAGAAACCAAACAGAAACATGATACACCATCTGGAAAGAGGGAAAACACACTAAATATATTGAGCAAGGTCTTTCTAGAAGAGTTCATACTTGATATTTACAACCTAGAGTCCACCAAGGTGATTTCAGAGCCCCTCTTGCAGCGTCTTTGGCCTCTACATTGCGCCCAACCCTAAAACATACAGCAAAGTTCATCTTAATAAAGGAAAAGACGTCTCCAGTTAATAACTGCCCGAGAGTTCCTATGAAGTATATCGTCGGACTTGATCTACTAACTTCAGTAAAATCTCCGCGTTGAATACGAAAGGCCGTGCAAAGCCCGGGAAGTTTTCCTTCTTCGTATAGAATTCTCCTGTCACTAATGCTGAAACCTTCGACAGATAATAAAAATCAGCAAAATATGCAGCTCAAATGGAAATTGAAGCTTCAGAAAAGAAAAGGGACTAATGGACCTTACATGGTCACCATTCTCAAAGTGTTTCATCACTTTGCGTTCCAAGACATCTGGAAATAAACCAACCTGAGAATGATCCACTATTCATCACAATAATTCTTGTTTACTTTGTTTAAAGAACAATTAGATCAGTACCCTCTGAAGAAGATAGACATCTAGACTTGAGACATTAGATTTGGCAAAGTCACCCTTCCTGTAAATTTTGTCCCCGACGTCACCTAAAGCATGAAATAGCTCATTGCTGCTCTTTGCCGAGCCAAGGGCATCTTCTTCAGCAAGAATTCTATTAATAAATTGGTCCACCTGATATTCAAAAATGAGAACAATAATACTTGTTCAAAGACTGTATATGTGAAGATATGTAGACAAAGTACACACATGCTCCAAGAAAATAAATTTGTTCTTGGACAATCTCAGGCAAAAGTATCTGATTATCTAAGTATTGATGACCCAGACTAAAAATGTGTCTGTATATAATTCCATGTTGAGGTCACATGAAGATAATATATAGCATTCAGCTCACATTTTTAGCCAAAAGCCATACTCCATGCCTCTGAACTTCCACAACTGGCATCTCCATACTGCAAGAATTCACATATGAGTTACTCATGACTAAACAGGAAAGAAACTCAATAGTCTAAGATCTTACCCAGATGGAGCTGTTGGCCATCGAAGTAATGCAGTAATGGCTCCTGTCAGAGGTAGAACAATAGGTGAAATTCTAGTAGTAGCCACTCCAAGATATTAATCTAACTTAATGTGCTTCTTCAGTACCTGAACTATTTTCTGCTAAAGGGATGACAAGAGGGATCATCCCATTCTTGGCTCCTGGAGATAGTATTTTATCACCTGTTTCACATGGTAGAGGTGATGATAGAATTTTGAGAGGAACATAGACATAGAGAAGATCCATAAAATGGAACAGCATATGTAAAGTCAAAGATGACAACATGTAGTCAGATATTTCATATCAAGTAGATGGATCTTTTCAGACCGTTAAGAACATCATAGTGCAACCTAGATGTTCATTATGAACAGAATCCAATTAAAATAACTTTAACAATGAGTTTGAGAAAATCGGCAAGCCCATGGAGATACTTCAACCACCTGAATTCAGAGAGTTGATGCAGCAGACAAACTTCCATAACCATTTACATATGATCACAGCTATCATAAAGAATATGTAATTCAACATCTCAACTATCAGCAAAGCTACTTTGCCCAACTAAAAACCGGATGTAGAAAATACCACAAAGTGGATCAATCAGGACAAAATTTCCCTTTTTCAGCAAGTTGAAAGTTCCCAATTCTCAAGATCTTTACATACAGTTGGATCCTAAACAGTCAAGGACGATCTAAAGAAGTATTAATGCCCTATGCTGGAATAGAATAGGAAGATTCCACAAAATTTCCTACTAATGTTATGTCCTGAAATAAAACTATACCAATAATTCAATAGAATTCACCAAAACAACTCATTCAATCACTCAACACTCAAATTAAGCATTCACATGCATGTCATTCATCCCGAGAAAACGCATGCTGCAAGTAATTGATGCTCTGAAATATGAAATTCTGCAGCTTTCCACAAGAAATGAGATTGTGCCAGTAGTGTATGTTACGCTGCCCACCTCTCGCTTGAAGCACGTTCAGCAATTGAGGCAGGTGAACAGGAGGATGAGTCACGGCTACATCTCTGATGAAACCTAAGTGATCTGCAAACATGGAGGAGAACACTGAAGTAATGGGATGAAATTGAGGAAACCGACTGTGCAACATAATGTCAATGCGCGCCCAGGGTTCAGTCCGACCAGGAGATGAGAAGCAGCGAAGGGTGGAAGCCCCGCCGTAGTGGCGGCGGAGCAGAAAGGGAAAGAAGGTGGCGCGTGAGACTCCGCACACCAGTCCGCCGCCCGCCTGCATTTTCGTGTGCTGTGAATATGCGAACACCGGCTGACGACTAACGAGTGGAGGGAGTTGTGACTCTGCGATAATGATATCAATTTTTTCATTTTCCTCAACTTTTTTTTTTTTCATTTTTACCCTTCAAATTTATTACCCGTCGACCGTGCGTAACATGAATTAATTTAATAAAATTGATTAAAAAATGGAATTTATAAATTAAATATAAATAAGTAATAAATGTAAAAAATAAAGTAATTTTTATATAATAAAATTGAGAGAAAAATTGATAATAGAGAAATAGTTAGCAGTTATATATATAAATTTATTACCAGGCCTATATTTTTCTTAATTTAGTTTATACTAAAAATTAAATTTTATACGTTAATGGATATTTTGTAAAGTGAAAAAAAATCAAAACTCCTAAATATTTACACAGATAATATTGAATATATAGAAAAATTAATCTGATACTAGTTTCTCCCATTTCAAAAAAAATTTAGGAACAAATTATACATCTAGTGCTTAGTCTTTTATTCTTCTATCATTTTTTATCTTTTTAGGATATATTTGATCTTCAGTCGTTTCATACGCTATATTTTTAGCCATTTACATTATTTAATGTTAAAAATTTTGCTGATTTTTTCTTTAAAAATAATGAGTGAAGGGGTGGTACGGTACTGTAGAGATGGATAAGAAGGACGAGGCCTTGCCGACGACCACTCCTTCCCTTCGAGATCATTGGTCGCCTCTAAGCAGACTGGAAGTTAGGTTCAGGTTTAAAAAGCGAGGTATATTGAAAGAAAATTTTTCATTCGTGATTTGCTTTGGCCAATGCTCGGTGATCTTCCAATCCAACTTAAATGCCCACGAAGATTCCGAAAGGACTTGTCAAAAGGGGAATGAGTTTTCCACGCTACGCGTCAATATGAGGAAGAGAGATGCCTCCCGAGTCCCGCGTCTTCGAAGTCGGAATGTTCCAAACACGCGCCTTCCACCGGTGAGAGCGATTTGTCAGGCCAGCGCGGACTTTCGAGATGCATCCAGAGTCGATAGACCAGAACCGCCTCCAGCCCGACGCTGATCTCTATAAATTCCCTTTATGCATACACACTTTCCAATTTCAAGCTGCTGCAGCTATTCACAGCCGTAATTGAAGATCCATCGTATCTAATCGAGCAGGCGATCGAGAGATGTGTTTGGTGTTCGTCTGTGACGAGGACGAGAGGGTGGTTGGAAGGCAGCCGGCGTCGGGGGCGTGCCCGTACTGCGGGGGGATGATACAGGCCATGGACGTGGAGAGCCAGTGGCGCTTCTGCTTCCTTCCCCTCTACTTCCGCACCAAGCGCCGCTACTACTGCACCCTCTGCACCCGACGCCTCGTCCTGCACCGCTGATATCTGCAACCCTAGAACTTCTCAATCGATTAGAAGAAGACGACGTGGTCGATTGAAGCCATCGCCCTCTTCGTGTGAAATCCATTTTCTGTGTTTAGGGTTTTCTTTGTTATTTTGTTTCTATTTTCTGTGCATTTTCCACTGTAACTATATATATATATATATATATATATATGAACCCTCTCTTTTTTTCTATCATTAACATGATGGTGTCAAGAAGTTGTTTCGATCCCACGAAGTCCCGGGTAACTCAATTATGCCCTCCTAGATAGTATTTACAGCAATGATTCTCCATGGCTATGTGTTGTGTGTATCGAATATATCATACAATAATATTAATATTATATATCCGTTAAATCAGAGTTTGAAATATAATTATTACATATCTAATTATAATTGTTAAATTTTATCAAAAATAAAAAATTCAAACTATTAGTAAATTCTAATTAAATACATATACTAAGTTAATATTATCACCTGATATATATATATATATATATATATATGATATATTAATGTCTTTCTTGTGTCACGGACATTTGGTGGCTCTATTCGGCAACTATATGATAACTCACCATGCCACATACACATGAGCCTGGAAAATGTCACATCAGCCCAGTGACCATATAATATATCTCCTAAAGCATAAACAACAAAATTAGTAAAAAGAAATGAAAGGGCAGGTAATGCATGATATATTTTTTTTAATTTTCAGCTGGCTCTGTGTATTATTTTCTAGTAATACCTATAATACTAATTTTTAATAGGGAAAGATTTTATCAATGTGTGATGTTGTTCAAAGCATTCCATTGTTTCTATTACCAGTAGGGAGAGGTAGGATATGATAGTGAGTTTCTATCTAGTTTCTATCTTATGCATAACTACATGATAGAACTTGAATCTGATATAACTTAGTTTTCAAGTAAATGCTAATATTAAGTTCCACATCGACTGGGATAAATAATCATCTTGAAATTATAAAAAAAAAATGGTACAAGCACATGATAATTTAGATTTTAATCAATTTCAACATTTTTCATTGTTTAATTTTTTTCCCTTCTAAACATTTAATATTTTCTCAGTAATTTTGCTCTGTGCACCATCACTATCACTATTGGTGTGTAATAAAAGCTCTATCCCTCATGTAGTTGAGGACACACAACATTGACAGAGTGAAAACAACGATAAAGAATGTAAGTGAGTTTCTATGCTTTCTTCTACTTTTATTCTGTGTTTTCTTTAGTTTCATAGAGAGTTCTGCTCATTCGATTGTATTTTGAGAAAAAGGAGGATTAGATAAGAAAAGACCAATTGATCAAATAAAGTTTTGATCTATCTATTTAGGTATACGTGTATATATATTACGTATATGTGCATGTGTAAAAACGACTCAATCCAGCTCTAGATTCAATAGGTTATGTGTCAGCCCGGTGATTATGTAATGTACCTTGTAAAACACAAATAACAAAATTAATAAAAAGAAATAAAAGGGGAGTCCATGTATGATTTTCTTTCTTTCTTGCCTTGTCAGGTATAATTTTCTAATAACATCTATAATACTGATTTTCAATAGGAGAAGATTTTATCAAGATGTCATTCAAACCATCCCATCATGAACTTATTAAAGAGTGGATGCAACCACTTGATAACATATGAGTATATTGAATCTTGATCATGATAGTCCGATATAAACCTGTAAACCAATTGACAAGTCTTTTCACGACTATCTGATATAAGTTCGGGGTCCAATTGACAGGTCATTCTCAACAATTCGCTTGCAATAATTTAATATGGTATTAGAGATAAAGTTAAATCCCTTAACACGCAGTGTATGAAAGGAATATTTAGTCTTATATCGACTGTGGTAAATAATCATCAAAGTTTATAAGATAACTTAATATTATTAATTAATAGTTTAAGCTCAAAGCTAAGCCGCTAACAAATACATAAACAAGAAAATAATCTTTTGATAATAAGATAATGAGGTCCATTACAACTTTCTCGTATCCCAATCCTAATTCAATCCACTTTGATTTATGATGAGTAATCAAGTTATTAATGTACAATTTTAACATCAATTATATGTCGATTATAATTATAATTATATGTCGATTATAATTATAATTATATGTTAAACCCTAACTGAACATGTTGATTTTATGTCATTCAAAAACATAGTTCATTATCTATTAGGCTTTTAATATTTTTTTAGAGTTTTTAAAATTTGATAATTACAATTATATGTATGTCGATTATATGATAAATTATAATTGAATGAATATATCATATCAGCATTGTCACATAATATATCCATGCATAAAAATTTCTCCCATCAACGTGTGATGACTTTTTTCTCTTGTAAGACTCCAAAAATCGAAATAAAATTCCAAAAATTACATGAAGATTCCATTTTCTGGTTTGAAATTTATCTAATTAAATCCTAATAAGATTTTATTTTTACCATTTTCTACCTTGTTTCCTTTTATTTTGATTTCCAGGTATTAATATAGATATCCTTACCATCTTAAGGCATTTAAAGGGTTTTCACATATGGCAAATAAAATCCAAACAAGTTGAAATCCACTCGATAAAATAGATTATCTCTATCATAGTCTATATATTTACATTAATATATAAAAACGTTTGGTATTTTAACGTCATCTTCAAGTTTTTCAAGCTATCTATTTATGCAAATTGAATTATTAATATCCACTATATCATAAAAATAGGAGGTGATGGTAAATTTACTAACATTTAACCACTAAATTTTTTGTTATTATCACTTTCTCTCTCATCTCACCAAGATCCTCTCTTAACCAGATTTATTATATATAAATTACTATATTTTTTCTAATTTGTTACCTAAGTGCAAATATAATTTACCAAAAAATTATCCTTACCAAATATTTATTATAATTAAAATATTATTTAATCAATTACATATTTTTTTATTAATTTTATTAAATAATAAAATATGAACATAACACAGTTGACCTCCAGAATTAACATATGGAAATATTTGGGATTTTGGTATTTTTTAAAATTTTTAGAACTAGCCATTAACGTATAAAATTGAATTATTAATATCAATTAAATCAATAAAAATAGAGATGTGATAGCAAATTTACTAACATTAATAATCAAATCTTTCTCTACTATTACGTTCTCTCTTATATCACATAGATTTTTTCAAAGACCTTTTCAGCAAATTTATTACGTATAAAATCACTATACCTTTTCTAAATTTATCTATTAATTTCATATTTAATTTACAAAAAATCACATACTCTAATATTAATTATAATTAAATTTTTATTTAATTATTTTTTATTCACTTTTCTTATCAATATTATTAAATAACAAAATCCGTGTATAGTATGCATCGACATCTAATAATAACATATTAATAAAATGACAACAAAACACTTAGATACACTATCGTATAATCATATAGAAATAATTATAATAACAATAATGATAAATATAAAAATAATTTTTCTAATCAGAAATAATATTTAGAAGAAGTAACAACTTGTTATTAGTTTATTAGTTCATCGTACCAAATGGCACGTGCCAAGTTTTTTTGTGAAATGCTTTCACCATTTGGTAGGCTCCAATTTGATTTAGCATTTTCAGGATAAACATGAATCCAAATACGTTGTAAATCAACAAAGGGCATGGCATTCCATAACGCTTCCCGATGGAAAACCTAATTGACAAGTTGAACTGTTAAATGATCGAAACCAACAAAACTGAATTACCGAAAAACGGCCGGTATATTCCAAATGAGGACATGGCCATGAGTTCATTGATTTTTCCTTGAAAAGATCCTACTAACGGTCATATAATTAAATAAATAATTAATTAACATGAATAAGGGAATCGTCAACTGAAAAACTATATTAACGAACAAAATGGTTAATATAACGAAACATTCTAAATCAAAGATAATCTCTCTCCCTAAAAGGAGACCAAAGCCGATCGTGATCGATTATCATTACGTGATTGTTAAAAGTAAGGAATTCACTCTCTACAAAGCTAATACATGATTGATGTACATTCATTTCGATTAATAAAATTGGCCAATTTAAATATTAAAATCAAAATATATGACAAGAATAACATTAACAAATGCTATTTTACATCTCATTTTCTAGAATTTTTTTTTTTGCTCTGACTTATTTCTAGATTCTCGCATTAAAAGAGACAGATATCATTTTGGTCCCATAATGTTGTTGATATGTATTACAGGAGATATATGGCAAGAAGTTAAAGGTAAATGTCATGTGAATGCAATCATCAATGATGACAACTCCCATAAAAAGAGGAAAAGAACAAATTGACCAAAAAGAACTTCATTGTCATGCGCGCGCCCGGTGCATCCGTTTTTGGCAGGTGAGGGACACTACCTGTCTCTATGGTATCACAACACCGGGTGCATGTAGCGAAGCACGACACTCGGAAGACGGCTGTCTCTGACACACTTTCCATTTATGGAAACGACGAGGAGAATCTTGCTGTGGACACTTTGGAAGAGGTTGGACTTAGATGGAGAGCGCCGACAAATTCAAAATTTTTTTTTTACCGGGTAACTAAAATTTGTCTCAATTGAATTTCCTACCCAATTTGAGAAACGCGTTTTTGTACAGTTGTCATCACCCTCAATTTTAAATAAAAAATCTTAGGTTTCATTACCATAAGTGAGATTCATTGTACCAATTTATTCATCTCTTCCTTATACTCTCATGACCTTTTTTTCCTAAAAAAATTAAGATAATTTCTAGAAAGGGGTTGGTGTAACACGACTTGAGGACCAAGAGAGCTTGCATTTTATTATTATAAATGAGACTTTCTGTAATTCTTTATTCTCCAACTCATTCTAATATTTTTCAATATTTATCTTTATCCATTCTCAATATTTTAATATTTTCTCTGTGATTTTTCTTACCCACCACCTCTCTTGGTGCTATAAAAGCCCTTACCCTCGTGCAGTTGAGGATACACAACATTTGACAGAGAGAAGACTGCGATAGAGAGTGTTGAGTGAGTTTCTCTGCCTCCATTATCCTAATCTCTGCGTAAGCGATTCCTCCATTTGTTATGTGTTTTCTTTAGTTTGATCGTGTTTGTGAGATAAAAAACGAGGGTTCGAGAAGAAAAGAGCAGTAGATCAAGCATGTCTCGGTCTATTATGTACGGATATGTGCACGTGTAGAAACGAATCGATCCGGCTTTAGGTTCGATAAGTTATGCGTATGCATCCCGCAACTCAATCCGACTTTATATTCGATGAGTTATGTGTATGCCGTCATTTTCACTCTCTTCCGAGTCATATCAAACACGGAATACCATCGTATTTGCTTTCACCATCTTATATATACTCGAAGATGTCATGGCAATTTCGCTTGTCCAAGAAGAATCTGTAACAAAGTTGAGAAACACACGTAACGGAATCAGTTTTTAGCGAAAAATGTTGTAAAGTTCCTCCTATATTGTACATATTCGACTAGGGTTTCAAAGAAATTCGGTTCTAGGGCTTCTCATTTGATTAGATTCGGTTAGATCTCTATAATACCATATTAGATCTATGTCGATTTTTCTAATATCTCATGATTTTCCCTTAGATAACTCATCCTCTCATCGTCGGATTATAACTAATTTAATTTTTTTCTCATTTTTGACAGGTCCTCGTTTGTTCGAACCCAGAAAGAAGATTTTAGCCCGGTTTGCCATCTTCTCTTTTAGCTACGGTCATTTTGTACCTCTTTATTTTTCCTCGGGAATTTCCGACCGACACAATATGTCATCATACAGTTTCAGGTGGTCTTTCACTCGTGTTCGAATTAAGCACAATGGAAGGCGGTGGGAACGGCTCCAACAATAACTTTGGCGCACTCAACTTCAGAGGATCCGACGAGGTTGCTGACAGTCTCAGGCAGCTTCTGCACAATATTCAGCTTGAAGTCGGCGCAGATGGGACGGAGGCTGCTGCCGATTATCAGACTCAGGTCGACTGGAGTTTCAACCTTGGCGTTGCAGGTGGATCCGGCGGCTCCTTTCTGGGCCCCAGCAGGGCGAGAGGTTCGTCTTCGGTCACCAATCATCTTGCAGCTGCCGCAGCAGAGGCACCGGCGCCTGGATCGAGAGGGATCACGACCGGCGGTTCATCCGCATCGTCATCTGCTGCAAATCAAGCTGGTGGGACAGCACTGGTCCCTGCTGGAGTTGAAGCTTCAGCTGGTCAACAAGCTACAGGTACGTAAAACAACAATTTTAAAAACCGGACTGGATCGTGGCACACAGGATATTAGTTATCTTGGATTAATTAACCCTCCTAGTATAATGCTCTGACGTGCATGGAGTATCGAATAATTATTTTTTTCTGGCAGGACCGATGGCTGCGAACTCCGGGATTAATATTCCGGGAGTCATCCCGACGTTTGTGATCAATAATGGGATGGATTATCGTAGCATGGTTGGTTATCAGCTGGCAACTGCGCATGCACAGGCTTTGTATTGGGACGTCGCTGCAAATCTCGCCCAGGATCAGCCCGTACCGATTCCTTACTTCCATGGTGATGACAACCCTTTCTCGCTCGATAGCCTGAGCCATATCATGCCTGGACTCTCGTCACCAACTTTCATCCACGCTGCTGGATCATTGGATAGCTGGAACTCACAGACCGGTCCCCAGCAGGCCGCCAACCAGTCTGGAACCCGAGCAAGCAACACAAATGGGAGGGGGAGCAATAACTTTGGCCTCCCCGAGGTTCTGCATGCTCAGTACAGCCACTCGTTGTCGGGAATGAGCTCATTCAGCTACAGCGAGATCGAGAGCTTTGCCATGCAATACATGAGCGAGGCGGGGGAGGGAGGGCACGGGGATTGGATGATGGACGACTTCTTCGACTTCTTTGATGACATTGGTATTGACGAGGACCCTGCGGGAGGAGGAGTAGACTTCCTCGAAGATCCGGTGACTGGAGCACCGATGGATTATGAGTGGCTCAATATGATGGTCGAGCCGTTCATGGTGCTGCCACCGAGTCTGTTTTCTGCAAGGAGAGACCAACTTATCTCCGAGGTATACATATCCTGAACTCAAGCGTGCTGCAACATCACATGCATATAACCTGTAAAACCATGGACATCAAGTTTTGGGAATTCGAGTACCATTAATTAAGATTTGTTTGCTCATATTGATGTACTCCTTACACCAATTGTCCCCTACATGACTCTGGTGCATGAATGTCTGGCCTTAAGAACCTTTATGTTTAACATTGTTCAACCTTTTGAATTGCTGCAGGTTAATCAATCCCTGGAAAATGCTTACAGAAATGGCGCGGTTAGCACCCAGGTAAGATAACATCTCCAACTCGATCAATTATTTACACTTAATTTTCATCGAGTTATTATATATGGTTTCCCTGTTAAGTTGCATAGATGATTAAGCATATGACAGTTTGTCTTCGACCGTGCAGTTTCAAGCTTTTCCTGTACTGTAACTCGATGTCATACTTAAGTTTATGTTATCAGAGCATTGATTTTTGATATGGTTATGTTCGGTAGGAGTATTCGGTGATTCGAAGTTCGATGCAACACGTGCCAGGAGGGACGACAACACCTGGTGCAAATGCAAATCTGCCAATCGATGTAGACAACATGTCCTATGAAGTAAAAACCCGAGAGCTTTTCTCCCAGTAGCGTTGATTTGATGTTACAATGTAATTGAATAACAAGCTATTCTTTGTGATATGTGCAGCAACTGCTGGAGCTAGAAGACTGCATGGGAAATGTCTTCTCGGGACTGAGTGAATCGACAATCTCGTCGAATGTGATTCGCAGCAGGTTTCAATCTCTTGACCCTGCGTCAGCTGATAACCTGGGAGAACTGTGCTGCATTTGCCAGGTAAAGAAGATTTCGATTTCACACATTTGAAGGCAGACTGATCAAGAAATTGTGCACAGACTTCATTCATGCCATAACATATTATTGCTACTTCGCAGGAAGAGTATGCTGATGGGGACGATCTTGCGAAACTGCGATGCCTTCATGCATTTCACTTCGGTTGCATCAAGCAATGGCTCTCCCAGAAAAACGAATGCCCGATTTGCAGGCGAATGGCGATCAAACTCTGAGTGCTGCAGACTATATTTGAAGATCTGAAAGAAAGCAATCTTGCATAGTGAACTTCTCTTTGAGCATCCTGAATAAATTTCTTAGGCTTTTTGTTGTAGAGCTGAAGGGATCATCCCTTGTCATGTTTGTGGTTTCTAAGACTTTGTGTGGTGGATGTTCTGATTAATAAAATTGTCGTCTCATTTTCTCCATTGTGGTTTTTCCATCAACTAATTTTGACCTCTACATTTATAGATCGGTTGATTTTGTAATATATAAAAATCCTATGAACGAGACATAGGTAAGGTGATATGTGGCTCAGAGCATGAAAGAAAGAAAAACCGGAAGTCGGATTTCCTTAACGTATCTAGGGTTTCATCCCCTTAAATAAATTTTCTAAATCAATCCCCGCCGGCACTTTTAATTTAAAAGTTCAGTAAAGAATTTATAAATAGATTTATTATATGGATAAACACCTTTGCATTAGCAAGCAAATATCGGTTGTCTTACGAAATCCCATTCAAAGGATCTCCATGAACTTGACCTCGCATGAAAACAAGCTCATTTTGTTATTCAAATAGGGTCGGAATCCGAAGTGAGTTTGGACGGCGAAATCTTAACACCAAGAATCGGAATTTACATGTTCACTCTAAAGAGAGCTTATTCGAGGAAAATGGTTAGAGGGAATCTTGCTTACAAGAATAATATGTCAAATTAAAGATGGTTAGTGGCACATCATCAAACATCACTCTAATGCCCTTAGCAAAATAGTTGAGTGCTATCAAACAAATAGAGCACTTTATCCTTGAGCATATTCTCTAAATTAATACACAACTTTGCTGCAAAACAAAGCAAACCTCATTTCTCTTAGCTTATCGAAGCGTTCGACTGCATCGTCTTTCATCTTTTTGCCAAGCATTACGTGTAAGACAAATGAAAGATCCGCGTGATTAATGCGATCGTGTTCAATTTAATATCAGGATCAGGGTATATGCTTTTCGAATCATCCTACGAGAATGTGAATCGTCCATAAGCTTAGACGAGAAGGGAGCTGATGTTGTCTTGGACTGATTCTTCGACTCTTTTAAGAATAATGTACTTCCTGTAGCAGCATGCTTGGTTCTGTCCTTGCAGACAACCACGAAATCCCACGTAAATGGGCTCGGAGGATGTCGAGTGGCTTTCCAGAATTTGGAAAAATTGGTTCATTCGTAGGAACGAAAATAGAAAATGATTTATAAAAGAATTGAAAAATGGAGAATGAACCGAAAAATCCAAGAAATCCGATTGGATAACAATTCGGAATTTTGCCGTGGAAAGAAGAGGAGGAGTTGGTGGACGGTCGTGGAAGGATGACAGGTAGCTGTGGGTTCTGGCTGGGGACCAAGATGACATGCGTCAGTAACGAGACATTCTTTGGTAAGATTAATCCGTAAATTATGTAGTGAATTCAGTTAACGGATATTTGACATTTTAATAAATATATTTAAAAAATATACATTATTAATAAATAGAAAAAAGTAATATCAAACACTTATTAATTGAATTTACAGATGACGTGACAAAAGAATCCCTCGTCAGGAAATGCCTAAGGCATCCCTTCCTCACCATTCATTTGCTTATAATCACAGATCTCGAGAATTTATTAGAGATTTAAAATTTTTATTTACGGAGCAAAACTTAAAAAAATAATGTAATAAATTTTATACAAAAATTTAATACAAATGAATAAATTTTATATAAAAATCAATTATTTTAAAGTTTAGGAGCAGTCATTTCCGCGCCATGCTCGAGATCATTCTCGGATGTTAATTCCCGTAATTCATGTTCGGTGTACCGTTTTTTCGGTTAAGAGGACTCGAATGTATAAGGAAAAAGTAACGAAAGTTCAAACTTCCAATTTCGAATTAAGCGCAACGCAACTACACTAAGTCAGCAAGTCCACTTTTACATTTTCTGCTAAGGTTTTTTTTTTGTCATTTTTATAATTTCTTAGGAAAAAAAGGGCTGGCAGTTTTTTTTTTTTTTAATGGTCTTCGTCGTCATCTCATGTATTACGCGTTAAGAGCTTTCAATATTTTATGCACGGAAACATTTAAGACCATCTTTCAATCGAGATGGTCAAAGACGGCTTTGGACCACAAATTTCGCATCGGAGAGATTTCTTGAATCCTTCCATAGCTACGAGTTTTCCACAAAAAAAAAAAAAAAAAAACATATGCACTCTTCCTATGTTTTTCGATACTGCGTGCGCGTCACAGATCGTTCTGCTTTTGAGAGCAGCGATAAACTCGACCTACGATAGATGGTGTGCAAGTGGAACGTCCAATAGCATCAACCATTCATCCATTCATTCTTGCTTTCATTCGTCTGTCAATCTTTTCAGTCCTTAAACCTGTAAAACCTACAAGTGGTCGGGCGATCGTATTGGTTCTGATCCAAATTTCCACGCTAGGATGGACTTTTTGTGCGGGAAGACATTTATTTTATGTTTGAATAATTCGGACCAATTGCAATGTTACAGAGACTTCTCAAGTCTAAGCTCTTTAAATTTAAAAATTTATAATTAAGATATTTTTATTTTTTAATAGAACAATTTAAAATTTTTGATTTATATCATGCAGTACTCTCCTAACTGTTCAAACGCACTTCATGACTAATCTGCAATGGAGTTGGGATTTCTAAATAAATTTCTGACGACCCTTCCAACCCGGGAATTTGTCCCGGGACCTATTTAATAATGACATAGCGAGAGAACTACTAAATCAATTTCAAGTTAGTATAGACTAATCTAATTGAAATATAAATTAACAAGCTCATTACACTTCTTAATATAAGAAGTTAAAAATTTATCAAAAAAAGAATATAAGAAATTGGGTCTTTTCAGTTTAAATTAGATTAATTATGTCTTATTAAACTTATAAATACTGGTTATTTAAATCAGAAAAAGATGGCAGCCATTTTTTTTTATTGACCAAGATGACAGCCATGCTCTTTTCCATTGCATTTCGTCGCTGTTCCTCGTCGATGGGGGAAAAAAGGTTGCTCGCTCTTCCTTCGGCGTCTTCGCTCGCTCTGTCGTTACGCTCACGTCCAGCTTCCTAGTCACGGACGTCTATGGGAGCTATGGATCCTCTCATGCACCCACGCATATATATGTAAGCTTTCCTTTGTAAAGAAAGGCTGAGCCAGCAACTCTTGAGTAACCAGGAAATCAATCCCTAGGGCGGCTATTCGTTCGCATGGAGGTCCAATCCGAGCCGAATTCGCTGTACAATGGACCCAACCCGACGCGGCCGGCGCCGGATGTCCCCTGCCCGACCAACCCGATGGTGACGCCCCTCCTCACGGACCTCTACCAGTTTACCATGTCCTACGCCTATTGGAAGGCCGGGAAGCACCAGGATCGCGCCGTGTGAGTCCCCCATCCCCGCTCCTCGTTGCGCCTCTTTCTGGACTAGTTCTGTGATTCCTTTTTGCTACGCCTCTTGATAGTGGCTGAACGAACGGGCTGCTTGTTGGTCAGGCTGCTTAAACGAATGGGTTTTCGGTGGAAATTTTGTGCCTTTATCTGTTGAATGTTCGTTAGGCCGAAGGTTGTTTCTCTCTTTATTGAATTTTTAATGGCAAACCTATGATTTCTGTTGGAAGTACAAAAGATTGTTTCATGGACAATTTTTATGATGTTTCCTAAATTTTTATTTCCATATTTAATGCATAGTTCGAAGTTTGAAAATGAATCTTTGAGGTTAAATCTTTTTATTTTGTCCATGGGATTGTATTTTCATATGCATAATTGTTCAGTTGCCTGCAGCCTTCAAACTGTCTTTTTCAAGTGAATGTTCATGCTATGTTCAAAGGTCTGATCGGCTGATTAATTGGTTAAGAAGCTGCTTTTCATGTAAAGTGATTTGCTTCAGGTTTGACTTATACTTCCGGAAGAACCCTTTTGGTGGTGAATACACAGTTTTTGCTGGTTTAGAAGAATGTATAAGATTCATTGCCAACTTCAAACTTACAGAGGATGAAATCTCTTTCCTCCGGGAGACATTGCCTCCCTCATGCGAGGTAAAACTCTCGCTTGCCTGTAGCTCCATTGATCTCTAGACATAAATTATTGGTGAAAAGAGGTATTACAGGAAACAAGCAAAGTTCACTCGTTGAGTGAGAAATGGAAAATTCATGGAAAGTTACAATCTTCACCACGCAATTGGCTCTACGCCAGTGATCAAGTCAACAGTAAATAAGAATACAAAAAGGAATCTTAGCTTAGTGTGCTATTATGTTATAAAGGAAATTTGCACTGTCTGGGGTACCAAGCAAGTTTTGTTGGGCTTTCCTTAGTTGTCTTTAGAAGGCCAATGAGTTTTACGTGTTTTTTCAGCCCCCAACTGCTCATTAGTCTATCAGACCGTCATAGGCCCAAGGCACCCTTATGATGAAATGGCCTTCCTTAGTAACTTATATGTTCTAGTTACTACAATAGAGATAAAGAAGGAATTTTGTACATAATCTGACACTTTACTGCTAGTGGAATTTGAAACAAAATCATTCTTGCCACCAGGTCAACTCTTCTGCTGGTTTTCCCATATTTTCTGTAAATCGATATGTTTTATTACCTACACTAAGGAAGCGTATCCATTTGCACTAAGCCGAAACTGATTCTAACAAGCTTCGCAAGTTTCTTTTGTTGGATTCTCGCATGACATGCTGTGGAAAAATTAACCATGGATTCAGTGCTAAGCTTCATTTTTCACTGATTTGTTTCTTATGATATTTATAGGATGGTTTCTTTGAGTACCTTAGAGATGTTGACTGTTCAGATGTTGAAGTGTATGCTATTTCAGAAGGATCTGTTGTTTTCCCAAAGGTTCCTCTTCTAAGAGTTGAAGGGCCAGTTGCTGTGAGTGTCTTAAATTATTATATTGCAGATAATCATTCTATTATGAGTTTTTTCTGTTTTTGTTCTTCAGGCTTAGATTAATATCTCAAAAATTGGTGGTTTTGCATCTATTTAGTTTGTATTTACCTGTTGTCCTTGTAGGTGGTTCAATTGCTTGAGACTCCATTTGTCAATCTTGTCAATTATGCATCTTTGGTAACTACAAATGCTGCAAGGCATCGATTTGTTGCTGGGAAATCAAAAATGCTACTAGAGTTTGGTCTTCGTCGTGCACAGGTTATTTTGATACCTTCATCTTCAAATTATCCCCTCCTCTTGCCTATGCTTATTTACCCAGAAAGATCCAATAATAATTCATGCAGGGACCTGATGGTGGTATAGGGGCATCCAAGTACTGCTATATGGGTGGATTTGATGCAACGAGGTACATTAATCCAAAAGAAAAAAAATTGATCTAGAATTTATAATGTACATCCTTTTTCAGTAGTTTTTTTTAAATATCTTGAATATCAAGCAGGGGTTAAAACTCATCTAAAAGATTGACTTTTCTCCTCTATTGAACTATATAAACAAAATTTAAGATTCAGTACTCCTATCAGATACAAGTATTTGCTTTTGGGGAGGTTCGGATATATAAGCTCCGTATCTTGCTGCTGCTCCTATGGGTTGGTATCATTATCTACAGACTGATGAAGAAAAGTCATGTTCTTTGAATGACAGTAATGTTGCTGCTGGAAAGTTATTCGGCATACCACTTCGTGGAACACATTCACATGCCTTTGTCAGTTCTTATATGGTAGGTTGTTTTCATTAGCAGTTCGTGTTTAATTCATAATATATAGTATTCTTCATTTACGCAACTCAAAATAACAATTTTATTTTTACTTTTCATGTAGCTTTTGTGCATTTAACATTGTGATTTTATTAAATGCTTTCCCAGTCATGGGGATGGTGTCTTTCCATTCATAGTGATGCTCATAAGTTGTCTAATTCTCTTTTGCACATTTGCAGAGCCCAGACGAAATTGTGGATAAGTCGCTCCGTAGTTTTGATGGCTCAACTACATGTGAGGATTTTGTTGGTCTTGCCCAGTCATGGTTGAATAAAATTCAGGTACTGACAAAACTTGGATATGAAATGTTCTTTCTATACAATTCTGATTACTTTGTCATTGTGATGCTCACTCAGATCAGATGTTGCTACATGATGTGGAGGGCTTGCATAATCTGTGTGTCAGATTTGCCATGCATTTAGATATTCTGGATTAAACTACTGCACTACAATCATGAAATGATTGTCCTTTCACCTGTCCATCTTCTGTATCTCTTACTCTCATATCTTTGTGCTTTGCAGTGGTCAAAATCTTTGAATGGTGTTTTCGGTGAAACCAATCAAAGTGAGCTAGCAGCTTTCACATCTTATGCCTTGGCATTCCCTAGTAACTTTCTAGCTCTTGTTGACACATATGATGTAAGTGTACTCGTGGGAATATTTGAATGAATTTCCTATGCCATTTAAATATACACATTTTTTTTTCTGAGCTCAGTAAATCAAAATTAATCGTTGACATGTGCTTTGCATGTGACTTACTTGGATCCATGGGCTTATGAGGTGTTCATGGGTTCGGTGAGAATAAATACCTTGTCATCAAGAAAAAAAAAATCATTGACACATATTTGGGTTTTCTTTTTCTTTACTTTTTTCCTGTTCATTTTCTTACTCTTTTCAACTAATGTGAAGGTGTGATTATGTTGCTTTGCATTTTTAACCACTCGATTCCTTCTTTTGCTCAGCAAATTAATTGATGCCAGTACCCAACTTCTCTATCAATATTCCTTGTACTTGCCTAAATTTAGATGATTATTTGGTGCAAATTCGGTTATTATTTTTCCAGGTTGTGAGAAGTGGCATTCCCAACTTTTGTGCCGTTGCCTTGGCCCTCCACGAATTAGGGTAGGTATGCAATGGGCATCATTACTTGATGAGACAATCGCTTTGCTTGCATAAATGCTTTATTTCCTTTTTGTTTGCAGACCGTGGATCAGGTAACTGACTGTGTAACTCTATATCTTAAAACCATAATGGCATAATTTCCTCCCAAGAGACATTTCTTTGTTTATTCAGCTGTTGAAAAACTAGAATGGCATGGTGATAAATAAGATCATACTTCAGATTCTAGTTGAGTTCTTTGGCTTCTCTATAGTTTCATTCTTCTGATCATCGAAGGAAAATTAATAATGAGAAGGATTGTAATCCTTTATAATATTAAAGACTTTCAGCTTAGAGCTTGACTTATGTAATTTTCTCTAGATATAAAGCAACAGGCATAAGATTGGACTCTGGTGATCTAGCATATCTGTCATGTGAGGCTCGTAAATTCTTTTGCAACATTGAGAAGGAATTTGGAGTCGCTGGATTTGGGAAGATGGCTATTACTGCTAGTAATGATCTTAATGAGGAAACATTAGATGCGTTGAACAAGCAGGTAGTTTGTCTAATTATTGCAGTTTTTGATTACTAGATTGTTGCCATACCACCTTCTCTAATTATGCTCTCTCCCCATATAGGGTCATGAGGTTGATGCATTTGGAATTGGCACTTATCTGGTTACTTGTTATGCTCAAGCTGCTCTGGGCTGTGTCTTCAAGCTCGTTGAGATAAATAACCAGCCCCGCATCAAACTTTCTGAAGATGTTTCAAAGGTTTCATCCAAGACCTGAGGAGATATAGTAATTGCATATTTGTTGAATTTCTTTTCAGTCCCCTTACATATTTTGATCTTTTTTCTCACTCAGGTATCTATTCCTTGTAAGAAGCGAAGCTACAGACTGTATGGGAAAGAGGGCTACCCTCTGGTGGATATAATGACTGGGGAAAATGAACCATCTCCAAAGGTATATGACTCTTGCCATTTGGTCTTGGACTTGATGTTCTGAAGCTACTTATGAGGAGCTGATGAAGGGCTATGAACCTTGGGTTGGAATGTGCAGGTGGGTGAGCGAATCCTCTGTCGACACCCTTTCAATGAATCAAAGAGAGCGTATGTCGTGCCTCAGCATGTCGAAGAGCTACTCAAGTGTTACTGGCCTGGGAACTCAGGTGGGGTTTTTGGGCTATTAATTGTCTGTTTTCTGTCACAAACCAACACATACCAAATTCCTATGAATGTTCCTCATCTTGCTACTAGTTGTGAAAACTAATGCACATCGGATTTGGTGACCTTGTCAAGTCACCTGTTATGTTTCCCATGTGATGGATAGTTGAGAGCTTTCGCTTTGGTTTGATGTAGGTAAACAAAGAGAGGCATTACCTTCCCTCAAAGACATCAGGAATCGCTGCATCAAGCAGCTCGAGCATATGCGCCCTGATCACATGAGGAAGCTCAACCCAACACCTTACAAGGTTTGAAACTCATAATGTCTCTCCTTCCCTTCCAACCCTTCCTCACATCTCTGAATCAGATTTTGTCTTGATACTGAAATAATGATCTTCCCGTGATGGGCAGGTGAGTGTGAGCACAAAACTGTACGACTTCATTCACTTCCTATGGCTCAACGAGGCACCTGTCGGGGAGCTGCAGTAACGATGCATAATTACGAATACTATCTGGTGCTGTCAGCTTAAAGGAGAGGAGAAAAGGAATGCAGGTGATTATTCCATCACGTTGGAGGAGCTGCTGTTGATTTTCTTAGCTGGGTCAGCACTTGGCACATACCACATAATTTTGCGGTTAAGCACCTAATTAAGTCTTGTCTTCGGTCAATAAGTTAGTAGCTTGCCTCTTTTTTCTTCTTTTGGTTCCTCTTGCACATCTCTATGATAAAGAATAATCATTTCAATTTTCAAGTCAAAATTTCTTTCCATCTTCACTAATGAGTAATGAATGAACTGCCTCCATGAATGTTCTCCTTTCATCGGGACAGTTTGATCCATTTCATTTTTAATAAAACAATGTGTACTGATGAAAACCGATCAATTGGTCAAAGAGGACGTCAGATGAGAGCCGTAGCTCTATTGTGGACTCTAATTTACTCTGTAATAAGAAATCAGTGCAAAATCGAGTAAGCAACTAAGCATATTTACTGTAGATGTCAACAGAGTGAAAAAGAGAAGTGTGTGATTTCTCTCAAACCGAAATGCGATCCATTTGCACCCAACCAAAGGCGCACCGGTCTCGGATCTGCTGTACTGTCAATGCAGCTGTATCCACCATGGGCCTAATTCGTGCCAGTTCCCTCTCGACTTGGGGTCTAATGGTCGCATTAACCTGAATTCCATATCCATCCCAAGTTAAAAGAAATCTTGAGAAGGGTAATGAATTAAAGACGCGTTCCGGATTCAACTAATGATGTAGAAGACTGACCTTGTCGATGCAACGCATGGTATCCAATACATGGCAGAAGTACGTGAGCTGCTTGTATAGATCAGCTTCTGAGTACTTTAAGTAAAGAGCGCATAAACGGAGAATCAGAAGACGAGCTAGTCACTGTGGTACAGTGCGACATAGATGGGCAGACAAGTTATCCAGAAATGGAAGAAACAAACCTTTCTGACAAGATGCCCGTTGCATCGAGGGTATTCAGGGCAAACAGTCCCCCTCTCGGCATCTCCGACCAGCCTCAAGTTCAAGCTGCGTGTTGTATATTTGCAGGTCTCATCGTCACACTGAAAATCATACAGAGAACAGTAAGATCATAGAAATGTGGTTTACCAAAGTGCTATTAGTCTAAGCAGGTATGCAGCTATGACAAGTCCAATTTCTCCGTGTACTGTGTTTCAGATAGAGTACCATCATCAGACCCTTGTAGTACGTTGAAATGAATCCATCAGCTTGCCTTTTGACCTGGGAAAAAGAAAACAAAAAACCATCAGAATGCTTCGAGGATCTTTTTGATCGAACACGATGGATCCCAGGAAGACATGGGATTTTTCACAGGGACAGCAAAGAAGCCCGACCAGTATGATGGTCAAAGACTCCTGTTCAAAGTCAGAAAATCATGCCTTTTCTGTGACAGGAGTCTGCACATTTTTGGAAATTTTGAAGGTGAATTTCTGTCTCGAACATGTCGAAATAGATCATCCATGAAGTGAATGCCGCAATATCTAAGTCCATGGTATTCAAAAAGATAACTACCCATCCTCTGTAAAAATGAACTAGTATAGTACAGGAAACGAAGAGCATGTTCAATGAGTCCTCTGACATATGACTTCCATCTCTACAGAAAAGGTAATAATACATCTACAACCAGTCTGCTGGAACCTTGGAGTTCCCGAGAAAACGGTGTCTCCCAGCACTACCAATCTCTCATGGAGAACAGATAAAGATAAAGCATGTTATTACAATCTAGAAGGAAGATGGAGCCAATTATGGGTCTCGATGAGGTCAGCTGATGAGTTCATATGGATGGTTTTATGTTTAATTAAATAGTAAAGCTGTGCAAAATTTAAAAAAAAAAAAAGAAGATAAAATGAAGTACCTGGTTAGCCACCATTCCAGGAGGGAGCCTACCCAAATCACCTTCTTCTGGGCATTTAAGGCAACGCAATTTGCTCCAGATGCTATGTGCAAGCTCCTCTCCTTGAACTGACTCTGATTTCTCACCAATGGATTTACAAACAGAACTACAGATAGGAGGGCAATCAAAAGTGCTGGAGCAGTTTGGGCATGACAAAGTCAAAGGTTTACAATCCCGAAACCTGCAATTGGCATTCAACATTCAACATTCTTCCATCAAATCATCCCAATCCAATAAGGGAATAATTCTGTACAATATAGAAGTCAGACCAGATCAACAGGAAATCGTTTGAAAAGTCCAAAAAAAGAACCTCCCCATAGAAAATAATTAATTTCACATAAAATGTATTAGTTAAGTATCCTACTTTTCTGGCCAATAAACAGGAATATGACAAAACATTACCTCTGTTCATCATCTGCAGCATGCAAGAGTGTTGTTGAACTATCAAAGCTGGAAGATTCACCAGACTTGCTTCGGTACTGAAAAGCGGTGTTTTCTATGTTTAGAAATAGACATGAAAGGAAATATGGAAATGGGCACAGGCCTAGGATGGAGACACTCAAGACAGTCTAACCTTAGATGAGTCAAGGCCTAGACAATCAGCTATGCGTTCTGGGCTTGTACCCTGAATTGAGGCACATAGACGAGATACCACAGGATGTATCTGCATAGAAAACCAGAAAACAGATTTTCCTTTTGGGGTTAAAATGTAATATTGTATTGTGCTATTATGTAGACTCACTGGAAAAGACTAGAGAAACCTGTTGGGACAAGTAGTAGTCAATGTCAATCAGCCATCTCCCCTCATTCTTTTTTAGTTCATCCGGGTGTCTTGCACGTTGAGCAATTCCTGCTGAATTATTAAGCTCTTCACCCTGTTCAGCAAAGAAGTTTGTCTAAGCGTCCTATGAATAGAAACATGCAGATATCTACTCAAATTAAATTACTAGAATACTAATGCTCAATTACCAACTAATATCATACCTGCTCACGGCAAATTATGTAAGGGACAGTATCACCAACTGAGCAACCAGAAGAGTACCCGCTCAGCTTCAGTCTTTGTGCTACCTGAGGAATGCCAGATCATGCAGACAAAATTTCATCACTTTAAATAATATGACAGACTACATAATCAATTGTCTGTTGCAGCTGCAATTGTTTGAGCTTACTTGAACATGCGGTTGGTTTTTGGCATCTGGGTATGCCTCAGGCGGTTTAGTTAATGTCTTTGTGATGATATATTTCTCAAGCGGTACCTGCCCGTATCTCATCTCATCCTGCGTCTGCAACACAGAACTACAAGTCAAAGTTTACTTTCACGGAAAATCATTGGTGCAAGGAAACCAACCAGCGTGACATATGATACACCACTGTATATTTTTCTCAAACTAAGCTAACATAACATTACTTCGCATCTTTTTGTCAGCCCTGAATTTGATTTCCTCTGTCCCAATGATCAGATTATGCAGAGATATAAATTAGTTTCATAAAATTCTGTTTGTCTTGTAATCATGTTGACTAAAGCAATCAACAAACTAAAGCTTCTTGACTTTTGTGAAAATGAAATACAAAGTTAGAGGACCTCAATGTCCTTCCAGGTGTTGTATAAATCTGACTGCCACTGTTTGGCAAAAACAACCATTGAAGCTAAGCAGTAATCCTCATTTCTAATACCATTTTTATTCATTTTGCTGGAAAGTAACGGCAAGACCATAAACCAGTGGTAGTGCTGGGATGACTTGCCTTGATAAGAGCATCATGTATCGATGCAACAACATCCTCACACGACCTGTATCAGCATCAGAGATGAAAAAATAAATATAAAATCTGGGGGCATAGCCATCACATTTCTTTATCTTTACGAGAATAAGAGAGTATTGTAAAATAAATTGATGCAACAGGCATACCCTCCTGAAAGGATCTGGCTCAAGCAGAAATCACCCAATTCCTTTGACAATAAGCTCCAGTCACGTCGAACCATATCAAGGCCCTTACGTTCAATAATCTGCAAGAGAAAAAGAAAACTAAGAATGTTCATATTTGGAATAAACAATCTAAACCCAGGGAAAAAAAGGTTTTCAAGAGGCACCTCATATGGCGTCCCTTCTTTGAACTGCACTTTCACAGCTGCATATTTCTTTTTCTTGAGAAGCAACATTCTCTTGTACACCCCATCAAGATCAATTTCTAAACACCTATACTTCTTATTAACCTGAAACATGACATATTACCCATTAAAAATCTATAAACCGGCGGAGATGGTCTGGTAGAACGGGGGCAAAAGTTGACAAATTGAGATAACAAGCATATGGTTGAGCTAACCTCTTGAATGACTTTCCCAGCAATTACTTTTGCCTTTGCAATATCATCTAGTCCACTATAAATCATAATAGAATCTGTATCACCATAGATGACCTGCAAAATACAACATCACAAACCATCAGCAATGATCAAGGTCTTTGGACCATTTTCAGAATCTGCATGTGTTTGACAAGTACCAACCTCCAAGTTCAAGTTGTTCTGAACAAGATCAACGGTACTTTGCAGTATTTCCCTTCCCTGGAAAGATAATAAAGCTTTGTAAAACATTCACGTGCAATATATTCATTGTTTTGGTGAACTTCTGCAGTCTTACTGAATTCATCTCCATTCGTCCAGTACATGCAACAAATTTTTCACTAACCAGTAATGTTATAAGCTCTGCAAGTGGCTTTGCATAAAATCTTGAATTAGAAAACCCCAAGCATCCATACATGCTGCATGAGGCAGCCCACGTACAAGGAAACAACAAGTGCTGTTAGATTTGCTGAATTAAGTCTCAATAATTACAAGCTGTAGCTAAATTGGAGAAATAGTAACCTATTCGCTGTCAGTTTCAGCGCTTGCTGCTGAATGTCAAGTTGTTGGACCTTCAAACCTGTAGCAGTTTTCATCCATGTCTTGACCATTCTCCTCCTTTGGACCAAATTTTTCAACAACTACAAAAGAAGGTAAATTTTAAATTAGCTCATCCAAATTGTGGAATTGAAGGCATTATATCTTGCAGAAGAATTTATCTACAAGTATGGTCTTAGTATATGCATTAGAATCACGTTAAATCTATAGTATCATGATGCTGTAAGTCACCACCGAGAATATTATTAATGACGGAGGGAAGAATACTATGAAATCATTTTTTCAAATTTCTAAGAAAGAACAAATAAATTAATATGTCACTGGTAGTTACCTCAGGTAACACGCCAGTTGTTTTACTAGATGGCACACTAGGAATTGACCCGTCTGCAGGCCTTTCCACTGTTGTGAAGCAGATATTATACTCCTGCAAGTAAATTGATGTGTGAATAAAATAGGGGGGAAGGGGGAAGGTCAAAAAGATTTAAGGGCTTTCCAGCAGTGAGATGAGTGTAAAATTATTAACCTGAATGATGGATGGATACAGACTATTGAAGTCTAGAAGCAATATATACTTGTCATATAGACCTTTTTTCGGCTCCAAAACCAGTCCACCTGAGTATGCAGGACCTTTTTTGGCCTTACCCTGCTCAATATCCTGGGGTTCATTAATATCTAACCCATCATCATTTTGCTCCTCAACACCATCTAATCTTCGTTTCGTTAGTTTAACATTCTTTGAATGAGATGAAATCTTGTCGGGAACAATATATTTCTTGGCATGGAATGCATGCAATAGAAGATATTCCACTCTCTGTGCCCGGGCACCCTAGGTAACATACAAGTAGAAGATTTAGAATTAGGAAAAACTGAGAAGACATAAAAAGAATCATCTATTGGAGAAGACATTAGTTATGGACTCACTTGCAAAGTCTTTCCCCAGAGATTGCCACTGATATTAGTCAGCTGACGTGTAAGGGGAAGAATGCATAGATGGAACATAAGTTCCATTGATAACCAGGCATCTGTCTCGCCATATTCGATCTGGACAAAAATAAAGTACATGAGCAGCTGATGGCAAAAGGTTGTCTTCAAGATTGAGCATCAGCATGTCAAGCCAACTTGCATGTCAAAAAGCTGTGGTTGTTCTAGCCCATTCAAGTTGACAATTTCAGATACAACTTTTCTCGCGGATAAGAATTTAACCCTTATTAATCCAGGAAACCCCACACAAGCAAAGATTATCATCATCCTAGCCTACAAAATTTATTAATCTGCAAAATAATAAATGTAACGCACTTCGCACTTCACTTACACCTATTACCCACAGTTTCCACTGTTTGATATCATATCTGCTCACATCAGTATGTACTTATTTAGCATGTACTCGTGGAGTTCAAGACAAGCTCCCTGTCTTTAAAAGCAAAAAATTGTGGATTGGTTTCACATACTGTTTCAACATCTAGCATTCTGGATTTAGCACTTACAAGTTCCATGAGGGATTCTGAAGTTTGATACATTCTGGCAATATCATGAGGCATAATCTCCTTTCTGTCTTTGTTTAGCTGAGTCTTTGCAAGTTGTGTCAACGAGTAACTGACCTGGGATGACCAAAGTTCACGAATTAGATAATAATTATGAGTGGAAACAACTGTTTTACAGATGGGCAAACTACCTCTTTCAACAGATCACGAGAACATAGATATGTATCACAAAGAAGCCGACCAGCAATGCAAGACATAACTCCTGGGCTTGCCCCAGACCCAAAGATCGTGCTTCCTTTTGTGAGTTTAGGCATTACAGAACGCTTAAGGCGACCTATCTTTGACCACATGCTGCTGGGAACTTTGCAAGCCTACATGATTCCACAAAGGACCATCATAAAACTGATTAAATTTAAATATGACAAGACAGGAAATTAACACATAGGCTGTTTGGATAACTTCGAAGTCTCCTGTCATGGAGCCATTTTGTTATGACACGAGCAAAAAATGAGCAAATTCATTGAAAACAGGCCTCTAGTATCCATGATCCTATTCAACAGATACGATGAAACCATTATCTGAGCTTGTTCCTTTTCATTGCTTCCAGTGTGCCAAAGAAAGAATAATATTTATATTAAAAAAAAAAATCTCACCTGAGCCCGGTGGAGAAGGACATCCAGGTCAAATCCAGATATATTATGTCCAACAAGAATATCACTATCTAGCTTGTATAATTCAATCATTAGACGGTTTATAAGAGCCCTTTCACTGAAAAAGGAAGTTTCAAAAACATAATTAGATGAGCAGCAAGAAGAAGCGTGTAGGCTCTATTATAGGACACAAAAGAAAGTGGAACACACCTGCTTTCAAAACCTATTACATTTGATCCTGTCTTTGAGTTTCTATCAGTTGCCTCCTTAGCAAAGCCCATTGGGAATATACCCCCATCAAGCTTACGGACAACACTGAAGTGGCTCAGTATGCCAGGTCTCTTCCACTCGGAGGCCAACATGGGAGAATCAATCTGAATAATGAGATGGCAGAACCAAGCATAGATGATCTTTGTTCTGTGTTATATAAACGAAGATAATGGAAATGGACATATGGAGCAAACTTTGAAAATCTAGGTTTGAATGCAACTTTCTCTCCATTATCCACAGGTGGAATTTGCTAGATTCATCAAAGTCAATTATTCAGTCTGTTTGACAACTATCAAGTTAGTCTCTTAGTGCTACTTGAGTTCAGATTTGATCAACTGATGCTTCCTTCATTATGGGTAGCACCTGAGTTATATGTATGAACAACAACACAAGTAATAATCACAGGAAAAGTAATTAAGACAAACCTTGGCCTTCTGACAGCAGATGATAGAAGCAGACACAATTTCGTTAATGTTCTGTTTCTCATTGCTAATAGTTTTCAAGTTTATTGCAGTGACAACCATAGGAGGGATTTCTATGGTGTGTTTCGAAGAGACTGCAACTTTCACATCTTTCGGAGAATCAATTATAACCTCGAACTTGCACCAGCTCACCTATGCAAGGATAAAAATACACTTATACAAAAAATTGCAAGCATGCTGGATTAAATCAATTAACATATTTCATTTTATAGAATTTAATTCTCACCCGCTGAGAAGCTGGACAGGTTGAGAAATTTGAAATCGACAACCATGAAGGTCCCTTAATCTTTCTTTTAATGAGAAAAAGTTCCAAGGCGCTGCACATAAAGCCTTCATGCATTAATGAATTAAGTATATTTTTGTATTCATATATAACTTATAACTTCTCTATTGCACGAAGATCAAACACAGAAACATCCATAGAAATTATTAAGCTTCTTAAGTGCATGAAATTTATACAAGAGAATGTATGCAATTAACCCAAGGTTTAATTCCCAGCACCCACAGTCAACGTCAGACATTCTTTCAGAGTTGAACACAGTATAGCTGTTAACTACAAAAATAACTCCTGCATATATGTAAGTAATGCAATATAATATCAGCAGAAAGCACATATGACCACTATAAAATAGGGAAACAGCTTATGCGCTTACCTGCAATGAGTTCCAAACAAAGCAGAAAAGTTTTCCCCCTTAAGATCTGCAGGTAATGGAGGGTCCTACATTTAGAAATGACAAGCTGCTATCATAGCTGGCAGGCTCTTGTGAGCAGTTACCCACCCCGATACAAGGTAGTAGCATGACTGAAGAATGTAGTAAGCAACAAAACTTGACGAATTGCACAGGTTCTAGAAATCCAATTTTTTTATGAATCAATTACCTTAAAAGGGTAATTGATTTTGAGAACGTAATTATCACCAACAGGTACGTCCGATCGTTCAAAGGCATACTTCCGCTGCAAAATTGCATTCAAGAGATAAGCATTGCAGAAACAAAGGAGAGGATATAAACTTCCATAAGTTTGAAATAACTGTATGTGCAAACCTTTGCAGGTGCCATACTAAAAGTTGAGACATTGTAATCCACCAAATGTTTTCCCACTTCAGCCTTTATTCCTGATGCTAGATTCTAAAAATTGGACATTATGTGCATCAGCAATGAAAGGAAAATAAAGTACAGAAGCAGAAGAGGAGAGAAGATTCCATGAGGAAAGGAAAATATTAGGAAAAATAGAGAAGTAACCCACGCAATTATAAAATCTTACTTGTATTTTTGCTCGGAAATCTGCAGCAGTAATCCGAGATTCTTCAACATCCTTTTCAAGCTTCAAAATATCATGAGAATCGAAAAGCAAACCACTGGGAATGGCATAGACACATCTCTGCATTTTCTTTACAACAACACAGCAGCTTTGATATGTGCTTCCAGCTTTAACCTGAAAAACGGGGAAATATTGGTATCAATTATATCTCATACAGGTTTGGTGTTAGACCAGACTTTTTAGTGAAAGTCAAATTATTGAAATTCTGAAGAAACGTTGATGGTTCACAAAACATTTGATGGCCCCTTATCTAACTGGACAAGTATGAAACCGAACCCTTGAATGTCTGGTGAGATTTACACAACTTCAAATAACTAGTTCTTCCAAGTTTGCGCTTGCAGCAGTGCAGAGCATCACCATCTCAAAGAACCAAGAAATGGTTTAGACAACATGAAAACACCAGAAGTAAGGCTATCATAACTTTTAGGATTGTGTTATGTGCATGAATTTAGACTGGATAGAGCAAAAAGCAAAACTAGCTTCAGAGACAATTCTCCTTCTATAGCCATGACCGTCATAAAATAACTCCACAATCGAAAAGCAGAAGTTAGGGAACATTTTGACTAAATTTACCTTCCCAAATAGATAGAGGTTGCCGATATTTGCACCATATATCTCTTCATGAGCATCCATCAAATAGAAAGGTAGGGAACCATCGGAGTCCAACTCAAAATCTGATTTGTCCTCCCCGCTTGCACAGGATTCAATCCCATCAGCAGCACCAGCAATATTTCCACTCCCCTCACTCATCACTGCCTTCCATCCAGCAGTTGCACTTAATGATGGATCCTTCTCTTCTTTGATCTTTGCGTTGAGAGTATGAACCTCATCCTTAACCAACAAATCCTCTTTCACTTCAATAGCTTTCAACTCTGTGTCGTCAATAATTTTTTCAGGATGGCATTTTTCTGACATGGTAATTGGTTTGTCAGGCAGATGATCATGCGATTCTTTTCCTGTTTCAGACTCCTTTATGGTCACTTTATCTATGGCACATCCATCACTAGCATCCCTTAACACTGTCATAGAGTCACCATTTACAATCTCGTTTGTAGAATCAAAACTTTCCTTCTCAATTTTAACATTGCTAATTGGAAGAGCACTCCTACCAATAGCATGGAATCTTCGCCGGTGCTCTCGGTCGGTCTCATCAGGTGCAAACTCTGCGATTACATCATCAACGATACTATCACAAGACAATCCCTTCACTTTATCATCTCTAATACCATTTTTCTTGAAAACCGAGGATGTGAACATCGAAGACAACCTCTGCTTTCCCATTAAAGCTGCCGCAGCAGACAGAGAGGAAACTGCTGGCTTCCTAGCCACAGGAGCCTTCTTTTCCACTTTCTTCTTGTTGGGTCTTTCACCTGTTAATCAGTTAAAAACGCACAATCTCAAAATTCCACATGAACATACAATTATTAGATGGTACCTGCGAGACGCAATGAAATTGGGAATCTTATAACTATGCAGTTTTTAAGTATAATTTTACGTAATCTATATCAAAGAGATCCCGGAGCAATGTGCACACCAAGAAATGATGGCGGGGACTTAAAGCTTAGGAGTTTATTCAAGACTAATCAGTAGAAACTAAGGAGTCTACAGAACTCTAACCATCTGACTCTTCCTCAGAAGAGCAGTTCGGACCAGCCTTCGTCCAGTCCTCTTCCTCTCCGTCGTCAGCATAACCAAGAAGGCCATCGTCATCCACGATAAATCCTCGGGCCTCTTCCCGGCGCTTGGCCACGAGCTTGTCATACTCTTCCTCCTCGACTGTATCGTAGATCGGGGTCTCTATCTTAATATGGAAACCGCTCGACTCCGACCGGCGGCCACCAGATCGGAGAGCCTTCAGTCTTTGCAGGGCCTCTGAACGAGATGTAGCGTCGGCCCCCCGGCTCCTCCGCCGGCCGGCGACTCGTGGCTGCTCCTCTTCCATGTCCACGGTCTGTGGAAATTGCTGTCTCGTTCTGCGAGGAACCCAACAAGCAGCAGCAATGGATAGAGACTCAGAGTGAGAGAGTGAAGAATGCGAAAGAGAATCAATTTGTGTCGATGAGGTCTTAGGGTTTCTGAGGCGGGAAAATGGCGGGGTGTTGATTTTGGCGCCAAAAGAGACTTTGGAGTCGGGAACATGTCAGGCACGTGTGGCGGATAGGTACGTGGCAAGGGTCGCCGAGGGTGCCAACTGCCACGTGCCTAAACTTATAGTAAAGGCTTATCCATGCTGGTACATATTGTATGTATTGTCTTAATAAAAATTATTTAAAATATGTATTTTTATATAATTGAAGAGACTTATTATTTGTAATCAATTTTTAAGTAAAAGTAGCATATGTTTAACTTTTAAATTAGATAATTATATATGCATTATATGTATGTATCAATTGCTGATAAAAGAGTGATAAATGTAAGAAATAAAAATAAAAATATAGAAAAGGAAAAAGGAAATGTTGCTAGAGAGGGGAGTGGAGAGTTTCAACTGAAAGAGAAAAGGGGATGAGAAGTTGATGGTTAGGTAAATTTACAATTATATCTCTATTTCATTCCAATATAATATTCAGCGAGATTTCAATTTTTATGTATAACAGATAAAATTTGAAAGGAAAAATTAACATCAAAAGGGATCTCTTCTTTTTAAGTAATACTAGAGGTTCACTGATGCTACGCGTGACATGTATTATCTTACAAAATTTATTAAAAATATTTATTCATACACAATTAAAGATAGTAATTATTTTAATTAATTTTTCAAGTAAAAATAATGTATATTTTGACTTTTAAATTAAATAGCTATAATAGTGGAAGTGAGAGAAAATGATGGAAAATGAAAAGTTATACATACTGAATTTACTATCATGATCTTATTTTATTTTAATCAAAGGGTTAGCAGATTTCAACTAGGGGCATTTTTAAAAAGAAAAGAATGACAACAACAGGTAGGAGATAATAAAAGATGGATGGGAGATAAAATGTTAAATTACAAATGACCCCCCCAGAGTATTATTTCTTGATAGATTAGTCCTAACTGTTCTTACATGCCGCTATGGCATTCAAACTTGAACCTTATGATAGCAATACGATGGACCCAGCCCGTCATGGCCCATTAACTTTCCCAGTTAGCACAGCCCAATAAGCAGGTGGCACGATAAATTGGATCCGGCCCAGCATGCAAGTATTATCGGGCCGTTCCAGGCGGCCCATTAAGGCGTTGACTTACTTCTGGTGAGGGAATTCAGTTTGTTGGGTTTATGACGAGTATGGGATAGTAATAATATAGTAAAAATGAAGATTAATTAAGGATGTGGGATCTGATTATTGTGGTTGATTTTACTTGACTTGTCCACCAGCTATTGATTGTCACAACCAATGCATCATGGGTAGGAAGAAGACCCTGTCAACCTACACCCTTGGCATCATAGCCCTTACTAAATAAATAACCGGTTCGATTCTATATTGCAAATTAAAACGGATTCCGTGCATATCATAAAAACAGTGACCCTTGGACATAATATCGTAATACCGCAGGCAGTGACCCTGCAAGTCCCTAATATCAGAGGTAGTGGCTCAAGCATTGCGAGAACTAGAAGGTTGAGTGGACATGGGATTGAAACGTGGAACTGTACCTGGCATCCTCAACTTACTGGATGGAAAGTGAATGGTTATGAGCAGACAAAAACTCTGCAGATGGAATACCCATGCGGATCGGCTTGCGAGCCAATCTATACATCAACTCGCGGGTGTCCACACAATCATTACCTGCCCACTAGCTATGCAATAGCATTACGAGAAAGTCGACTAGGCATAGGATTGAATCACGGAACTATGGTTGACACCCTCGGCTTATTGAACAGGCAGTGAGTGGTTATACAGGCATATGCTTCGCAAATGGAATACCTGCATGGATCGGCTTCCGAACCAAGCTATTCGTCAACTCACGGGAGTTCACACGATCATCACTTGTCCACCAGCTACGGAACTTCTGCTTACCTTGTCCTGCCGGTGTGCTCAATAGTTTTTACTTTACTCGTCTGGCTTCGACATTATTTTCTTACCAAAAAAGAGTACAATAATATACAATAAATATATAATGCCATACATTGTTTTGGTAGGTTATACGGAGTACAAAAACCACTAAATATAATAGCAATTTTCGACATTCGGTCCCACAAAATAATGCAATGATGAGTAACATGGATTGCTTCAAGTGGTAAAATACTTGTTCCTATTACGTAAAGGTACCAAGTTCGAGTTTTTGTGGATAAAGAAAACTCATACAGGGGGAGCTTTACCTCTTAAATGGGCCGACCCGACTCGAATTATATTAGTCAGTAGCTAAGTGGATTTCTGTATATCAGTCTACACGGAAAAAAAAAAAAAGAAGCAGTGATGAAAGCATAGATCACTTGTCCGGTAGAAGTGGATATTTCAATTATTATTATTTATATAATATATTTAGTTTTCATAAAGGATTGAAAGCAAAAACCTTTTTTTACTCATATCAACCAAAGATTTCGATGTACTCTTATAAATTCGAGAAAGTTTTGCAATCGTAGGGATATTATATCAATATTGTTAAGTGGTATCATCAGTCGTTATAAATTATCACATTAATAGTCCTGTAAGAGAGAATTTATACAGTAAAACATGAATTAAAATTTTTCTAAAAACCTAAATAAAAAATTCAAAAAATACTGCATAAGTCAGGAAGAAAAAGAGTATTAGTAAATGCGAGTCTTTCAAGGATTAAGGGTCTGTCAAGCTATTTAGAATTTTTCAGAATTTTTATTTAGTGTTTAGATTTATATTTTATCGCTTAAATTTTCTCTTATAGATATTTTGACATAACCATTTTTTTATTAACTTGTGGCACTATATAATAGTGCTTATATGACATCTCATGACATACGGGACTTTCTCCATCAATCCATGTTCGAGTAATTTCAGCCTCCTCTTGGTAAAGTTTTTTTAATCATGAGATTTCTCAATTTATAATATTCGAACTCAATATCCTTTTTAAGAAGGGTAAATTGCATAAAAAAACATAACGTTTGAACTTTTTCCCAAATAAAACCAAATGTTTCAATTTTAAAATAAGAAATCACAAGTTTTCAATATTCCTTTGAAATCAAGCCAAACTGTTAAAAGTTTTTTCAAATTGAATAAAACTATTAAATTAACCTTTAAGTGCTGATATGACAGATCATATACATCGCTATTATCCACATGGTATTTTACGATTGATTTACAAGCTAAAGACTAAAAAAAATGAAAGATAGTCTATATCTATCATGACGAGTAGAGCCTGAAATTGATCCAAATTGAAGAATCTCGTACGGAGGAAGGGTGGAGTTTGAAGATGGAGAAGGTGACCATGTAATTTATGGAGAACAACTATTATGCTCAAATGAACATGCAAAAAATGGAGGAGAGGTACATGAAACTTTCACTTTTTTTAATTATTTGCAATGGGCAGTTAGTAAATTCTTGCTTGGTTTTCATGTTTCTTTGCTTAAAAAAAAGTTTAAGTTTAGGGTGATCATGAGAAATAACTCAAAAATTCGAGTCAAATAATAGCATTTTGAAATTTGAATATCATCGAAATTTAAAGAAGCTTTTGTTTGCCTCATAGAGGGGATGGTGGCCACCGGCCCCTTCATTAGATATAGGCTCTCACCTTTTTATTTAATTTTGAGCTTTTTTTAATTTGTAAACCAATCGTAAAGTGCCACGTGGATAATGGTGATGCATACGACGTGCCCATGTCAGTACTTAATGATTAATTTAAAAATTTTATTCAATTTGTAAAAACTTTTAACAATTTGGCCAATTTAAAAAATTGAAAACTTATGATTTTTAATATCAAAACTGAAACCTTTGGTTTTATTTGGAAAAATGATCAAATCTCATGCCTTGTAATGTAATTTGCCCTTTTAAGAAAAAAAGTTATCAAATTATCTCAACCAATTTTATATTATAAAGATTGTTTTTTTTTTCCCTTATGTTGTTAGAATGTCCATGCATGATGGCTCCATTACCATTCTAGGGGGAATCCAAGTAAGACGCAAACCCGGAATATTATAAATAAAAAAGCTAACATACATTTTTAAAATTATATAAAATAATGTAATTCCATAATTAACTGTATAATTAATAATTTCACTCCCGGCACCAATCGATCTCTAGTATTGAATATACCGCGTGGACTCCACTTGATACACCCAAGAAACTCAGGGTCCCACACCTTAACTAGCCTCCATCCATGGCCATGACAGCGCCTCGCAAAAACCTCTGCTCCCCCCTCGTATTCCCATCTCCACTGACTCTTCTCCACTCCACTGTTCGCATCATTGTACCTCCTTCTCTCTCTGTACGAGCACCTCCTTGCAGACGAAGCTTGCTCGATTCTGTCATGGTGTTTCCACGCAACTAGAGAGGATACTAATCTCTTCTTCGTCTTGTCATCCTTAGTAGAAGAGATGGGAGACCAGCTGTCAGGGACGACCTCGATATTCGGACTCCACCTGTGGGTGGTGGCGGGTATCTGCGTCGGCGTCGCAATCGTCCTCCTCCTCTTCTTCATCTCCGTGTGGCTCGTCTCCCGGAGGTCCCAGGCCAGTAAGGGCGGCGGCAGTGGCGGCAGCACCAATCCCGCCATCCCGGCGGTTTCCAGGGAGATCCAGGAAATCCAAATCCACCAGACCCAGGTCCAGCCAGACCCCCCGCCTGACCTCCTACCCGAGGAGGAGAGTCTCATAGGCTACAACAGGATCCATATTGAGATCGGCAAGGACCACCGTATTGCCTATCCCGACCGGTACTGTGGTGGCTCCTCCTCTTATGGCAGTGGCGAGGCCTTCAGGGGGAACGGCGGCGGCGACCAGCCGGGACAGGTGGCCACCCCAATTCCTTATATTACCTGTCTGTCGTAGTATTATTCTGGCAGGTTTTATTTTTGTTTAAATTTCTTGTTTTTATACATTAGTTTGATTAGTAGACAAGGAAGAACGGCATTACGATGAGAATCGAATCGAATGTAATCCCGGCCGAAGACCAGACCACTATACTAAATCTCTATTTGTCACCTTTCTCAATTGGGACAATGTTGGAAAACTTTTCTTGGGAGGGCATGTCATGTGGCTCATCTCACCATGAATATGAACATGTTACCGTGAGGAACTTTTAACTTTGTACCACAGCCGGACGTACAAGGTTATGACTGTTGTGCCTTGAAGAGCAATATATTTTGCTGTGATGACACCGACAGGTGGTGGTACCGGAGGTTTCACATTTGGGGTGGGGCCACTGGTACACCCTGAGAGAGCTTGAGGACTGTACGATGGGCTTCGCGGATGAGAATGTGATTGGAGAAGGCGGGTACGGGATCGTTTACTATGGTGTGTTGGTGGACAACACTCAGGTTGCTGTCAAGAACTTGCTTAACAACAGGTTAAGCTCGAGTTTCAAACAAATTCTGGATCTTCGTCTTTGAAAATGGAGAAATTCGGGTGGGGAACTGAACATTGAATGCGTTGCAGGGGGCAAGCAGAGAGGGAATTCAAAGTTGAAGTTGAAGCCATTGGACGAGTCCGGCATAAGAATTTAGTTCGACTGCTTGGATACTGTGTTGAAGGAGCTCACAGGTACATTAGAGTTGGCCTTTATGGAATTGATAAAGGCTGCGTTACTATTTCATCATCGTTTCTTCATGTGCTTGCGGTTCATCGATGCAGGATGCTAGTATACGAATATGTGAATAACGGGAACTTAGAACAGTGGCTTCATGGTGATGTGGGGCCTCGAAGTCCTCTGACATGGGACATTCGGATGAAGATCATCCTTGGAACAGCAAAAGGGTCGGTTTAACAATTACTTTAGTTTACGGTTCACACTCAGATAAATCATCTCATATATATAAGAAGGTCATCTGGCTCGTTGTCTTTGCAGGCTAACCTACCTTCATGAAGGGCTAGAGCCCAAAGTAGTTCACCGCGATATAAAATCGAGCAACATATTACTTGACAAGCAGTGGAATCCTAAGGTCTCAGATTTTGGCCTGGCAAAGCTCCTCTGTTCCGATAGTAGCTACATCACAACCCGTGTCATGGGAACATTTGGGTCAGGAAGAGGCAATAAGTTTCTGTCTCTTTCTCTGTCCGAGGGCCTAAGACTGTCGAATGATTTTCTGTTTCATGGCTGTGCAGCTATGTAGCTCCCGAATATGCTAGTACGGGAATGCTGAATGAACGGAGCGACGTGTACAGTTTCGGGATACTGATCATGGAGATCATTTCCAGAAGAAATCCAGTGGATTACAGTCAACCTCCAGAAGAGGTAGGTGTGAATTTTCTCGATGTCCACTTTCTCATCCATAGTAGTTTATCGAGATAAGTCCTGAGTAAGATTGAGACCTTTTCCTTCTATAATTGATAGGTGAACCTGGTAGATTGGCTTAAGAAGATGGTCACAGACAAGAATCCTGAGGGAGTCCTGGACCCGAAGTTGCCAGATAAGCCTACCTCGAGGGCATTGAAGAGGGTCCTCCTGGTAGCTCTACGTTGCGTCGATCTGACTGCACAGAAGCGACCCAAGATGGGCCATGTGGTTCACATGCTCGAAACTGAGGAGTCCCCCTTCAAAGATGTGAGTTCCATCTGAAAAATGCGATTGTTCAACTCTGGTCATCCGGTTCTTTTCTCGGTCTTTTCGTACCAGACCCGAGACACGGACAGGTTCCTGACCATAATCATATACCAAGCTGTTTCCTTTCATTTCAAACTCATGCTGCATTGATTTCAAAACAGGGTTATTTATTTCAGGAACGGGCGGGACGTTTGCCACAGAGTAGTAATAGCTCGAGAGTCGGAGTCGGACAGGGCGAGCGGACTGTGAAGGAATTGAGCGGTGGTAACAGCGGACAAAAGCACAAAAACACGGTGAAAGTGAACGAGAATGAGGAGTAGACATGAAGAACCAAAAGAAGAGAAGCTGTAAAGCAATTCGAACTCATTGTGCAGTAAATTGTTCTTGCATTTTGTTTATTACCTTGCCCGTCGTAAGCTGCCGTCCCAGGTGCCGGGGGACCTCATTTGTATCACACAATGTTCTTGTATGTATTATGATTTCTTTTGCCTTTTTATGTAATGGTTAGAGCTCCCTTGTGTGTTTATCTTTCTGAGTTCAATGGCTGAGTGCATTGTCGACAACTTCAGTACTTTAAAGTCAGATTAAGAGGATGTAAATTCCATTATTACAACTGGAACTTCCCGTGCACCTTCGTTCTTTTGTTGCACTCCAAATTTAATTAACCATAAGAAAAAAGACAAATTTATTTATGTTTGTAGGCATGTATTGCGGGTGGCACTCTTTTCCCTTCTTGGGGTAACTACTAGGAATTTTATATCTTGTAAATTGGCGGTCTATGATCTATAAAACATACTCTGAATATTCTTCTTAGACTTTGTGAAATATGTATGTTCAACTTGTCGATTGATGGAAGAGCTGGCCTATCGCCCGCACATATCTTTGAACCGGAGCCCGTGACACGTACATGTACATGAATTTGGTTTTCTGAGTAGTTGGCTGTTGGATCAAGGAGGGGGGGTCCTCTGCCTTGACATACATACATATACGTATATATATGTACACAAATATTGAGACATTAAGATTCTGTCTTTTTTTAATGGGTGAAGTGAATGTGATGGCATCCCCACGTTCTTCAGAAGGTAGTAAAGGAGGCCATTGCTAGGGTTTTCGTGTTGTTTCCTTGTGCCATTGTTGTCCTGTGCGCGAAGCATTCACCTGTTTTCTCAGGTGGGATCATTTAGAGCTGCACAGTTCACCACGAATTCATCAGCGAATGTACTGGTAAAGGACAATAAAGGGACTCGGACAGTAAAGGAGGATGTTCAACCATAAACCAACATTTTTGTCCCATCTTCCTGGACGACATACGGACTATTTCTTGTAGTGAAATATCGTACTTCCCATGATGATCCAGTTTACGATGTCTTATGTTGCAGTTTGTGTGGAAACCACAGAATTCGAAGATGGCTCAGTTTGGGTACATCGAGTCCTGACCATTACGGGTCTGCATCATGGCTTCTGAAGCTCCTAATCCAAATGCTAAGAAGCTGTAAGTTCTCGTACGAAATACAGCTTAGAGTGGGTCCGACTGAGTTCGATTCTTTTCTGCAGAATTATCGGTGCACTCACCAACTTTCTAAGCATTATTAAATGCATACCCTATCTGGGAAAAACTTTCACTGGGTCGTTCTTTGAGTCCTGCAGATCCTTTGCTGTACGCGTTCCCTGCATTACTGCTCGAGAGATTGTGTATCAGTTGGTCGATCTATCGCTCTCATAACTCCTCGATACCTCCTCAATGCAGTTCGAGTCGTGCTTTAAAAAAAAACATTTATTAAATTTAAACGTGGCGGTCCACTGATTAATCAGAGATGCCCTTGTATTAAATCGTACTTTTGGAAATTCTAAGACGCAAAAATTCGAGAATGAAATGATTGAAAGGGAAATTCCTATTATTTCAGCATTTCTTGTAGCCTCTAAATCAATTTAAATAAGAAAATGAAAAATATGAAATGATTTTAAAATATTCATTGAGTTAGTGGATATGGGACATTTTAAAAATATTATGATGAAGTGAAATGATTTTAAAATATTCATTGAGTTAGTAGATATGGGACATTTTAAAAATATTATGATGTATACTAAACTCATTATAAATATGGTTTTGTACGAGGGTGAGCAAGTTCCCGTACCATAAAAATTCAAGTTAGTATAAATATGAGTTGACTTAAGTAGTTCGATATTTGATTCTCTTAAAAAAAAGTTTCAAGTTCTAGTTTTTATGAATTTATAAAACTTATATTGAGAGAAATTTATTCTTTAATTGATCGATCTAATTCGAATTGAATTATTCATATATTTATAGAGTTTAGGAGTACCAGTTCTCTAGGCCGAAGAAACTCGAGTCCTTGGGGGCATGGGTTGATAGAGAGTGAGAATTGAAAGAACGAGCTGGGCATTTTCAGAATTGGGCTTGTAATTTCCGATCCAATGAATTCTATCTACTATGCTTAGAGTTGTTTTATCTGAATTCCACTGTTAATTTGTCCCACATATTTCCGACGTCTTATCACAGCAATTGGTATCGGAGGCAGGCAAAAATGAGCTCAGAGGATCTTGTTTTTTGCAAGACATTGAACCTGACAGTGTAACAACGTGAATTGGTTGAGATAGTAGAACATTTATTTCCTTTAAGCAATATTTCGGGATCAATTCTTGTGAATGAATAAAATCTACCTTAGAGAAATTTTACTTCCCAGTGAGATCATCTGTCTCAAACTGGATAATTATTTAGAACTCGTTGGATTTCTGGATATTCAATCAAAAGAAAAGGTGTTGGTGGTGTAGCTTGGTCATCAGAGAGTTCTAAGAAGAGAGACCTGATCAACTCTGATTTTGGTAAAGAAAGTGGAACCTAATGATCAGAAGGCGAAGCCTAGAATGAGGTGGAGTTCGTGCAGAGTTACGAGGTGATTGAGAGTTCGAGAGAACGGATTAGACTATTTTCAGTATCGGGTTTGCTGCTGGGATAAGAGCAAATGACATATTTGAGGTTTATAATCTATGTTCTGGTCCATTAAATTTACAGCCGCGTGAAGAATGGATTGTAAGATCACCAACTTCAATTCTTATTGACTGAAACCCTACTCCCAATATATGCAATAATGCCTGGGGAAAAAATCAGATGCATAGAGAGTCTCCGATCTCCTCAGTAAGCATTTTCGACTCAAAATCATGATGACAGCATCAACACGATGACCGAAATTATCGTGGCTAGGAAATGCGATCGAACATGTCTACTCCCGAGGAGAGGGGAGCTGGAATCGGATGTTGGCGAGGTTCCTCCACCAGGAGAGTCGGATGCCAGAGCGGCCGGCGGCGGCGGTGCCAGCTGGGGGACATCGCATGTCCCGAACGTCGCATTTGCCTGGTCATTCATCAACATGAAACTAGTAAGTTATGACACTTCACTAGCTAAATCAAATAATTCTTTCCTTATCGCACGTACCCGGCAGTAGGAGATGCTGTCGCACCCGCAAGTCAGTTGCCCATTTGCCTCATCGACTGCTTCGGGGGCTCCTCCGCCATCGCTCCTCTGGTCACAGCAACAAGAAAATCCGACCAAAAGTCACAACCTGCGACTGTTTTGGCATTTCTGTATGACAAAAGAAAATGGTATTCTGGTCTCCGAGCAGCGGTTACCTGGTAAAAGTCGACCGCGATGAAGTTGGGCCACCTCTTGCCGGCGGCTTCGTAGCAAGTGTTCATCATGGCAGTCAGCGGGGCCGAGTTGTCACTGCAAGCTTCGCTCACATTCGGATTGTCCGGGAAGTAGTTCTCCAGGACGAGCGATCTCGAGGCCGTGTCCATGGACGAAGATTCGGCTCGGTTCGGGCACGAACCAGCCACCATCCCTTTATCTCCATCTGAAAGTTCCATCACAAGATCAGAAAAAGATATTCCGACAAGAAATGGTCGAGAATCAATGCAATGATGAAAATTCACATGCAACGACTCACATTGATTCTCGACAACGTAAGACCACTGGTAGGCAATCCCTTCGGTGGACTCTTTTGACGACTTGGAGGTAAAGACCACCAGCCGCTGGTTCTGCTTCGCCATATCATCCACCGTCGGCCAGTCTCCCCCGTTCTTCGGCATCTGACTCAGAGGAAACCAGTACTTGCTCAGCCCCGATGCGTTGAACACCTTGGTGAGTCCATTGGTGGACGTCACGTAGTCCTCGATGAAGATCGTGACAATCTCCGCCGGATTCGCCGAGAGGAACGACTCGATCTCCTTGAGCACGTTGATCGCCGGTTGCTGAGAGAGAAGATTTCGACGAAGAATTGGGTAAGTTTTCCGGGATCCGAATGTTGTAACCCGGAAAATCATTGTCCGATTGATGTAAATATGGATGAGGCAACATAGTGCTTACGAAGGCCGTGAAATTGTAACATGTTCCCTGGAAGGAGTGGCACAACCATATGTCGTTCTCGAAGTCGTACATGTCGAGCATGAGCCCTCGGACACCATTCTGCAAAAATGTTCGATCCATGGATGAACAATGGTTCGAGCAGATAGTTGACATTCGGAATCAGAACCGCGAGGAATCATACTAAGGTGCAGTAAATACGACACTGACAACATGAACTGCAACAGCAATTAGAGTCCCTAGAGGGACAAAAACAAGACATTCACATTTCGAGGTAAGAAAAATAAGAACAGGAATTTCTGAATCAATCAAATGATCGAATTAGAAAAAAAAAAAAGAAGGTGGGGTTGTGAGTTGTGTGTCTTGTTGATGAAGCAAAGGGACAGATGGTCAGTGGAGTAGTTGTGAGATGTAACATGACCTAACCGATCAATCATCCAATTGAATATTCGGGTTTCTGGTAAGGTTTAATAATATTCAGTTACTGACGTAGGCAAAAAGAAAGGAAGAAAGAAAGAATGGAAGAGGATCTGGAATGTCAAAGACCTTCAATTTTCGCCAGCAAAAAAAGAGAATTTAAAAATTGAAAAGTAAGTTTTTTAAGAAATAATTTGGAAATAATATATAATAAATATCATATTTTATATTTAATCTCTTATATTTTTATCATTTTCATTTAAATCTGTATTTTATACTATTCTTATCCTTCACCTTTACCACTTTGATTCTATAAGTACATTTTTAATGCAAAAATAATTTTTCATATGATTTTTATTAAAATTTTAATAATAAAGAAAAAGCTAAATAGGAGGAGGAGTGAGGTGCACGGTGGTGGCTTCCGGTCAATTCTCAACCAGAAATGAAATCTGATTTGGAAGGGAATGTGGTGGTCGAGAATGCAGTATTGCCATTCTTTCTTTTAGTTTTTTGTTTTTTCAAATATTTTTGGATGGAAAATATTTTTTAGATGAAAAAGTAAGAGAGGAACAAACGTGGTAAATATATAAGAAAATTGAGGATGTAAATATTAAAAAATAAAAATTCAGAATGAAAAGGATAAAATTTAAGCTGGAGGGATCGGAACTTCCATTAATGTATCAAGAAAATCACCCGCAGCATGCATACGTAGCAGCAAGCAAGAGCAGCTCGTTTAAGGAGCTTACGTTGAGTTGACTGGTGACGGAGTCTTCCTGATTGGTCGGAGCGAGGATCGTCGCGCCGGTCTGAGACTTCGATCCCGAAGCGTACGAGTTGTGAGTCGTCAGCCACGAATACTTGTTGAACGGCAACCCTTTGACCTGCTCATCATCGCACCACCGCCGTCCAATGCCACAGAGTCAAACATTCCACCATCAGATCAAATCAACAGAGCAATGCGACGCTGCCGTCGATCTCATCTTTGCATATGGAAAAAAGTGGTCGACAGTTCCCTCCTCCGGTCAACTGTTTCCTGGGAAAATTTCCCATCGGAAGCTCGGAGCTCACCGACCATTTCAAGAATAGCGGTCTAAGGAAAAAGAAGCTGCTTCCGATTCTCCGTCTCCGAAGATTTATCGAGCTTTACGGTTTTCGCGCTTTGACCGATGACAATGACGAATTTCGGGGTGAAAGCTTGCAGCTTCAAAAGATTTTTAGACTGGAAGTGCTTTGTGATAAAACAGGGCAAGAGGCAGCACAGATTGCCAAGTTTATGATATCCGAAAAACGAGAGAGAACTCATCGATCTAAGTATGGTGGCACTCGGAAATGAACCGTATAGAGGAAAGTTCGAACCTTGGAGGTTGGGTCAACAGGCTGGATCCGGGTGCATCTCGGCCTGGTGTTGCCATTCAGGGGGCAGGTCTCACACCGTAATCCTGCATCGCACGAGCTGTCCGACGAACATGTCTCTCCGATCTGCATTTCTTCAATGAGTAAATCGTACAGATTGCAGAAATATATGTTAATTTAATAATGGATAGAAGATGAAAGAGACCTCGAGAGCTGCAGAGGAGGCAAGGAGACAGAACAGGGCAGCTAAGAACAGAGCATTGACGACCCACAAGCTCCTTCTCTGTAATTAGAGAGAAAAAAAAAATGAAACGATGGGTATGTCAGAGAATTTTAACTGGTGTAAAAGAATGAGGGAAACGAGGAATCCGAAGTTAGAAATGTGTGATGGAGATGAATTTGCTTGCCTGCATTTCGGTAGAATCGGGACTCTCTCTGTTTTTCCTTAGAGACAGAGACAGAGAGAGAAAGAGAGAGAGAGGAAGGCGTCAGAGCAGAGAGATGAGAAGGAGAGGGTGTAACTGAAGCAAGAGGACGGGTTTTAATCAAAATGATCAGCATGGACTCAGTGGATCGATGGGTTGAATCAGCAAAAGGGGGTGGTTAGGGGGATGAGGTGGGGCGCTCATGTTTTTGAATTTGACATTATTGACAGAGAAATCCAGTGGATCTAAGAAGGGAATAATATACCACCATCAATTAGTTCAAGTGGTAAGATATTTATTCCCCTTAAGTAAATATCTCATGGTTCGAATCTTTATATATTGAGAAAACTTATGCTAAGAGAATTTTACTCTTTAAATGGGTCGACCCAGCTCAAATTGGATTAGTTTGTAGCTCAATAAGTTTCTGAATACTAGTGTCAAAAAAAAGAAGAAGAAGGGAATAATATAGAAAGAGTGTTAGTTTTTTTTTTTGGTCGCCAGCCACGGTATCCAAGCAGGTCCCACCAGCGGTGAGATGACATCTTTCAGCCAACCATACTTGACTAATCCGTTGGTCGCCCCGGGTCGCACGCCTGGCAATGGCGGGTGAGGCTCCCAAGGGGGGTGGCTGCGTACGTAAGGTCTCGAACTTGAGACCTCCTTAAGCGGCACCAAGCTGCTTACCACTCGGCCCAACCCCTCTTGGTGAAAGAGTGTTAGTTCGATCCATACTCCTCTATTCTTAATGTCTTTCAAGTAATAAGCCCCTAAAAATTTAAAATAAAAAAGAATAGCAAAATTATGAAATAAAGAGTGATAGGGAATCTTATTGATAAAAGTTCAACATAGGGTTTTCTTGATTTGATATTAAAAGAAATATCATTGTACTTAACATGACCATAACTATCACGTTAGAGAAAGTCTTCGGTGGAGCTATTGCACCAGGTGACAGTTAATGCGACAGCTCTTATTAAAACAAAATATTGATACTTTGTGATATAAGAAAAAATAGAAAAGTCTCGTGAGGCTAGCTCAGGTGGTGAGACGTTCGCTTGACTTAGCGGTACTCGTTAAAGTTAGGGGTTCGAATTACCACTTGGACTTGCAAGACCTCTGAAGGCCACTCGCACACGCGAGAGCGTAGATTTGTCCGGACTCATGAGTTTGCAGGGTTTTCATCGTACCAAATTTTATTTCATGAATTTGATTTGTTTTATACACAAATGTTTGCTTTAGGTTTCCCGTCTCTTTCATATTCGAAAGTCCATAATATCCCTCATGAAATGAGTTTTGTTTTCTTTTCTTTTGGGACGTGAAAGTCAAGACTCCACATTGAATTTTACACGTTTTTTAATATCAAAATCACATTTCCATGATGTTTTCACACACTATGAACCCATTCCCGAAGACCATTCCCAGCCATCAAATGTGCTGTCCCTTCTCTAGAGAAAATGGAAAAAGTCCAGGTACAGAGGTAAGATTCAGCAGTCTTATATTGAATGAATCAAGTTCTAAAGTTCATTCTCATCTTTTTTCTCCTTTGAGATCGAGAAAAAAATTGCTTCTCGTGACGTTCATCAAATTATCGACTAATTATATCCCTATACGCTTCCGCAATATCGATAAAACGGTAAGGGAAACAACGCGTTAGGAAATCTTTCTACGAATTATTTTTATCCCCGAGAGCAGAACATTTTCAGACGGCAGCCATGCCAAGCACAGGAATGTCAAATCTTTCGTAACCTCTCCACAACGGCGCAGCGTTACCGGCGGGCTTCGAAAATTCTTTCGGCCGTTTTACCATAAAAAAAGCTGGTCTTCCAAGAAAAAACAAGAGCAAATGACAAGACAGCGGAAAACGAGAATTCTGATCTTTTTTCTTTTTCGGGTTATAAAGATTATCTATAAAATTAGAAGGGGAGAAGAGAAAAGACGAAATAAAGGAATAAAGAGACTCTTATCAATGAAGATCGGATCCGGTACTTCTTAATTCTAAGTTCATCGTACATGAAATCTTAGGGGCAGTCGCAAGGGAGCCGTGTTTACCGATTCCGGGTTTTGTAGTGTGGGAATGGAGTTTGAAATTAAAATTAGAATGGGAGGGGTTGTTCTTACTTCTTGGAATTTTCTTCGGAGAAAGTTAAAACGTAAGCCGTACTAATGTTCTTTTTCTTCTTGATGAAAATTGAAAGTTTCTAAATTACATTCTAGAACCCCGAAAAAGTCTATGTAAATCGTCTAAGCTAAACTAAAATTTTCATCTAGTTTCTATGTTTCTGTATCATTATCCATATTCAAAGTGTCGCCGCAAAAACTCATTCCCACGCTACCAACCGCAAATGACGAGGACGATCGAGAACACTCCCACAAAACATGGATAAGTCTGTACTGATGAAGAACTCGAATAACCTGATGGAAGATTCCAAGAGCGAAATCTTACGACAATATTCTTCTTTGAATTGAATACCCTCGATTTTCTTCTTCTTCTTCTTCTTCTTCTTGACCATTTCTTCTAGAGTCTGTTTCCTCTTCATCGTCGATCGACTTGTGCACTGAAATCTTCGATGAAGTTCTCGGGCTCGATGTGGGCTGGTCAAGGGCCCATAACTCCGTCTCTTCTGGGCTCTGTGAACGGGACTCGCAGAATTGAAGTATCATCGGCTGACCTCTCCAACCTCAGTAGCTCTTTGTATTACCTAGTCCCCAGGTTTATTTGATCGAACGAGCTAAAGACACACCTGCGAATTTATGTAATCAGAGGAAATCGAGATTGTGTCAAGCCGGTTCGATCGATCAATGCCTTGGCCCGGCATCAATCTGATATGAAAGAGGGCAGTAAGCTCATCGCCTTTAGATCGGTTCTGGCTCTGTGCAGGTGAATCGAGGCAAAACAGGCATAGATTTCCTCAGATCGATGCCATTCTAAGGGTCATGATAAGATATCTCCTATCACGATATCATCACGCGATAGTGTTTACGAAGTGACATTAACAGATTAAATTTACTTACTTTTTAAAGGTTTTTTTCCCATAAAACTTAACCACTCCTAAAACCAACCATATTAGTATATCCAAGTGTTTTTTAATTCAATTGTTACCAAATGCTCAACTGTTATACTGCGGCAAATTGAAATTTTATCGTGACATCATGTCCTAAGAATTGCATTGGCAATGATACCGCAGTACCAAAAACACGAGACTATAAATTCAAATGCTAAATTTCACGTGTCTTGTAACTCAAAAAAAATTTGCGATTTATACCTATGAAATGAAAATGCAAGTGCACGTTTGAAATATTAATTTTGAATTTTTCTTTTCCAATACACAAAGATGGCAGCTGGAAGAAACCCTTTCTAGACACTTCCTTTTTTCTTTTCATGTCCAAATATCTTCAACAAACCCACCGTTCCAATGGACTTTATTAATTATTATGAGACACCATTAACATTGGACGGAACAAAGCCTGGCTAATTTACAACAGATTAGGAGGGTTATTCGACGGAGCCACCGGAAACCCGAGGCAGCTGCCGCTGCTGCCAGTGACCATGCTCGGCTTGGTGTGTGCAGAGGCCTGCTCCAGGTTCTGCAGCTGCCGTTTCAGGAACTTGACGTAGTGGATGGCCTCGTCGAGCATCGACGCTGTGTCCATCTTGGTGCCGCCGGGGACCAGCCTCTGGAGAATCCTTATCCTCTCGCTGATCCTCTCCCTCCGGTGCCGGGCCGCCACGCTCTGCGGGTCCTTGGATATCCTCACGTTCCGCCGCTTCGGCGGCTTCACTGCCTCCGGGTCTATGTGGATAGGCTGCATCGCTGCTATCCTGAATATCATCTCCCTCATCTCCGCCGTCGACGTAACCCCGCCGCCACTGCCACCTCCACCTCTCCTTCCACTAGCGCAGCTGTAGGGCGAAGGGGAGGTGTACGTGCCGGACCAGGTGTTCCGACGCAGCTCTCTGGCCGGCTCAGGGACCGGCACGCCGGCACTGATAAATGATGTGGACGTGGTGTGGAATACAGCCGGCGGGGCCGAGTTGGCTGAGAGTTGGAGTCCGATACCACCCTCCTCCGGCGACAGTGCCAGGAGATTACTACCGTCTTGTGGGGAGTCCATGAAGTCGGGGAGCTTCTCCATCTGCATGAGCAATGTGAGGACTTCCATGTGATCATCGGGCGATAGCTTCATCATCCCACTGTCAGATTCCATGAGACTTGGGGGAGATGGACTGACTGTTAGGGTTTCCTTTTTTTTTTTTCCTCCCTTCTGTAATTCCAAAGAGAGAAGTTTTTCTCCCCCCTCTTTTCTTCTGTTTGCTTTCTGGGTTTTGATGGACTGGAAGGGATAAGGGGTTGGATTGAAGTGAAAGTTTACTATCTCAAGAACTGGCCAATACCAATAATGATCTATCTAGGAGGCCCGACGAATGGAAGTGGAGAGACTTTATATAGGAAGTTCAATTGAATATAATACTCAACTCTCTCTCTCTCTATATATGTAAATATATTTTCAATAATAAGTGGAAATTAGGAAAATACAATGGATTCATTTATGATGAGTGTATGATTTCTTGTAACAGAAGTCCCAGTGCACCAATAGGAAAATGAACAAAATGATTTATTTTTTTAAGTGATAAGGTTTTTGTGAATAGAAAAACTTATAATCAGAATCGAATTACACCTCAGTGCGTTGGGTTTACTCTGACTTTAGTAAAATTTCTGAATATCAGATGATGTATGTAAAAAAAAACTCCCACTATGTTAGGGCCAGACTCGAATAATATTTATTTGTGTAGCGATTCAGTGAAATTAACAAAGAGGCGAGCTTGAAGGCCGTGCAGAGATCGTTAAATATATTTTTGCACAGTAAAAAGGAGGAATTATTACACTTTGATGCTTTTTTTGGGAAAATTATCCGTCACATTTCTCTAAGATATAAAACTCGCACGGAGTCACTTGAACACAATCGGATTAGACTTTTATATTACTCCTTTTTTTATATATATTTTTGGATTTATTAAACCCACGTTCTCCTTTAATTTTACATATAGCAATGATTTTTATGCCATTTATGTGACATGAGCACACACATGAATTGATTTAAGGAATGCGAGAGTATTATCAACCCTCTTAGATTTGAAGAAATTATATAAATTTTATTTAATTTATAAAAAGATCATGAATCACTTTTATCAGTGTGTCAAATACTCATTCAATGATCATGAAATTCTTGGTCACCCGATAATCTCTCGCAGATGAGCTACTCCCGTTTGTGCATTAAAGCAAGCACGTTCTTTTTCTTTGACCAAATTGTTTTCTTTTTTTCGACTTGTTTCAATTAAATTATGTTTTCTCCATTTTTTTGGCCTAAAAATAAAAAAAATTTGTTTTTTTTTAAATTTTGGAAGTTATTGGTTAAAATTTTAACTTTAGGGGGAGGGAAAGTGTACAGATGTGAAAACACATTCCACGTGACCTTTGTCAGAAAAGCAAAACCCCTGACCCCAGAACCACTCCACGTCCCTCGGCCACGAAGAGGAAAAGGGAGCTATATCATTGGCTCCCAGTCCGGTGGCGACCCACCGACCGCGCCGCCGCTGCCGGAGAGGGTGGAGATGTCAGGCCGGAGTCAGGATCTCCTGTGAAGGCGAGACCACATTAGACAGCTCGAGTCCGGCGAGAAAAAATATCCATACACGACCAGTTTATTGCATAAATTATTATTTAGGTCTCGACATTATAAAATTTTTTACAACATTCAAATATCAGCTTTACACGTGCCAATATCTAAAAGATAATTTATATAATAAATTCGTTATATATTATGCATTAAATATTTACTCCGTGGTAACTTGCTAGTAATGATTGCACAATTTGTCCAAGTTGTTGGAAAGAGTTACTATACATAGATTAGCGTGTGATTTGATGGGAAGGAGTTTAAGTTCAATCCAACCTCACGATCCGTTTTATGAAAATTCTAAGGGTAAATGATACTGTAATATATGAATTTTGTCTTCATTTTTAATTTTACTAAGAATTTCAATATTTATCAAAAATGGTCGGGAACTTTCAGATTTTTCTCATTTCTACCATCCGTCACATTTTCCATTACTTTGCTCAACAGAAGAGGAAAATGACCGTTAAAATTGGATGAAAAGACGATATTACACCTTTGTTATTATAAATATTCCATCTTTGTCCTTATGAATAGAGGGGATTGGCTCGGACCGTGGAGATGCCTCTCCGGATTCGGATCTGGAGAGGGAGAGGCTGAGCATGGTGGGTGGGCCGTCGGAGGTCGATGAAGTCGTCTTGGGGACAACAGAGAAGACGGCGTCGTACAAGGGTCCCCCAGTAGGGTGCATAAACGGGGCAGTGGAGTCGCTAGTACCAGCCGACTCGGTCAGCTCGTGGAACGCTTCCACGGGGCAGGGTGCATAAACAGGCGAGCGATGGTAGCCCATTTGTCTATCTAGTGAAATTTCTATTCAAAAGAACAAAGATGGAATATTTATAACAAGAGATGGGTAATATGGTCTTTTCATCCAATTTTAACAGTCATTTTCCTCTTCCGTTAAACAAAGTAATGAAAAATGTGACGGATGGTAGAAGTGAGAAAAATTTGAAAGTTCCAAACCATTTTCGACAAAAATTAAAGTTCGTGGTAGAATTAAGAATTGTGATAAAATTCGTGTATGACAGTGACATTTACCCAAATTCTAAAGTTACCATCACGAATGTCGATTCGGTAATCGTCTGCACAATCAAACTTGATATGTGCTTAAGAGGTTCGGGACAAAGAACACAAGAGGCATCCACTTTTTTTTCAATGATTTTCTTTCTCAATTTTAATTTACTCGATTCTTAATAATTTTATTTCTTAATGAACATGAGTCATTCTCTCTCCACATGGCACGCCGTTCGAGGTGGATAGGCCGGGGTGCTGGTGAGCGAGGGACGATGGTGATGTGATGCCCAAATTGCACCCCACCTTTTCTTCCTTTAGGACTTGTGTCATTTCGGCATAGATTTTTCTTTCCCGTTTTCGTTTTAAATTTTTTGAGTTCAGATTTTATGCTTAATTACTCTATCAAGATAGTTATATGTGTTAATAGTAAAAAGTAACAAGAGGGGTTGGGCCGAGTGGTAAGCAGCTCGGTGCCGCTTAAGGAGGTCTCAGGTTCGAGACCTCACGTACGCAGACACCCCTCTTGGGAGCCTCACCCGCCATTGCCAGGCGTGCGACCCGGGGCGACCAACGGATTAGTCAAGTATGGTTGGCTGAAAGATGCCATCTCACCGCTGGTGGGGCCTGCTTGGATACCGTGGCTGGCGACCAAAAAAAATAATAGTAAAAAGTAGCACGTCCCTTTAATTACTTTTTAAAAATAGCACTAATTTACACACAATTAAAAAAATAACATCAATTTATATTAAATTCCACATTTGTCCCATTCAGCTCTTTCTCTCCTCCATTTTCTTCTTCCTGCTCTGCAGCCCCGCCCCTGTCCGCCTCTTCTTCCTCTTCCTTTCCTAGCCCCCAGCCTGCTACCTCCACGCCTGACGCCAACCCTGCGGCTCGACGCCGACACTCCCGCTCGACTTCAATGCTCCACCGCCCGATGGCTGACGCTGCATCATTCCGGCGCCCGACGCTCTTCGTCGCCCGATGCTCCGGCGCTCGGAGGGAGGACGTCATAGCTTGGTTGGACGTGGAATGGAGGACAACAATAGCGGGCGGGAGGGGACCGGCAAGAGAGAGAGTTAGGTTGACGAGGAGGAAGAGTAATGGGAAGGGTAAAAATAGTATTACGAAAAAATTGATTAAAAAAATTTAAATAGTGATACTAAATTTTAAAACTATTATAAATCGGTATTAGTCTTGAAATAATCAATTTTCTTGTACTACATAAATTTTCACCTCTATTTATATTTCATTTTTTTATTATTTTAAAATAAAAAAATTCGACCGAGCTGCAAATTTTCCATGATCTACTGCGATTATTACTGTCATCCAGTGTTGAGTCAATGATCGAGCGTGAGTTTGCGTCTCACCGTCTCATTTAAATAAGACCAACAGTTAACAAGAAAGGGATTTTCTATGATCCCCACGGATTATTACATGATTATTTTTGGTATGGTATTAAATTTTTATATAACGCAAAATAATTAGTTTACTAGGCGCCAATATTCAATTTTTTTTTTATATTTTTGTAATTTCTGTTAATGTTAATGAAAAAACACGACCAGTTTGGCACATGTACTGAATAATGCGTGTCGTTGTCAGAAATTCCCCCCACGAGAAAGAAAAATCAATTAATAAATTAATATTCAGAATAATAAAAACTTTTTTTCCTTATCTCTTCTGTTACGGGGCCCCGTTTGCGGAAAAAGGATAACTCAATTAATTATTGCAAAGATAAATTAATATTATTTATTTATATATGTTGTCTCTATTTCTATCCGTTGCAAATTATTACAGTGCGCAGAGATCAAATGGTCCCGTCTTCCTCCCAACCCAACGTCGAGAGGTTTCTTTCGCTGCGACCTTGCCTAAAAATTATTGCTCTGCCAATCTCGAGACGTAGAGCTCCGATGAGTCCGATTAATTCAGGTTCGGTCCGAATTGATTTAGCATAAAATGCGTTGAACACCCCCGTCGAGCCATGTTAAGTTTACAGAAAATTATTCTGTAATCATATATACCTGACCGGTTCGAGTAAGGTAGTACAAAACCACGAATAAAATTACAGGAATTGAAAAAATCAGCGATAATTGAAGTAGTTCGGCAACAGGTACAAGTTCCTGCAGATTTTTACCTGAAGCTGGGAAGCAGGAGAGGCACAGCGAGATGGGTCTTTTCAGATTTGTCTGGCAGTAATTTTTTAATCAGAACCCCGACGTACAAAAATTCAAATATAAGATTTATTCACGTAAAAAAAAAATGTTAAACTGTTTTAATTGATCAATGTTAGTTAATTAACGGACCGTTAGTTCCGTATCTAATGACATCTCTCTCTCGTAATCCTGTCGACCAACACAACAAGCTTTTGTAGATATATATACAAATGGGACATGTTCTGTTTACTGATCGACAATAGTTTTTCTTTGCCTTCAACTTACATAAAGCTTCGATTTTTAATTTTAAAAAAAATGGAAAAGGAAACCTTCCCTAGAAAGGAACATAAAACCTTCCCTAGAAAGGAATATATATCACAAGAGATAAGAAAAGGAAAGCAGAAGTCAAAACAAAGCAAATTGGACCACCAAAAAATGTGGGATATATAATTCTTCAACTATGATTTTGTTGGGAATACATATCCAATGTACACCCGTTGGATCTAGGGATGATCGAATCCGAATACCTTACATTTTTCCTAAAATTTGGAACATGACTCTATCTTGTTAGTTTCAAGAACCGAACCCTACCTAAAACTTGTATTATATCATGGGTTCCGGATATCCGGTTGGGATATATTTTTTGTCAATAAATAAAATTTAAAATTTAAAATCTATTAATCAAGTAATTATCTAACAATTTTCTTATTTGACACATCCAAAAATGCTGACAATGTCCAATTAAATGCAATAGGAGGGAGGTTTTGCCATTGGTAAGAATCTTACCATGAGAAAATGAAGATTATTAGAAGACAAGAACCGATGAAAGGGTGAGATGTAAGGGAGATTATTGCAAGAAAGAGATGTAATAGAATAATAAGATAAGAGGTTGTATTTTCATATTTCATATTTAATAGAAATAGAAATAAATATTTACCGGTTTTGGATATCAATTTCGGTTCCAGGTATCATATTTAATGAATTGGAACTGGAACCAAAAGCAGAATCTATTTTAACCGGCTTCTCATTTTTTACTCGAAACATATCCTATTTCCACTAAAACTTACCCGAAGCCTACCCTGTCGAATATGTTTCAACCGGTTACACGTTTCAACCGGTTACGCATCTACCTTATGCTCGTGCATACCCCTAATTAGATCATTGTGTTTTGGTTAGATGATGATGGTACTGTCTCGAAGCTGGCCGTTTTCAGACTTTGGAGTTTTTTTTTTTTGTGTTTTCTTATTCTATTACATTTTCTTTTATTAGAAGGGTTCAAACAGGGAGAAAGTTTTCAGTGAAACAATTATATAACACGTCAGTAATGATGTGATACATTCGTTCAATTAGAACTTAATGTGCAATTAATAATAATACATATATAATTACAAATCCTAAATTTTTCTTAAAAAAATACAAAAAAAATCATAGTAAATGATGAATCATAATTGGACAAATATACAAATGGTAGATTCTGATTGGACAAATATATCAGGTCAAAATTGCTTACGTGGTGTAACCATCCCGTTAAAGGCTTTCTCCTAGCTGAGGGGAGGAGGAACATGAAAGTAATGGGGTACTAAATCTCTTCCCATAATAGTTAAATTCATGACTTCTTAATCTTAGATAAAGGTTAATATCAGCACCAAATCTCCTTTCTGCATTTTCATTCTTAAATAGTATATTAAGTTTGTTGATGTAATTCGATATCTCTTCCTCTGAAATATTATCTCATATTTGAGTGCTGCAAACAGAGAAAATCCTCAATTAATAGAGTTCTAACTCTAATTGAGTCGACTTCACTCGAACCCTGAATAATGCATTTTCGAATTTCACTGCCGGCTAACAGAATTTACTCATAGTGCAATGAATTATTAAACTCTGTCGAAAGCATTTCATGATCGAGATAGAGTTGACCGTGTAGTAGTGGACTAACGATTTCAAGAAATCAAAGAAAAGGCAGTGGCCAGGACTTTGACCAAATATATAATCATTTAAATAATTAGTCATGATGTGTTTGGAGTGGAAAATCTAGACACTTGCTACAATATACTCTCCATTTATTCACCATCTTCAACTTTCAAACTTATTTATTCCTCTGGCAAAAAAAGAAAAAAAAATTATATATTGGTTAATTACTTGTATATAAAAAATTTATTTTTATATGGTTAATTTCATTTTGGTCCCTCCATTTTTGAGGGTTTCTAGAAGCACGCCCACCATGTACAGCTATAGTTCGAATGGACTGATTCTGCAGCCATACAAGACATAGTGTTCGCGTAAATCTTTTAATTTCTGAAAAATTTGCCAATGATCATCTTCAAGGTGATGAAATTGCATTCAGTTGGATGTATTTAATGGTGTTATTAAGTTCGAGTTTTGGGAATTAAAAAAAATCATTAGAAAATAATCAGTTTGAAGACATTAGAAAAGATAAAATAACATATGAAATTCTTGCCATTGTTCTATAGTATGTAAATATATATATATATATATAATAAATATAAATTCTACTGGAATATAATATTATATAGTGCGACGGTCGGAGACAAATTAAAGAACAAATTTGGACTGCAGAGAAAAATGAAAATTTCAAATTTATCACCGTCAACTTCTAGCCATATCCATGAATTAACCATGACCATTTTGGCAACGTTGATAATAATAACTTTACGGAACATCGATGAGAACAACACAGATCTGAACATCAATAAGAACTATCAGTTGTTTTTTTTTTTGCAATAAACTCTTTAATTCTAGCATGGTCAAGTAATATATCAAAAATATAACATGTGAAATCGTTCCAGAGCTTCTTATATCATATAAGCATATGTGTCCAGAACGGACGTACAATCTATGACCGATATCACATCGAATCGAACGTATGTATGGAGAAGAATCTAATCTAATAGCAAGATGAGTCAAACAAAGGATCTAGGCAAAAGGGGAGAGACCCATGTGAGCTACCCAAAAAACGTCCCAACATACATCAAAATATTCAAGTGACTTACCGGTATACGTTAGTTGAAGTGGTTCGACTTCTCTTTTCTAAAGAAAAGGTCTCGGGTTCGAGTTCTGTAACAGTTTTGGTGGACTGACTGACCTAGGGAGCTCGAACACGTACCGGACGGAATTAATTGGATTTCTGAATACTGGGTGTGATACAACTGAAAAATTTAAAGGCATTTCTAGAGGGGAAATTTAATGTGTTGGGGGGGTGGATCCTTCGGTGCTCCCACCATTGCATGAACATAGAGAACAACACATCCACGTCCACATCCACCCAAGTTAAGTGCATTGCATCTCTGACACACACACACACAAACACTATTCCATTCCATTCCATCTCTTTCGATCATTTCCTCCAAGCTTTTTATCGTTTCCTATTTGAGGATAAGTTCTTTCATGTTCTTTGTGACAGTACATTGGATTCAGTCGTGCCTGATTAGAATTTTTCTGTCTTGTATGGGTGGGTGGGTGGGTGCGGTGCAACATCTAATTTATCTATATATTAGGGACATTTTTGGTCAATTTGCTAACAAAAAAAAAATCTCTCGTTATTTTTTTACACTTCATTTTAATTAATTCATCTCAATTTTCGATTTCAAACGAGGTTTTTGGATCTAGTAAAATTCGTTGTAAAATTTTGGCTAGGAACTACTTGTTACGCTTGAGTTGATGCTGGCATTATTCATATACATTGAAAAAAAAAAAAAAAGAGTAGACGCGGGAATTTGGCGAATTATCACAGAAATTGTCGTACGTGAAGAATGTAGCAGGTGTCGACTGTCGAAGTCATTGATTGAAAGAAGTGATAGATTTCCTCCACATGAAGAACATCTCTTTTAATCATTCAATATTTTTCAGTTGCTCGAATCTATCCCGACCAGATGTTTTTAGAAAATGTATTCAGCGCGTAAAATGTATTATAAATAAGTAAAATTTAGATAAGAATTTACCGGGATTGCCGAGTTTATGTCTACTTGCATATTGCATATGCTTCATCTGGTAAATTCGATCAATTTGTCATACAAAAGCTCTAACTAACGGTGTCTTCCTTCGTAAATTCGTTCATCATTATTAGTATGCACATCTTGAATTACATGCCCATGCTGATTTAAAACCAAATTTGACAGAGTTTAACATTTTTTTCGCTTCAATTGAAAAAAAAAAAGAAAACAACAATGTTTCTGCCAAGCCGATAATCCTTGTCTACGATCAGAAAGGGGAGAGATCTGTCGGCTAAGTGTCCTCGCCAAAGTCCAGGAGGCGTATAAGAGACAAAACAAAGAATAGGGTAAATCATTAAATTTGGTCCGATCGTTGTAACGTCATCTGTAAATATCGATGTAGACGGTGACGACCACGTCAGTGGGTCTCACATGTTTCGTGATAATTTATGAATTGTTGAAGTTAAAAAAGAAAATATAATTTTATCCACTTATTGATTGTCACGTGGCAGCTATCATCCACGTCAGCATCTGTAAATTACGTTATAATGTCTAAACCAAATTTATTGATAGAAGTGAACAGTGAAGATCAAATTAATGATTTGGAAATTTTGAGAAAAAACTGATGACTCTGAAATTTTGAGAACCGATGGCTTACTACTAATTTGATGATTTACTCAAAAGAATAAGTATTCAACAAAAAATATCCGACAAAAAATTAATATTATTCTCGATATGAAATTTTAAACTTTTAGGTATTATTCATGAGATGTTTTATATTCTTTTAATTTCATCTTTTTTAATATTCTTTTCTACATTTGAGCACCTCTATTCTTGTTTTGTTTCTTTTTTTTTTTTTCTATTATCCTCTCTCTTATTTACTTCTGAGGGAATATAAAATATTGTCGACATATATATATATATATATGTATTTGCATTAATATATATTACTTTGGGATGATATTTGTTAGTGCTGCTGCAGAAATTAATGGTTTGGTTGGTGGGGTTATGTTTTGGCTGAATTCCCCAAGGAGAATAGGCGTAGGTGGGTGATGAAGCATATATTTATTTACTATAGAGTGATTCGTGTTACGTATAAAATTATTAATTATATATTATATAAAAATTTAAAATGACTAAAAAATAATATAATGATCAAAGTAATAAAATTAAATATTAGAGTAGATGAAAAATAAGTAGTTCAAATTAAATAAAAATGAAGTAGAATGTGTACCAAAAGAACTTTTGGCTGATAAAGTATATTTTTTATAAAAATTACGAACATCGCAAGAAGTTGGAGGATTTTAAAAACATGAACATGAATTGTATAGTTAAGAGAATCCTATAAAATAATGGAGAAAATTGTAAAAATAGGTCAAAAAAGTGATAAATTTTTGGGGTTAAAATTGTAACTATTGAGTGATATGGAGTTAAAATTTCAATATTGAGAATCTGAACAGTTAATAAAAAAATTTTACTATTAAAATCATAGATATAAAATGAGAGAAAAATTATTAAATTTCCATTTTACCTATAATTTAGAGAATTTTATAAAATATATACATATTATATATTCTAATATTTAAATTAGATTAAAGATAAATGTGAACAATAAAAAAATTAAACTTTTCTCATATTGCATATAGATAACGTCCTCAAATAATGTATTGTCTTTTATTATAGGACAAAAAACATATATATATATATATATATCACAAAATATTATTGAATTTACTGCACCGAAGCAAATCTTCTTGACCAAAATTGTTCCTTTTCCCACGTCCCAATCCAACGGATCGAAGAAAGCGAAATGGACCCATCTACGAAAGGATATCAAGGGAAATTGTAAAGTTCAATTATTATATCGTACACTGAGTGAAAAATAATTAGAAGTCGTAAAATTTTTTTTATTTAATTTGAATAATCGATTATCTGTCATTTAATTGAAGTACTGAAGGTTCTGTGACTGGATCGAACAAACTTCGTTTCTATTGTACTTGTAACGGGTGGCATGTAGAAAAATTGTACAATTACAAGATCTTTTTTAGAAGACGCACTTATTATTACATAAATTAAAAATTATAATTATTGCATACAAAACATTTCTTGTAATAGTTACTCTATCCAAAAATTAAAAAAAATAATGATATTGAGGAGTCCATCATTGAATTGATCCGGGTATTTAAAGAGGATCCACCAACAGGCGTAGGCTGAGATGGTAAAATGTCTGTTCTCAGGTTCGGCTGCCGTGCATGAACATAATTTATATTGGGAGAGTTGTACTCTGTTAGTGGGCCGATTCGGTTCAAACATAAATTGTTCAAGGCTCATTTTGACTTTTATATACCGGGTGGTGTACGCCGGAAGAAGAGCCGGATCCAACCGGAACCATTAGACCGTTGACCCATCCTAACCCAAGCTGGCCTTCTCCAACACGAACAAAGGAATCCAAATGTAATTGGGCCGAGCGCTCAAGCCCAAATAAGCTCAGCAAGAAGCCCATTGAACTGATCCTTGCTAGTCCTAATTTCTAAACAAGCCATACATCTTACACAATATCAGAGCAAGTAATAGCTAATTCTGATTGCGATCAGCGAGCGATGAATTCACTTCGATCGTCGACTGATCCCAGGAGAGGTGTGAGTCTTCACCTCTGGCATCTTGAGTTCGATACGCTCCGGTGCCTGTCTCCCCAGTCTGACATGACAAGGATGTTCCTGGCGCGGCGTTAATCCAGCCAACGAATTTTGGCCGTCATCGGAGGCCACAACCTTCAACCTCTTTTTGTAATGGGATTCACACAATGTAAGAAATTGGTAGAAGGTAAGGTCCCCTTTCTCGTGTACGCCTGTAATGGTACGAATAAAGGTGGCCCCCCACAGTTGACGTTACTGAAGCACAGCACGAGAAAGCAGCAGTCGGAATCGGCACGTGAAGGGCGGTGCAGGCAACACGTGACGAGAAAGGCGACGGTTAGTTCCGGTGGTGGCGGTAACCGTTGCCGCATTAATTATCGTACTTTCACTAATGCCCAGCTGGGACCTAACTAAATAATTAATTTAACTAGAGAAGAGGGGCACTTCAGTAACAGCACTCGGGGGTGGGCGTGTACGAGTGACCGGTAGATTCGGAATCAGTTCCTATTAGGTAAAATTTGAGTAGATCATAATAATCATGAAAAATTATAGAGATTAGAGAAGTATAAGATCACGCAAACAGACAAGAACATCAATATGGTATGAACCATCTTCTACAGAGGGAAAGCATGTTTCGATCGAGTAGAACCCCGAATTAGGATTCGTGTCAAGCAAGCTACACCACGAAAGCCTACACGTGCCACCGCCTATCTGTAGACGACCTAACTAAAGGACATCGACGATATATTATGATAGTTCACGATCGATGTCGAATGAAATTCAGAAGGGCCGATCGTGATGTCGACGACAGAACTAGCAGGGGCACGTTGTTGAGATGGGGACAGTAACACCATCATCAGTGAGGTGTGGCTTCCTTCATGTTTCAACAAAATTAGACAGCAATTAATGGGGGTACGTAATTACAAGGAACACAATGTTGGACCTTCACCAAAAATGTCTTCACATTCAATCTTCAACCTTAAAAGCGATTGAATGCCACAGCCCAACCCAGTGGCTCCAATCTGTTCACCGGCCGGTAGGTTCTTAAAGGAACATAATTGATTAACGAGAACTTTCTAGGTAATTAAACGGGTAAGTCTTTCACGTGATTCGTGAGCTTGATCAATGACCCTTTGACATGTTCGTAAAATGCATCGTATTGATCGGTAAACAGAAAAGATAACGTGACACCCTTTATTGACATGTCGAGTATTCTCGCTTCTCGGGTTCACAAATGATGCGATCAGCTCGGTTCACCGATCGTACGAGTTAATTGTTCTTGGGCATAGTAGTTGAGATGTTAGTGTTGAGGAAGCAAGGAAGAAGGTCAGTGAAAGATTGATCTCCCTTTTGATGCTTGCTCAATTAGGGCAAACCTCAACATCATGCTATCGATTGTGTAACACGGGGATAAGGAAATTTTTTACTGTCCAGTCACTAAATCGTTTAACAGTTTAATATAATATTTCATAATTAACGATTTTAACTAAAGAAAAGAATCCGGTACGCAATTATTCTTCCATATTTAATGATCTAACTATTGGACCATGGAATTTTATCTAGGAGAAGAGAAGCTCTCCCAGACAAAAAAAAAAAAAAAGAAAACTTTCTGATGGAATAAACATTTGCGTGCTATAATTAGTTGTCTTTAAGCTAGAGACTCCATGTGAACATCATCAAGGATGGTGGTGCAATGGTTTAAAGTTAGCTCTTTGTGATTTAGTGAGTTTTAGGGTCACCGGTTCAAATATGCTGATGGAGTCAATGCTGAACATTAATTATTCAATTTATCTGTATGTGAATGGTTATATACGAAATTCCGAACATTGTATAGGAGAGAGTGATCGAATTACCACTGCCCTTGTTGAAGAAATATTGACTGCTTGTTGGATTCTTGCTATGTGGACCTATTGAGGAAGGTTAAAGGAGGATTGGTTTCTAAGGCCAAGACCAAGTCAAAAAGGGAAATCAAAACTTTTTTCCCAGTGATGTAGTATGTAATAACTCGAGTTCATCAGGTCTGAATACGATCAACTCACAAAAAGGTGAAATACTACAAATCATGGATTTTCATTTTTAAATTTATACAAAATTGAACATGAGACCTTATTTAAGGGAAACAAATATCGAATGACTTAAGCCGACCAACTTTCATAAAGGCAGTGGCTAAAATCACTTTGCTAGAATTCACTTGAGAGGGTAAATCCTTCCTTGGATTTGGATCCAAAAAAATGCAATTGATTTTACCCCACGCTCCTCCTCCAGTGGAATATTTGACTCTATGCAGGCTTTCACGGTCCCAACCAAAACGTTATTCGTTAATCAGGGATATTCTAAAATTTGACCAATTAATTATGTCTTGATCCGACAAGCTAAACTTTCCAATCACTTGACATCATGTCATCTGAAGCAATCAAGGGCACGGCACATAATCAATGTGGATTTTTCATTTCATTAACGAGATTCAGATCTTGGATCTTATTTAAGAGAAGAAATTTCAAATTAGTTAAAATATATATTTTTTTAAAATAATAATGTATACACTCAGATCTCCTGGAATCTATACAGCCAGCCTTACAGGGTCCCGGGCAAAAACAATTGCAAGATCATCGTTGTCCTGTCGCTTGAAAGTTGAACTTCTCCAGTCATCTTTCACATTTCTGGGGAGATACAAATTCTCCAAGAACTTAAAGACCTTCCCAGTTTCTCTCCTGAATTGGTACCTCAGACAATGAGATTTTCACAACACAAGATTCCTAACTATAACTCGATTGCAGTTTGATGCTTTATCATATTGAAATTTGCGCTGTGATTTTACTCGCATGCATAATCGTTGGTGAGTTTTACCCCCGAATGTACTTGCACGTGCAGTTACCTGAACAGAAATTTGTGGAGCGTTCATTAATCTCATGAGAACAAAATCATTACTAAAATAAAGTTATGATGATCACAAGAATGTCAGTTCAAGCGGTGAGGACATGCTTGAATTTTACGAGCAATTCATAAAGTTATAGGTTCGATTCCCTTCTATGCGGGTGAATAAGAACTCACCGAATGCACGAAATTACCACGTGTTCGTGTGTTCGGAAAAAAAAAAAAAGAAGCTCTCCATTAATAAAAAGAAAAAGGGAAATTTCACATTTTAATGAAGGGTAAATAACAATATCCACGATATGGCATAACTGTAAATTCGACTGTAAAGATTGCCGACAACTTTGCAAGAGGAAGCAAAGCGTTTTGATTGGAGTTTTTTCTGACATCCAAAAATTGGAATCTAACACCTGCATGTTTTTTACTTTGCAAAAAATGGACCACACGTGCGCCCAATTTTAGCTCTCAATTCAAACGATTAAATTATCATATTATTTTTAATATAATATAATGCTATATTACTGTATAGCATATTATATTATATTATATTATTAAAACCATAAAATATATGCTATTCGATTCTTGCAAGTCGATACTCAATCCGACTGTGGTACATAATGAATCTACATGAGAATGTTATCAACCATCATTGGTGTAGTATAGACCGGTTCTTAGTGGATCGATCAAATTCGAGATAGATCAGTCGAGATCTGTTAAACCAGAAGCTGTTCGAATGAGAGTGTGACCATGAAAGTTCTAGCAGGCACGACTTCAATTGGTGGACGCGATGGCTTAAATCGAAAATTACGTACAAGCTCATGTCAACGCGGTCAAGGAATTGTGCACATCACGTATCGTGAAGGAAAAGGACGATATGCGTACTGGAGAAGGAAAATAATAATATAATTATTATTTATTTATATGGACATCAATAAAATTGTAAAAAGTTCAACCCCTCTCTCTCTTTTTTCTTTTTTCATCTTTCAATCACACGTTCCCTTTCCAATGACACAAGTATATATTCCTTTCTTTTTCCTAAAAATTCCAAGGATTTAAAACAAGAAAATAAAAATTCCCTCAAAACTCAGATTTTTAAAAAAAGGGGCAAAAAAAAAAAATGGAGGGATCTCTCTCTAAGGTCCAGGCCGGTAGTTATGTACCATGATCAGCGGGTGACCGAATCAGCCAGTTTCCCGAACTTCTCGACCAGCTCGGGGGACAGCTTCTTCTCCGGTCGCTTCTCCTTTCCCGGTCGGAAATCGAACCCGAACGCATCGGACACCTCTTCGGGTCTCCACCCGGCTTTCAGAAGCGTGTCCGATAACCGATCCACTTTCAATAGAAGAGTGTCCAGAAGCGCCTGGTTGTCTAATAAGATCATGTCCTCGTCGAAAAAACCCGATGCCGGTACCTGCACAAAGATCTCACGTTCGAGCGGCCGTGTGAGTTTCCGAGAAATTTAATCGAATCGAATTAGGAAAAAAATGAAAAAAAAAAAGAATATTTTTTGGGATTTTAATCGAAAATTTGGACCGACATAATGATTTCGAGAGCATATACTTCATTCATGATAACGTTGAGACAAGTGCAAGCGACCTGTACCTGCTCGATCTCTGATATATCCGACTCGCTCCAACCGGAGCCTCTGAGGACCGACCCGATTTGGTGGACGTAATCCTCGACCCACTTTGGCGTCTCCGACCTCGGCATGTCGAAGAATCTCTCCGGCGAAGATGACGACGAGGATGAGGAGTTCCTCCGCCGCCGGTCCAAGGCAGCGTCGCTCCAGAACTCGACCCATCTCGGGGTCCTCCCACCGCCACCGCTGTCCAGGCTCCTCCTGGAGAAAGTGGATCTCGACCCGGACCCGGACCCGGAACCTGATCCGACCGACTTGTCTCCCATGGATCGCTGCTTCTGCAGGACCCGGGACTCGGAGCTTCGGAAGAGAGACTCCCTCTCGAAGAAGTCTGCCAGGTCGAGGCCGCAACAGAAGATCCGGTTCTCGTCGACGAAGAAGATCGGGTTGCCGGCGAGGCACGGGTTGCAGGGGATGTAGCAGTGGTTGAAGATCGGGATCAGGAGCGGTGCCCTCCTAAGGGAGTACCTCGCGACCCGGAAGGCCTTCTCCGGGTCCGGCGGCTTAGGGCCCCAGGACTTGGACCAGAAGGCGTTGCGGGCGATCTGGAAGGAGATCGCGGCTATGGGGAGGTCGAGGGAGGAGCGGAGATGGAGGCGGGCGGAGCCAGCAGCGCGCCAGTCAGGGAAGCCAGCTCCTACGGGGAGGCCGGCGGAGAGGACGGCGCGGAGGTCGGGCGGGAAGGAGAACCCGAACTCGGCTTCGGCCCGGGCGAACTCCGGGTCGGACAGTCCTGGCTGTACGGTGATGCCAGAGTTGCGGAGGTGGGCGATGACATTCTCCGCGAGAGAGGAGAAGGAGAAGAGGCCGTTGCGGGTAGAGCCGGTGGTGGGGGCGGCAGCTGCGCGGGCGGATAGGCGGCGGAGGCCGGCCATGTGTGCCGGGTTCAGTCCGGTCATCCTCCTGTCCACGTCGACCATCGTAGGCTTATTGCTAAGGACGGTGTTGAGAGAGAGAGAGAGGGGCGGTGAAGACTGAAGAGTGCTTTCTGCAGAGAAGAAGTGGGAGAGAGTCCAATCAAAGAAGACGGGAATATTTATAGCGGCGTCGAGAAGTGGGACCCGCTGCAACTATTTTCCAATTGTCGCTTGAAAAATAAAAAAAGAAATTAATGGGAAAAGTCTTATCTTCATTAATCTTTTTTTTGGTCGCCAGCCACGGTATCCAAGCAGGCCCCACCAGCGGTGAGATGGCATCTTTCAGCCAACCATACTTGACTAATCCGTTGGTCGCCCCGGGTCGCACGCCTGGCAATGGCGGGTGAGGCTCCCAAGAGGGGTGTCTGCGTACGTGAGGTCTCGAACCTGAGACCTCCTTAAGCGGCACCGAGCTGCTTACCACTCGGCCCAACCCCTCTTGGTGTCTTATCTTCATTAATCGTGTTCATGACTCCTTTACTCAAAAATGGATTGTTAACGTTTTTGGATAAATAAAATAGATTGATAATTATTTTAACGGACATAATGTATAATCCTAAACAAATTAATTGATCAAAGTTCTTTTTATTGATTAACAAGCTATATAAACCGTAAAGGACACCAACTTTTTATATTGGATAAATAAAATTTGAATTTGAATTAATTAAGATTTATTTAGCTTTTAGGTATTACGCACCACTAAAACAACAAAATATTTTCAATTATGTGATTTGAATACTGTTATTTGCACCAAGAGGGGTTGGGCCGAGTGGTAAGCAGCTCGGTGCCGTTTAAGGAGGTCTCAGGTTCGAGACCTCACGTACGCAGACACCCCTCTTGGGAGCCTCACCCGCCATTGCCAGGCGTGCGACCCGGGGCGACCAACGGATTAGTCAAGTATGGTTGGCTGAAAGATGTCATCTCACCGCTGGTGGGACCTGCTTGGATACCGTGGCTGACGACCAAAAAAAAAAAGAATACTGTTATTTGCTATGATGAACTTTGTGGTATTATTTTTGCGTACAATGTATAATATTCATTGAAAATTGAAGAAAAAAATCACCTAAAAACCTGTTCCTGTTCCTATGATTAGTTTTTTTGTTATCTTAAATGGATTTCAATATATCTTATAGAATCGGAAAAAATAAAATTAAATTCGCAACCCGAATATTTGGAGGAAAGACGACCCAAGCTAGCCGCTCTCACCCACATGGACACGAATCTTATTCTGCACTGAGTGTATTATCTTCGTGACATCCGTAAAGTTTTAACAAATTTTAAGGGTTAATCCTTACTCGTGTCAAGATCTGAATGAGAATTTACACACGATGAAATTGTTGTGCATTACACGTTGAATACTTCATCTCGAGCATCATAGAATATATGTACTGTTAAAGAATTAGTTGATATAGTCGGTATCTCTTCTCTTTAAGTAAAATTTAGTGTTCGAGCTTATAAATAAAAAATTATTATTTTAACATTTTTATCATTTAATGAATCGATTTAATTTAAATATAAATTAGTTAAAGTGTATCGAACTTATCTATGCAGAACAAAAGAAGTCCAAGAAGGAAATCATTGAGTCAATGGAAGTGAATGTTGGCTGGCTGGCCCTTTCTACCGTAAACAAAGAAGGGCGAAGCAACGGCTATTTTTTAAGATAACGTTTCAGGTTTATCGTTGGGAGCTAGGTGGCTGTCATTCTTAACGGAATTTTTTTTGCTGGAAATTGATTTGACAGGGAATTTTAGATGCATAAATTGTTCTTAAAAGCAATTGCCATCATTATAAATAAATATCATCAGAAAAATAATAATAAAAGAAAATAAATAATATCATCTTGTCATTGGGAGGCCAAGTGTTCAACGTTTTGTTAATAGAACTTCTAATTATCATTTTCTTTGTTATTTCTTTCTAAATTTACTAGTTTTTTAAATTAAAAATACATGTGTAGCTGTCTTTTCCTTGTAATATAGGAGAGATTTTTATACTAAATTATCTGTAAATATTCATTTTATATGTTAATAAAAAAGTCACATTACATTTTCTATAAACCGATAATATTTACTTTTAAAAATGATAGGGCCTTTCTTCACTTATCAAATAATCATAAACCAAATAAACATAAGCTCTATTCACGTAAGGATTTTTCCTAGTATAGACCTGTTTGCTATTATTATGATGATTTTTTTTTAATAATCGAGATATCCGAGCACCTTTCGGGCCAGACTAGCAGGGTTGCGATACCTCCTCCCCAAGGAACATGCGATAACTCGCAAATCACGTGTGCCGAGTAAGTCGAGATAAATTCTGATGGGCTCAAGATGGCTGAAAAGCCCCCAGTTTCCAGCGTGCGTCGGCTGGGTTTCGAACCTAGGAAGTCAAACCATTGGGGTTGCTCGCTGCAAGGCATGGGCTCGAATGAGTTGAATGCGAAGAAAGATACCCTAAAAGCAATAGTTTAAAAAGAGAACTTGACAATGACCATGGCACATTGTTGCGCTACTTCCTTATTTTTTTTATCTGTACGTTGATATAACGAAACCTAATAGATCTTAATTTATTCAGTTCAAAACTCTCTTAATGCGAATTCTCTCTATTTATGGTACTTGAAGTCAAAATCTTACTTGAAAAAAAGAGACGTTGTACCGCTCCAACCAAATCTGTTATATCTGCACCACTCTATCATCTTTTACTACTACTTTCTCTCAACACCTGTTATTATTAACTCGAAATTTTTTAGTCTCAGATTAAGGTTACTGTTGGTAAATGAAAGTCTTCAACTAATCATTGGTCATAAAGATAGAATTGGGGAAGGAGGAGAAGGGATGTTCCATATTGCAAGGATATGTGATCTTCCATCCATCCATCCATTCAATCAAGATCCTCAAGTACCATATTGACCTGCTAAAGCTCAACCCATCTCGAAGAATCGTCCGGATGATGTATGATCAATGTTAACTCTTTTAGAATGGGTCCGGAAAACGATTATGGCGATTTGGAAGGGTTGTTGTTTGTATGCGATAAACCGAGAACAATGTAGAAAGCTAGCACTGTGAATATATAGCTGGGATTGTCGATTACGAGCTAGCTAGCACTGCATCGTATACGATGCCATGAGTCATGATGGAAAAAACTTCGCCAAAATTTTTTTAAGAAATTAATAACTATGCAAATTACTCTTCTGCTCTACAACATACAAGGCCTTGACAGATATAGGCATTGCCAGAGAGCACCGACATATATGTATGAGAAATTCTGGAGTTTGAGTTGAAATATGAATGCCGTAATAAATTTAATTAATAATTATTCAATATATTAAAAAGAAATAATACATAATTTTTAAAAATAAATATTATAACAGATAAAAAAATATATTATAGTACTTTTATTAATATGTCATAGCTTAAGTTCATGAAAAAAAAAGGTAATGAGTTAGCTATTTTTTCAAAACAAGACAGCGCCCGGCAGCCTGATGGTCCTTTCAATGTCTCTCTTTCAGCATCGGATTCATACGCTTCCCTTCGGCTGTCATCTGACTATTTGCCCTCTTGTCCTTTTTCCCCCTTTTCGTTGATTTTTTTTCCTCATCTAATATTTATAAATTTAACGAACATTAATTGATTCAAATTCAAGTCAATTTGTATTATCAAAGAGTAGATTTTTTTATTCATAAACTTTTTTCATTTGTAAAACTTGAATCCCAGATATTGTTTTAGGGAAGGGGATATTGAACAATCACAACCGATCCGTTTTGATTGCATGCTCTTTTTAATCATGAAAAATCTCTTAGCTGATTAATTCAACTCGAGTTTAAATTAATCAGAGCCATTAAATTTCGGAAAAACCCGCCTCACATATATTAAACAGAGTGAATGGCCACAATCTAGTTCTCCAAAAACGATGATTTGCAGGAAACTTCATGGACCGAGCACCATTGCCACGGACAAAACACCTCCAACAATCAAACGCACGAATTAATGGTATCGTACAAATAATTGGCCTATGAACATATTACATTATTTAAATAGTTATATGTTTTTTTTATCAAACATATTACATTATTGAAATAGTTATATGTTTTTTCTATCAAACATATTGCATTCTTTAAATAGTTATATCAGTGAGACGACTTGACGATCGGAGCTCCCATGGAATTAATCATATGAGCCAACATGTTGATTCTGCAAGAGGCTACAAAACCCTAGGAAAGGTCACACTCTGTTGTGTGAAATTGGAACCAGTGTGGGGCAGCCCTATGGAATCGAGTTGCCCAACTACCGGTGTCTTTTCCTGGGTCTGCAAAAAGAGAAAGTCGGTATATTATGTGTTCGTATTTATGTGATATCATAAATTAATGAAATTATGTTATTTCTAGGTTTTTTTTTTGTTTTTAGGGTTTTTTTTTTTTAAAACGAATCTTAAAAATGGCCGAATGTTATTAGCTCGTGACACCACATAAGTGCTGTCACGTGATATATCTGTTACATAGAAGACTCTCCCGAGCGAAAATGGAAAACCGTGGCTTTTAACATCTTGCTGTTAAATAAATCCATAGAGTCACAAGATATTAATTATAGAAGGAACAAAAGAATAAAAATATATGATAAATTTCACTGATAAGAATCAAATGTATTACTTCCTAGTACGATGATGTCACTATGCCAAATCTTTTTTTTTATTTCCCCTGGGACAAGTCAATGACTTTGTGTGGTGGTCCAATTAGGGCTAGAAAATCGTGTCATGGGATACTCATCCTTGTTAAGTGGATTTGTGGTGGGCAACCATGCAGTATCGCTTGCTCCCTAGCTATCTAGCCTTCGTCGCTCTCAGCCCAACTTGTATTTGCTTCTCTCTTTCAGCTCAACCGGGACTCGTAATGGCGGTGATTAACTCTCTTTCTCGATGAGTCACTATCATTGCAATAAGCTAGATCCAGCAATAATTAACTCGTGGACACGATGCACTAGCTTTCTTTTTCATACGTGTACTTGACAGTTTCCAATATTTACTAACCAAGGTACGTCGACCGTCCTCTGTATCTTTATTATATGCCCAAAACGCTCGAGAATCATGTATTTTGACCGGGATTGTCAAGGAGATGTTCGGACTATTTAGATCAACGCCATCACACGGTAAAGAAGCATAGTAGTCGAGTTTAGATACACGTACGTGATGTACAGCTTATCGACGAAAGTAGTTTTACTTCGTCCAGGAAATTGTGGTTTCGTGCTACAGTTTTTGGTGAAAGTGCCCCAGATCTTTTTGCACACGGATGGTAATAGTTAGTAAACCGTCGAGCTTAACAGAAGGCATTTTCTTTTGGTATAGTGGGTATCCGACATTCCCCGAGTAGTCCCACAGCTCTGTTTGTATGCCTACAAGCACACAACGTACGGTACATCCAGAGGTACAAGATGATCTGAAGAGGAATTTAAACTTCAGATGGAGAGGATGTTAGTATTTTTCCAGACCATCGGGTTCTAATATAAGGCAGGTGTTACACCAGTGAATGTGATTATGAACAGATAATTGGTACCATATTTTAGGGATTCCCTAAAAGGCTACGAATTAATCCACATCCACTAGACCACCCAACTTTTGATTGAATAATGTATCTCAATTGCTTATGTATTAATCTAACTTGTTTCTTTTTCAGTTATAAAAGAAGAAGATTAGGTTAATAAGATATGAGGATATCAGTACACCGGATCTAATATCTCAAGCTTCTACTCTCTTTAGACAAGTGATATGTGCTAACGTAGCACGGAAAAGTACTAACAAATTATCTCTGAATTTAGAAACCTGCAGTATTTCATCGGTTGTATACACGAAATGTACGAGTATTTTGGACCCTTTGAGCCAATTCGATCGTCAACTGTTGCCAGATTGCTGTAGAATTGCAACCTGGTACGGTGCATGTCCTGAAATTACCATACATTAAAAAATGAATAATTAGCCACGTGTGTACGTAGCTACTTAGGATAGAGCTAAATGACGATGCTTCTGAAGATCGGTCAAGTTCAAGATAGTTAATTGGGCAAGTGGCTGATTATCCCCACACAATATTACTTTTCTAACGTGGTGACAGAAATATTATAATTTATTATTTTGAACCGTCCATAGTATTTGTCAGTTTGAACCGTTAATTCTGACAACCGTTCACTATTTTATCCATTCCGATATATTCTTCATTCAAATTTGAACATGAAATGTATAATTTTTTTTTTATATTGACAATGTGTCGCGCCATAGCAAGCGACTAATCCATCGGACGGTGCACTGTGCGGCTCCCGGAAGTGAACATGAAATGTATCAGATGTGACATGGCGATGATAAAGTTTGATTTTCCTTTAAATGTGTAACCTTTAGTGAGATCATATATATATATATATATATATATACTTGTATATAAATTTACCTTAATTTAAACTTGTGAGGATATTCATAGATTTAAGGGGAATAAATTCATCACTATAAAATGGAAAAAAAAATTGAGTTCATTTTGTCTTGTAAGTTGTAAACGGTAATTGCACATTAGTTAGAGTAATTTTCTTGATTTACAGTCGAAATGCGATATTGTTGTATTCGATTGTAATTTTTGATTGATATAGATAAGATAGCTGTAAAATTAATTATAATTTGGGAATTTAACATATTTCGAATGTAAAATTGTAAAATTTTATCTCATGTAATATTTCATTAAAATAATTCATGGGATGTATAAACTATAAACTACCTAATGGGTCAAATTAATTCGAACATGAATTAATCAGAATTCATTGGACTAAATAAGTTGTATACATTAAAAAAAATAAAAATGTAAGATCCATTATTTCATACTTTAAACCTTAAGGTTGTTCAGTAAAGCTAAAAGGGAAGCAAGCTTCATAAAGATGGAAATAAGAGGGAGAAGGAAGTTTTTTTTTTTTTTTAAAGATAATCGAGACATATGAGCACCTTCCGGACCTGACTATGGTGATTGCGACACCTCCTCCTCCAGGCACATACAACAGTCCACAAACCACATGTGCCAGGTAAGTTATGATAAATGCCAACGGGCTCATACTTCCGAGAGATCGAATCCTTAACCTGGAAAGTAAGGAGACCATTGCTCACTAGTTGGGCTGGCTCCGAAGAGGGAGAAGGAAGTTGATTGATATGGCTCTTCTTCACAAAAGATATAATATATTATGAAAAGAATGGTTGTTGATCGATCCTAACCAAAAAGAGGTTTAGTTTTCCTTTATCCTTTTTGTTAAAAAGTAAAAAAATAATAAAAATGGAAAGAAAAGAGAATTACTTCGATAACAAGAAATTAAAAAAGCCATGCCCATGATAATGTCCGAGCCTCTTACTTGGTTGAGGATATGGCTTCAGAACATATCTAGATAGGGAGCTCTGAGAAATTATTAACTAATTTTACCTCACTCATCACGTAATGTCACGTGAGAAAATTCTAATCAGATTGTGATAAATGTATAAATTAGTTTTAATCAACCGATCACTTGTCTTATTTATAATGACTAATCATAGTAATTTTACTATTTTCTCTTGTCACGTTGCTATAAGATAGGACTATTTAAGGTTGTTTTGGGAATTTTACGTTTTCAAATTGTGGATTCAAGCGCACGTAAGTCGTAGCACTCAATTGGAGATCGAAAATGGCTTTTTGCCCTATTCCTCCATCAATTTGTCTCGTGCGGTTTCTGATTGCCTTGATTCTGACTCCTCCTCTCTCAATACATATCTGTCCTGGGGTGGATTTAGGTGCGTCTCAGGCGGTCGTTGACCTTAAATTCGAAAAAAAAAAACTTTGAAACATAATATACACGTTATCGATAATTTTCATTTTTATTAAACTGTTTTATTTTATCATCTTAAATCAATTCCTCTTACTATGCTTAAGTTTCCCAGAAAAAAATTTATAGACCCGTCCTAGTAACCATCTATGTCTATGTGAAAAGGAATGGAGATAAGGGTAGACACATGTGGATTCATCACAAAGAAAAGAATGAAGATGTGTGTGATCGTGTATGAGAAGCTTAAAGGTGCCTTCCAGCGGAGGCCCCAGTGATAGCTAGCGCACGCTGGAGGGTGAGAGTTTTTCAACTCTCTTGAACCTGTCAGGATTTATTTTGATTTATCTTATACACGTGGTTTGTGAGCTATTATGTGCGTCACAAGGAGGAGGCGTCGCAACTACCACTAGTCAGGTTCGGAAGACGTTCGGATACCTCAGTTATCAAAAAATGAGAAGCTTGAAGGCAATGGTCATCGCTTTCATTCCACTTGTGTAGTGTAGGTGTGAGGACAATATGTTTGACTTTGACTAGGACACCATTGGAATGGAGTAGAGTAGCTAGTTAAAAAGCGACTTCTTAGATGTGACTTACATTGTTTTGGTGGGGTTTCTAGCAACTGTGAAAGAAGTCATTCCTGAAGCAGGACACTGTGTATCGCCAGGGACTGATCCATGAATTTGGTTCGATGATCGAAACTCCATTAAGAGGTAATATTACGAATTCATCAGAACGAATTAAGGTAATTCAATGGAAATTGGATGAAACCAAGTAAAATATATGAAGTATCTTATAAATTTTTTTCGAGTTCAAATGGGCACTTGCTCTTGCGCATGATAAAACTACCACCCAAGAAGACCTGTTCCAAATCCCTTTATTGAAAGAATGTGAACTCCTTCAATAACAGATTCACTCTTCCATTTAACGGTTTAAATAAAGTCAAGGATGGATCCCATTATCAACGATAATGGTCTGACATAGAACAGCTTGAAGTGTTAGCAATTAATGGGCCGGACGGAGCACCTAGCCGGTCAAGGCCCAGTGCTTTCAGAGCCCATGAGCTCGTCAACTATAACGAGTTTGTTACATTAAAAAAAAAAATCACCGTTCAGATCTTGACACGTGCAGAATATTTTCGAGGATCAACTTTACACGTTTTAGGATCTAACGGAGATTTATACAACAAACTGGTTGCGTATTACATAATAAACACTTAGTCTGGACTCTGGACATTTCATTGGGCCCACGACGTTGACGGACCGACCACATCGTAGAGCCCAACTAGGGATCTGCTTAGTAAATCCAACTCGTCTAAATTCCATCCACATGTTATTATTCAAGCAATCACGAATTCGGCCAACTTCCGTAGCTTGATCTGGTTAAGAATATGATTCTGCGATGAACATCTCCACGGTTAGGAGTCGCTGCGTGCCATGACACTGTCGATTGTGCATGCGATGCGTCTTAACACGATAACTTTTTTACTCAATAAGTTAAAAGCGCTTTTCTACTTAGAGCTGCACGATTGAAGTAATAAAGTCGCGGGAATGCAAAAATAAAAAGGTAAAATTTACTCTGTGAGACGATACATTATCTTACTAAAGTGTTTCACATCGGTACAAAAATAAAATTCGTTGCAATCGATTGCATTTATTTGTAGAAACGTGGCATGACATTACGAATCGTCAACATTTTCTAACATGATTGGTGAGACACACCATGGATTACCAAGAGGGGTTGGGCCGAGTGGTAAGCAGCTCGGTGCCGCGTAAGGAGGTCTCAGGTTCGAGACCTCACGTATGCAGACACCCCTCTTGGGAGCCTCACCCGCCATTGCCAGGCGTGCGACCCGGGGCGACCAACGGATTAGTCAAGTATGGCTGGCTGAAAGATGTCATCTCACCGCTGGTGGGGTCTGCTTGGATACCGTGGCTGGCGATCAAAAACAAAAAAAGACACACCATGGATTAACAGTACTGATACAGCAAACGGATATATCATTATTTATTTGAAGTAAGAAACATTTTGAAGAAGGGGTTGGGGGATAGAAATTTGGTGGCTAACCTCCGGCGGCCGACCACCCTGTCGGGTCAGGCGACGTCTCAGCAGGTTCCGACAGCCTTCATAGGTCACCTTAATTGTGTTACAAGGTCAACCGTCAACTTTGACATTATTCATCAAAAACACTATTATCCTCAGCGTAACTCTGTCATTTCTATATTCATTGAAAAAAAAAAATAATAACATTCCTTCCTTCCTTCCTAAAAAAATTCTTATTACAGATAGAAGCATCGATATCTTATATCTGCTGATGATTCCGAGTAAAAACTAAGCAAACTTTTCAAAGGATAGCATGGATAATTCTCTACTATTCTCATCCTCATGGGCATAAGCATGCTCCTCATAATTCGAGTTTAGTGCATTTGACGTTGCCCTCGAATCGAAATAAAGATGTCCAACATTAAATTTCACAGGCGAGATTTCTCGTATTCATATACTTCCCTTTTTAAAAAATAAAAAATAAAAACGAAAATAATCATTTCAGTCTCCATAAAAACACATCATAGATTCAGGGCATTCGATATATTAGGGTTTTTGATGGGATAAGATATTTTTAGAGAAAAGTGGTAGCTCTAGAAGATGGTCGGTCGGTCCCATTCCCCGTGTTTCCCGTGGGGGGCATAGTACTTTAATTGACAGCTTGCTCTCATGATCGTGATGAATTGATCCTTTTGGAAGTTAATCCATCAAACAATTAAATGGGGTATCTTGGGAGAAAAGGGGTGAGGGTATTAATCCCGATCCGTAATTAATAAATTTGATTCTCACAGTGGAGTAAGGAAATTTAGAATTTTCACATATATTAAAGAACAAGATGAGATTTGCGAAAAATCGAGAAATGCCTCTGTGAATTTTACGGTTTTATAGACACTGTAAATGATAGAAGTTAGATAGATTAGAGGTGACTGGATGTTGTACATGTGATAAATATAAACATAATGTATTTGTTTAATTTAATAAGTTTTAACCTTTGAATCGGTCGATAGGAATTTGTCAATGCCACCTCGTGTAGATTAAAGTTTGCTTCGTTTTCTTCCATTCTTGCACGTTAAGATTTGGTCCTCATTTCGCAAATGAATGAATGGCTCGGGATTTTCGGGTATTTTTCCAATGAGCAACATTGCTTCTGCAGTTGACCCGTATTGCTTGCCCCCAACGGGACAACCCAGCTGGTAAGGCATTTGGGGATCCCAGACCTTCGAGGTTCGACTCCCAGCAGGTGCATGCCAAGAGATGTTTTCTTGACGGTGGAGGCTTTATAACCCTCAAATAGGTTAGGTTCACCCAACTTACTTAGCGCTCGTGATTTACGGGCTATTGCGTGTGCCTCGAGGAGGACGGTGTCTTTTCTATTGTCTTAGAAATCTCCAAAGTGAATTAACAATACAAATAAAAAAGAGATTCAATACAATTGACATTACCTCTTTAGAAATAAGCACCTATTTTCAACTTTTTAATCGCAGAGGCGGCTTATTAATGTGAAAGAAAAAGAGCAGAAAAAGGAAATAAAAGAGAATCTGATTGGTGAAAATTAAATGAGAGATTTTTTTTTTTTTACCATAATCTATTTTTCATTTATTTTTCAATTTTTCCTCCGCGTCCATCATTGACAATAAGAAGAATGGACATCGCGTCACTTACTAGGAAACCTCTTCATATTTTCAAAAGCAAACGCGGTGTTTTTGTTCACGAATATGCAATTATTTTCCGGAGAAAGTCGACTATATATATTATATTCGATGTCAAAGTTGTAGATCGAGTGGAGACATGTTTTATAGTCTTAATATACGTGTTGATTGTTGTCTTAATATACGTGTTGATTGTGGCAACTGTAATAAAAGGAGCATAATATGTAATATGGTCTTGTGACTCTTAACGGAAAATGACATTATTTGACCATGTTTTGTTTTGTTTGGCCGGTAATTAATTGTTTTTGCATCAAGACAGAATATTCTTAAAGGTTCTGCAGCCCATTTTGAAGTCAAACTTCCTTGAAATAGTATGCATAAAAAATTATTTAAATAAAATTTACTATTTTTCTGATTAAATTGACATAGTCTAACGTGAACAAGTGAGATTTATAGAAGTTACGCTCGAGGGAGGGCCGCGGATGAACTAATAATATATAGTACTAGTAAGTTATATCCAGGATTCGACTCTATTAAGAATTAGTATATGGGAATTAATGGTATATCTCTGACTGTATAATATATTATCTGATAAATTAATCGATTATTATAGTGTAGGCCACGATTGATATCAAAAAAATTTCACAGAAGTTTTTGCGACACGGCAAATGGGGCTGAGGACAAGTCACGATGACTTGGACGCAACCAATGGAACCTCAAGAGCGTTCTCTCTATGGGCCCACTCGACCCTCTCCCAGTTAAATCCTCCCCACCTTACTGAAACCCAGAGATCTCAGGCTCACGAGATCAGCCATCGCGCTCTCCGCCTCCACCGCGGGGGTCCCCCTGCCGCCTCCGGGGGCCGCGCCTGCCGCCGCCATGTCCCACCTCGACCAGATCCCTCCCCCGCCGCCGGAGTCGGAGGATATCCCTCCCTTCCTGCTGGCGACCGCCCGCCTCCCCACGCCGACGACGTCCCTGTGCAAGCAGCGGACTTGGTCCCCGGACATGTACCGGGAGGAGGCCTGGGCCCGGCGGAAGGGGATCCAGACGAGCCGTCAGCGCCGGACCAAGAGCGTCACGGATGAGGACCTCGACGAGCTCAAGGGGTGCATAGAGCTCGGGTTCGGGTTCGACTCCCCCGAGGTTGACCCAAAGCTGTCGGACACCCTCCCCGCCCTTGGGTTCTACTACGCCGTTATCAACAACAAGCAGTTCAACGACGTCTCCTCGAAGTCGGCGAATTCCACCGAGACCTCCGACAGCGGCTCCTCCCCTATATCTCCGCCCGACAGCCCCCGCCGCCGCTCCATATTCAGCCCCGGTAAAACTCTCGTCCAATTCCTTTCCAATATTCGCAACCCAGTTTGATCGACCCATTATCAGCAAGCAATTACAGATCCGTTCCCTTCAATTCTTGTCTGGTTAGTTTGTATTGTACTCACAAGAACATCGAAAGAGGGAAAAAGATGAAAATTTGATCCGAATGATGATTATTCACACTGCGATCCTCATCGATGGATTCCGAAACATGCCTTGTCGATTCAGTTCAAACATAAAGACTGATGTTTCTGTTTGGAAAATTTGGTGCAGGGGAGAATCCGAAGGTGGTGAAGACGAGGCTGAGGCAGTGGGCGCAGGTGGTTGCTTGTTCTGTGCGGCAATCACCGGTCCAGTCCGATCAGATCTGATCGATCTCGCCACCGGGATACCCGATGATGCGATGATTTTGTTGCACAAAAGTCATCAAAAGCAGAACGGAGTGGAATCCATCGTCGTCACATGAACCTAACTGCAGTTGCCGCTGGCTCACCATTGTAGTGAAAAGGCAACAAGAAAAAAGAATGGGGGACAGCCCATCGATCGACGTCGTTGCCCACCTTCCCCACTTTCTTGTTTGGATATTATGTTGCTGTCTGTCATTAATGGCCATTGATATCATATGATTTCGCCACCGGCTTTCTTTGTTTAGAATCATCAAAAGCAGTAAGGGAAGATTAAAAAAAAGGCATTTTTTTAATGCCATAGGATTATCCTCAATCTAAGACAAATGGGTGCAAGTTTGATTCTTATTGGGAAGCCTCTACAGTAAATTTGGGCCTTGCAAGTCAGGGCTGCCTAGGCATTGTTCGGTCCATTGTGGTCCGATCAATTTCACCCTTTGATGGAGTGAGCAACCTCATGCAATGACATCGCGCGCTTGCTCGATGAATGGTCTTGATTTGTAGTAGTAGTAAATTCACAAAAACGCGTGTTTTATTAAGATCTCCTTGCAGACGAACCTCTGCTGGTTGATATGTTTTTCTGCAATCCAAGGCTGAAAATCAATCAGAGCAGCCATTCGTCCAGCGACAACTTCTCGAACTTACCACCGTCACATTCGAATTTCACCCTATCCCGTGTGGAAGCAGCAACGTTGTCATTGGTATAGCTGCTGTTCTTGATCCGGTTCACATGATCCATAAGATCATCGTAGAACTGCTCCATGGAGGCTGATACTGCCTCGAGCTGTGGTTTCGAGAGCTTCTCAATCTTGGCCTCCCACCACCCGACATCACCCCTCGTCTTGTTTGCCTCCCGGGCCGTCTTGATCAGCTGCCTGAGCGACTTTCCGCGCTTCTTCTCAGCTTCTAACTGGGAGAGGGTCTGGTCAAGGTGCTCGTTCAGTTCCTCGACCATCTTCCTTTGGTGGGCCTCCACAATCGGCCGGATGCCATCGTAGGGGATGTTCTCGTTGAGGTATCGCTTCACCACAGCCTCGATTGACGGCTGTCCGAAAGAGAATGGCTTCCCTGTGGGGGAGAACACCACGATCCCAATCTCGGCCCCGCAGAGGGTTGCCAGCTCGCTAGCCTTCTTATAGATTCCCGACCTGCACGAGTCAGGTCTCATTAAAAGACATATCCAGAAGAATTGAAGTTGAAAGGAGAAGTTATTTAATTTTGCCTATGCCACAAACATATGCTGCTAAATTCAGCTATAAGATGCAGCATAGTTTGAGTTAAAGAAAGGATACCGACTTGCGCTTTGAGAACGTGACCAGGCGATCATTGTTGTCCTCGATCTTCTTTATCTCGATCTTCTGGCGGCCCTGAGTCTTCCTTCCATCCAACTCTATGAGTTCCATAGGCTATCCTTAAGTAGTGTTTAGTCTGCACTTTCTGATATTTATACCGAGATAGTGAGAGAGATTTCGACGCTCGATGAGTAATTTACATGAAGAAATGCATGTCAATTTAATTGTCTACCCTTTTAGGATTTAAGGGATTTCTTTTCCATTTTCAGCAGATAATTATCAACCTAACAAGTTTTAAATGCCCGACAGTATAATTTGCTCATGAACGCTCCACTCTCATCAACCTAAGGAAGAAAGTCATTGAATTCTGATGGATTTAGGAATAATTCGAAAAGGAGGCGTGTTAGAGATGTCTTGAAATTTTTGTGATATAATTCGATGTAAAATTTAAACCCGATTAAAATTTTGTATGACTCGAATTGTGGATACTTACACAAATTTGTGGCGGAAGTGAAGGGATTTGACCGCCAGACCCAAGCCAGAACTCAACACTGATTTGATTGGGGGATGCATGGCACTTCGCCCCTGCGGTACGGATTATGTATTTTTGGGGATTTAAGAGCGGAGTGACTCTTCATCGTATGGTTCGAGGTCAGGGTTGGGGTTCCACTTATACTTTGCTGTTGTTCACTGTTTATAGTGAAGATCGCCGCTCCTCCTTTGTCCGTGGATGTATGGACATTGTCAGGTATATTTGGCGTCCACTTCTTTTTTCTCTACTCTCATATACATCATTTATTCGGCCAATTCCCAACAAGAACATAAGTCGTATACTTTACGTTTGACAGTGCATGACGTACATGCCGACTGGGTTGTCGATCCTGTGAGCCATTTGTTTGCTTTTCTGACTTAGCCATATGTTTCCACACCTATATATACACCACCAACAAATGCTATCCACTTCTAGGATGCCGCCGTATCTTAGGCATCATGGACCTTCCCATATATACATAGATATTATCGAAAAGACATTATTCCTTGTTTGGGTGCGAGCAATGGCAGATGCAATGTAATACGGGTGCTATTGCCCTCACGAGCTCGATAGAAATAGTTAAATTTTATATAATTTTCACTAATTCCATCGTTTCGTTACCTATCGGGAAGCACCTTTTGTTTTAACCTCTAGATATGAAGCTAGGGTTAGGGATATGGATTTAAACATCCAATGTTTTCTCTGACATCTCAACTGTGAACTACCTGGGTGGCCATCGGTGACCTCCAATAAGTCCAATAATCTAGCTAGCTGGCCACACACGGTCTAGGTCTACCCTCAACTTCGAGAAGTGCATCTACATGCTTTGCATTGCTAATCCTCATCGAGACCAAGTTCCGACAACTCATCTCGGTGGTCGCCCGTGGTGCCTTTTGATGCCAATGGGAGAGTCTGTCTCGCACGAGTTCTATACCTGGTGAGGCAACAATACCCCAGCGGGAGAGGTGAGGCATGGGACTAGCGCCATTCTTCCTTGAGAAAAGAGTTCGGGATAGTAACACTAGTTTTGGATTCGGTACTAAGAAGTCCCGATTAGAGTCTCAACGGTAGTGCTACCTGTGTCTATTTATTCCACTCCTCCTCCTATCTTTTAGGCCCGCGGGACCATTTTATAACCAAGAAAAAAAAAAAAAAAGAATCTTCCAGTGACTATTTGACTCGTTCGGCCCGGAGCAAGATCACCATAAAAAGGATTTAATTGGTTGTGTAAATTACAAATTGTCTGGTCGGATAGCATCAGCTATTGGTTATTTTGATCATTTTGGGTGGACGGGGACTTGGAATTTGGGGATTCGGTAGATTCCAGAGTAGTGACCGTAGATACTCAGCGGTGGATGGAAGTTCAGGAACCAATCCTTCTAAGGAACAGTAGAGACACACCAATGGTTTAGATCTGAGTAGAGGATCCCGGGAGCTTCTTGTGCTGGGGATATAGGCATGAGCCGGTCGATGAGAAAGGAGATCCAATGCTCGACTCGGTACAGGATAATTACCATATCCATATGCTTCACCATGAATTGACCAAAGGGCCCCCGTTTCTTTACATGGAAAACAGCTCTGGAATCGGAATTGTGATCACCGATTCTGTTTGAATTTATTTGTCGAGGGGAAAATGATTCGGTTTCTCCCATACACTGTATTCCATCTCCCTCGTATAAGGGAATTTGATCCCTCCCACAAAACTGGAGAATCGGATGGTGGAACGAACTATAAAATGCAAAATAAATTCTCCAAAAAAATCTCAATTAAATTGTAAAACTCATCAATTCAGATATCAAAAAATTGCAAAAAATGTTGATGATAAGAATCCGTATAATAAGATGCATTTTGCATATAATAACATATAATTTGATAAATTCTTTAATAGATCAATATCTTTTATTTTAATGATCTTCTTTTTATTTTGATATGTTCTTAACTATTTTTTATTTCAAATATTTATAATTTTAACTAAACGAAAAACAAAGAGAATCATATTTCAATTCAGTGTTAAACCAAACAAAAGCTGAAAATCATCATTTCATTTCCCTTTTCACCCTATTCCATTTCCGTTTTCATTTCCATTTCTGCACTACAAACAAAATGACCCCAAAATGTGATTTGCTAACTTATTGTCAACTGGTCATGGTGCTGACTTCCCACAAGTCCAATACGTGGAATATCTTCGAGCAAACAACCTAATTACGCCTATACTTTGACCAAATTCCTACTTTTAGCACAAACTTTTTTGCATGACCTAAGAAGACATGAACTTTAAAATGTTTGCCCTGTTTAGCAAGCTATTTGTTTTTCCGTCAAAACTAATGGCCATATCCTACATGTCATGGTAATAGCAGCTTATGTGGCAAACGATGGCCGATGTGGCAATGCCACGTCAAATACCTTTAAGAAAATATCGAGTGTACCCATTAATACTCTTCATTAATTTAAATGCACGTTAATTACTCGATTTAGTCGATTTTATATTTTAAATTTTATTAATTAATAGAAGAATATGTTCGAACTGGGTATTCAGAACCTGTGGTATAATATAGGTTCTGGAAAGCTGCAGGGACATTTAGAGAAGAAAAAGATAATTTTATAAAATTGTCCACGATAACTTTAAATTAATGAACAGTATTTAAGGGTAAATTCAGTATTTTCTGACATGACATGGCTACATCAGCCGTCATTTGCCATGTTAGCATAGTTAACGTGCTGTGTAGGATATTCATGTTTTAAAATTCGTGCATTTCTAGGTCATACAAAAAAGTTCGTGATAAAAGTGAGAATTCGGTCAAAGTACGGGTACAATTAGATTATTAGCCCAATATCTTCAGATTCGGAAGGGCTTCTTCTCCCGTCATCAATGGCGTCCCTCTTCGGCCCATCCATCGGGCCCATGTTTCACTCTGGTTCTGCAGCAAGGTCAGAATTTCTTGCCTTTTTTTCGAATCTTCTTCTGGGTACCGTAAAACATATTTATTACCTTCGCAAAAATAAAATGATCCCGTACTCATCGGGAAGGACACCGGTCTTAAGCCGTGACCAACCAAGATGCAAATGACGTTCTCGAGCCCGTGCAAGTCAATAGCTAGAGAAATGTTGTTACGACATGCCATATACTCATGTCTGACACATGGTTAAGGTTGTACTGCCATGGTTCTGCCCGTAGCTATTGACCTGTTGCTTGTAATCACTCGAATGTTACAGACCCAGCCACCTTAAAATTTCTCGATATCTCTATTTTTTTTACGCTTGTCCTATTTTAAATTTTTACCATTATTAATTAGTTTTAAGCTTCTCTAATTAATTGCCTGGAGTGTTGGAAATCTCTGACCGATCGAGTTTGTCCTCTCGAATGAATATTAAGAGGAGTGTTTAGGTCCGGACCATGTGTTTTTTCATGATTCCAAGAGCTTACCCTATATTCCTAACTTTTAGATCCGGACCCTACCATGTTGAATCTTGCAATCGGACCTTACTCGGAATTTGTTAGATGTCACGGGTTCTGCATATTTTGTTGGAATATATTTATTATTTATTTTTTACCTCTAAAATATGGATTACTTCAATCTTTTTTTCATAATAATAATTATTTCATATAATTTTTTATCATAATAAAATATGTTAATTTTAAGTATACTTACATTATATTTAAGTACTATTAATTACTGATTTTAAGTTATAATAATAGTTTAGGCATAAAAAATTCATCAAATATACATAATTATTATGTCAAATGAAAGTTCATCGAAGTAACAGTTTAAACAGTTCGTGATTGGAGTTAGTTGAGAGAGTTAGGAACTATTAAAATTAATCACGCTTATAAATAATAGGCTCCGAGTAACTGTACGTTGGAACCGGAATCAGAACCGATCGGTTCCTTCATTCGTTACCTAAAACCTATCATATTTTCATTGAGAGGTGCCCAGAACCTTCCTAGTAGGGTAGGTTTCTAACGGTTCAACGTCTATCTGATATCCGTGCACACCCTTAAATATTTATATTGAAGAACGGTGGTCTAGTTATGACCCTGTGATCATATTTCAATGTGGAAGCACGCCAGCATTGACTTATGAAATGGAGGCATTTTTTCATGAATGAAATACAAAAAATATCTAGTCCAGTAATATTATTTTTAACTTAAAATCTAGAATCTTGCCATTTAATCCCCGTAATCGAATTCATGTACGCTTTATTTCCATCTTTCCCTCATCTCTTTGTAGATCGTTCGATCTTTTTTCGCAATTGAAAATTATCCTCATAATGTTATTTCAAAACAACGTTGTTCCCACGATTTTTTCTCCGACCAATGATACTGTGTGTGCATTTTTCCTCTTACTTTCATTTGGCCCGTGATTCAAGTGTTTAGGTTTTTTTGGTGTTTCATTTAACATAATTTGGAATGTAAATGCGCTCGACTAATCCAAATATGAGTAAAGCCGGTCCATTAAGATGTAAAGTTCTCCAAATGACATATTAAATCCTCTTAGTAGACTGGAATGCAAAAACTTTGCTTAAAAGAAATAGACCGCAAACCACTTTAATTAGGTGACATCGATATTTATTATATAGGAGACTTATGAATATAAAAAGAGAGAGCGAGCAAAGAAGCAGAAAATAAAGGTCGATGATGAGTTCTTTTAGTGTTGGATTGAGAATAATTTCGTCATACCGATATTTTCTTTCCTGTATTCAAATTATTGTTTTAGGTAGGAAAAAGATGAAGAAGAAAGATCAATTTGTCGTTTTGTTTTTATTAGCAATGTAATATGATTCATTTATAAAAGAATTATGAATTCGATTCTCGTAAGTATCGATTCTTATATCCCTTTACTTCCTTTTTTTCTCTGATCTTCTCTTAGGCTCGCAAGCTTATAATTGTAACAGGGAAAAAAGGTAACCTGCACGACATAGTTTGTGTGCGATAATCATCAAGCTGCTGGAAAATCTGCCCAGACGTGCAACATTTTTCTACTGCAAATGGCCAAATTGTATTAGGTATTGAAATAATTAATATAAAAGCAATGGGTGATTTGTCAACCCAGGCTCTTCTATAATCAATGGTCTCCATCTTACCAAGAGGGGTTGGGCCGAGTGGTAAGCAGCTCGGTGCCGCTTAAGGAGGTCTCAGGTTCGAGACCTCACGTACGCAGACACCCCTCTTGGGAGCCTCACCCGCCATTGCCAGGCGTGCGACCCGGGGCGACCAACGGATTAGTCAAGTATGGTTGGCTGAAAGATGCCATCTCACCGCTGGTGGGGCCTGCTTGGATACCGTGGCTGGCGACCAAAAAAAAAAAAAAAAAAGGTTATCATCTGATCCGGGATATTAGATGGTGTACAGCCTCTTAGGTACGAGATGGCATTTCCGTACAGGACAAGTTCGAAGGGGTTGGTTTTCCAGCAACGGGAAGCATTGCTATTCTCATTATCCAAGGTTTAAATTCTCTTAGGGTTAGCTAGCATCTCCAAATTTATCTCGTCCGGTGTGCTTGAAGGCACGCGAGCGGAACCGTGGGATCAGTCGGACAAAAAAAAAATGGTCTCCATCTTTGAATTTTTATGACTTACGAGACCCCCAAAACGTGGGGCACAAAAAAAAAAAAACCAACCAAAAAGGACAAAGAAAAGGTGCACTAAGAAAGACAGCACAAAATGGAAAAAAAAAGTGATGATTAAATTTAAAAAATTTGGAGAAAGAGAGTTTAGTACAATTGGTATCGCTCCAACCTTATAACCCAGAGGCCCTGAATTCGATCTCACTCATAAAATTTCTCGTACCGCTTCTTTATACATTTTCTAGGCCTTTATATCTTTTCTGTATACCTAAAAAATTAAAAAAAAAAATTGGATGGAGGGAGGGAGGGGCTAGTAGAAGGAGCTTAGTTGGTGATGAAAGTGGAATGCTTCAGCAGGGTTCTTCTAATTTCTATCATCTTCTGTCGGCATGTATTATATTAGAAAGTCCAATAAATCCTGAATAATCTAGATTTGAATTTAATCGATTTATTAAAAATTAAAATTCTCTCGATCATGTTTGAGAGTCTAAAACTAAAGTTTTAGTTAAAAGGAAGAGATGTTCGATCACCTCAACCCATATCCTCATTGCTAAACACAATTATTATTTTTTAATGAGCACGAAGAGTGTATACTGTGGTCGGATTTGCCATGAAAACCGTGGCTGGTCATGTATTCACCATCATGGATGTGCCGGACCGAATCCAACGGCTGACTAATCTGAAGTTTGCCTTACGTTTCATTATTTAAATCATTGATAGGTTTAATTAGCATATAATTATCAATTCAAGCTTAATTCGGCTTCCACTTTGCTAGGCTGACACGAAGCTGTGAAATAATCCGGATCGGCGGAAGTCGTAAAGGTCTAATCAAACTTGCACAGTGACTCAGAGAAACGTGCCAGTTACATAAGAAATAATTGTATTTTCCTCCAAATAATCAACTCCGTTAATGGACCAAATGCCCATTTGAAGCTTTCTTCCCCCAGTTTGCTTGTGCCTTTTTTTTTTGGCTAATTCTTTTCTTTTTAGACATTTATCTTTACCACTGAAGGCAACCGATATAAATTGATAACTGTGGTATTTACGACTCGCCCTACAAATGTATTAGGTTTTACTCTTTTATTAAATTGATTAAATTTTTAAAAAAAGCTTGTTACAATTAATAGTTAGTACTATTCTTACTATATAATTTAAATATCATGGATTGATTTCACAAGCACGAATTTTTATTATCCTTTATTTAATTTTTCTTTTATCTATTTTAATCTTATGCATCTTTTTTTTATATATTAAAAAAATAGTCAGACTCAAACAGGAATTCGACAAAGTCGATTAAAATTCTTAATTTGTCGTCCCAAAAAGAAAAAGCACGACTAAAAGAGGCCTGTGGGGCCAATAATTTATTTGATGGCTGCATTGTTTCTCAATGTCTCTAGAAGGTCCCCCGCTGCCTGCTCTCTCCTTCATCCCATCGTCTCTGACACATTAAATAGACAAAGTTGTTGTTCCCTTTGCCCTTACTCCGCCTTTCTGAAGAGAGTACCTATGGTCGGTTCATACAGAAGAAGGTCGTAGATCTCCTCGATGGAACCAGGCAACCTCGTTCGATCTAGGGTTTTCCTCTGCGGGTTCTACTGCTGGGGCTGGGAGTTCTTGAGCGCTCTCCTCCTTTTCAGTCGTGCATAACTTGCCATCGGAAAACAAGCAGTCCATCGGCATCTTTATCGTACCCGGCGCCGAAAGGTTCTGTTTCGAGTTTTTCTGGGGTATCGGTGGTTGCTATCATGTCGTCGGCTCTGAGGTCGACGCCGGCGCCGTTCCTGATCAAGACGTACCAGTTGGTGGACGACTCGAGCACCGACGACGTGATCTCCTGGACCGAGAAGGGAGACACGTTCGTGGTGTGGAAGAACGCCGAGTTCGCCAAGGATCTGCTGCCCAAGTATTTCAAGCACAACAACTTCTCCAGCTTCGTTAGACAGCTCAACACCTATGTAAGTTCTGTCTCCCATGTTTATCCAATCGTATCAATGGTGATGAAGATTATATGGTTTTCATTTATGCTGTTTCACCAAAAAAAAAAGAGAGAGAGAGAGAGAGAGAGACAGAGACTAAGAACAATTATGGATTGCAAGAAAAAAAAGTGTTAAAAAAAATAGCCGAATGATATTATTCTTCTCTATATATATTTTTGGACTGAAAAAAGATCTCACATGGTTAAAGCGGAGGACGAGGGTAATATTAAAAGAATACTAAAAATCTCACGGATGGAAATAGAGTTTTGCTGCATTTCTTGATTTCAATTTAAAAAATAATTTCACTGCATTAAACCCTTAATTCTCTGAAACATACGGAATGATTTTTGGTTTTATAACACAAGTCATGTATACTTTTCTTGCTTTATTTATCTCTTTTCGTATAATTAATCTTTTTAGAATAATTAATATTTGAGGGTGCCTCCAGGATTTTCATTTTCATTATTCTCATTTGTTAGATATTTTAGCCGTTTATAACATTATAATTTCTTTAGTAGAATATGTATAAGCATCGAAGGGTGATTAGTCTCTTTTTTTTTTGAATTATTATTTTTTTGACATTCTTTATTTTCTCATTATATATTAATTCTAGTTGTGAGAAAAATGTCTTTTGTACTAAAAGCGGTACAGAATAGTCAGAAAGCGTACGCCATCTTTAAGAACCTGATCTTGAAAGCTGAAGGGATTCTCAGTCAAACACGACAAGTTTTCATGCAGAAAAAAGTTTATTCCAATTCATTTCCCACCGCACTTTCTACGGATACTTTTCTCGCTGTGAATCACATGGGGGTTCGAAGCTAGACGCGGTCCAATCTAGATTTGACTCGAACCGGTTTGCAAATATGTAAGCCTCTCATTCAATCATTAATTTTTTTATTTGTAAAATTTAAACTCAATATTTTATTTTAATTTTTTTACTTGTAAAACTCGAAATCGATATTTTATTTAGGAATAATTCTTTTTTAATGCTAAGAAACGTTAGGCAGCGTCCAAGCTTTGTCGAAAGACAGTTTTAACCGTATCAGTGTTGGTGGGTATAGGTGTTTCCGCCAATTTTTTTTTATTAGGCAGTAGGATTCTAATTTTATCAATAAAAAAATTTTCTCCATCAAAGTTAGCCGACTAAGTTTAAATTTAAATGGCCCACAGGGGCACAGTCCCATTGGTGGGAGCTTGGGGCCTCTTCCAAGAGGTCCTGGGATCAATCCCCAGGAGGAGCGTGTTTCTGTGGGTGGGGGCTTTCAGCCCTCTTGAATCCGTCAGGTTCGCCTGCCTTACCCAGTACACGTGGTTTGCGGGCTATTGCGTGTACACCGAGGAGGAGGTGTCGCAACCACCGCTAGTCGGGCCCGGAAGGCGCTCGGATACCTCGGTTATAAAAAAAAAAGTTTAAATTTAAATGCATCAGAAATAGAATGAATGCAAAAAAAGATATAGAAAATTCTACTAGTAAAATCTTAATTTAAAATTTCTTGATTTTAAATTATTCGTAAAAAATTATATTACAAAATATTATTCTTAAATATTAACTTTTTTATTGTAAATTCTTTCAATTATGTTCAAAACTTTTAACCTATGTACTAGGTCGGTGGATCCCACGTCGTTAGACCACTTAGAAGCTTCCAAAGTTTCAACAGTCTCACCCCCCCGGGTCAGTTGCGTCCAGATTTAGCAAAGCCCACGAAAGTCCACTTTGACGTACTTCCCGTATCTGTCGGAGATCCTCTCTTTTTCAATCGATGCCCTCAATTTCGTGTCTCTGACACGTGTAGGGCCCAGATCCTTGTCTGCACATGCCCTCCCATGGTCACGTTCTCACGCTGCCCACCAAATTTCACCTCGAATTCGGCCGCCCATTTTCCTGTCCTGACTGGGCAGCCTTAAATCTAGGAGGGCATGCGGCTTGTCGGGTGGGTTTCTTCAAAGAATTGTCATGCTCTGATTTTTTTTTCGGCCTAGAATTGTTTAAAGGTTGCGAGGGCGGTCGGGTGTGGGTTCTTTTAAAAAATCGAGCCCTGATTTTTTTTTTGACTCAGAATTATTTAAATGTTATGAAGACCATTCACTTAAATCTGGGTTTGTATACGGGCGGTCGGGTAAAAAATTGTCGTGGCCTGAATTTTTTTTTTTTGGCCTTAGATTTGTTTAAAGGTTCTGAAAACCAGTCATTTAGGATTCGATTTTTTTGGAGTAGGATTTTTGGACCTAATTTTTAATATAATAATAAATTAAAAATAAAAATAATAAAATAAAATTTATTTTGAATATAAATATTTTAGTGTAATAAAAAGATAAAAAAATATAAATACAAATAGAAACTCAAGTTTAAAATATTAAATATATTATTAGTATTATCAAAATCTAATAATAATATGAATTATTATATAATGTAACATTAATATAACTTTCATGTCTATCTCGGTCCCCCTTGAGTTTTTGGTTGGGTCCGAATTTTTTGATTTGGCTTTTTTCACCTTAAAAACTGTCTTGAATTTATTCTAGGATCCATTAATTCGGTTTTCTCAATTCAAGTTGGAACGCTTTTTTCAGTTTTCTGAATTTCTGGTTTTTTATTTACGCTCCTGCTTAAACGTAGGCTGGAAGAATAGCTAAGTTGATTGAGATCTACTAAAATTAATTCAACTTGGTATCTGATTAATAAAATAATTTCGATTGTTAATTAAAAACTGAATGTATTCTTTCAGGGGTTTCGAAAAATCGTCCCAGATAAATGGGAATTTGCCAATGACAACTTCAAGCGTGGCCATAAGGACCTCCTCTCCGACATCCGCCGCCGAAAGGTGGCCGCAACGCCACCGGTCCCCGCAGCCTCACAGGGCCAGAGAGCCACCCCAGCAGGGCCCTCTTCCTCTCAGTCTAACTCCAGCAACGACCCTGGCTCGACCTCGTCCAAGAACTCCGCCGGATCAGTGGAAGACCTCCATCATCAAATGGCCACGACGGCATCGAAGCTGGCTGTTTTGACGGACGAGAACCGGCGGCTAAAGAGAGACAACGAGATGCTCAGCTCCGAGCTGACGGAAACGAAGAAGCAGTGCGTTGATCTGGTCTCGTTTTTGACCGGCAGCCTGAGGGTGGGGCCTGATCAGATCGACCGTATCATGCGACAAGGAATAAGCTGTGCGCCTGGCGGCCGTGATTCGATATTGATTGGCGATCCAGCCGGGGGCAACCACGACGAATACAGAGCGGGGGAACCGGGCAGCCTGAAGTTGTTCGGAATATGGTTGAAGGACGAGGGGGAAGAATGTCGAGGATGAGGAAACGATTGGGTTCACCGTGCCCTATGTTACAGAAAACAAGGGTCTGGGTGTTCATGCCTAGCCAGTGTTAAACGTACATGCAACAATAATCTTAGAGACTATTAAATTAGAGTTGTGCTAAGTTAATTATTAGTGCTCGGTACGTTCATAAATTAAAGCATTACACCATTTCAACGTGTTTTTTTTTTAATGAAAATGTGTCAGCGTAGTGCGTTTCAAGATGGTGCGACACTTTCAAATATGTGGAAGGTCAATAATCATTGGTCTGCAGGTTCATTTTTGATTGGATTTTCAGAGTACTCTGAAAATTTTAGGGTTTCTATGGTGCTTGGGCATGGACACCCTCCTCTCTCTCCAAACGCCAGAGTCTTCCAATGAAATCTTCCATGTTTATTGCCATTATGCAAAACCCAGATTTCTGGTTTTATCATATCTTTGGTAATGTTACTTTTTTTTTTTATTCCTGGGCTTGTACCGTTACAATTATGAAAATTCAACAAGTTGAGGGCTTAAATAATAAAAAATAAATGTTTAAGACTAAAATGAAAAAATTATGAATGGTTGAGGACGGATCAAGTGTCTTTTTCCTAAGATTGTGCCAAAGATTTGACCTAATATTATGTAGTAAGAAGTTGTTCGGTTGCTAATGTTGTGGCTCTCTTTTCTTGAGAAAAATATAATCAGAGCTTTCAACTACCAATGATAAAAGAAAAAGAATTCAACATCACCATTTTTCTAATCTGTTTAGCAGTCCAGGTACTTCAGTAATTACCAAAGATAAAAGAAAGAATTTACTAGCTGCATATCATTAGACTTTATTCATCAAATTACACCTCATTAGTTTTCTATATATAGTGGTGCAACACGTTGGATCTATAAGTTTTCGATTACAAAAGAATTCATAGGTAGAGGAGAACAACAAATAAATTAGAGAATAAAGGGCTATTAAAATAACTATAAATTCCTTATTAAAAAAAGGTAATTATAAATTTTTATAATATTTTTTTGGTTAAATGGAAGCCTATCAAACTAAAGGGAGATAGCAAGGAATTAAAAAAAAAAGAGGAAAAATATAGTGAATTTTGTTAACGAGAATTATAAAATTTTAACCGATTTAATCAGGTTCGAATTATATAACTTTTAAATTTCAATCGACTTTCATATAGGTCAGTTATATAACTTTTAAGTAATGATACATAATCTCTTATATTTTATAATCTTTTATTCTCTATACGATATGAGAACAAAAAAATATGCATTTAAGCACGCATCCTTAATATTTATCCTCGAACCAAAGTATCTTTCTCTTATATTCCAACGCGGAATATCTTATGCTAGACAAGTTTTTGCTTTCACACTTCAGTTTATAATTAATCGGAGTCAAACCACATGTTTAGTATTCGAATTACTATGTCGCTCTTGAATTTTATTTACCATGAATTTCACATCTGGACTTACTTTTATGTAAGCCCATACATATCACATACTTTGATATATCTAGAAATCGTTTTCCTTGTAGAAAAGTCGATATAGAATCGAGTTTCACTTTAGATTAACACTACTTTAGGATTAAGACAACTTGTGTTTTTATTTACTCGATAACTGCGACCTGTTAGTGGGTCCCATCACTGGACTCGTTTGCCGAGAGCTCAGGCCGGACAAACGAAGGTACGAAAACTCGCTGAGGATGTAGCTTCGAAATTCGAAGTAGTAGTTTCTAGGACTTACTAGAGGACTGAAGGAGCCACGTGTCGATAGCTCAGGCAGAGCCAAAGGATCTCCTTGCCACATGTCTCTCCCTCGACGCGCCTACGTCAGTTCCCCTGCCACGTGTCCCCTCCAACTTGGTTCCAAGGGCCGTCGCCGGCGTTCAAGTGTCAGGCGTCAATCCACCTTGAGACCCGCTCAGTGAGATGAGATCACAACATGAGATCGGTTAACCGGCTGGCAGCTACGTGTACTCCCCCCTCCAATCCCCGCCACCCTTGTGTATAAATGCACAAGAAATTAAATTCCAAAGTAAAATGAAACGACTGGCCTACTATTGATGGAAGAATCTTCGGAGGTTCTCGGGCAGGAACAGGAGCACGACATCATAGTATCCACCCTCAAGCACGTGCTTATTTTCGGTCGGGACGGCCCCTTTGCGGTCCACGAGGGCCCTGCAGCAGCCGTTCTGGCCCTGCCGGACGGTGCAATGTGCCAGCTATGCCGGATCGACGGCTGCCTCGGGTGCAACTACTTCCCCCCCGACGGCGCCACCACAAGTAACGGTGCTAATATCCGCAGCGACACTGGCATGGGTGCTAGAGGCAGGAGGGCCAATAACGGCGGCAGCAGGAGGGGAAAGGGTCTGAAGAGGAACTACCGGGGAGTGAGGCAAAGGCCATGGGGAAAGTGGGCGGCAGAGATCCGGGACCCCAGGAGGGCAGTCAGGGTCTGGCTCGGGACGTTCGAGACTGCTGAGCAAGCAGCCCGGGCCTATGACAAGGCAGCCATTGAGTTCCGCGGGGCAAAGGCTAAGCTGAACTTCCCGGACTCAATGGGAAAGGTGGCCGAGGAACAAAAGGACGGGATGAAAATGGCACGGGATGTGTTCACTAACCACGGGAAGGAGGAGATGAGCGGTGAGACAGCGAGTTCGGAGGCTGGAGAAGGGGAGAAGGTGGGGATCAGTGATGAGTTCTGGGAGATGCTTGAGGCGGAGGAGCTTCAAGAGTGGATGGGGATGGCCAAATGGAGCCCTTGAACCAGATTGCATGGAGAGTTCTTTTTCGTTCTTCTTTCTTCGGGGATTGCTTTTAATCCTTGGTGAATTTTTTTTCTCTCTTCTTTCTCTCTTTTTTTTTTAAAAAAATTTTGTGAACTAGTCGATGTTTTTTTTTTTTTTTGCCTCCTAGCAGTTGATAGGTAACATCAGGAAGAACGAAATACGAGCTTGGGAGGTTGATCATGGAATGGGTGTTTTTGTTTTTGGAATTTTAGTTGGTTGATCAGATTGGAATCTTGTATTTTTTATGGTATCTCATCTTATCTTGTATATGATCCGTTGATGAGTGCTGGATACCGATCCTACTAGTCTAATGACATCCTATTAGATCCCTATCTTTTATTTTTCAACACATACATTTAAGAACAGTGCATGCGACGATATGGCGACTAAACCCCGAACTAGGATTCGTGCCAGGCAAGCATAGGATCGAAATACAGAGCGCGAGGAACCACTGGCAGAAAATGCGAGAGAGTGGAAAGCATGCTAGCACGCATACCTTGCAGTTGCACACGGACAATGTAGCAGCTAGACCGGAAGAGCGTCAATTTGAAGCATCTTTTTGGATTGTTTGAGGATGAGTGAATAGGTACTGTGCTATTCTCCATCGCAAGCCTATCCTTACTTCTCCCGCTCAATGGACTTCTGCAAGAAATCAAAATCACATTAAGATGAGAAAGGGACCTTCTGTCACATGATCTCTTCAGAGTCTAAACCCTATTTTCATATGTTCGATGCTCTTACTAACCCGCTATTCAATTTTATGGATTGGGGTAGGGTCTTCCTTTTTTACTGTACAACTGTATTGTAGCTCTGTAACTATAGCTTAGGAAACTCTGTATAACTGTACTGTAGTTCTGTATGTATGGCCTAGGAAACCTTGCACCCATGCTACATGAACCTCGGTGCCATGGATTCTAGGCTCTTCCAAGTTCCAGGTCCTCAATCATATAACTATGTCAACATCTTTTGTTTTATTTCATACATTTACCATTGGATGACCAATTTTATGGTAAAAATTTATAATTTTAATTAGTTTACCTAGCTATGAATTTAGGAAGCACAAATTTTATATAAAAATTATTAATATATCTATATTTTTTATCAATTATCTTTTACCCCTAATATCTCTCATTAACTATCCATTGAGTTTTTGCCTCCTAATTAGGGTTTCTAAATTCAATACTAATCTCTGAAATTTATTATATTAAACATAATAATTTTATCGAATATCCATAGTTGTCACGTTAAATAGAAATTCATCAAGTTAAGAATATAATAATACAATCTATACAAAAGCAGTCAATCGCAGTTGATCACTTGAATCGTTGTTCTTATTTATATATATATATATATATATATATGATTATGATTCTGACATCGGATACCGCTTAACTGACCTACCTGATTTTAATCGATGTGTGTATATTCATGTGGATTTCGACATTGTTGGATAAAAACAAGTTTTCTCAGCCATAGATTTTCGCCGATTACGAGATGCATATGCCAACAACAATTTCAATCAACATTTATTTTAATCAATACATTCAGCCGAAATAGAAAAAAAATCAATCCGCGACGGTATGCGAGCATTTTTGTCTGGTAAAACCAAAGACCTATCTAGAAGTATCTTCTAACGGGAGCACGCGCTTCTCCACGCGCGTTGGGTGAGCATCGAAGCTGCCAGGCTCTGCGGGCTGCTTGAAAACATTTGTTTTACTATTTTAGGCTAGAGACAACGGCAGTGGGGACAAACGTACGCCGCCTATTCCTAAAAACGACTTTATCCACACGTATAATCGGTCTCCGAACCCGCGGTGTCCGATCCTTCCTTGGCACCCTTATATTTACAGCGAATGCCAGTTAGGTAAATATCTCGTACCGACTTTCGCTTACCTGCCAGCGAGTTTGCTTCACAAAGGATCCGCATGTTCTGTGATTTATGATTCAAAATTTTTTGGAGTAAAGAAATCAAATATTTGAGTTTTTTTCTCTGCAATTTAATCAAAATATTCGATAAAAATATATTTTTTAATATGAGTTTAAATAATACGAATTTCTTAAACCATATTAGACTTTTTGTAATATTATATTAACATGACTATTGGTGAGTGGTAGCTATATATATATATATAGTTGAATAAATGAGTTAGAATATTTTGTAACGACGATAGCGAGGTCACTACTATTACCATGGTTTTATGGATAAAATAGCTTTAACTACATGTTAAATTGGAGAGAGCCTTGTGTGTAACGAGTATATCACGTGACAGTACTGACGTGGTGTCATGAGTTAATAGATTTAATTTATTTTTAGGATTTTTTAAATAAATCCTAAAATGGAAAAAAAACCCTAAAAATAGTTTGATTTGACTAGCTCGTGAAATCATATCAATCACGTGATATACCAATTACGTACAAGACTTTCTCGTTAAATTGAGGGGTGATGTGGATTATTTATACAAGAAAATTCTAGAGTGAATAATAGAGGTATAAAATACATTGTATCAATCAAACATGAATTACATGAGGTGGTTTTGTCCTTTAATATTAGGTTTTAATATTACGAATGGAAAAAAATTGGTAATTAGAAGTGCTTTATGTCTTAGTGAGCCGACCAAATTGAATACATATTAGTTATTATCTATTGGATCTTATGAGTATCATGGGGGGCTCACAAAAAACACTTAGCTCCAACGGGGAGAGATCTTAGTGCAGTGGAATCATCATCGATCTGTGTTAGAGATGTTATCAGAATTTTCTGAATATTTTTTTTATAATAACACCATAGAACAAATTAGGTTAATTATTACTTTTTATATGATTCATTACCAAAATTTATATATTTATAAGGGATTTATCGCACTCTTCTTTCAAGCAACATCCGATAGGTATCGAAACTATAAATTTGGTTAGATTCTACGTGCTTTTCTCGATGCTAGCTGGGACAATGTTTATTCTTCTCCAGTGCGAAGTTATGGTCACATTGACATTGTGCGAGGATAACTGCGACGACGGATCTATTGGGGTGACCGAGTTCCTTAAATAGGAGAAAACTTGTAAGATTGGTATGTTTTATCGGTTTTTCCTTATCTTATTTTAAATTTGTTGAATCCTTCCTTTCATGGTTGCTTTTACCTTGTCCGAGTTTTATCTCCCTAGAGAAATTTTCTTGATCCCTTTTTTGACAACTGCTAAACGTGGTGCTGTTTTTCAATGGATGAGCAGTTGAGGGCATATTTGTTATCTTTGAAAAGTATAGTGGTGCTTAATTGGGAAACAAATCGTTTAGTGGGTAAAATGGGATTTATAGAAAATTTCAGGGCAAATTTGGAATCAACCCAAGATCTGGAAGCCATCGTGTCTCCTCCTTGCGGAGCTTCTGAAGATGGAGACTTGAAGGGTTGAGCTCTGCGTGTCTGTGTTTGGAGGAAGAAGAAGGAGAAGCAGCCATGGCAATAGATACAGACGAAGCCCCCTCCTTCACCCCCTCCCTCTCTTCTTCTCACTTCAGGTCTCTCTCTTCCGCGGGCAATTTTACTTCCTTCTGTGAACTCAAAACTCAGCAATTCAACCGATTTCTTTCGACAGCACTCAGCCGCGCAGCTTCTATGTTGCCGTGGATCGACTCCAGTTCAAGATGGTCTCTCACTCTCCCTCTTCTGTTGATTTTGGTTTTTTAGTCAGTAAGGGTTTGATTCCATTACCATGAAATTCGCCGAGCAGGAGACGCTCCTGGATCTGCTGGGAGTTGCGGGCCAACGGCCGGGGCTGCCGGTGGTGGTCTGCTGCAGCTCTCGAGACGAGCTCGATTCCGTTTGCTCTCACGTCTCTTCTCTCCCTTTCATATCTCTCTCCTCTCTGGTACTCCTTTGCCCTGCACGTTTTCGTCACCATTTTCTTTTCGTCGTTTCTTGTGTTATTCTCATCACCTATAATCTACTCCAAAAGTTCCAAACTTTCTGTTGTGTCCCTGCATTTTTTGTCATAATCAATTATGATATCCAGCACGTTTTTTGTGTACTACAATCTCAACTGTTCACAGTGCTGTGAAGTTGAAATTGGCTGCCTAAAGCCATATGTTTGATGTGAATCGGACGCTGGGATGATCTTTCAAGATGTCTGGAAGGTCTCATAAGATCAGGAATTGAATTTTCTGTTTCAATTACTCAAATCGAGTGATTTAGCCTTTCGGAAATTCTCTGTCATTTCCAGCTAAAAGGGCTCCATTTTTGTTGGTGCTCCGGTGAGAGGCTCAGAGATCTTCGCTGCCCTTGTGAATCAAGTGTCCAGAGTTGGAAACCTTGTCTTGCGTTTGTTGGATATTTTTTTAACATCAAAGCCTTATTCACAAGTGAAGTCTGTTCCTTGGCAGAGGCAATGTTTGAGGACTCTACTGGGCTTTTGTGGGATCAATCTAAAATATATTTCCTTCTGGCCCTGCATTATCTGCATCGTAACAAAAGAGTGCCTTCTTGTACTCTCTGTACATGATCTTTGTTCTTTTTGCAGGTTTACTTAAGTAATCTACCCTGGCACTTTCAAAATGCCATGTCTTTGATAACCGTTATCTTGCAAAAATGTCAATTGCATTAATCATTTTCAAATTCTTCTTTTTTCTCTTTTGGAGTTGGATGTTAAAATCTTTTCCGTTTGCCAGTACAGTGATATGGCTGAAGCAGAACGTGCTCTTGTCCTAGAAAGGTTTCGGCAATCTTCTGTTAGATGGAACCAAAATTCCACAGCCCAATCAGGGGATAGCAGCAAAGAGCCTGAGCAAGTTGATCGAAAGTCCCATATGATTGTTGTGACGGACACTTGCCTTCCAATACCTGCTTCTGGGGAACCAGCTATCTGTGCTCGCGTTTTGATTAATTATGAGTTACCGACGAAAAAGGTGACAGAATATGTGCGTCAATTGTTTGGTTATTTTGATGATAATAGGAACAAGGTATTAGTTTCATATTTTGAGCTTCTGGCAAAGTTGCAAAAATGCCATAACGGATTCTATCAAATCAAAGATACTTTGTTCCTATTTCTTGGGCACTGCTGTTGATTGCTTTTCTTTGGCTCTATCTTGTGTTCGGCTTCTCATAAATAAGTGGCTGAACCTGTTCGTGAATTGTGAAATATCCATTCTTGACAAAATACAAAATTGAAAGAAAATACTCATGGATATTTCAGCACTGTACAAAGATATATTGTGAGAAATTATTGAAGTGGATGTTGCAGTCATACAGATATCGAAGGGTATGATGCAATTAGAACAGATTGTGGGATGATAAACATCCAGTTCCAACGGCTAAATTAGCCAAGAACTGTGTAATTTTCTTGCGATGATTGGCATATACAAATGCACTATAAGGAAGCTTTGATTGATTCACTTTCTTTATCTCTAAATCACTTCCTGCAATGTATCCTGCATGCTTAAATTTACTTCAATTCGTGTTATAGCTTTTGTTTATTGGTCTTTTTTCTTGCAGGAAACATATACAAGGCGCATCTCGACTTGTTTGGCTGCTGGTTAGGTCCCACACTTTCCTTCTTCCTTACTGTATATATCTTTTGGTGGTTGCCCTCACATCTTCAAAATATTTCCTATATGTAGATGGAATCGTGATTAATATGGTTGTTGGGGGTGAAGTGTTAACTTTGAAAAGCCTTGAGGAGTCCAGTGGCCTTCTCATAGATGAAATGCCTATAAATGTAAGCTCTGCTTGTCAAACAATTTTCTTCTTCTCCTCAACCCAACTCATCTATATCTGCTTGGCTAAATCTTATCAAATTGGCTTGTGAATTTCCTGCAGATATCCGAGATTTTGTGAGGAAGTTGGGTTTCATTTGCTTAGATGTGATTGGGTTGTTTAGCAGACTTCACGTTATTTGTAATCCCCCTATCAACATGACAGCAGAAATTGTTTTTCTTCCCCAATAATTCATTACTATCTTACATTCCATAAAACTTCATACAACAAAATTTACATCAATTGTTCCTTATTGCCTGCTCTAACCCGTCTTCCCAGTTTGTAGCCCTCCTACACATCTGTAGCTTGGAATGGACGGTTTCCCATATCCCTTCAACAAGTGCTTCCTTGTTTCTACCTGCTCTGCACTCGCAGGGTGGATTTTGGATTGGTTTTGTTGGGTAACTTATCAAGGATGGAGAGGCATGCGATAAGGGAGAATCTGGGCACATGATCAAACCACATTCTGCCATGAGACTACTGGCCTCTTCATCCAGCTTACACCTTAATCACAGTCAACTGATATTAGAACCATCACAGTCAACTTCAACTTGCTACTGAATTCCTGAAGAGTTGAGTGCATTAGAGCGGCAAGGACCCTTGGTACAACCGGGTCGGGAATGCAAGTTAGTTCAGGTTTTGATCTTGGATTCGCAATAACCAATGAGTGTGTGACTCCATTCAAGATGGGGAAAAGAGGTGAGGAAGTATAAACTACATAGAGACTATCTCGATGAAATCGAGATCTTATCTGAATAACTACAGCAACTCTGCAAACCATCCAGTTTCAATTTACTCTCTTGTAGACAACCAAATTTCTCCTAAAAAATTTCCCAAGATGACCCCAAAACGTCAGTTTACAAATGCCAGGTCATGTATATACACGCGCCCTCTGCCATGTCAACTTTATATGTGCTCTTATCACTATAGCAGAAAAAGGAGAACTATCCACATCTGAACTTCTGTGCAGCAAAACAAACCGGTGATCTTCCCATCCGGTATGAACGAAGGGATCGGGGCAACATGGAAAGGAAACAGGATACGAACTGATATGGTAGTCCCGCAAGACAGCCGCATTCTGTTCTGTTTCCATCACATTATGCTGCTGGTAGCAGAAGCCTGAAACTGAAGTCATAGGGTTCCACTTGGACAAGCTTAGAGAGCGCCTTGGCCCCTTTACTCTCCAGGCACTTGACTGCCTTGTCCCGGGGCTCGTCTGGCAGCTGAAGGCAGATCCAGTCGAGCAGGGATTCCATGTCCTTTGCAAAGTCGAGAAGGTACCAGTCCAACAACTTTGGGATTATGAACTTGTTTGCCTTTGATATTCCGACAGCTGCCTGGAGATAGTCCTTCTTTGCTGCCTCAAGCTCATCCTCGACGTGAGATGCAGTGTACACACGCACCTTAGGGAAGCGAAACGATCCAAATTAGACTAAAACTAGATTTCCCAACACACCAGGACAGAAGATAACTAGAGAAAAGGGTTTTCATTTTGAGCCATCTTAGTTTTAAAGACAACAAAGAGATCCTTAAGCATCCACTATTTGTCTCAAGGAAGTTTCACTTCAGTAAGTGCGAGTTCTTGATTGAGTGGCACTATGTGAATTAACCAAGAAATTGATTATATAAATTCGAAACTTACTGCAGGGGAAGACCAGCTTCCGCAGGAGAGGGCAAACGTGACAAGTGGCTCAGACCACTCCAGCCCGAATGAACTCCGTGCCTTCATCTCGTCATTCTTCGATGCTTTTGGACATGTCTGTTGGAACAATCGAACTAACACTTTGTAACGCTACTGAGAAACACAGAACATGCAGGAAAATATGATAAGGCAAAAAGATATATAGAAAAGAATCGGAGACTTACAAATTTTAAGTGATATGGCAACCTCAGGATAAAATGCTCGATTGTGATCGCGTTCAGTAAGTGACCTCCCACATCAATCGTGGCCTGACCGAATGATCAGAAACGAATAAACAGATTGCCAGATACTTCACTAAGACGGACTACTTGAAAAGGTTGACTTACCTTCTGCATTAGCGCCACGACTGTCTCAGGAGTGCCAGGTATACCATGCTCAATGAATGCCTGAAACACGATCATATTCATGTAGAGATGATTTGTGAAAAACGACGTCAAAAGAAATTTGCATTTCTTGGTTCTTTGGTAATGAAAATACATTTGAAAAATACTCACATTCATCATGCAAGAGTTGTATGTGTTAATCCAAAATGCAAGCTTCTCCTGATGGCTGAGCCCTTCTAACCGAACTGTGGCAAGCTTTCCAAGCAGGAACCTGTGGATAGTTTACTAACAATCACGCTTGAGCAAAAGTAGCAATTACCAGTTCACAAAAAGAGGACAAGGAAGAGATTTTTGACTGACTTTAGTCTCTGGATCAGGAACAGAGCGTTTGCTTTTCTGTTAAGATCAACTGAACTCGCTTCAACTGCTACCAATTGGCTGTACGGACCAATGTCTCTGTGTGGGGATTCGAGAAAAATGTTGTAACAGTCCCAGGAATCAGATTGTACTGGTGAGTTCTTGGGCACATGAGCTTTGCCTTCCGATGTGCTCATCCTCAAGAAAATGCTGCATAGACACCGAACCATTTCCTCCGAGATCTTGTTTGGTGTGGCATTATCTCCTTGCCAAGATAGGTTCTCTGAAGAATTCAACGAGTTCTCATGCGCTTTTTCATGATCTACGAATCTGCTCTCCAGCTGGAAAATTAAAAACCCATTGTCAATATAAGATGCTATGTTGATCATCAATTATCCAGAAAGTTTGAGCTTATATGAATCCTATTATACTTTACATCAGTGCAATTCCTGCAAAATGCCCATTCGGAATACCTGCAATTTCACTGAACTGGAAGGACTATCGGAGGATGACCCTTTCTTGACCGGAGTTCTCTTAACCGATGCAGTGGATTTTGGAGAGTTCCTCTTGAGGCAGTGCCCATCTTTTGCAGAATTCACAGAAGAGCAATTCTCCTTTCCACAGATTTCTTCCGGGATTGGCGGAGGAGGGGAATTGAGTTTCTTGAGTGTGGACTTTCCGGTCATCGTCCTGCTTGGAGTGTTCGCTGACCGATCCATTATGGGATCGGACGGGCACAACTTCCTGCCTGATGTGCTTCTCATAAGAGAAGGCTGAATCCTCGAAATGGGAGCTAGAGAACTGAACTCGCTCTGGGAGAGAGACTTGGACCGCTCGTGTTTGGCCCTCCCGATGGGGAAATCATCCACGGAGTCGGCTGAATTCTCGGTGTTCCTCTTGGATGATATGTAGACAGCTTCCTGGTAGAGACCCTGACGGAAATTCACCACCTGCTCTTCGAGCCGAGCAATCTCCTCTTCTAAAAGAGCGACTTCAGCTAACAGTTCCAATGTCTACAAAGCGAAAAGCCACATAACTAGTTGCTCTCTATTGTGCAATTAGATCATGGATAAGCTTGCTGGACTACGGTCGAACGGCATTTTATTGAACATATGCAAACAATTGGTTCAAATTCCGATCATCACAACTCAATGGAAGGAACTCGGATTGCTAGTACTAACATTAGGAGGAAGATAAGGAGGTAGACGAGGAAGAGCTCCGAGAGGCCGAGTCAGAGCCCTCTCCAAAGCTCTGTGCACATTCTCTTCATGCCGGAGCTTCTTCTTCAGCTTATCAACCTGCAGAAGATTCCGAGAAAAATGCAATCAACACACTAAAACTCCAACCAATAGGCAAACAGAAACACAGGATTTGCATTGAAGTGAAACGGCGAAGTTGCTGTACATCTCCAAGCAGCGCCAACTTCTTTTCCCGGTTCAGTCGCCGGTTACTAGTCCTGGTCTTATCGGGGCCGAAGAATTTGGTTCCTGACTTCTCCATTTTCTCCTTCTGTGCAAAAGTGAGAACAGAACATAGAGAAATGAGTCATAAAGTTGATTTAAGGCTTATAGTGGACGAACTAAAGAGAAGCGGAGGAACTATTCTTTCCTTGAGACTGGTGGAAGAAACCCAATTCAGATTTGGATCAAAAGTGATTGCTTTCTCAGTGTTAAAACAATTAAGATTGAAAATCTACATAAAGTTTATAACTTGATGCTGAAAAAAGTGAAGATAGCAACATCAGGGGGAAAATCAAATTTTTATGATGATAAAGAAGAATGATAACTTACTTTACTGTGAATTGGAGTTGATTTAGTGGGTAGAACAGAAATTCGTGCTCTGGAGCTCATCTTTTCTCCACTTTGCTTAGGAAGAAATTGGTGGGAAAAAGAGTGGCTGTGTCAATATCAGCACCCTAGACAAACAAAAAGGAAGGTTAACTAGTAATTAAAGTCCACAGATTGCAATAACGATTATATCTTAATACAACTAGAAAGACAAAGTAGCAGGCTCACAATTAACAGGAAATTTAATCCGATGCACGCTAAAAGCTGAAATCAGCCGACCCTGTTGCTGATTCACAGAGAAGAGAGGGGGATGATGCTTTTAGCGGGAAAATTGAAAGAGGTAAGAAGCAGGGGGCAGTGCGCCTGCAGGATGCAGAAGCTGCATATGATGTCTGTTTTTGCCTGCTTTTTACATGTTCTCGATCTGGGTGAAGAAGCTGAAAGATTAAACAAGCAGCCCAAAAGCAGTTGAGGGAGAGAGAAAGACGCAGAGAGAGAGATCTTTGAAGACTGGAGCAAAACGACGATGTTTGGAGCTTAAGAGTGACCGAGCAGAGAGAGAGAGAGAGAGTTATAGAACAAGAAGACCCAGTCTCCAATTTAATAATTGTCCGGAGAAACACAGCACGAGCTTTAACAAAGCTCTCTCTTTGACGAATTAAAAACTAGTTCAGAGGAAGAAAACAGTGGAGGGGATGGTGGTAAACGGAGCTATTACAGTCTCTTTCTCTCTCGCTCCTCTGCAGGTCGGACTGACTCTTGTTGATGCTCTGTTTCAGCGTCCAGATACGATCAGCTTTAGCTTCCTTCTCGACCTCCTCCCCTCTCCACTCTCCACCTTACTTGGTGGCTTACAGTCTACAGAGAGAGGGATGCTATGCGGGGATGTGTCAATGAAACAGGTAAAGCTTTAGCCTTTACGAGAAAGAGGGAGAGAGAGGACCCCCCGCTCTCTCTCATCATTCACAACTTGGAGCCTCTAAGAGAATCTTTCATGCGAGAGGGGTGTACAATTATATAAAATATATGATATTCACGAACAGCTTCCAGTAGTAAGTCCGGATAGTAAATTAATAACATACAGTAAATCGGTTTCATGAATCGACTTCCCACGAAGGATGGTATCTTGAGATTAATCACGGGCTCTGGGCCATTTAATACATCGTCCTGTGAATTAGTCGGTTATTACAGCGTAGAACACTATTGATATCAAAAAATATATGTGATATTCATGGATGGATCCATAGAATTTGTAAAAGCCATGAAATTTACGTAAAAAGAATATTAAAAATTCAAATAAAAGAAATAAGATAATGTAATAAAAATAGTAAAAGTTAAGTTAAATGTATATATATTTTCACGCATTAAGTGTAGAGAGTAATTGCTCCTCACGTACCCCGAAATCCACCCCCAATGATATTTACAATTCATAATATATTTGTAATTATTTATTAACTAATAATATATATAGATGGTGCACCCTTTATATATAACACTTTTTATTGTTCCCAATTTTTAACGACACAGAAAGATGGTTTGATGTCTTTTTGCATTGAAGAATGTGTTATATTGAAATCTTGTAAATTAAAAAAAAAATTAATGATTGAAAATATTTTATTTCAATAGACCAATGCGACTTGAATTTAAATTAATTGGTGCTCATTGAATTTGTTAGTACATAAAAAGTGGATTTTATTTTTTAAAAGCATGATTTTAAAGATATTTTACCACCCGGCAAGGTAAGAAAAGTTCAACCAGTAGGGTTTCGACGGTAAGAAACATCATGGTCCCCTTTTGTTTTGGCTCCTTGAACGGCTATTGTTCTGCCCATTTGATTATACTCTTGAATTTTGAATCCTCGACAGACCACAAAGAAATTAATTACCATCAGCTTCGGGTACCAGCAAATGATTCAGCCTAGCATGAGAAATCTGATCCAATTTTACCGTAATCGGTTTACCCGTGCTCGTGCGATGAAAATGCAACGATACCGAAAAGGGAAAGGAGAATGTACGATTGTCGCAAGAGCTTCTCCGGCCCTGATTTTGAATCGGGATTTTAGATGGTTCAGTCCATGACAAGTGGAATGCGAACCTACCATACAAACTTGTTTACGCGAATGGCCTTTTTCTATTTTTTTCTTTAAAACGATCGGATTATAAGGTAGTAATAAAATTTTTTTTTTTTTTGGTTTAAGGTAGTAATAAAAATTAATCATCGTGTAGTTGTCGATTTGTACAGCTCGACAAATTTCCCTTCTTAGTAATACATATCAACGCTTTATTATTTTTCTCGAAGATGCTATTATTATTGTGCAATACTTAGCGATGATTCGATTGATTGGAATTGCATTGAACTTTCTTTTTTTAGTTTGCATCATGCAGTATCCCCGCACCAGCCGAAACGCGCCTCGAAACTAATCTGCGATCGGGCCGAGATTCCTGTGAAAATTCCCGTCGACTCTCCCAACCTGAGATTCGATCCTACGATCATCCATTTGGGGGTCTAGTGAGGGAACCACTAGGCCAACCTCAAGTTGGTAATTGCATTGAACTTTGACATTTCAGGAAATCTCTTTACATATAAAGCTTTGTTTTTTTTTTTTTCCGTTAAGATCTCATCTTTATATCACGAATTACAATGTTAGGCTACAAAATTGATTATAATATAAGATTACCCGAGGAATTTGATTAATGATGATGCGATAGGCATTCAATAATGCCTTTGTAAAATCGCATTATCTCTTATTTAAAAACTTAAGGGGCATTGACTAATATAAGTTCGGATAGAGTTGGTTCACAGAGGGATAGCCGAGACTTCAACCCGGAGAAACAGATGTTGATTCGTCTTAATTAATCCATGTTATTGAATAAAATTACGCTATGGAATAACTATTATAATTATCGTTCAAGTGAGCCATTGACTCGATGAACCTGATTGGCGTACGTTCTCGTTATTCAGTGAGGTAAGATGATAAAAAAAATTTTCTATATCTTCTACATATTTTGTACATTTAGTGATGATGAGATGTTAATTTTCTTTGCCTAACATGCGTACGAGGAACCAATTACAAAGTGCCGGGACACGACACCTAAGGCTAAGGCTGACATGACTTAGATAGCTAGATGGAATGAATGGGAACAAATGAACTTGCATTATTTCTCCACATTTATTGCTCAATTATGTGGCTCGCCTGATTAGCAGGATTTCGATTTCTGGAATACAGCGCTTAAACAGGAGCTCAGGGCAGATGAGGGAGACAATCTGGTATATAATAAATATATCACGCGATAGTATTAATGTAACATTATAAACTATTTTAAGAATTATTTTTTCTTCTTCAGGATTTATTCTTTTCTTTTAAATTTTATTAAAAATATCTTAAAAATAATTGAATTCTATTGACTCGTAATACCACATCAATATTACAACGTGGTGCAGCCGTTCCACGTAGGATGAAGCGAACATACTACAAAAATTTCCATACGATCTGTAAGAGAATTGAGTTCGGGTTGTGATATTTAATTCTTTTCTAAACTTGTACTTATTTTTTAATTCAATCAATGTGTGATCTTATCGCTCACGTAATAATGTAATTTACATTTGGCCCGTGCCCTTAGAAACTCATTTTTAGTAACTAGCATCGAGCCGGATGTTTTTTCTTCTGGACTCGGGGAGGGATAAATTGATTACGACACATGTTTTTCTCTTCTGTCCTCGGGACAAGTTGGCTACAAGCCCAACATTTTTCTTCCGGACCTGGATTTCAACTGATCACGAATTTCGCACTCGGGTGTGAATTTATGCAGTTGCTGGTTTTGATACTGCCGGACCTGTGAGAGAATCGGACTCGTTAAAATGATGATATCAAATTTTATTATCTATCGAGATTTAATCACGCCCATTTGATTTAACGTGGCATGGATCGGACAGCGAAGGTGGGCGACAATGCCATGCAAATAGTCGTCATTTCTCTCAACCAAACGACAGAATTAAACAAAACGACATAAATTTAAAGAAACTCTTATTTTACTCACTTTAAAAAAGAGTTCCTCTTTCACTTTATTTATTTATTTCACTATTTACTTCGATTCAATTATTGTCCTTTTTCTCACGGTGCATATTTAATTATCTCGCCCTAAAAATGACAACCGTCGAGCAGTGAGCCCGTCCTTAAACTTAGATACCATAAAGACATTTATTTATAGTAACTTAATTTTTACAAAATTACACGTACACATCCTCACTAATTCCAACCATTATATTTATTATTAGCCCTCTAACTTTCTTATTTCTCCTAATTCAACTGCGGCCGTGCCCGACAAAGTTCTATACGAATTCTTATAATTCTTGTGCACAACAATAGTCGGGACTCGGGATCGTATCGAAGAACTGCCTTTTGTTCTTCATATTTATTCTTTTTTTTTGGGGGGCTAGAATGGATCTTACAGGGTTTGATCAAGAGAATCATTGGTGGATTGTTCATAAATTAAGAAAGGGGTGCAAAGGAGATTTGTAGGACCGACCAAACTAAGCTTTAAGCTTTGTGGGTATTATCATTGCTATTTTAATTGAAAAGATAGGTTAAAAGAAGGCTTTCAGACATTCCCGATGCACCTCACTTTTTTTTAAAATATTAAACTATTAATTAATTTCAATATTAGGGAACATAAGATTAGGCGCATTGGGCTAATGATTCACAGCGTATTCTATTATCCAGCACGTGCTAAGCAAACCCAAAAAAAAAAAACAAAATTTTAGTTATTTTGAATTCACTAATAACATGTAAGGATTGGTCGAACGGGAGCGTAATAAAATAGTAAAAAATCAGTGGATTGGTTGAGGTAGTAGAGCGCTCATTTTCCTTAAGTAATATATTGGGTTTGAGTATTGTGAATAGAGAAAATTTACCTTATAGGATTTTACCCTGTAGTTGACCTTATCGGCTCGAACTGAAATAGTTGGAGTCCATTGGACTTTTGGACATCGGTGGTTCATATATATATAAAAAAAAGATAAATCTGTAAATTTTATATAATTTTTTTTTACATTTTTTAAGTAAAAGGAGACAATTGTATCTAGAAAATTTATCTAATGAGAACAAAATCAAAGAGTGAAAGGACTGGTCAAATGGGAGTGAAATAAAATAGTAATGCATAGATAAAATCGGTAAATCTTATATAATTTTTACATCTTTTTGAGTCATAGTGGAAAACCGTATTGCACCTCTAAATCCATCCCGCCGCCACGGAGATCTGAAAAGAAGTTGATCTGCAAATTTGGATAGAATGCACACTCTTCAAGCGAAGTTTCCATGGCATAATTTGCCTTTTTTTTTCTCTGAAGGACTGGCACTGATCTTCAAGTGTCCATTCCATGGATATGGATGGAGGGAGCCTTGGAGCCCAACACATCTGCAATGCACTGCGCTTCTCTTAATTATAAAAGCTGAATGCTGAACTGTGCATGCGATAATGAAAGCGGAAGCCATGCGCGAGCATTTCCACCTTTGAAATCATTGCACCTCTCACCCCCACCCTTTTCTCTGTTTTCTTATTATTATTACCTTTGTTTTTTTCCCCTCAAAAGTGGATCTTTCTCTTCTGCCCTGGAATTTACTGATCACGAGTTCGACACTTGTATCTGTAGGTGCAGTAAGAGGGCACGCAGTATATATCTCTCTCCAATATTGTTGAAAATTGAATCGTGCATCCGACTTGTGATAAAAAGAATATGGATACATGAGAAAAATTGGACAAAATCACATATAAGTTTAGACTTTTACATTTATATGGATCTGAACTCGATCGTAAGGGACAGTGTATACTTTACATAACATCAGAATAGTTTACTGTGTCACCTCTCATACCTTTATAGACTCGATTGTGGAATTCATGGTTATTATATTACCAAAAAAAATCGGAAATTGGAAGAAAAAGTTGTTGGTCCGATGACGGAAGAGAAAGCCCTCCTTGTGATCGTCCCCTCGTCAGAGTATGAAGAAAAAATGTCCATTTCGAGATCAATTATTAAAAGCAATCCGACTCTCTTTTATCTCGTAATCTTTTTGTTAACTTTCAGGATATGAAGTTACAAGCACCAACATTCCCATTCTTAGTTTTACCAATTGGGACATCGGAGTTCACTGTTCAATGTTATTGTTCAATTGGTTGTAGATTAGCAACATTATTAAAACATGGGAAAAGTGTCACTACTTTATCATTATTTTCGAATAATCTTCTCAACCATGCATCCAAAGATTTTCCTTTTGCTATATGTTAATTAGCTTAATTAAGAATTCCTCTAATTTTAAAAGGAGGCTCGCTTTAATTTAAAATCTTCATTTTCTTCCCCTCTTCCTCAACCTTTGCAAAATGTTATACCACTGTCACACAACGGAAGCGATTTCGGCAACCAAATTTCCTCGACCTCTCGTGGAACTGGCAATAACCTACGCTGATAAGGTGCACAGGGAGTCTAGTTGCCACAACTTGTGTCGGAAAACTTTCACAGATGCTCACAGCCACTTATGGGATTCAAAAAAGTCTTTCGATAATCGCCATGACTTTTCTCAAAATTATTTGCGAGTACGCTTACCTGTGTCGGAGCCACATGCTCTTGCCGTGTATGCTTAAAGTGACCTCGCTCGACGAAGAGGACATATGGTGAGAGCTTGGACCATGAATTGATCAACACAGTTGAGAAAAGAACATGTAGAATTGGACAGCTCTGGGCAAAAAGGAATTGATGAGGAAGAAAAGGTCCCATGGAGGTTTCCCTTTTTTTTTTTTCTTTTTATTTCGTCTTCTTCATTGCTTTTTTTTTTCCTTTTTCTTTTTTGGTTTTTGAGTTATCATCATAAACATTAAGAGAGCACTGATCCAGGAACCATTGAGTTTAATATCTATTCTTTAATGAAAGGTTTGAGTTTTAGTTTTACAAATAAAAAAAAATAATTGAAAGAATTTAATAAATTGATTTAAGTTAAATTTAAATTAATTAAGCTGCTTAGACTTTTAAATATATGACAATAGGCATTAAAATTTTTGAATATTAGACAAGAAAATATGACCATAAACATCTTCATCGATTGAATCGTATAGGGCATTGTAGTTTATATTACAACACAGATCAGTGTAAGATTGTCTCTTTAGAGATATCCGATAAAATTGGAATGATATAGAGAAGATTAACATGATCCCAGTATAAGGATGACACGTACAAATCGAGAAATGGTTCAATTTTTTTTTTTTTACATTATCATCTTTGTTTTTCCCTCAACAAATGTTTTTTCACAATTTCTAATAAAAATTTATATCTCTAAGTATATATATAAAAAAGTCAACGTGTATAAACACAGATGCAAGATAGGCTTCTTAGAACCCTCAGTTTCACATTAAAATCTCATCATGCAGAATTGATACCGTGCAAAATAATCACATGAAAACTATGTAGGGTCAATGGGAGTTGACTTCCCCCGTGGTCTTCTTGAGTCAACAAAGTGGAAGAAAGACGCCATAACGTTCACAAGCAGGACACTGCCTTCGTACGGTCGCGCGTTTCGTTTTTCTGGTAGTACAATCCTGCGTCGGTGTTAAAATTAATGAAAATTAGACAATTCAGTGGCTAAATCGTTAAACCTGTGAAAAATGATTATCGTTCATTAAGTTAAAATATTAAATATTCCAATTACTAGATTATAAAAACTTCTTAAAATTAACGATAATTATGACAACTGCTCAGCTAATTAATATTAATTTACTTGTTTGTTATAATTTGATTGATATTATCTTACATTATATGGTGAGATAAGATTATTTAAGAATTTCTCAATTTTTTTGTGTGAAGACCTCGTATAAATAATATATATATGTATATATTTTGCTGGAAGAACATATTTCCGGTTCGGGGGCCAAGGGTTGCAAGGATCGGTAATCAACTGCTGGACGGGTGTGGTCCAGTGGACCCGACCCGTTCGGACCACAATCCCATTGAACTCCAAACATGACTTCTTTGCCAGCTTTAACGAAGGCAATCCTTGTCCCTTTTGGAGTCGTACATGCAGCTCCTCTTTCACCATTGAGCGGTGACAGTACATGAGTTGACATGATGCTTCATACAGAAGAATGCCCTGGGAGAGAACACGGGAAATCGATCGCATTTTACAGCAAGTAAATATGAATGGAGCCTTTAGATTGAAGCCTGAAAATTTGGACCTGGGCTAGGGTTAATTCCGTTGTAAAGTCGATGTGGCCTGTGTTTTGAGAAGTTTAACATGATGGGGTTTATGGTCGATATAAGTTTGCACAGATAAAGCAATACAAGGACATGTAAGCATGGTCTACAATGACTAGAATGGCCTGTTCTTCGAGTTGATTTTTCCTTTTTTGTTTTCCGGTTAGAAAAGGCGGCTGCTGATGAAGTAATCAATATGAGTTGATTGAGTGATAAAGAATTTATTCCCTTAAGTAAGGTAATTGGTTCAAGAATAATAAAAAAATGTAATGAGTTCGAATATTACAAATGAATAAAATTTATGTTGACAGAGCTTTATTTTTCAGTGAGCCGCTCCGGTTTAATCTGAATTAGTCAGGGTTGGTATGTCCAAAAGAAGGATAGGAAGAAGGACAGGTTGAAAGGGTATAGGGAGCCCTACCGGTGAAGCTCAGACCTGGGACCATGTTAATCCCGAGCTAAGGGTGAGATACCACTGCACCAAACCCACACCCACGTTCTCAGGCAACTTGACGATGTTAGGTTCGTAAAGTCATTCTCTGCTGCTTTGACCAGCTTGGAAGTTACCTTGCTGCAATGGTCCCAAAGAAGGAATGGCCGTGCCATTGCCCCTCTTAGCTTTCTCCCTTCTTCATTCACTCCTCAGCTGCTGCCATGGCTTCTCCTTCCGAAAGGGCACAAGAGACAGACAGAGAGGCTTCCTTCTCCGGTCACCGTCAACCCATCAATGCGAAGGGGTGCTGTCAAACTCTGTCTCATATCCCTCTTACCAGTCCTCCCATTTATAATTTGCTTCGCCGGCCCTAAATGCCTGCCCCTAACCATGCAACGCCCATTTATTGCTTTGACAGTTATTGACATTCCGGCAATCTCGTACAGGTCCGACCAGCCATCCCGACGTCAACCTCAGATTGAAACTAACATCGCCCAGACCGCCTTCGGTGGAGTCACCAATTTCAGGATGATCAATCGACAAGTGATCTGCTATCAGTTAGAACCGTGATAGAGAGGGGTGTACACATGCCCATCAGCCTATAAGCATGCCAACATGTACCCACGGGGCGAGCTTGAAGGCGACATGGATCGACCAGGCCCGATTGTGGATGCTTCCTGATCGATACCTTCTACACAACTTCGTAGCAAGAGTTTTCCGTGTAATGGATATGCCACATGACATGCATCACAAGTTGATGGGTATTAAACACGTTGGTATAATGTACATAATCTGACGCACATTTGTAACTGTTTTTATCAATATCTTAAACAATGATCGGTTTATGACATATACCAAATGATATACCAGTCACATATAATATTTTTTCCATGCTTGTTTGGAAACTTATGAGTGGCTCTGCTGGCGATCTGTCACGGGAATGAGCGGTTCCATCAACCGGCCGCTGTCGTTCAGTGGTCCATAGTACAAAGGTCCATTTGATAGGATAAATTGCTTAATCTGTCACCTAGTTATAGTCCCGCTACTTTATGATTTTGCCCGAAAATAGAAAAAGGATGACTATGTTTCGGTTGGTTCGTTGGCAAATGCCATTCACTTTGTAAGGTTACGAGCAACACAAATCAAGTTTAACCTGTGTATTTTTGACGAATGAGAAATTTTATGGAACAATAATTGATGATGATAATGTGTGTCGTACAGTCAAGGAATCTATCCCAAATCCCCGTACCCCTCTTCGCAATTGGTCTAATTTACTTCACGTTGACAAAACCAGAAACTGATGTAATTTACCGACAACTCAAGTAATATTCCTTAGTAACACCTGCAATTTACTCCATAGCTAGGAACCTTGATAGCAGGATTGTGGAAGGAGGGAATAGAGGGTAACTAGGAGGCGCGGATATGAGAATTGAATAAAAAACTTCTCGGTCACACGTTGACGGCGATTCGATCGAGCACCCTTTGTCGGGGTAATTTTACTTTGCAGGTGCACAACATCAATTCTAAACTGTTTGTTATCTAAGTACTGCCCACGAGGAAGCATGAATAGAAAATACTCGGATGCTTTGGGCCACTGGAATGCAAATGGGCCCTGGAAACATGGGCCTGCAGATTACAGGGCCTTCTAAGCCGGCCCACTAAGAGGCAAACTCTCCAGGCTGGGATGGGAGAGCTTTCGTCCTTAGTGAGAACAGAGTTGACCCGACTCGATCCTAAATTAGTTGGGACACAAGTTGTGATTAAATTTTTTTCTATTTATAAAACATAAACATAAGTAGTGCCCCATAATATCGGGATGCAAGAGGCTTTTCGGAGTGACGGTGGATGCGGTACATGGATGACTGTTTCTCTATTCAAGTAGAGTCGTTCATGATTGTTACGGTATTGGATGCCATCGATATAAAAAAAGAAGAAGCAATCTTTAGAATCGTTGATGTCTTGTCAATTGTGTTAGACCTATTAGGGCATTGGGATTTTGGCTCGATTTTGCCTCGTGGCAATCGACTATGTATTCAGGTTATATATTTATATCTAATTTGACGTAAAATTTGAGTAGATTTTATTTTCCTATTTTTCTAAATCCAAATCTCTATATTTTGGTAAAATTTCTAAATCTAAATCCTATTTTGCTGTTGCAAAACATGTTTTACGTTGCGGTAGTCATGGACAGATCTAGGAGTCCCGTAAATGAGCAAAACGTTAGAAAGGGTTACAAACGAATTTCAGAGGCAAAATAAAATAATTTGATGAATGAAATAGATAAAATCAATAAATTTTATATGAGATTTTACACGTCTTCCGAACATGCGCCCTTTGAATCCACCACCGCCCGTCGTGTTATATGTAACATGTGCCCGGTTCAGTTTTGTAGTTGAATCTCCGAGTTACTGTACATGTGCTTTCCTTTTTTACTAGAATCATATCAATTTAAACTTTTTGAATTTAACATGGTCCAATTTCTCCAAGTTCTGGTTGAAATTTTACTTGCTATTAGATCATATTGGAGCGAGAGCTCACACCATGCCGATCACAGATATCGAACTTGAGGTCATTAAGCTTGAGCGGCGTAGAAAATTATACAGTTTATAGTAAGGTGTAGCTCAGAGATTCGTTAGGTTTTGCACATACGGTGAGACAAAGGAAACAAAATGAGCTTTGTCTATCAAAAGAATCATGCTGCTGCAAATGGCATTCTTTCGTTGAGAGGAGTCAAAACGAGAGACGACATAAAACCTGAATGCATAGCTGACAATACAATATATACATATCAATACACAACAAGAACCATGCATGGATACAAGGATTCAACATGGGCAGCTCCGACAGCAGATTAGAAACCTAAGCTCCCACTTCTAACCAAAAAAAAAAAAAAACTTACATGGCCCTACTTTATATTGATACAATAAGGAGTACCAATCAAATTGCTCTAATTAGTAATAATTATAGTAATTATTTGAGTGATTAATACTAATTTACTTATTTGTTACAATTTAATTGATATTTTCTCACATCATGTGGTGAGATAGGACCACATAAGAATTTCACACTTCTAAGTTCTAACAACCCATAATAACGAATAAAACCAGTCTAGGATTTATACTAGCTAGTTGTTGATTGCATGGCCAACTCCGGGACTATGGCCGGGCATTGTCGGCCTAAAGTCATCGAGCTGCCCCGCCTTACTCACCCCCTCCTGTCGCATGACGTAAGACGTCGACCCATGATCGTCCACCTGCAGTGACTTCGTATCACCGATCATCCTCTCATCGCTGGATTTGAGATTTCTTCCTTCGGCATGACCGGCCATTAACTCGTGGCAAAGGAACATGATTACAAGTAAAGAGCAGACAGCAATGGATCTGTTCTTGGCCATGAATGTCAAGTACTTACGATAAACGAAGGAGAAATTATTTTAGCTATGGAAGTAGAAGGGTTTGAGTTTTACGCATGAAACTGAAGAGAAGTCTATACTCGTTATTTATAGTAGGGGGAGGGAATCTTCAAATTACAAATGGCCCACTTAGCGATAAATTACATCAAAAAGTGCAAAATATTTAACAAAACCATATATTAATAAATAAAAGATTAGTTAAATTACAAATCAAGTTTGTGAGTTTAGAAAGGAGTAGGAGGAAAGAGAGAATAAAGAGGTACAAGAAGTCCAACTAATGACGATAGGTCTTATGATGTTTTAGTTTTAGGTCAAGAACAATACCACTGCTGCTATTGATATTTGCTCTTACTATGGGCTTTGGTTATGAGGAAGTTCTTTAAATAAGCTTATGATATTAGGTCATTTTTCAGGACAACCTAAGCAGTTCAAGTAAGTTTTGAAAATGCAGTTCCAATCCCTTTGATTTGAGGGGGACTGTAATTCTCGAATCCATCTTGTATGTATATTAGGTTATGAAATCGATGAATGCATAAAATTTTAGTAAATATTTTATTAAAAAACTACCGCATAAGTTGATTGGCATCCTAAGCTGGCCACTTGAGGTTCTACAACGCGTGTTGCGCATAACAGAACAGACACATACTAGCCTCCAATACCTGAATGAAGAAGAGACCACGAAGATTAGCTCGAATCTGGTCCCCTTGTTCACACTATGCTCTTCGTTCGAGGATTACAGAGTTCTATAACGATATCTAACTTTCTTATGAGATATACTTATCGATCTTACATTGAAGATGGAGCGGCACTGTACTAGAATCTCTCGTCCGTACATCGTCTTTCGGGACAGTCAGAGTTGTATTTTTACTGTCGGCCGGAGGAATTATTATATTACTTTCTTTACAGAATAATTTAATTTCAGTGGCTACCACAAGCTCGCTTCCCTGCCCCTTGGAAGAGCAAAGAAGGTGGCACCGTCACATGCGAAAGATATTCCAAAGTCTCTGCAGGGCATGCCAGCAGTAATTAACAGCTCATTGACTAGTCCTTGACAGCTTCCCTCCAAATTAATTAATTAATTAATTAAAAAAATTTGATACGGTTGGTACCATCTCATCCCCGCTTTCTTATATCCTTTCAGACTTATATGCCTCTTTTGTACACAAAATATTAATTAATCAATCAAATAATTATTTTATTTTATTTTTAATTGTCTCCTTCAAAATACATGAACTACTTCTAAAACGAGTTGATTGAAGTGGCTTAATGTCTTTTCCTCTTAAAAAAAAGTGTCATGTTCAAGTTTTGTGAATAAAAACTCATGACTGTGAGAGTTTTACTTCTCAATAAAGACATCGTGTTTCAATTTTGTGAATAATAGAGTTCTTGGATCTGAATCAGTTTTATAGACATGTAAGATAATAAAAGGAAGATAAAATAAAGGGCACAGAGAGTCTCACAGATAAGAATCAAATTCAGGATCTTTTAGTCTCAATTTAAAAATGATACCAATTGTACTAGACCACTTTCTCAACCTAATTTAGTTAGAACTCATGTATTTTGGTGGGTTCTGGAAAAAGGAGAGTGTATTGTATGTAATGAGTATATTATGTGATAGTACTGATGTAGTGATAAAAAATATTTTAAAACTTTTTGATAAAACCCTCAAGACAAAAAGTAAGCCTAAAAATAATTGAATTCTATTGATTTTTGATATTACATTAATATTATCACGTGGTATATATGTTATACAGAAGACTTTATCGGAAAAAAAATCCATGAAAGACTGCAAATACCCCACTATTGCATGCACCATCCCACTAGCCGCAGGGAGATCCCACTGACCTAAAACCAAACGCAGTGCTCATTTGGACGGTTTTGCTTGCCTATGAGATTAATTTGGTCACTAGCCCTACAACCATGCATGTGTCCCTTTTTCTAATTATTGTGTTTTATGTAGACCTAACTTTCCGACTATAGAAACCTATTTCAACAACTGGTACACATTGTTCGGTCACTACAGTCTGGCTGATTCAGTAGATTGAGAACATCATTATGGATGAACGTGATGTTCGTGACTTCAAAGTGATAGCAATAGAGTTGTTGTAAAGTTTGAACCGTGAAATTGATCTTGATATTCTCATTAATTTTATTAGTTTTAGCCCTTTTTACCTATCTCGACAAGTTGTCTATGATATAATATATACATATATGTATGTATAAAAACAAAAGTGATAGTGATAAACTCAGATCAGCCATCAATTTAAAGAGGCCGAGATTCCATTTATCAGTCAATGGCTGGCAACCCTTGAAGTAAAGAATTCAAATGGCGGCCTTCCTGTCAACTTGTGGAAGGCGCCTGTAGGGGCAGTCTAGTTTTGTACAAGGAAGTGTTTCAAAATTAGGAGGGACCCATTTCTCATGATCAGTGTTTCACAACTTTAATGATTCCCTGGCGATATACCTATTCTATGATTCCCTGGCGATATACCTGTTCTATGATTCTCTTGCTCTTAGTTCATGTTTTCACGGTAATCAGGTTTTTTTTTTATTAGAATTGAGGGAAACAATATTAGTGATTCAATTATATCATTATGTGATGTTCGAAATTTTGTATTTAATTACAAACATATCGGAAGAATTGAACTATTAGTACTAGTATTAGCTCAGTGAACATAGCACCATTGATGGCCTAGCAAAGTACAATAAGTTGGTGCTCATCAAGGCTCGAGGTCAAGAGTCTCTTTTGGCAATATTACTTAGAGTCTAAATCGAATTTGGGATATCGATATCACCAAACTACACGAGAGTGAGTTTCGGATCACTAGATTGTCACCCTTGATGGTGAATGCTCTAAGACATAATGTCATGGTAGTTTAACAAAGAAAATTTGGTGCAATAACTATACTCACGACTCAGATAAGAAGAATTAAATCTGATTATTGTCCGTGAAATTTTTCATATTCTTTATGCATCTATTCATCTTATTCCTTATAAGATTCATCAGTGTCTCTCCTTTTCAACGGAAAACAATAATATCATGGCTGGTTATTGATTCATATCCTTTTTCTGGTGACCACACCTTAATCTTTTTGACCATCTAGGGTTTCTTCAAATCTAGAAGTAAATGTTCTTGATCTTCTAAGTGCACATTCGCAAGGAAGATCAGTCAAGTATCTCATCAGCGTGTGTGGCTCTCAACCAAAGCAGAGATGACAAGAACCGTTTCTCATCTTGCCCGTTAGTTTGGATGGCATTCAATAACATTTCTCATCTTGCCCGGAGCTGGTAGTTTCACGAGAAATCCTACACTCTCCCCATACGATTCGCCCTGTGTCATTCTGTGTTTTCTTACTCCCTAGAGGTTATTCATAGATGTTCCTTATGTGTTCTAACCAACTCAAACTATAAGTTCGACCAGACACAGCAGCTAGAGGCTTGGAATTTTCGATTAACCGTGTTTGGTATGGTCTTTCTTTCTTCCTTAACTCAAAAAAAAGTTTAAGAACTAACCGTTTATGTGCCAGATGAGTTAATCCGTGTTCAATTAAAGTGGATAAAGAATGCGTACGATTCGTGAGTAATTACAAGGTTGTAAATTCGAATCTTTCATGATTGCACTTCATGAGTTTATCCAAACATATTTTTACTCACCAACTTACCAGGTTATCCATAATTTAAAAAAAAAAAAATACTCAACACCCGTTAAAATAAACTCCTTGTCATATAAAAATAAAATAAATGCACAGAGAATATTCCAAGACGACATCAGAATTTAGCTCCCCGCGACTTCAATGAATGTGCGCACAATAAGGGCAAGGTGCATTATCATTGACACATGGTCATTTTGTCTAAGGATCACTTACAATGACCGTTAATTCCTTATATCTTTCATTCGAATTTGAACTTGTGGATCCGATACTTTAATTGTGTTATGATGACTCTTACTATATCGTAGTGTTTGTTTTGCCATCACATGTAATAATATCACAGTATATTTTACAGCACAGATTACTCCGGCTACTGGTAAAGATCACTGCAATATTAGATTATATGATATACAATTTTACCGTGTGGTCGGTAATATCTTTACATGTAAAATACATGATATTCTCATGTTATACCAATTTTAGGGTTAGCTTTAAAATTGTTTCACGTATAATTGCCAAAATTTACAATCAATTTTACATTGTTTTAAATACAACAATCTTATATTCCGACCCACTTTTTATGAATGTTTTACCATAATTCAAATTTTCCATGCAATATTGACATTTTCAGTGATCTAATAATGCTTCAAACAATTGCACATGTACGTACATACACTCAAGCAGACGTGTATATATGAACTTAGAGATGTATATATTGGGTTCCATGTTAGATTTGTCGCGCATGGAACAATTCCAACTGCTGGCATGGATTCTTCAACTGCTGGCAGATTAGTGGTTGCACGTTAGTTTATTTCTCCACTGTGGAAGGTCCAAAACGCATGCAAAAGCGGATTGATTGAGGTAATTCAACATTTATTTTTAAGCAAGATATTATATATATTAAGTATTAAAAAATTTAAAAACTTATTATTGTAGCAGTTTATCTTTTCATGTATTAATCCGACTTGAATTTTTCAACAACAATCTATTTAAATCTCTAAATACAATATCATGAACGAAAACATACAAAATATTTGCACTATGATACACAAAATCAAAACTTTTGAGCAGGAAATAAAAGGGATTTTTTAAAAAAAAAATTGAGAACAAAATATATTTGATGCTGACAGCTCTGAAAAACTTCACGCATACACGTGCAAAAGAATATGGAAGGATTAAAATATGTGCATAAAGTGAAAAAAGAGAATTTAATATAATAATATCGTTGTCAAATGATAACTAAGAATTTTTAAATTTAATTTAATATTGTAACTATTTTGTTTTAAAATTAATTTAACTTCCTTTCATTTCCAAAGCCAAGTTTTCTAATTAGAATGTTCATGATACTGACAACGAATTGGACCTGTAAATTTATCACCGTACTTGTAACAAGTTAGATGTTATATAATTTATGCTATACAGTCGCGTTATCCTTGCATGACAACATGACTACATCTGACGTGCACTTCTAAACATTTGTTGTCAACAGCTACATATTAGGTTAAATTATCTTTCATACTCAGACTTATACAATAAGTCGTTGCAAATGTCTATATTTAGAAAAGCATCTTTTTAGGTCGTTTGTAGAATCCATCATTTTTTTTCCATTATAAAAGAGATCCATGGAGTGCAACATTTCATCAATCTTTTTCGGGTTTTTTTATGAACTATCGGACCTGAAGAACTGTTTAGTACATAATCAACTTCACAAGCAAGAGGTTAAGCCAACTACATTTATATGTATATACATATATATGTGCAAACAATAATTTATTGTCACTCGCATAATAAATTTTATTGCACGGCTTCACACACTCAGAGAAATTTTAAGATGAAATCAGTTCATCGTGAATCTATTACGAGAAAACACCGGTACTTTTTCCCACCCGCTGTAAAAGTACCAGTACTTTTCTCTGATAGTTTCACAGTTGACCGGGTCTACCTACGAATGTCTCACACTCTCATGCACATTACAAATGCTTGAACTGTATATACAATAAACACAACCTGCTCTCTTCGAGGGAAATACTGGAAACTGCTTAAGAGAGAATTGAATCAATCCTTAATACATACTTGGTCTCTGGACCAAGCGCGGTGGAATCTATTCAAATGAGAGGTACAATCGATCGCTATACATGAAGTCCCTTTGGTACTTCTGAGGTATGAGTGTCTGCCTATGGTCTCGGTTCTGAATTTACATTTCCGACAGTGTGGCCAACACCGGGACTGTGCCCAGGTCCCGTAGCTCGGAAGTCGTTCACCTGAGACCCGGTGAGATGATGGCTGTCCTTGATAGTCTTGCGCCCGAACCTTGTAGTTGCATCGACTCTCTGCACAAAACCCTCGAGAGAGTGACCAACTCCGGGGCTATTCCCTGGGTTTGTCGGGCGGAAGTCATCCTGGTTGTGGGCAACACCCGACTGCCTAAATCTGGTCCGCTCGTCAGGTGCTGTGGAAGGAACGACCTTTCTTGGTGCATAGGTATCGATAGACTGACCGACACTCAGGGTCGAGCTAGAGCCTTGCTTCGACTTTGTCTGCCTTCCGTCCGAAACTGGGATATGTGTGAGGTAAATGAGTAATGCGAGAGCTATAGCAGGACCGAGACGTACTAGAAGTGAAGCCATGAGCAGGATACAAAGGATGGAAGACGAAGAGAAGATGGTGTCTTCCTATTCTCCTGAGGAGGAAAGAGAAAAGGTCATGTGTTTGGATCTTATTGATTCGAAGACTGAGTTTTAAGTTCTAAGCTACCTTCACTATTTATACACACTATTGGGGAAAGTCTTATATATTATATCTTGAAATAGTATGTGTATTCTATTATAAATTAATGAGATTCGATTATTTATAAGATATTTTTTATTTTCATATTTGATAATAAATTTTAAAATAGTTAAATATTATTAACTTGTAACATTATATAAGTATAATTCACATAATATATGCATTAGACCGAACTCTCCCTCCACCGTCTGAAGTGGGAGATATAAATGAGAATTGACCACCGTTTTCTTCTTTTTTTTTTTCCCAGTAAAATTACGGCTATGGACACAGTTGAATTCTGTCATAGGTTGGTTGGTGAACATATATAATCATAAATATCAAAATACCCTCATCCTAAATGACCAATTGAAATTAAGGTTTCGTTGTAAGTTTAATTCTACTAGAAGGATAAAAATAGTCTACCTTTATAACGGGGGGAAAGAAAATAAATTCTGTCTCATGGGGTCATGCATATAGCAGGAGATGGGTATATATAACACATGCATATTGTTAGATTACTTGAATTTTACCTCGTTAGGTAAGTATTACAAGTAGAATAAGACTGGAAAAAAAAACTTAAAAAAGTCAACTTAAATCAAATATAAATTAGTTAGTATCATTGAATTCTTGCATCCACATATACATACGCCAGGCAATGCATATCGATAAAGCAGGAGAAACGAATGAAATATTTAGGGTTGAGTTGGTCTAGGTCTTAAAGTGTGTCTTAGAGGGTACTGCTTTCAGTCCAAAATCAATAAATCTTGGATTCGATTCTTACTATTAGATTTTCTCGTATCCCTTTATTTCTATTTTTTCTATCCTCATTTAAATTTATGTGTATGTTTTGTATACTGAAAATTAAAGAAGGTTTGTCTCGTAACTTAGAAGTGCTGGACGTCGTTTGCATTTTGTGAAAGCAATTGTGCAGGTGTCCCTCGTCCATATGACGTAATGATAATGCACGGACCAAAACAGTCTACTAATTAATTTAAAATGAAAGTCAGAGGCATCATTATTTATTGTATTTTATATATATATGTATATTATACTGAGAACAGCAAACCACATTCAGGTTATGTGCAAGTCTCTGCTAAGCTTTGATAAGCTTCCTTGGCACACTTTTTCCATTAACAATATCCTGGTACCGACAATAGGGACTGATCGAGGCCACGATGTTGACTCTTCATGGTACTGAAATGTCACTTAGCTGTCCTATTGTTATCATGGGATGTAATGTTATACAATGCATATCAGTAGCATTACCTAATTAATTATATTAATGACAACCTTACGCAATCAGTAAGACACTATACTGTTGTAGTTAAATAACCACTCAATCAAAGAGCGTCCGACCTAAACTGTTAAACGAAAAACCCATCTCTCTTTTTTCTTCTCTCCTCTCCTCTCATCTCAGACTCTCGCATAACCTTGACGGTATAGGTTTACAAAATTTTCCGTTGTATTAATATTAGAGGGCGTTGGGTTCGAGTATTGCTAGATATAGGAAAAACTTGAATTATCGTAAAATCTTCTTAGATAATGAGTCAAAACGTGTGATTGTGGTATTTGAAATAATGTAAAGTTCTTCGTAAAAATTTAGTAGGTTTAACTAAAATGATAGTAAAGTCGGTGCTAAAGTTCATGTAATATGAAAATGTCATGTATTTTGCATGCAATACTTTACCAATCGTACTAACCATCTAATTTCATATCACAATAAATTTCATAACTAAAGGATACAACATATGTGGTGTAAAGGACATTGCAACATGAGATTACAGTACACTACATAAAAACAAACACTGCCTTAGTTGAAAACAACATCAACCTTCATGCGGCTAAAAATAATTGAATTCTACTAGTTTATAATACCACGTCAGTACTGTTACGTTGAACACTCATTACATACAAGACTTTGTCCTATGGTATGGGGATTGAAGTGGTAAGCATTAGCTCACTTCGATGGATTCAGCCGTCAAGCATGTTATCTTATAATAAAGTAAAAGCCCTTCGGGCTAAGTTGTAAGTTATAGTAGCTAATTGTTAGCAGGACCCCACCACAAACTTGCACCACGAAAATAGAATATGAGGATTCTCCTGTACCAACTGCATCCTCCACTCAAAGCAAATAGAAGAAGAGAATAATACTATACATTCTTATTTGAATAGTCGGGCATGATACAGTTAGCAAATTGCACTTCAGATGGACAAACTTTATCAGTAGTTTAATACAAGAGGTTGAGCTTTACTGGAAGAGTTTCGGTTTATCATAGTTTTTTTTTAATCTACAAATGAGATATATAAGTTTAAAAAGATATAGAAGGAAGATGAAATAATTAAATAGGTACGAAAATTTCAATGATGAGAATTAGGCATAGCTCGTCCTGATCTTTAGTTGAGGGAGATTCCAATAGGGATTCGAATCTTTTTTTTTTGCAAGAAATATAATAAGTTAATCGATGGCTCGTGTGCGAAGCACTTCTTGGATCTTCTCGGGGACAAAGTCAAGTGAAAACACCTGTCATTGTACCCTTTTCCCCCCTTTATTTTGACCATTTTCTTATATGCAATGGTTTGTTTAATGACATCCGATAGCCGCTACAAGGTGATAAAGTAATGCAAGAAGAAAAAATAGGTTGATTAAGATGCTTTACTGCATTTTTCTCTTCAATAAGTTTTAAATTAGAGTCCTATAAATAAAAAAATTTGTGATCAAAATAAATGAACTCGAATATAGATTAATAATGACCGGTTAAACATTGAGATATTCAATGGTGAATAAAAAAAGAACACGAAAAAGGAAGATTCTTCCCATAATTAGATCCAGTTGTTTATTTATAAATAAATTGAGGGTATAAAATATATACAAACTAATGCTCGAGAAAAGACTAATTAATAATAATGATAATTAAAATTGAATCCTTGAAAGTTTATCATTGCCGTGCATTAACAGGCGATTTCATTGGAAGGATACAAATTCGTGATCTGCAAAGGTTTGATTAATTTCTTCATTGAAAATTACAAGGGATACTATTTTATGTGTGAATAGAATTTTAAAAAATAATGATAATATTGTTTTTTCATATATACATATATATATATATATAATCAGTGAACCCACATTATTTATTTCATGCGTAGCCGTCCAAATAGAACCCTATTCTTTGTAGTAGTACATACATGCCCCTGATTCTATATACTGCTAGTGGCTTTCATGAGTGTGGTGGTGGTGGAAATAGTATTAAGGGCCCATTTGTCTTGCATAAAATTTAGCATTTTCAATCATAATTATGATGTTTGCATCAGCCACTACCTGTCATTAACTCCAACCGGTTCCAACTAATCCAAATTCAAAGCAAGTGAATTCATTAACGAATAAAGTTTTATGAAACCACATTGACCGCAGGCTAACTAGTATTGATTGATTTGGTTCCAGGGTCATCAAGAGCGACATTCATCATAAGGCTCGTGATCCTAGAAAGATTGCCCAACCATTTGCAGACTTCATGCCTGGTCAACCATCCGAAACCCCATACTGTCAATTTTGTGGAGAACTAGAGGAAATGAGATCATCTCACATTTTTTCTTGGGAAGCCCTGCTGCATAAACTCCATTTTTTTCAGCAGCCAGGGGGACTGGGCAACGGAGTTCCATACTGTCCTGGGCCACAAAGGGCAGTGCTTATATTCAATTTTGTACATATTAATGTGGACGTCCTAACTACATCTTTATGACCTAACTTGAATGGAATAAGAGAATCTTTCAAAGAGGAGTGACTCGATGAGGACTAATTAGCTAGCAAAATACTTTGTCTAGTTAGATGCAGGGCAATCACATTGCCTAGAGTAGAACGTCACATGGATTCGAGCTTATTGGCATCCCTTTTAAAACTGCAGGGTCTTTTGTAAATCAATATATATTTTGATATGAGCTAGCATCAATGAAATTCAATAATTATCAAAAAAATTCTCAATTATAGGTTTTTATACTGTATTTTCACAACATGGTACTTTAAAAATATTAAAAACGGTTAATTTGATATTGAAAAAGGATATTAAAAAAATTATAAATAGAAAAGATGTGAGTATCATCACTTATCAGTTTAAATTTTTTTAGTAATTATGTATTTAATCTCTTATATGCTGACAATAATATTTAACATGAAGCTGGAATTAGATAGAACTCTTAACGTGACTACCTAATTCAACGTGTTATCTTCAAATCTCATCTAGCTTCGATCCAAACAGCGAAAAAAACAGTAATCCAACTTGCCATTCTTAAACCTTCATCAATTTGATTTGTTATTCTTAAGCTCAACGAGATAACTGAAATTTACAGTTAGTTAACCTTATATCTTATAATCAATGGCCAGGGATTCAATTTGGTGTTTCCTCTTGAAGAAAGGCTGTCCCAATGGAATATCTTCCTCGACAAAAGTATCCCCGCACTACAACTCTTCTGCAAACTATTTATATGAGCACGTCCGTACGAATAAAAAGGAATAGAAATTAAGAAAGAAAGTGGAATCATAGCATCACCGTCGACTTGAAACTAATTATTTGAGGAATCTTTAGGTGAACGAGCTTATAGATGATATAATAAATTTAGTCAATAATTATTTGATATGTCAAAAAAGTGCCACATCATATCATATTTCAAAAATTGAATATTATTAACTGATAAAAAGTTGATATGATATTTTTGATAATGTATCAAATATAACACGATAAACTCAGCTCACATAAGAAATTTTTTAATTATTAGGACTTATACCACTTTATTTTTCTCTTTCTTCTACTCATTTTAAGTTCAAGCGCATCTTTTATAATTCGTGAAAGGAAAAAAAAAATAGACATCAGTTACCGATAGATAAAGTTTACTAGCTAAGGATGGAGAAGCCTAAATCAATAAAAGTCAAAATTTCCATGGCCACCAAACCCTGGAGTTCCCATCCACCACCCTTCCTTGTCTCACAGTGCCACTCGAGAGAGAATATCTCGAGATTACATATTAAGGAAATAAATTTGTACAATTTTTTTCTAAAAAAGAATTAATTAAATAAAAAAAGTGACGAACCTTGGGGAAAGGGTCCACATGTGATCGGCTCCGGCGACCTGGGGAGGACTCCTGCAGCCTCCTCCTACTTGTTATTATATAATAAAATTGTCGAAAGAAATTAAAGAGAGAGAAGAAAATAATAGTTCCAGTTCGATTGATGATTCTTACTAGCAAAAATCTCAGTGCAACTTTTTATTTCTACTTTGCACTAGTAAAACTTTCAATGCTCCCTGGCTCGACTCTATTCCTTCTAAGTATACAGATTTTTTTAATGTAAAAAATGAAAAAGGAAAGTGAATTTGATTTTAAAAAGTGAGTAATTAAGAATATTCTCTGTCAGAGTACTATGACGAACTTGAAGAGCCCTAATTTTATTCCTCCGTCTGACTGAGAAGCAACTGTCACTGCAGGATTAGGAAAGTGCCAAGCGCATTAGCATTACTAATTATCACTTATACCGACAGGCAAATCTTCTGTAAGTACGCTTGGAATCTTATTATTTTATGAGCAAATTCAACATTTTTTTTGGTATATATCACCTTTTATTCATTAGGCTAATGGGCTATAACTAATCCGGGTTCAAGTAGGGTCCGCCGCTGAAGGGTATAAATTTTTCAACACAAATTTTCTCATTGTACAAGACTCAAATCCATATCTTTTTTTTTTTTTTAAGTAGAGAAGATACCTTGATCAAGTTTCACATTTAAGTATACATAAAATACATATCTTGATGGGATGAGTTACGATAGACCCTCGAGGATTAGAGTTGGAATAATACCTCCTGCTCGGGCAGGAACAAGGGGTACCTTGTCCACTTAGTCTACAAAGCTGGTTGCGGTTGGGTTTGATGAGAATGAATTCCACATCGAATAATAAATAGAAAAGATACTGGTTTATAAGAGAACGAGTACTGCAATTCTATCGATTTGACCTTTTGGGATGAATATGGGTACAACCCTCTTATAAGTCAAATGAAAATTTCACAGGGTTAATATAGGACACACAATTGGAGTTGGGAGTCCGGTTGTGTTGCTGGATCAAGGCCGAGCCTGCTTGTGGGTCCGGGCAGCTTAGCCTGGTCTGTTCGGGTTCGAGATTGGCTGAGACGACAACGCTCTTGCGATTGATCATGGCCAATGAGAAATGATGGTTGGTTTACTCCCGAACCCCGTACTGATTTCAGGAGGCATCTAGCTACAAGATGTCGATCTAATTCCAATTGGGCCAGGGGGGGAGCCCAGTAGATGCTATATATTCCCATCTCGATCAACCAAAAGAAGTTGAAACACTAGAGATGTTACGTAATATTTTAGGTCCATATTCACAATAAAAATTTTATTAGATGCATAGCAGTATTCAGTTCTGTTACATATTCCTATATATGATTTTCTTATTAAGATTTTGATATGAGCAGCGTGGCTGCATCTTACGTGTATATACCTCCATAGAACCGCCCGTACAACTATCTACGAGGTGGGGTTATCTTTCCACGCTCGGGCTCATGGAATAAGTCATTGTAAATTTGTAATGTTCTATATTTTTTTTTATATCACACGAGCTTATTAATTTCTAGATTCGATTATTGAGGTGATCACCTTTTTTTGTTACAAAAAAGACATGTAGAATGCAATGTTCCATCTTTATTTTTTGGATTTCTTATATGAATTATTCTTGTAGTGGTTCATGGGATCAGAGCTAAAGAACTATTTAGTACTTGAAACAACGTAACAAAGCAAAGAGGTTAAGCTAACTATATGATATATTTATATATATTTTTTGAAGAAAGTATTTTTCTCCAAGTAGATATATTGCATATAAGTGCAGGGGCAATTACACCAAACAATGTCTTATCATTTCCACCCATATTATAAATATTTTTACATGGCTTCCACACGTACATGCGACTGCTTGTCTTACTTACAAGAAAAGTAACCTCATATATATCTATTCATTCACCAATTTGATGCATTTATCGAGTACATGCACAAAATTGATCCAAATGACGGGTACAAAAAACTGCTATACATCAAACTCCGCTTTGGTACTTGACGTATGGATGTGTCCATATGGTTTCAGCTCAGAATTTACATTCCCAATAGTGTGGCCAGAGCCGGGACTGGACCGCTGTGATCCCATGAGTGAAAGGAAAGTTGGATCAACATTGGATCTCACCTGAATTGCCCCATCTATCCTCTTGAGGAGAGGTTTCGGCTGTCGGAAGTCATTGACGGGTGAGCCAGTGAGAGTATGGCTGTCCTTGATAGTGTTGGGTGCGAGCCTTACAGGTGCATCGACTTCCTGCACGAGACACATCATTATGAGGAAGAAAAGTAATGCATGAGCCATAGGACAACGCATCGGAAGTAAAGCCATAAGCAAGATTCAAGCAATGGAAGAGGAGGAGAAGAAGATGGTTTCTTCTTTTTTGCTTGAGAAGGGAAGGGAAAGGGTGATACTTGTGGAGTTTTAAGTTCGGAGCCCCCCACACATGTATTTATACCAAATGGGTACTGTCTTAAATCCTTTCCCATAGAAAAGAAATGGCTTTGGACAAAATTGAACTTTGTCTGAGGCTGGCTTGCGATGTGATCCTAACTATTAAAATACCCTAAATACTAAAGTATGAACCGAGTACTAAAGTGGATTGATTGAGATAAATAAAACATTTCTTCCCTTTAAGTAAGGTCTCAAGTTCGAATTTTGTGAATTAAAAAAATGTTCGTAGAGTTTCATTTCCCAAAAGGTCGACCTTACTCGAACCTGAATTGGTCGAGGCCCAATGGATTTCTAGACATTAAGCAATATACACATCCAAAAAAGTATCAATTGAGTAGGGTGTTTAGTGTGTAGCAGTATTACATTTGACTAGAGATAGGGAAATAACGAGTACGATTCTTATTAGTGAAATTTTTGTTTCTCTTTATTTCATCATTCTTTTCATACATTTTAGACTCATATTTCTCTTTTATTTTATTAAAAAAAAGTCATATATAAATGTTTTTTCTATTGAGAAAATGCTATGCCCTTGTGGACCACATTTACGATATGTGCAAGTCTCCGCTAATCTCTCTTAAGCTTTCTGGCACCCACTTCCACTTACGAAGTCAAGAAGCCGACAAAGAGGCCCTGAGAGGCACGACTTTGACTCTTCATGGTACTTAAATGTCACGCAGATGTCCCATTATTATCATGGACGGTAATGCAGACCAAACATTTAGAATGTAATATACAATGAATAAGAATATTTAAATATGATAAAAGAAAACCATAGAAATATGAATAACTCAAATGATCAATATGATTTAGAATATTGCATTTTATGTTGTGTTAAAATAATATTTCTTATGATAGGATAAGTAGATTCTACTAATAGTAGGTATCTGATTTATTGCTTTAGGGTAATAGCCTATGGCTTTTGACCTAAATGGTTTCAATTTCATAAACCAATCTGTAATTAGGTCGAATTCAGCTGCCAGAGTACGTTATCTTATACAATAATAATAGAGTAAAAGCTCTTGGGGCTGAGTTGCAAATGGTAGTAGTTAATTATTAGCAGAACCCCATCACACTAAAATAGATTAATATGAGGATTCTCTTGCACTAGCAGAGCCTTCATGAGAGATTCTTAGGTGAGCTCAGCTCGTCGCATTATTTGTAAATTCTATTAATAAATATTTAATATGTTATCATTAGATTTTATATTACATTTTTCTATTCATTAATAGTATTTATTTTTAATCATAATTTAAAATATTTACTTATGTATCATATATTTACTGCTGAGTTCATCATGTCATTTCGACTCATCTAAGAATTTCTCAAGCTTCCATCCACTAAAAAGCAATAGAAAACGAAAATAGTATATATATGTATATGTTTATGTATATGCGTATGCATATACACACACTTATGTAAACTACCATATATGTTATAGTTAGCAAATTGCACTCTTTTGGGTGTGCACACTGGTATTCAGAAACCCATTGGGCTACTGACTAATTCAGATCGAGCCGGGTCAGCCCACTTAAGGAGTAAATCTCTCCCAGCATGAGTTTTCTTCATCCACAAAGACTCGAACCCGAAACCTAAACCTTTACTTAAGAGGAACAAGTGCATTATCACTTGAACCAACTCATGTTTGTAGCAAATTGCACTTTAAATGGACAAGAGCTGGAAAGCTCTTCTTGGATCTTTGTCTTTTTTTTAAAAAAAAAATCTACCTGTATACTTTTCCCCTCCTTATTTTGTATATTAATGATAATGGTCAGCCGCTAAAACGTAAAAGGAGTTTTTTTAAAGTTGGTTGAGATTATTCAATAACTCACCAATTAAATAATGCCTCAAGTGCGACTCTTGAAAGTGGGTCTCGAGTTAAAAAAAAAATTTAGACAACGTAATTTTAAACTACCTTTTTTTATACAAAACAGGAATCACATTTTGAAAATGTATTTTTAAAATAATATTCATAAAAATAATTTAAAATTTATCGAGTTTTAAAAATTTGTTAATGAATGAGGGGTATTTTTATTTAATTCTCCGACCGTGAGAATCGGTAGGGCAAAGGCACGAAGTCACGTTACCTTCGATATCAAGAAAAAGAATTTTCGATTCAATCCTATGCGGGGGCCTCGGCTTGGACCATTTAATGATTATACTGGCTGAGGGATCCAAATTAAATATGATAACATAAATATCAAAATAGGAAGCGGCAAAAAAAATAATGTAATATAATATTCCGCGTGATAAAATTAATGATTCGGCTCTTCCATATAGAGTCATCACAAAATTATAACTTGGATTCATTTTTTTTTTATGGGCATGGACCGGATTAGAATATCGAACCGAATGACAATGCCCATAACATGTTCGATGATCGATCGATGATCCCAAGTCGTCTTCCAGTCGCAACCTGCCACAAGACAAAAGATTTTCAGGGGGGTGGGTGGGCATCAGTCTCCAGCAAAGTAATTCTGAAGTATTAGATGCAGGAACAAAAAGACACCCGACAAAACAGACTTGATTCTCTTGCCCATGAGAATCAATGTTCGACGGCGCCTGATCTCCTCCCAGAGAAACAATCTATTATGTATTCAAAAACCCAATGCGTCCGGACAAATCTAAGCTCGAAGTAGACCGACCCACTAACGAGGTAAAACTCTCATACATAACATTCTTAATTCACAAGACCCGAGTCAGAAATTTTAGTTCAGGGGAAGATGTGCCGAACCCACGTTACCTTAGTTCGAACAAAATCTCCTTCAAAGACTTCGACAACGAAGCATAAGTGGGCTGAGTTGAAAATAATTGGCCCTGTCGAAATACGAAAAAACCCTAACGGAGGGCCCATATGATTATTCTCTTAGCTATCTCGATCATCGGCCAAGGTCTAGTGCAGTCTCCGTTCTTACTAATTAAAGCCCAGTTTGTAGTTTCATCCGATAGAATGAAAATGCCTTGTAGTCTCGGTAAACATCAAATGGTTTTCAAATAAATATTTAAAAAGGAAAAGAAAAGAAAGATAAGAGAGAAGCTGAGAGGATGGACCCTTGCAGTCAGCCATGCATCAACCTGTAATAGAGGTGAGAGTTTCCTATATAACAGGTATATCACGTCTCATATATTATAAGATATTTGCATTAGATATATCAACGTAATATTTGTATTCTGTCATATATCTATACATGTTTTTACGGATTTGTTAAAAATTCATTTGCCAGTTATATATATATATATATATATATTATGTGATATAACTATGAGTACAAGACCTTTTTCATAAGAGAGGGTAGATGGTCGATCACAGCAAGTTTTAGTTTATAAGTTTTTGTTTTCATTTTTCCTCGTCAAACTTCTCCTTTTTTTTTAATTCTTTGTATAAAAAAGTTACGCATTTAATAGTGAGAATTGTACTCGGAACCTCTTAATCTTAAGTCAGTCCCATTTTCTCTTGTCAAACTTCTATTCTTATTTGAACTTATGCAAGTTTTGTAGGGGTTATCCGCGTGCAACACATGCCATTCCAGTTACATATATATGAGAAAAAGATCATTATCCAGGGTTGCTTGATGTGCAGAGAATTAAGATGCGTACGAAATTAATAATAATTGGACCGTTAATGTGCCAATAATTCATTGATATCAACCATATCATGAGATGACTTGCACGGAAATTCAGGTAACACACACACACAGCCATTATTCAAATCACATCAGCATCAACTCCGGACAAAAGGGGTCCCCTTTCAATGGCGGTAGACAAGACAATTCCACCAATAATTCATGTAGAATTTGGATAAACGACATTATGGATCCATTTCTCCTTCCGTCTTGAACATTGAAAAATCACTTTCGTCCGACTATCTTCTTGGCATATACTCGAAAGTAAGTACGTCATGACATGAAATGGTATTGAAGAACAAGTTTTACTCTGAAGATGTTCGTGTATCTATTCATGGTAAATTAAGTGGATAGTAGTGCTCTACACATCTGTTATTTACTACAAAGTTTACAAGGGTAAATTCTAGAGATTCAAATGGGAAAATCTCCGTTTGATTTATAAGAAATTTGAACTGACTTCAAATAAAAAAGTTTGAATGATATGTGGCAATGCATAGCTCACCCTCAAACATCCTTCCACCAGGTCGACTCTTTCTTTCTCACTGGAACTTACTGTTCCAAGTGTGACTTTCTTTTTTGATAAGTGTTGTTTCATTCCATTGAAATAATCATATACAAAGCTTTACAAAAGGTCCTCCAAGTTTAGCAGAGGAGCGAGCTTGCTAGTAGCTAGCTTGTGTCGGATTTTGGGAATGGAAACTAACTTAAGTTTGACCATCATGATAATCCTATCTCTAATTACAAAATGTTCCGCTCTCTTAGATTGAAAGACCCTCAAATTCCTCTCAGACCAGATACAATATATGTAACAAGTGAAGATTAGTTTCCCAATGACTGCATCGAGGTGATTTCCCTTCCATCTGAGTGTTGCAGCCTGTACCTCTCGGTCCCAATTTCCTGTGCCATTTCCAATTTGCAAGATGGCTGATAAGCCTTGCCAAACTTCACTTGTTTTCGGGCATTGAAAGAAGAGATGCTCTCTGGTTTCTGAGTTTTGGTTGCAGAAATCGCACTGAGAGGAGAGGTGAGGGTGCCATCTAGAGATTCTTTCCTTTGTGGCTAGTCGGTTGAGGATTGCTAGCCAGCAGATGGTTGATACTTTCGGGATGTGGCCTTTGAACCATAGAAGAGAGTGCCATTGTACCTGGGGCCTCTTCGGTCTGATACTATTCCAGACTTTAGAGACTGCAAAATATGGTGTTCCATCCCAGCAATGTTGGTCTTCTGGTGAGAAGGAGACTGAGGCTTGGATGGCCTGTATTGAGTCTGCAATTGCTGGGGAGGAGCATCTAGGCCAGCTCCATACTCTGTTGTGCAGGACCATAGAAAGTCTTGCATCGAGGCGTAAGGATGGGATGCTTTGTTGTCCATTTGGCCAGTAATAAATCAACGAGTTGATGGCTGGGGCCCAAGGGTCGTACCAGAGGAAGAGGTTTGCCCCCGAGCCTACTGTGCAAGAGTGGAAAGGTCTGACCAGGTCCCGAAGCTTTAGGATCTTCCTCCATACCCATGAGGAGTTGGTGGAGGGAGTAAGAGACCAGATGCTTCTGTTCTTTGTCAGATAAGTCATCGACCAAGCTACCCAAATCGAGCCAGCTTGAGTGAGTAGAAGCCATAAGTTCTTGATACAGCATGCTGAGTTCCCGCTACTTAAGCTTTTAATGCCCAATCCACCTTCTTTCTTGGGAAAACATATATTTGACCATGCTACTTTGGCTCCAAAGCCTCCTGAGATATTACCTTTCCATAGAAAAGAGCTGCAAATTTGTTCAACCTTTCGGATAACTTTCTGCGGGAGCGTTCCAAGTGTGACTTTCAAACTGTAAAAGAAAGAAATACTCGTTTGTTCTTTGTTCGTTCTTTTTTTTTTTCCCCATTTCTAAGCTGCTTCTTTTCGATAGATAAGGGAGAAATACCAGTTTTTTTTTCGGCTTGTTTAATTTGTATTTGTAATAGAAAAGGACACGACAGCTCTGGAATCCAATGTTGCGGAGATACTTTCTGTCAGTGGCTCCGGACAGATGGTCTGGACCATTCGTGTGGGCCCTCTAGACAATTTTGGATGCTTCTTCATCCTCCAGGGATGTACCGATTTGAATGCTCAAAGTCCACTTGGCAACCTGTCGTGGAAAGCCTACCACTCCTCCCATCTCGCGGTCCCTACTCGTTCGACCAACAATTGACAATGATGTAGCATTTATGAGCACTGGTAAAACTGTAATCACTGCGGACTTTATCTACAGTACAAAAGACAACATATTTCAGTACTATGGCCATGTCAGAGCACCGACTGGAGATTTGGAAGCCAGAAACTGTCGATGTTATGGATTATGTTGACAAGTTCATACAAAGTAAGAGAGGCGATGGGCTTTAGAACACTCGGTAGATAGAATGACTGTGGCCGGGAGTAAACCCTGGTTGTATAATTTTGTTAGGCTCCTCTCCTAGCCTCCGGCATCTAGGGTTTCACAGGTTCACCCACTGCTCCACGCAAACTCAAAGCGAAATAGGGTATACTACAAACCAAATCCACGATACGCTCTCCGACTCTTATCCATCTATCCCTACTGCTCCCACTTTATTTACAGATGCAAAACAAGTATTCTCATGATAGCAAGCCATGGCGGACGAGCTCAACACCCTCATATGAAATCACATGACTTGCTCTCTTGTCTCACATCATTCTTCTTCTTCTTCTTTTCCGATATCTACCACCGACATTTAGAAGTTTAATATATCCTAAATAATTCAACTTGAACCTCTTGGCTACATACAAATTTATAAGGTGAAATAACATTTTAGTACTATTGAGCATTACCAAAATCACTTCTTATCTTCAAAGGATACGCTTAGCAATAAGGTATTGATTCTTTTTTACTTTTAGCCTATTTGTTCGCCATGTTACAAATTAGCCTAGTTGAAGCATGGCGAACAACCTAGACAAACTACAATAAAGTTTAAAAGTAGGTTTAAAGACGGGATTGCAAAACGACATATGAGATAATAGGTACCGTTATGAGTCCAAAAAAAACAATTCTATCCTTATTTATAATTTCTTACCTTCTCAAAATCGAGCCTCGACACATATAGAGCCAGACATAAAGTCTAAAGGTAGGTTTAGACAGCAAGTTCTGAATAGTCCCTTAATTGTATAGGAAAAGTACAAAGGGAAATGTCAATTGATACACTGATTTAGTAACTGTCCGATTACGAGGACCCAAGCTGAAAGTCAATGGTGGCAATTGTAGATTCAGAAATTCGAATCAAAGAAAAGTAAATAAATATATATTTTTTTAGGATTTAAATATTGTCAGAAATTGTGGATTCTTTTGAGGTGGTCGAAGGAGGGGGAGGTATTTGCTAGCTTTTCAGGCTGGAGCTATTGATGTATGTACGGCGGCGCTTCGAGATGAAAACGAACCATCCCGACAAGTATTTTGTGGTCAGGCAAAGCAGCGAAGTTGACGAGGAAAAGAATAGCACAGTCAAACAAGCTTTCGATGAGAGTTTAAAAGGAGTTTGATTGAAACCGGTGTGGATATATATAATCTCAAAAATTAATTAAAAAATTTTAACAATATAAGAGAATTAGATTTCATGTTTGGCCAGCATGAATGAGAAAGTTACAGTGATATAGGTCAATCAAATCCACCAGATTACACTTTTATCGACCAGTTGTGTTATGTGCCTCGGAAGAACCGATGGCACGAAATTCCTTGACCGAGAGGGCCAGCTACTCCTTCGGTTCTAGGTTACGTAAGAATAGCGAGACATTGGATGGATATAAAAGTGATGCTACTAGACAGGTGATCATGGGAGCCGAATCGAACTAAAGGACATTGGATGAAGGGTCCATATCGCCCCCACCATGCTAGTACTATTGGCACCCTCCAATTTGAATTGGACCACAGCTCCTTTGTACTGGTGATCGACGTAAGTGAAGTGCCCTTGGAGTGTGATAAAGATGAAGCACATGGACACATGGTCCAGCCCTACAAACACTGATTTATGCATACCCAATTGGGACTCGTTTTCTCGTGTGTCAAACTATCTTGAATTACCTCACGACAAATTACTATCCACTGTCTCAAAATTTTGACCGACGGGGTTACCTCTCGAATCGTGTTCTCTGTTATGGGTATTTCGTAGAAACGTGCAGGTTTTATCTGAATCCCAAAGGGTCATCCAAGAATCAATGCAGGCTTCTGTATGTCGTCGTGCTATCAATCAGATAGGAGGACCGATTGATAAGGAAATGTAAATCCGATTGCAAGAGGAGTCATGCAATACCGATCGTTAGGGTAAATTACATCAAAAAACACATGGTTTGCTTCATTTCTCAAAAGAAGCCAAACATTTCAAATTTGAGAAATAAAATCACATAGTTTCATTTTATTCCCAAATTAAACCAAACCTTTTACATCTTAAAAATAAAATCGTGTAGCTTCCTTTTTTTCTCAATTTAAGCCAAACAATTCATCTTTTAATATCAAAATCGCATTAATTATTTTACTATTAAAATAGTTCATTTAACCCAATATTCAATACTTATGTGACTCATTTTTTTATAACTTTTTCTACAATGTTGGGTAAAAGTATATTATAATTTTTTTTAAATTTACAACAATATCTTATATAAAATTCTCTTTATATTTTTCAATAACTAATATTAATCTTAATTCAAGAGAAAATTCTTAAATTATTTTTCAATAAAAATCATGCTAATTTTATTTATTTGTAAGTAAGTGATAAACAAATAAATATAATATATTGCACAAGAATATCAATTTATATTTTAATATATTAGTCAACTTGTTAATAAATAAAAAAATATAATTTTTATTTTTTAAAATTGAAGAGTTTGGCTTGATTTGAGAATTAAATAAAATTACATGATTTATTTTTCAAGTTTGAAAAGTTTGGCTTAATTTGGAAATAAAACGAAATCTCATGATTTTATTTTTCAAATTTAAAACATTTGGTTTTTTTTGAGAAATGAAGCAAATCTCATGCTCTTTGATGTAATTAACCCCCGATCGTTAGATCTGTGTCAACTACTAGATCGAACATGTATTAATTTCACGACTTTCACGAGCTTATACATTGGCATAGGATGCTATGTTTCCATTAATGGCTTAAAACTGGAAAATATTAAATTTCTACTTGAGACCATAAGAGTCTCAAACTCGTTTCCACCCAAAAGCCTAAACTGATAGGTGGTAGTACCAAATTCTCTTGTAAACCGAAGTTTCTATCTCAATCTGGTCGATGTGGAATTCTAATCTCAAGAAAAAACCTCACGATATGCAGTTTTCAGAATGGTCGGTATGGCTTCTTTAAAACCCCCAAGGCAGACGACTGAATTTGGTCTGCCGCTATTAATGGCTTCCATGGCGAGCTCGGCCTGCAATGGCGTGGCTCTGCTCTCTTCATTACAGAAATTTCCGGACACCAATTCTCTTGCACCCGCTGAGCATCTGTCTCATCGACCACGTGTTGCCATGCGACCTCCTATCTGTTAGACTGTCAACGGTTGACTAAATCCAAGTTTTCTCCGCTGACTCTTGCTTAAAGTTTAAACTCGAGTGCACTCATTAAGGTATTTTAATTTAGATTTTTTTATTTATAAAATTGAAATTAAAAATTTTATTTTATAGGAAGATACTTTAAATCACATAAATCAAAGCATGTCAGTCACGGATTGACTTCATTCAGCATCAGTGCAGCTGATAACATTTTCGATCGTGAAAATCACTTTTTCATCTCTAAGGCTTGACCTATCAATGACAAAATTATTTAAAAGAAAACTGAATATAATATATATATATATATATATGAGTTGTACAGCTAGGCCAGATCCAACAATCATTGCCAGAACTAGAATCTCCTTCTTCGTTGTATGTTGCCGTGTCAGAGACACACCCGTACACCAGAGATTCAGTTCATTTAGTTGAACTGCGTGCGCATAAAAATACGGATCTAGAAAAATTTATCAAGGGGCAAAATTTGAGGAAAAGGTAAAAGGATGAATCTAAGTGAGATAAAAAAAAATACAGTTTGGTTAAAAAAAAGTCGGTAAAAATCAAATGAAACTTATATAATATTTCACAAATTATGCCGAGTTGATCTTGTACACCTAAGTTCATCTTTGTACTAAAATACATATAAAGATGTATAAAGATGCATCGGTCGGGGTCAAGTTGACGCTTGACTAAAAATTAGTCTTATGTGATCAAATTATCACGAGGTATAATTAACCTATGAGAGGTTTACATGACAAAATTATTATATAATACATACACAATATTTTCTCATTTTTAAGGGATGTATATTCTGACTTTTTTTTCCATCTCTAGCAATTTCACCTCGCGGTAATACTAGTATTTCTTATACTGGTCCAGCTCCATTAATTTCTTTTTTTCACTAAAGGCATTTGTCTTTTTTTTTTAATTAACAAGAAGTTTGTTCTCCCCGAACTTATAAATATTCAATAAGTCCATGAATTCAAGTGATTTTCTGTGTGAGACACATTGGTTGAATTATGCGCTTAAGGAGAGAATTTGGTCACGAAAAAGACACGCCTTATTCACGTGGACTAACCTTTGGGATTAAGGTATGTGTCTTCTACCATAATAGCAACCAAAAAAATGAAATTTTTCTCTTCTTTTTATTCAGATTTCGATATGACGTGATATATTTCTTATTGATAAGTTTTCTTTTCCAGAATTAAATACCCCAGAGGCAAGAAACTACGAATTTTTTCAATCACAAGGGAGGTGGATAAGGTTAGAGTTTCAGAACTCACAATTTATCAAAGTTAAGGATTATTAATTATAGTGAACTTACGCATCAATCAAAGTTAATGACAAGACAAAATCCAAACTTCTAGGATTTCACGAATAGAGAAGAAAGAGTCACGAGGGTTTGACTTGGCGGGAAACGAATTTTTAATTTTACGTATTCAACACCAGTGACAGGGTTGAAAATTCACTAGAAACACCTTAAAATCAGATTCAAGTTTACAAATCGAGTATGAATCGGTTTAAATAACCAAGTCTATGGCCGAACGCGAGTTAGTTTAAGCTAATAAGCCAAGAGTAACATGCGATTCATTCAGAGAAAAAAAAATAAAGGGGGTCACGAGAAAAGACGTAAGCCGCAAAAGTCTTTGCTTTTAAAAGAGATGATGGTGAATGGTGAAAGGAAAAGGCCTCAATGACTTTGGAAAGAAAGAAAGAAAGAAAAAAAAAAGGGAAGATTAATGCTTTTGGAACTGTGAGATGGAGGACCATACCTGCACTATCATTGAAAAACATGCTTTCGACATCGAAGAAGTCCTCCTGAAAGTGTCTCGTTATAGTGCGCTTCCCTCCTCTTTTCCATGATAAAACCTCGGTCCCATATCAACAGAAACGAGATCGCCCACGAGGGTCTCGACTCGCCCTCCTAACATCGACCTGTTATCAAACTTGTCAAACACGAGGCTCGTATGCGTTGTGATCGATCCATGGATCGTCCATGGTATTGGAGACAATGTCTGTGATGGACGTGCCAACAACGCTAAAACCCGGCTTCCAAATGTCGCGGAACTTTTGAATAACAGATCGTGGATGCAGTAAGAAGAGACAGACATGATTGAATGTAACATTGATTCTTATCCTCTCTTCTCTTGTACTTTTTCTTACCTATGATTCCCAAATGAGAGAGACTACTTTCCTCTCCTCTCCCATGTCATTTCCGATTCCCCATCCTTTCCTCTTCCATAATGAGAAGAATCCAAACAGAGTAATGGATATATATTGCATTATCAATTCAGTGCTGAATCATTATTCTTGTACTCCCCCTCCTATCTCAAGAAAAAGTCTCATATACCCTAATTTGCAATAGGATATATGGTGTGATACATATAGCCACTCAATGGTTTTTTAATAATATATCGGTAAAAATAATTACAAATATCTGATAAATTATAATCTCATATTGATTTGTTAAATATCTATTAACCCGTGACATATGGATGAAACTAAAATATACACATTACACTTAACACTCTATCCTCTCTCAAAGCATTGAGATTCCTCTCCTACTGCTTTTCCACTTTCCTCTTTCACATTGGCTTTCCCTTACATCGATCTTTCCCTATTATCTTTTTTTTTTCAATTACAAAGTACCAATGGAACTCAAAGAGACCGATTGGAAAAGAGAAATATCTGGATATAGGAAATTTTGTTAATGAGAATTAAATTCAATCTCTTAATTTCATGTTGGGGGAAAATCAACAGGACCCCTGTATCAAACTCGCTTTCTCCAATTACCTTTTTTTTTTTTTTTTTTGAAGATTTGAACTTGTACAACCTTTGAGTTGTCGTGTACCATAAAGGGATGACAAGTATAAAGTTCTTTTCAATCATGAATATAATTTACAAATGCATTTCAGCAATGAATCATGAATATATGAGTACCATGTTCCCTCTTTTCCATTTCCCCAAGATCATCTTCTACCCACCCTTCATGATTAAGTTTGACAATTTCTAGGTTTGGATGAATCATTACTAAAGATGTTTTTGCTTTTTATAAACCTTTACAGTGTCCAAGATTAGTTCAAGTTTGAGCCGAATTGATCCAATCAATGGTAAAATTACCTTAATCATGCATTTTATCCATTTACAATATTCGAAATTAAGACCTTACAGAAAAAAAAAAAAAAGTGCCAAAAGTTTACGCCCACATACATTTCCATGTACAAAACGCGCGCGAATTCACCATTGACAACTTCTTAAAGCATCAGACCGATGGAATTTTCATGTGGGGAACCTTCCATAAATATGTAAACACCCACGTCCAAGAGGTTGTGACCACCCTGTTATTTGGATCGTCTATCTTAAGAAAAATATGAACTTAACTACCGAAAAGGCTCGATCTTTATTAATTTGGATTTGGGTTGATTCGGACATTAGGTTAAATGACTGTTCAGACATGAATCAATAATTCTTTGAAGAAAAGTGTGACTGTACAGATGCACTGAGATCAAAGTGGAATCGTTTTGTAGCCTTTCATTTTCCTTTTTTTGGCTGAAAATCTTCTTTTCAACCTTAGATAGGGGCCGGCTCGGATAACGTTGACTACTCTCTTTCGATGTGATTTCTGCTCATGAGAGGCAAAAATAAAATAAAAAATTAAAAAAAGGAGAGAGAAAGAGAGTTTAGTGCAATTAATTCTATTCTAATCACGTGATTTAGAGATTCTAAGTTCGATATCATTAGTGGGACTTCATGTACCCATTTTGTTTTCTCTTTCTTTTTAAATCTACGTGTCTCTTTTGTACACCGAAAGAAAAAAAAAAGAGATATTAATATTGTAATGCCTGCAGTCATCGTCAATTCGTATTCGAGCCAAGTCAACCGAGAAAGGGTTCAGTATTTTGAAATTATCCTCGAATCATCCATCGAGATTCATGGATCTTGTAACTGAAAGAAAATATGCACAGATATATGTATCTGTCTACATATAAAAGGTGGGCATCAAAGGCTTATCATGGGACGAACCTGATTTAATCATAGGAGCGGTGAAAGTGAGATGTTAGGGCTATAGTTTTCCGTGCCCTCCGACCAACCCCGAGCTATTAGGTCCATGTGCCAATGTCTGTTTTCCTTTCAGATTCAAAGGAATCTTTTTCTGGCCCATCTGATCATTATGATTGGGGTGTCTTTAATTTGAATCAAAGCATCCATCAAATAATTATAAAGACATACATTTGCTTCATGTCTTCTTCACTTTTAATCATTGTTTAGTTAATTAGTTGCTCATTCTTGCTAACTCTTCATTTACTTGAGAATAGTGATCCATCCTATAGCACCTATGATCAATTTCTTTTTCATTATGATACGTCACAGATCAGATTTTTGTCTTGTGTGTTTGTCCGAATGCCCGAATTCCTCTTGAGTGAGTCTTGTACGTAACAGATGTAAAATACAATACTATGCACATGACATTTCTCTTGGGTTTTGAGGGATTTCGGTCTTCGTTGAGTTTAAATTCAAGGGAGAAAAAGTTCTTTTTTTATTGTGTACCATATAGATAAATAAATTTAGAATAAGGTAAAATGAATAGAGAATAAGTGGGCAGAAAAAAAAAATATCACCGGTGAGAATTGAACATTAGGTTGGGATGATACCAACGGTACAAAAGTCCCGTTTGTATTCTAATCTATCGAAAAAGAAAAAGCTATAACCAATGATGGCGAGGAAGAGAAATTTGAATTAGAAAAAAATTCTCTGAGTTCGTTACTGGATAACTGAATAGGTGAAGGGAATAATTATGAATAATTTAATTTTGTTAATTTAAATCATTAATTATGAATTATTTAATTAAATTGTTTAACGACTTTCTAACTTCATCTTCCCATCATCCTTTGAATTAGCAGCTCAGCCGTCAAACGGCAACGCAGCAACGGGGCGTTGCCGTTAACGAATTAATGGAGGAGGGTCCCACGTAGAGGATTAACGGAGCCCCACGTGTGTCGAATTGGAACGACATCCGTAACCCTTCCCCCGTCAGTGTTTTCCTTTCCTTTATCTGTTGCCATTTTTCTTTTCTTTTCTTTTCCTTTCCGGTGAGGTTTGCCTTTTTTCTTAAATTCATTTATCTATGCTTCTTAACGTCGACGACGATTCCGACCAACAAAAACAATTAGACGATGAAATTTAGGAACAGGGTTTACATGTTTCAGAGGAGAAAGTCTAAGGTTCATTGGATACACACGATACACCGTCTAATTAGAATTCACAATTTATTATAATTGCACGGATATTAATTATATATTAAATTCTAATTAAATGAATAAAACACAATCACAATATCACATGCTATATTCAATGTACTGAAGACGTTCTCATTTCAAATGGTCTTTTTAATTTCATATAAGATAGTGTAGACTAAAATATAAGAAATACACATTACTCGATATAAATAAAAAAAATAAGCGGAATTAATGAAATTTGAAGACAAAAACATCTTTGAACTCTAGAACGTGTCATGGGTCGAGTTGTTCGTATGAAATAATTTCTCTTAACAGAAAAAATTGATACAAATGATTCAATGGACACATATATATTAGAAGCTAATATACATTGTGCATCGAATTGTTAATTATATGTTAAGGAATGATTCAGATTCTCAAGACCTTTCACTTCCTGCTGCATAGTTTTCGATGGGCGACGAGACGATCTAAATCGACAATCATCGTGGGTTGATTGATGTGATTCGACGCCTCTTTTTTTTTAGTATAAAACTTTCTTATCCAAATCTTATGAATATGAGATATTTATCTCTTAGGGTACTGATTTTGCTTGAACTTGAATCACCCATTAATCAATAGACCACCTAACGGTTGAGCCGTTATGGCACCGGAATTCAATGGCCATCCTTCCAATGTCTCCCCGCTCAGCTCAGATCCCGATCCAGCTGCATGCTACGAAGTTGTCCACTTTCCAGTTTCCATGGATATCAGACTCCGCGAAAACTCGAGAGTTGAATGGATCGAGAAAAGGAAAGGAAAGGAAAGCTGTGTCGATGCCGCCCAATAAGTTAACGGGCGGGTGATCTCGATTTTACGTCGGACAAGTTACCGATTCTTCACGCCCGCGATTTTGGTTTGAGGTGTTGGAGTTGAACCCTTGAGGATTATTTCATGTCAACAACTATTTTCTGAATTTGATCAAAACTTAAAGCCTTCTGTTTTAGGTCGAAAGATACAGTGTGTTTCACGTGTGCTCTTTACTCCAGTAGAAAGGTAAGTTGGTTGGAAGTGTCTACCTGTCCATTTGTCTTCGTTTGACAATGTTGAAGTCCTTGCCATCGCGTCTTTAGCACTTGCAATACTGACCAATAAGTAAAAAATTCATATTCAAGTCTTGTGATTGGAGAGAATTCACTTTGAAAAAGTTTTACTTCTTAGTAGGTCATCCTAGATGGAACTGCATTAGTCGTATTCAATTCGACTTTTGAATACCGGTGGTACAAATTGGAAACTACATATAGGTCAGATTGATATTTGATATTTTCCTCCCTTATATAATGCCTAGGTTTTAAGTCTTGAAATATCTATAACTGGAAGAGCTTTGCATTCATCTGAAATGATCGATCCAACTAAAAACCTAAAATTTGAATTGATCATGATTTATTAGACTTCTAAATATTATGTAGTATAGACAAAAAAAAAAGTATCAAACTATCTGTCTTATTAACTTTATTTATAGGGGTGGATTTAGGCCGAGGTGCTTGGGGGACGACTTGAGCTGGAGAAAAATATTGAAATATTGTACAAGTTTCTCTTAGTTTTATCTGTTTTTACTACATTATTTTACTTCGCCCCTTAAACTCATACTCTTACTCTCTTATCGAGTTTTATTCCTTAATAAATTTTAAATTATTTTTCTTATAAATAAAAATGAAGACAATAGTAGTGGCCACTTCAATTTCAACTCCTACTCCTAGGCTGCTTCTTGAGCAGGCATGAAGAAACACCCACGAAATTATTTCATATCAGTAGCGTTTGTGTGTGTGTGTGCGCGTACACATATATATATATATATATATATTAGATGCAAACTCTTTTTCTTAATAATTGGGTGACAAGCATCTAAAGAAAATTGGAACTCAATTGCTCAAATTTGTAAGGTTCTGAATTCAAAGAAAACATAATTGCAATTAATAATAAGTCAAAATTTGCTCCCCGTGCATATCCTTATTCGATTATTAATTATTAAGATTGACCTTTAAAAGATTGACACTTGGGGTGCTCGATCGATCATGGAATGGACACCATCTCTCACTCCTATGCAGAAATTTATTAGATCACCACTAATCTAGAATTTATCTAAGTTGACTCATTTAGAAAATAAAATTCTTCAAATGTATTTTTTCATTTATAAAAGTTGAATTCGAAATATTATTTAAAATAATATATATTTTATTATTTTAATCGACCATAATGAAAACCATATATTTATTATAAAAAAAAAGGGCAAGATTTTTTGGGACATGAGTATATATTTTCTCTGGGTGAACCTGCGATTCCTAACCGTACGATGCTGTTCTCCCGCTGTCAAAACAGTGGACGCGTCGCATTGTGTAACTAGCTCCCAGCAGATCGTACGGCTCTGCCTATTCTTTTATCCAATTTTTTTCCGGTTGCTTCCAAACGTTGACGTGAAATGGAGAGATTGGCCAACGGACCGACGCTGAACGGAACGGAGCCCTCTGCACAACGGCGCCGTCGAAATTCCCGTTTGCAGATTCCTCCAAATTCACCGATAACGGAGCCTGGACCATCCGTCCACACCATAATAAATCCCCACCGTTCACCATCCCCCCCTCCTCTTTAACATTCATTAACCCTTTCCTCTCACAGCTGACGGAACCCAAAATCATACAGAATAGAGAGAGAGAGAGAGAGTGATTGAGACCAGAAGCTAAGTAGCCAACAAAGTTCTAGAGAGAGAGGGAGGAGATGGTAAGGAAGCGTTGAGGGACTGCGGAGGTCGTGGTGATGGACGTGGCGGCCGTGGGAGCGATGACGCGAGCTCGATCCACAGCCACTGCGCCCACCGTTGGTGCTACAGCCTCAACTAGATTGGCCAAGAGGAGGAGGTCCGACGACGGCAACGAGCCGTTGAAACTGTCGAGGAATAATTCAATATGCACTCAGCTCAGGATCAGCTCTGGTGGCCGGAATTCCTCATCGCCGCCTTCGGTGCCGGTTACGGCTAAGGAGAGCTTCCATTGCCTGAGCACGAGCTCGGAGGATCGGGCGTCGGTCTCCTCCTGCTGCTCGAGCTATGGATCAAGCGAGGTGGAGAAAGACAAGCTCGGATTCACAGATCTAGAGGTGGATTTCTGGAAAAGTTACGTCGGAGTTGAATAGACGCGAGGCGCAATTACTGTCTTCGTTTTTGCTCTTAATTTATTGCACAGATTTATGTTGAAGAGACTCTATTTGAAATCCCTGTGTTTCTGTTTCTGCAGGAGTGCGGGGAAGTTGATTCCTCGACGTCCCGTTTTAGCAGAGAGAGGTCTCTCTTCTCTCTCAAGCGTATATATTTTCATCAGTATATATACAGAAAGTCCCGATTTCACGGCTTTTCAAATTCAATTTGAACAACGCACTCGATCCCTCAAATTCTCAAAATTCAAAAACGGGTGCCACTTCAGAATTTCAAAAAACCTCTCTCTCTCTAATTATTCATGTCTCTTCTATCCAATGAAGAGCTCGTTCACTATGATTGCAGAAGGGGCAAGCCACGTTCGAGCGACGCAGGAGGAGATGAAGAAGTTGACAGCCTAAACTCATCGGCGGTCAAAGCAGCGGAGGCGAATCCTCCGCACAGATCAGAAGATGGATTGCAGTCCTCAGTTGAAGCGGAGCCGGAAGGACTGCTGGGGAAAATGGGAAAGCCGGAGATCAAGACACCATCCGACTTTGAGATCGAAGCATTCTTCGCCGCAGCCGAGGCCGACAGCCTCCTGGACCTCGAGCGTTTCAAGAACAAGTATATCCTAGCTTAATTGCAGTCCATGAATCCAATGCCACCTCCCCATTGATTCTGAATCTTCCCGTAGTTCCTATTTGCAGCTTGAATGAGAATTTAAAATATCAGTTTCGTTCCAAACTCAATGCAGGTACAATTTCGATTTCGCCAAGGAGAAGCCACTGGAAGGGCGGTTCGAGTGGTACCAGACATCGCCGGGAGAAAAAGTTAGCAAGTGACTTCAAGAGTGCGAAGAGATGAACAATTCAGGCAAAGCCAAAACATCTTCTTCCCCAATTTAACCGCCATTATCATAATCAATTAGAGTTGCCAAAGAATTTGGATTAGCTCTAGCGAATCTACTACTACAGTATATTCTTCTCTAGTTTGTACAGTTCATGTGTTTAGGGGGGATCGCTTTCTGCACTGGAATTCGGAGATGGAGAACTCTTGCAGGGGCGCTTCTGCAAATTCTGTGGGAGCGAAAGTGGAATAAGTAAGAAATAAAGGTCCTTTCTAGCAAGGAATCAGAGGATTCGAGTAACTGAATTGTTCTCTTCTTGTTTCGTGCTTAGAAGCGCCCAAAATTCCCGTGTCTCCTTCTCTGCCAAAAAAATCCCCCTTCTGCAATGCTCTTAATCTCTCCTGGTACTTTCAAATGCTCTTTCCTGCATTTATTGATCTACCTCATTTCTTTCCTGCCCTTTGGAATATTATATGCTGCTAAGGTAGATAAGAAGAAGATACATTATTGCTTTTTTAATTTTAGAGTGGAAAATTTTTTTTAAAAAAAATGACACACTAAAATTTTATATATTTGTTATTGGCAGCTAAAACAGATATATTTAAATGTTACTATTTAGATATTATAAAATCAATTTCATTATACTTTCAGTTCAAATTATTACTATTTCGTTAGTGGTCTATAACTCTCATCAGCATGCAGTAACGATTCATATTGAAATTGTAATAAAACTGATATCACAAAATTGAATTAATAATTTTCAAAATGTATAAAGCTTGACTCAATAAAAAGAACAAATACGTGAGACTTTTCGCTGTCGTTAATTCGCAATATATTTACCATGCTAGAAAATAGAGAACCCAGGCGGGTGGGAATCGGGGGAGGTGATGGGGCGTGGTGGTGTTGATGGGTGAAGGCGAGGCAGTTACACGCGCCGTGCCTTGAAAGTAACGGACACGTGTTGGTGGAAATTGGAATGTTAAAGCTGATTTGTATTCGACGACATCGTCTATTAAATTTAATCTTGCACCAAGCCGGCCGGCCAGCCAGCCCGCCCGCCCGTTTTCTTTGGTGAATGTGCTCATATTTGTCTAAACTGATTCGCCATCCAAATTTCACAGATCTGGAAATTAAGTAGGCCGTGCATGGAAAGTGAGTATACGGAATCTTCGCTCACTTCCACGGTAATTCTGACTCATATAGATTAGATATATTACGTGATAGTATTAATATGATATAAAAAATAAATAAAATTTGATAATTTTTAACGTAGAAATAATGCTAAGGGGATTGTTTTTGTGGACAGAGAGGGAACGGTCTGACTAGCGAGGACATAAACAGTGAGTTTAGTTGAGGTTTGGTTGTCATACATGGTAGGCTGCTAGTTTTAGGTCGTACAAGTCCACGTGCCGAGGCTCATTGGCAGTTAACAGAGGAGATTCCCTTTGTGCGAATTGATTGTCTGCATTAGTGCGGGAAAAGAAGACAAAGTTAAGTTGAAGGGGATTTAGTACTATTAATATCATTCTTGGCATGAGATTAAGTGATTTTAGTGATTCAATTTTTGTTAATGAAATTTGCTGTATAATTTATTCTTTATTTTTTTCTATTTTCTTCTAAATTTATTTATTATCTTAGTATACCAAAAAATAAGAGAGTTAAATCAAATGCATTTGTTCTAGAGGTACATGTCGAGACCGTGTACAGTTGACAAATATATATATATATATATAAAATCTAAAAAATAAGGTAATTTTTTGAAATTTTTTAATTATCACTTACATTATTAATGATCTAGAAAATTACGATATTTACTCTATTTTCTCCATCTGTCACTACTTGATTTTTTTGTTATAACAACATTAGAATTGTCTACGTGGCAGGATATATGGTACGATACGGCACGTGGCAATAATTTGATAAGATAGCATGTCTTCTCGCATATAAATTCAGGTGGCATTCAAGTACCGGCGAAATTCGATGGTAATTAATATCCAGTAAATGCATGTCGGTTTGCTAACGTAGCTTTACGTGTTCACTTCAACTCGTATCTTTTGCCTCTACAATGTGCTCGCCAATCTGAATCCGGACGATTCACGACCAGAACAATCCTCCTTAGCAAAAGCACTGTCCCACTTATAAGATTGGGGTTGAAGGAAAAATAAATAAAATGAATACGAGAAATTTTATTAATAAGATTGAACTAATGACGTGTTATTCACATGATGAGAGTAGTGTCAACTGTATCAAATTTTTTTTCTTGAAAGCACGGTTCTCGTTTCCGGAAAATAACTAGTGCTCCTCCTCCTCCTTCCGCCGAATCCCGAAAAGAAACCTCTGTAAAGAACTTTTCTTCTTGAGGAGAGTCGCCGCCTCAGGCAAAGCCTTTTCACACGTGTTTGCTCCCACGGGAAAATAGAATCTAATCATTTTTAGAAGCCGTTTTCAAAACACAAGGTAATTTTTTTTTCAAGTACACTAGATGTAAAAAAAAAAAATCCCTGTGGCTAGACTGTAAAACTGGGGAGGAAAGACAGGTGTCGTGTCGAGTAGTCTCGCGGGTGTTTCATTTCATTCTGTTCTGTCTGCACATAACCGTTCGCTGACTGAATTGGGCCATCAGAGCTTCGCCATTCTTATGAGGCCCGACCAAAGTCATAAGCTAAGTGGGCCTTGACTTCGGAGAGGTAGGCCTATTATGCAAGCTATGGCCTCGACAGAGCCGATCACTTCACCGGCCCTTCGGCCTTAGCCCGAGGAAGGAAGTCTTGCATGCCATGTTGGCATCACAGAGCCGATCACTTCACCAAGTGTTGGATCGTGGCATAAACCATCCCTAAAGTGGTTTCCACAACCTAAGTTCCCGATGCCCCGAGATCTGAAAATGTCAACCACGGCTTCGTTGGAAGGCAGGGTGGTGACCAGCCGTGAGGGGCCGCATTCTGACGAAAGCCCTTCACTTCCCCTTTACTTTTTTTCTAGCTTGCAAATCTCGATCTAGGCCCGCAGGGCCTTATTAGCTGCCATCGCTCTCGTGATAAGGCAGTCAACGAACGAACTGTAAAGACCTTCCATTTCGGAGAAGAGGTCACTGCTCCATGGCGAGGGACGGAGTTCTCTGAGATGTGGTATCACTTCTGGCACGTTCCCTATGCTCCGTAGAAATTTTCAATGACTGTTCTGAGATAGTTCTAACGGAAAGCATACAGGCACAGAGACCTCAGCCCGTGTCGCAAAGTTATTACTCTGCTATTTGGTACAGCTTCTAGCAAAAGATGGAAATTACTCAAGCTCTCGAATTTTCCATGGAATGTCAATGGTATTTTCCTCCAGGATTTATAGAAATAGCCCAAGTTCCATGGACGATGGAATTCAGAAACATTTGCAATGTTTCAGAATTCAGGACTGTGAAAATATTCTGGAGCCTCAAATTGAACGATGGGACTTTCTTGGAACTAAAAAGCACCCTCATCTACGACAGTCCCGGAGTTCCCTCAACCAGACAACAACGAATGTCATGGTCTACCTATGAAGGTGACTACTTGTTTGCTGGATAGAAAATAAATTTCACACGGTATGCCATATTTAGTCAAATACATGGAGGCCATTGGGTTATATGGATAGTGGACCATTACAGCCAAATCTGCTATGGAAGTCATTCACAATTTGACCTGTTATATCTATCTTCTTAATCATAGACTAGCAGATCCAAGTCAGTTGACCTGGTCAAAATCTGACATGAACTCAGAGGAATTATTACATGAGTCGAGATTTAAGATCACGATGTAAGATACGAAATGCAATCTCAATACTAACTGCCCTGCAACAAAATCTGCCTAGACTGATCATGGGTAGACCGTACATGCTATTCTCCCAAACATTAGCTTTCTAGGAGAAACTTCTACAACTACTCTCATAAATCCCAAGTCTACCATAAAGGGCTGCCATAAGGATGACGATGTTGGCTATGGGTGGGAAGATGTGCCAACATTTACCGGACTGCTGGGATTAAGATAAACAAGGGCTAATACTCAGTAGAGATCGTGATCGAGAGCTGCCAAGATGTGCAAGGACCGGAATTGAACAAGAGGTAACTTGGAAAAAAAATTGTTAGGGCACTACCCATTTGACTTGTCCATTAGAAGTTGCGCATATAGACCACTGACCATGGTATTATTCCATACCAACTATCCGTAAGGACTAGACCATACCCGGGTCCTCTTTCCAGAAGATGCAAAAAGATGGCGGAGGAAGAGCCTGAAACGGCGCCGCCGCCTCTGCTCCTCGAGCCACGTCCCAAGTCCACGGTCTCTCTCCGTCCCCCCGTCTTCTTTCCCCCAAGATTTCGATTCTTCGTCTACTTTTCGTTGATGGGTTGGTTCTGCTTGGTGGGTTGTTGCTGGGTCAGGGCAAAGGGAGGAGGGCAATGGAGAAGCAAAGTGACAGATCAAAGACCAAGGCCAAGAGAAAGAGGAAGTATTCGTTCACGAAAACTAAGCATGTATGCGTTTCTTTCTGCTTCTGGGTCCAGCATTTTAGCTCTGAATCTGCCCTTATTTGCTCTAAGGTCATCTATTTTGAGGTGCAATCTTCTGTTGAGTGTGCCCGGTTCAAGTCAGTTGAGATCTCATGAAATGCATGCCGCCTTGCTGTAGAGTGACACTTCTGAACAACTCCGAGGGCCTCACTCGAAGTCGTATTTGCTATCCTGATTTCAGTCTGCGTCTGGGGAGGATTAGAACCGGGGAGGGGGCGGGGGGCTGTGAATTATGAATCTAGTATGTGAAAATTACGGGGCCGGCGAATTTCCTGGAAGATTCATGAGTTCATGATTGCCTTTTTTCTGAGCAGGGGGAACCGTGAGCAATTGATAGATAGTCTGGATGATCACATCTTTATCGTGCTGTGGTTCTCTTCATTTCCTGTTTACTGATTTTTTTTTCTTATTGATGAGATGCAAGATATATGCTTTTTTCTGTTCTAGCACATCCTTCAATTGGCTGTTGCATCTGCATGTCAATCCGCTAAAATATCATCTCATTATCTGTAAATCTCTGCTTTTGTGGTCGATTTTCCTGAAAGTGAGTGCCTAATAACCCTGTTTACTTTTTGGACTTGGAAAGGCTGGATCTAATGGACATGGAAATGCAGCAAGGTCAGTGATATATGTAAAATGCTCTTTAAGACATTTTCACTTCGTAGATTACTTACAAGACTAGGGATTATGCACTTCTATTTGCAGCTCTACAAGGACCAGGTCCATAGCTGATGGTTCATCTCCTCAGATGGAAGCTAATTCTGCTATTGCCCGGGCGTTAGAAGTTCAATCAAACCTAGAATCGGCTTTCCCCAGCTTCATCAAGACTCTTCTCAGATCACATTGTCAGGACCGCTATAGGATGGTGCCCTTATCTTTTCTCACTGACCTCCACGGTTAATCTATGAACCAAGAAAAGTTTCGGAGTTTTACATGTTTCACCTGCTGACGGTCATGAAAATGTTGAAAAGTACAGCCTAACACATTTTTTTCCCATCATTTTTGTTGTCAAATAAGAGATAAATGGAAACTAAGAAAATTTTCCCTAGATGTCCACAGCCAACCAGGGCCAATTATCTGAGACTTCAAAGGGAAAGTATTTCTCTATGTAATTTATATTGATATCTCATGTGATAGGGTCTCCCAGGATATTTCAGCAGGCAATTCTTACCACAAGAAGATGCCACTTTGATTATAGAAGACGAGGATGGCGACTGCTACGAGACTAGATACTTCAGTCGTGATGCAATGCTTGGTGCTGGTTGGAGGCAGTTTTGTCATGCACACCAGCTGGATGAGGGAGATGTTCTGGTCTTCCAATTAGTCGAGCCTAACAAACTCAAGGTAATTATTGTTTAGTTGATGGGGTCTTTCTTATTAAAGTCATTCCTGCGAGGCTTCCACAGCTCCACCGTTTTTCCAATACAAAATTTATTGAAGCATGTTCAGATTCTTCTTTTGTTAATGACTTCATCGTTTGTTTAGAGGAACATGCCAATGATATAGTACTCGTCTGCAATTGTCTGCAATATTACATAAGAATAAACAACAGTTTAAAGCATAATACTTGTAGAAAGAATAAACAACAGTTTAAAGCATAACACTTGTAGAAATAAGGAGGGCTCAACTTATATTTAAGGTATTTATATGGTGTGCGCACTATCAGAGTCAAAAATCATGTGGTCTTTGTCCTCATGTTCAGCTAGCCTCGTATTCTACAGTGGGAAAGAGGAAAGCTGAGAAATTGAGGCAAATATTAGACGCGATTTCTTTGCAGCAAAAGAGAGCAGCGGTGTATTCTGAGAAAATGAGACCACATTTACCGCTTGTCTATTGGGCAAAGTATTGACCTTAATGAGTACTCTTAGTGCTTAGAACCTCAGATGATGCAGAAGTCATAGTGCTGTGTCCGTCACATTTTGGAACTGTGGTGATATGTTATATGCCCTTTTCACAGTCCAATGTATGACCTGCATATTTGACTTTCATGTTGTTAAGCATTTCAGCAAGTCTGAGAATATGCATCCCTCTCCAAATGTGAGATTTGAGACATGGCATAGGCAAGACGATTGAGAATATTCTGTTGATGAGAATTATCGACATGCTGCTGGGAAAATTGGAAGAAGAGACAATGCAAGGGATTATGATGAGAGCTTTGCATTTAGATATTTGGAATGGTCTTTCTGAAGTGGCACTTTTTATCTGCAGGAAGATATGAAATCCCTTGTACAGAATATCCTAGGTGAATCTTGAGCACGTCAGTATAATATTGGCATGTAGCTTTGATTAACCTTGTGAATCATATGAGAGTCTTTTCATTTTACATTTTGGATGTCAAGGGTGTTGAAGGGGGACAAAATAAGACTAGTGGAAGCCTGATGGGCCTTTGAAGCTGAGACTTGCGGAGGAATGTTGGTTAAGGATCAGTGTTGCTTTTGCATTCTTCCTGTTTAGTTTTCATGAAGGGGAGTGAAATTGAATTCCGATTTTGAATGGCTGTGGAAACTGATTTATCACTACACCATCTTTTACAGGTTTATATAGTGAAAATCGGCAATCTTAATGAAGTTGATGGGGCACTTGGACTCCTCGGTCTTGACACCTCCATTAAAAGACTCGATGCAGGCAAGATCTCTTTCTTTTTACATTTGGTATGAACTTTTACCTTGCAAAGCCACTTGCTTAGTTTTTCTTAATCTATGGCTTTTCAAGATGATGAGCAAGTGGATGTTGAAGCCCATGAACTGGCAGAGAGAGAGCATCCCAATTCTCCTCCTTCGTCCTATACTAGAAGAAAGAAGAAGAAGAAGCTCCGTGAGCGCACTTCAAAACAATCCCAAAATCAAAGCGAAGAGGTAGGTACCGAAGTTCTTGAGGGCTCCAAACCAGCCAATCTCAATGTTCAGTTCGAAGGTATTAGAAGCCTTGAAGAATTCAAAATTTTGGCAAATGGAAAGGTCATGGACTCAGAATTGCCCGAAGATATCCGGAGAAAGTACTACGAGCTCTGCCTAAGTCAGAAGGCCTTCCTCCATGCCAACATAGTTGAGGGCATCAACGACCAATTAGTTGCCAGCTCCATCACCGAGACCGTCAGTGTCGCCGATGCCATAAGATCATGCACACGTCGGACAGCCAGGGTGGCCGCATGGGACAGGACTCTGAAGGCCCTGGAGATGCTGGGGATGAACGTCGGGTTCCTGCGGGACAGGGTGAAGCGGCTCATGTGCATCGAGTTTGACTACGAGAATGCTGAGCAGAGGTACAGGAAGGCAGAGGGGGAGCGAGCCCGTGCCGATGAAGAGATACGGAGGATGGAGGAGAGGCTGAAGGAGATGAAGGAGGGGAATGAGAAGTTGGTTGCTGAGTTTGAGAGCTTGAAGCTCCAGGCAGAGTCTCTTCAACTCAAGTTTCAGGAAGAGGCCACAGCTCCCTGGTGACAAAGAAGACAGTGCTCATTGTCACATTACAGTCTATCTATCTAGTGTCAGCTCTGTAATATGATTGCTTTATTTCCATTTTAGCTGTGTCGTAGACTTAACAAGAAACAGATAGTAGAAGTGACTTTCATCAGAACGTTGGATTCCATTTTTCTCTCAGAGAAATATAGCTTTTTGTGCTGTTGCAGTATGCCTGGCTGCATTAACTGAGATCATTTTCTTGTGCTCACTTAATCCGACTGTGAAGGATATACCACTTTACAAGAAGAAAAAATGGCTATTTTAACACATCAGTAACTATCTAACAAATTATGCTTATACTTGCAATGACAACTTACTGTTACACATAAAGAGAGTCTTGCATTGGAGGCCCTGAACGTTTTAACTGGGCCTGCCTGTATGCTTGGGGAATTTAGGCCTGAGGACTGATCTAGGCTAGTTGATCTTAGTTTCAGGCCTAAGCCTATCATTATTTTGGGTACCCGGGTTTCGTCCAACTAATTCCTACAATCCCATACGCTTGCCAACAAGTGTACGTAGTAAGGTAAACTCAGTGGTTTTGATTGGTTCTCAAGAGAATTCGAGCATCGGATCCGCAGAACACTTGTACTTCTCCTTACCACTAAGCTAAATTGCTCGAGAGTTATCATTATTTTTTGAGCCTAATTACACGGGTTTGCACATAGTTCCTTGATAGTAATACAAAGCACACACCAACTTATCCAAAAAAATGGAAAATTTGTGGTATACGGAGAAAATCTGTATCAATCCAGATCCAATCTAAATTAGTCAGATATTATTTTTTTCTAGAAAATCATTTGGTACGTATAAAAAAAGGCAAGGAATAAAGAATTGGATAAATAACATTTTTAGTCCTTAATCTTTCGTACCTTTACCATTTTCGTCATAAACCTTTATTTTTTTGTCATTCACGTCTTCAACCGTTTGAGTTTTTACTACTTTGTTTCTAGCATTACTTTTTCCATTAAAAAAACATATTCCATCCAAAAAAAATTATCGCATCCAAAATTTATTTTTCAATAAAAATATTTTCCAAAAAAGTATATTTTATCCTTAATTAAGGAAATATTGGTTACTAGTAGGTGTACTTTCGAAAATTACAACTCATTTTTCTTAGAATAGATCATGATTCTATAATGATAATAATTATTAATTAATTTTAAATTAGGAATGCGTCTTAATTTTGAAGGAGATATGACCATCAATAAAACCCTACTAACATTTTTTCATTTTCGTTTGTTTTTCCCTTTTTCTTTCCTTTTTAAAAAATATTTTTATTAACAAATAATTTTTGGATGAAATATTCTTTTTTTAATAGAAAAAGTAACGATAGAATTAAAGTGATAAAAACTCAAAAAGTTAATGACACAAGTGATAAAAAAATAAAATTTAAGACGAAAATAATAAAAATATAAAAAAAATTGAGAATTAAAAGTGTATTTTTTCCGGAGAATTTTATCGAAGGGTTGAACATGAACAAGATCCTAGAACAGCCTAAAATATTGAGGGATCATGCAGCCTGGTACTCCCAGGCACCCAGGTGGCTGGAAAAATCATTATAATAATAGTCTTTAGAGAAAACGAGGAATTAATTCTCCGTTTTAAAATGCACGTGTTTTGTTGACTTCGAGATCAATTGACTTGTTGTCTCAGTACATTATTTACCAAAAGTCATGCTCTCAATTATTTAGCACCCTTTTTTCAAATGAAAAGTCATGCTCCAACCTACAAATTATTTTTTTCTTACCAAAAAAGCCACGTAAGTTTATAAGGAGACGTAAGACATAAAAAAATACAGAACAAACCGACACGAAAAGTTCTTGGTTCCAAATCGAGTGTGGTACAATTAGATCGAATCTCCTCCCTCTGCGAATTATTTAATTGAGTTAATATCTTTTTTGGTCGCCAGTCACGGTATCCAAGCAGGTCCCACCAGCGGTGAGATAACATCTTTCAGCCAACCATACTTGACTAATCCGTTGGTCGCCCCGGGTCGCACGCCTGGCAATGGCGGGTGAGGCTCCCAAGGGGGGTGTCTGCGTACGTGAGGTCTCGAACTCGAGACCTCCTTAAGCTGCACCGAACTGCTTACCACTCGGCCCAATCCCCCTTGGTTAATTGAGTTAATATCATCCCATACTTTTGTGGTCACCATTGTGGAAGAACGTACAACTCCCCACGTGAAAAGTTGGAAAAATCGCCCAATCAAATCTCAAGTTTAATATAATTCCTAGGCTAGCCGACAAAAGTTAGATTCGTATAATCTAGACATTATCATATATATATATATATAATTATATTCATGATTAAATATACTATGCTTAATATTTCAACATCGTCTCTTCTTTTTTTTTTTTCTCAGAAGTAATGAGCATTTCATGATTATTAATTACTGGAGGTTGTACATTGCAGAACGCTCGAGAAAATGGAAAATGAGAAAATCTGAAATAATCGAACAGATCTTTTTGCACAGATAAAAGGAGATGAATTTTTGGTGAAGGAACACTGGACAGTAAATTTTGATCTCGATACTTTTTTCGGATCACAGAGGACACTCGCGTGCTTAGAAGAGGTGCGTGGAAGAAAGACTAAATGGAACTTTTCCGTATCGATTTAATTTCCCTTATTTTTAACTCTTACTAAATCAGAAAAAAAATTCTAACTAAATAAACATAATTATATGATTTACTCGCCGACCGTCCAGTGGCTTAATTAAAGGACTCAAGCTCAACATTTCAATTTTAAAAAAAAAGTGTCCAACGGTCTGTGATAATTTCCTGCACTTATCGGTCCAATAATTTTTTTTTCTCGATAGTAATGAGGATGTATTCATTACTTAAAAATGAGTACATAGGAAAAATGCTCAAGAAATAGAAAATTACACGATCGGATTACAATGGAGGTATCCTCCGGGACTAACTATAAAGGAAGATATATGTGAAACACATCAGGAAAAAGTACAGTACAGTCATAGCTAGTTAGTCGGCCACCAATGTTCCGATCACAGCCTCCTGTCGGTCTACATGGACCTCGGTAAAAACTGAATTGGGAGGGTCCTTAAGCCATTAATCCATGTAGATCTCAGTCATCTTGTGCAGAGATGTGACAATCTCCGCACAAGAGCAAAACAGGTGGGTGGCTTGAGTCGTACTCGGGCATTCGGCTCCTCCCCGGGTTTTGTTCGGCTCAGATCTGGTGGTGGGTGAAGGCTGGATGTGGGAGGCGCCGGTGGGCGTGGCCGGATCTGGTGAAGGCAGAGGCGGAGGCGTAGGCCGAGGAGGTGGCAGTGGCGGAGGCGTGGGTGGGGGCGGAGGCGTAGGCAGGGGCGGATCTGGCCGGGGTAGGGGCGGGGACGGAGGCATGGGCGGTGGCAGAGGCGTGGGCGGGGCGGATCTGGTGGGGACGTGGGTGGAGAAGAGAGATCTGGAGCCGAGCTAGCTGCTCACGGAGCTGCTGTGTCGTGGAGGCGAGGATTAACGCACGGATTCCGCAGAAAAAGGGGGAGAGGAGACGACGAACCGCCGGGAAAACGAAGAGAGGACGAACGACCCGTCCGGGCAAAAGCCACCGACATCGGCGGTGGAGGTATATACGGCCATAGATGAGCGGGTGGTGGAGGCCGCACACCTAGGCTCGAGGGGAGGGGACCGACGCGCCCGGCCGGAGCCGGACGCGTCGGCCAGGAAGGCTTCTGTGCTGAGGCTGGGAGGAGGGCGGAAAGAGAGAGCAAAGGGGGGGCCCTCTCCGACCCACATATTTGTGCTGTTTATCGGTCCAATAATTAAACGGTTGAATTTTCCCCAATTCAATGCCTGGTTCGCCTCAAAGTCTATTGTCTGTCCATGCGGAGACCGAGACGGACCTGCGATGCATCAGATCCCTGCATGCACGTACGTGATCAAACATCCTTCAACTTACTAGTCATGCAAGTGTCCATGCAAAACCAGTCAACTCACCGAACAATTAAGTGGGTGAGAAAAGTAATCACAAGTCATTGGATTCCTTTTTCAAGTCGAATCGTTGATTTATCTCCTGCATTTACACCTCCATGTGGTTCTACTGTGAGACTTGAACAGTGATTTATCAAGAGTTAATGAGACAGGGGATATCAAACCAGAAGACTAATAGTATATTGACCATTTTTAGTGGATTTTATAGGAAAATTAAACTCATATCCATGTAAAAATCGAAATTAATGGACCGTGGCACTCGATTTTATTAAATAATAAAATCTGTACACGGTATGGACCGACTTCTATATTATTTATATATATTTTTTGTAACAATGTTGGATTTAACTTCAACAAATGTCAAATATATTTGGTGGGGGGAGGGTAACACATTAATTACTTCATTCCAAATTGTGGTTCGTCACAGTGTCGCTGTCACCTTTCCTCCGTTCTTTCCAGGCGACAAGAAATTTGGAAGATATATATTAGAAAATCAAGTCATGAAATTCATCGAAGCAGACAAACTGTCAAAAGAATTAAGTTGTCGCTAACCGACAACCAATTTCTGTATTTTCAAACCCTCTTTATCATTTCCACATCAGTGTTGGATTTGCGGGGCACAATTTCTGGGACGTCCTTGGTGACGTGCTGTGACGTGACACCCAAATTTTACATATCAAAATTCGAAAATTTCACGACAGCATTAGAATTTCCATGTGTCAGGCTAAATGCGAATTCTCCTTGAAAAAGTCTTATATTTAAATTTTCTGAATAAAAAAATATTATTGAAAAAATTTTACCGACAATAATCAGCCCTTCTTCAACTTCGAGCAGTCCGAGCTAAAGTTCAATGGGTTTTATTATCAATCATATCAATTGTCTAAATTTCTTATCCGATATGGATTGGTTTAGAGGTAATTTGATGTTATTAAATTTAAATTATATAAATAAAGAATATATTTATATAATCTTGAATTTGGATTAGCTAAAATCAATTGAATTTCTAAATTATAGTTAATGAGCACCAATAAAAATAATTCATTTACTAATAACTTCACAGGGCGGCAATTCAAGACCCAAAACTAATTACCGCCGTAGCACTTAATTACTGAATGTATAGACTAATTATGTGAGCGCGTCAACAATTTTATGCTCAATAAATCTTAAATTTGTAATTTAATTATTTGTTTAGTATTTATTGCAAATTCATGTATGCCTTAATTGCTCCTGACTCGAATGAAAAAATTTTGGATGATTCTATCTCATAATAACTTGGGAAAGAAGAACCAATCAAATTACTTTAATTAATAATAGTTGTGACAATTGTCCAGGTGATTAACACTAATTTGCTCGTTTGTTACATTTTGATTGGTGCATCCTCACGTTACGTGACGGCTAGATAGGATCACCTAATAATTTCTCTTACTCGAATACAATTAAGGTGAGGGAACACTTAGATACCAATTAATTGAGGTGATTTAATATATGTTCTTCAAATAATATAAATAAAATATATTTATAATTGAGGGTGTGAATTTAGTGGAGTGACACGGAAGGTTGACACATAATTGAGAGGGATGTATAGCGATTGAAATGAGTCAAAATAGAGTTAGTCGAACGTTTTTAACTTATAAATATCATGTTTTGGGTAAAATTTTGAAATAAAACTCTTTTTTTATTTTGAATTTTTACCATTTGTAAAACTCGAATTGTAACCTTTAATCGAGAGAAAATGCGTTGAATTATCTCGATTAACCGTGCTCGGTAGAAGAGAATCAGGGTTAGGTATGAAAAGATTGAATTATTAGTACCTGAGTATCTAATCGCTATTGAACCGATCCTATTTTGAAAGATTTGGTTTGAAAACTAATCCTTGTTCTTATTGTAGATAGGGATATAGGGAAAAAAAATCTTTTGCTTTTGAAATTGGTAATATGTGAAAGTCGTTAAATTTTTCAATTCTAATTGCCTTATTAACTGATGAAAGGAATTTGATACAGTTAAATACCTCACTCAGCTTGAAACTAATACCGCACTCTGCTTGAAACCAATAAGCCACGAATTGGATTCTTATTACTGAGGCAGAGAGTACCCTAATATTCTTCCCTTCCTCGTCATATTCAACATCCATGCTCTACTCTGGAACAAAACAATATTTTATTTACTACCAACAATTTTTTTTTTATTTATTTGGAAGGTAATTCCTCTTTCATTCATTATAATTTTTTTATCTAAACCACTAATATTCAAAAGTTTAATAAGTTCTGACTAATTTAGTTCGAGCGAGAGTATCCCATAGTTAGCATGATGACTAATTATGATTTAATTGTTTAATACCATCTAAGTGATAGAATCACTAAAACCTTTTTCCAACAGGGTACAATGATCACTGTTCAAATGATGAAAACATAGTTCAAGATACCTTAATTTTCTCCTTTTTCAAATTGAGTTTTTAATAAAAAAATTAATTTTAAAGAAATTTATTTCATAATAGATTAATTCAGTACGAGCATTTATTAACTATGGTAATTAAATTTTTAAATATACCAAAATGGGTGATCCCAGGATCAAATTCCAGGTCGGGATGGTCGACGGGAATTTTCCCAGGGATCCGGGCCCGATCACAAATTAGTCTCGAGGTGCGCTTCGGCTAGTCCGGGGATATCGCGTGGTGCAAACCAAAATTTTTTTTAAATATAATGCGATATATATATATATATATATATGTATAAAGATAACCTCGTCCATTGCCCCTCTCATTTTTTTGGTATACATACTAGTATCTAAAAATCCATTGGACTACTGATTAATCCAGTTCGAGTTGAGCCGACCCATTTAAGGGGTAAAACTCTCTCAGCATGAGTTTTTTCCATTAACAAATACTCAAATCCAAGACATTTACTTAAGAGAAACAAATATCTTATCACTTGAACTAACTGTTGCTCCTCTCATTAATTTTAGAGCATTGAAACCTTTTTCTTTTTCTCCTCGTTTATTTAGTTTTCCTTTTTTTTTGAGTATGCAATTTTGCTTCTCTCGTACTTGGAATTATAGACCCACAGAGGGAGAGAGAGGGAGAAGAGACAGTGAGAGAAAGAGACAGATAAGAGAGAGAGTCAGAGAGCTCTCCCTGCCATCTCTGAGCTTGTGGCCCGGATCCGAGTCAGGTGCGAGATCCTGTGCCTTTATTTTTTTTTTAAAAATATTCCACTCCTTTTATTCGTTCTTTTTTCCACCTCAATCATTTGGTGTTCATTAACAATGCTTGTCGCCCAATTTCTCACCTGCCCGTGGGAAAATTTCAAGAAAATGGAGGAATTTGTAATGAGACGGATTGGTTTGCCAAGAGATATTGGGTGGTTAAGATCTTTTAAGAGATTTAGGACTAATTCGATTTGGGATGTCACAAGAAAATGACAAGAGGAATCCCACCGGGAGAATCAATCATACGCCCTTGGAGAGGAGGTGGTGCTACTAGATCCATCGCATCCATGGCGGATGACCCATTCAGAGGAGTGTTAACTCCTGGATTTGCCCTAGGTTGGAAAGACACCTCCTTTTATGGGGCTCGATGGTTTTCTTTTCCATGATCTGCAGTCTCTTTCCAACCGTTGCAGATCTGATACAAAACCCTCACCATTTCCATTATCAGATTGCATCTTTCGCTGCCTGTCTAATCTGCATCTGTATATCCTGTTTAGGGTTTAATTGCCTTCTTCTTTTTGGTTTCCGTTTGGATTTTTTTGATAATTTTTTCGGTCTGGATTGATTTGAAGTCATTGTGGTGCAACAGACATTCGTGATCATGTCATCGTCCAGCTCCCCATGTGCAGCATGCAAGTTGCAGAGGAGGAAGTGCACGCCGGAGTGCATATTTGCTCCCTACTTTCCGGCAGACCAGCCCCAGAAGTTCGCTTACATCCACAAGGTATTCGGTGCAAGCAACATTGCCAAGCTCCTCAGTGAGCTCAGTGTCCACCAGCGCGAGGACGCGGCCCAGTCCCTTGCCTATGAGGCGGAAACCCGTCTTCGTGACCCAGTCTACGGCTGCGTAGGGCTCATATCGATCCTACAGCAGAAGCTGAAGCTGCTGCAGTCCGAGCTGGGCAATGCGAGGAAGGAGCTCGCCACTTACATTGGGCCCCAGGCTATGCTTCCGATGATCCCTGTCGCCCACCAGGCTGGAACATCTGGACCATTAGGTCTGAACATGGGCGGTGCGGGTCCGTCTTCTTCCTCTTGGGCGCTGGCTCCTCACATTGGGGAAGCACTGGTGCCTCCTCACCACCAAGTGGTGGGGCCACTCGTAGTCCACGAGCAGCAGCAGATTGGGTTCAATCCGCAAGCACAGCAGGAGATATACCGTGGCCTAAGAGTAGAGCAGGAGGGCATGAAACTCAATGGCCCAGCCGGATTTGACGGGATCATGCCGCGCAGTGGATATAATCAACCCGATGCAGCGATGGTCTTGCCCTCAATGGATCTAAAGGGAACACTCGAGTGTGCCGCAGCAGCAGCTTACCAGATTCATCAGCCAGTTGACAACCAAGGCAACCACGAGCATCCTGATCACCACCACCATGGCCAAAATAATTTCCAGGCTCATCTGTCCCTCCAGCCTCAGCATTCACATGGAATTGTCCATCATGAACAGCAAGAACAGCTAGGATCGGGCAGCCATGAATGAAAGAGATGTGCGGAAGGCCCTTCCTGTTGACTCTCATCACATTCCATTCTATATACCGGTCATTTTGGGGTCTACATGCCCTTTTAGGTATGTTAATTCTCATTCTTTTCTCTTTTTTTTTCTTTTTTATGTCCTTACAGTGTGTTATCGAGCAATGCATTGCAATTAGAAATATGAACCGAAACCCTCTTTACAATACCAATGCGCAGGGAAGAGGGTTTTTCCTTTTCTTTTCATGTGCAACAAAGAACTTATACGTATAGGTAGTAACATTATTCAGCGAAAAAAAAAAAAAAACGTATAGGTAGTAACATATTGTTAATTATTTGTTTAACCGAGTTGACTATGCTTGCTGTATGATAGAACTACATGAAGTGTCATTTAATGAAGTACATTATAGCCCATATGGCACGTTAACATCACTGTAGCTTTTCTAATTCGTGGAGACACGTCGTTCTTTTTTCAGTTATAAATAAGCCTTATAAGTCTAGAATGAGTGGGAAGAAGAGTGGACTCAAGAGATAAATGGAGTAGCAGATTCATACTGATCCCAGATTGAGAGACTTCGTTTTTCCATCCATCATGCCTTCAGCGGCCCTTTTTCCTCTTTTATACTCTTCCTGCATTTATGAAGTGTTTTCCAGTTTGGTGCTGCTTTGAATATGCGCAGTGAGTTCTCCAGTTTATTTGTTTCATGAATGAGGAAGTATATGCTTGGTGGCAGTGGAAAAGCCTAAATCAGATCTCTGATGGGTAAGGAAATTAGATGCAGAAAGGGGAGATCATGGGGGAATTTGTCTTTTCACTGAAAGGGACAGTCTCTGTTCTTCCTCTCTCTCCTACCCTGAAATCTGCATCATTTTTTCCATTAATTTTTCTCAAAATAGAACAAACGGTGGACTATTGTATCATGCATTGACCAAGATGCAAGTGTCTCTGTTGATCATATGTGGGGAATATTGCCCATTTATTGTGCTTTGAACTTGCCAGATAGCCATTACTGTGATAAGACGGAAACTCTAAGAAGAGTTTAATGGTTCAAATCCACATTGTCTATTCAGTATTTGAATCTACGTAGATTATAGTTCGGTTTCGTCTTCAGTGCAATCATGTTAGGTAAAATATATAGTTCATCAATGATGACTTTTATTGAATGCACCCTGAAGTTCGATGTGCTTTCCTTGATTCGAAGTCTTTGATACGTTCATGAGCTTCCGGACAAAAAAAAAACATTTTTATGCATTTATATTTCATGCCTAATGAAGGGGGCTAGGGAATGCATGTTTCTGGAACTTGGTTCAATTTGATGTGATTTTATTCCCAATATTGTAAGTCGCTTAACAGTTTGGAAAATCTATACTTCCAATTACTCACTGATATTTAGCCTATTTTTCAAGATTTTGAATACTTCGGAAGGTTTGAAAATATATTAGATATTTTCATTTTGCAATGACGAACAGTGTCAAAGTCCCACTGATTAACTAATCAGTTGAAAACTTGACCTTTTTGCAGGAACATGAAGGTGAACAGAGAGGGAATTTGTGGGTATACAGCAATACTTAGGACTCACCATCAATCATGAGCACCACCAGCTCTCCCTCAACTTTCTAGAAGCAAAATCTTCTTTTTTTTTTTTTAATTTTTCCTTTTTTTATGAGACACAGAAAAAATATATACAGACTTAGGAACATTGAGATTTCGATTGATGGTGCTGATCTTTTATCTTATATTAGGTATAATTTTTCATATATATTCTCTGCTTAAAGAAAATGCATATTTGTATGTAGGAAACCTAAAGCCTCTTTTTTCCTTCATTTTTATGCAAAGCGTGCTCAAATTCGTAGAATTTTGAAGTTTTTCATTTTTTTCTATCAATCTCTCTCCACTCGAATCAAACTATTAGCAATTTTATAATCAAATAGGTAATTAGACAGAATTGCATACTGAAAAAGTAACTTCATATACATGTCTCCTCTCATCAATTTAAACATGTTGAAATCTTTTTCATTTTTTTTTCTTTTTTGAGTCACTTGAAAAAGATACCTACCGCGAAAGATTCAGAGAGCTCTCCCTTCTGTCTTGATTTTATGTTCTTTCAATTCTTTCGTGTTTTTGCCCTCGTCATTTGCTGTGCTACTCTCAATAATGCGTCTCGCCGGATTCTCACCTGCCTGTCGGAAATTTTGAGAAAATGGAGGAATATACTTAGTGTTTTCAGAAGATAGTGGATGAGATATGATGTTTAAGACTAATCCAATCTGGGATTGTCTCACGAAAATGACAAGAGGAAAATTAGTCATTTATTCCATGAGAGGAGGCGGTACCACAAGATCCCTTGGGATGATCCTCCAGAAGAGTATAACAACTCCCTGGATTTGCCCTGAGTGGGAGAGACTGGTCGTTGTACACCTGGTTCAATGATTATCCCCAATCTTGAGGTCTATTTCCATCCTTTTCGGACTTGATATAGAACCTTCTTTCATTTTCTTTCGCCAGATCTTGTTTTTCACAGCTATCTATTTAGAAAAATAAAATTTGATACTTTTGGAGTAATATCGTATTAGGGTTTAATTGACTTTTTTGTTTATATTTGAACTGATTTGAAGTTATTTGTTGGTTGTGAAAGGAGCAGGACAAGGAAGGGATTGTAAGAACAAGAGAGAGAGCGGAAGAGAGAGGAGAAGTGTTTCTTGTCTCTTGCTTGCATTGATTCAACTTGGTTTTACGTATTTATAGGACTCATCTTACCGATGACTTCACCTAAGACCCACCTAGAGACTTCTCTTTCTAGAAACTTTTCTAAGGAGTATTAGATTACAAAATACCAAGAAACTTCCACGGAACAAGTTTATACTATTCAAACATTATTGTGGTGCCGCAGGCATTAGTGGTCATGTCATCGTCGGGCTCCCAATGTACAGCATGCAAGTTGTTGAAGGAGTAAGCGCACGCGGGTCTGCGCATTCGCACCCTAGTTAACATCAGACCAGCCCCAGAAGCTCGTGTACTCCCACAAAGAAATATTCGGTCGGGCAACATAGCCAAATTCCTCAACAAGCTCAGTGTCAACCAGCACGAGGAAGCGGAACAGTCCCTGCCCTACGAGGCGGAGACTGTGACCCACCCAGTGTATGGCTGTGTAGGGCTCATATCGATTCTACAGCAGAAGCTGAAGCTGTTAATACACGTTCTTTTCTTTCTTACGTGCTTAACATTGCAGTTTAAAATATCAATTGAAATCCACGCTATGCACATACACGATGCGTTCTTCCCGGCCGGCGTCTCTCTCTTTTATGAAGTATGCTATATCACATTAGGTAAGCTGGCAATAGTGTAGCTTTCCTAGTCTGCAGACACGTATCATAGTTTTTTATTATAAAAAAAGTCTCGTAGCCTAGAATGAATGGGAGTAATGATGCGGAATTTGATGGGAGTACGGGGCGTTCGTAAAGTAATGATACACTTGATTTGTAAGAATGAGATAGGCATGGAATAGGATAGATAGAAGATATGAATAGATGAAGAATAAAAATATTATTATTTAATTAAAGGGTATAAAAGTAATATGAGATGGAATATCTGAATATAAAAAGATGAAAACATTTCTAGTATATATTTAAAATATATATTAAAATAATACCACAAAGGGTGGTAGTCTAGTAATTTAAAATATATTTTTTCATTGTTTGGTGAGGTCAAAATTACATATTCGACTGTTGCTATGAGCAATATTGCTCTCACTTTCTTTACACACCGAGCATTTACTCCTTCCATCCCTTTCTCTCTCAAGCCATGGAACTGGTGGCTTCGCCCTCGAGCTAAGGCTGTCGAATCGTCAGTGGGGTTGCACGGGAGGCCCGATGGAGGTCGTGGGCAGGCTGATGGTGGTGACAGAGGGTCAAGTGCAGCGGTGGGCGACAGATTTGTGGAGACAGACATGAAGATCCCAACAATAGTATTGAGAAACGCAACAAGAATGAAAGAAATGGGTCACAGCTCCGATTTTCGTCGCAGATACAATAGCACAACTCAAGCAAGAGATAAGTAGGAATGGATCTTTTGCAGTTGTAGAATAGGAAGAAGATTTCAGAAATGAAGAACAGGAAGAGGTTTCGTTGTTATTAAAGGGTATTTTAGACAGTTTCACTCTTAGTCCCCGCGGGGCTTAGTATTCCTAATATTTGTAAGGAATAAAAAACCACCTCTATTCCCTGTACATTCATCATCTGGAATTACTATCCTGGCCAAAAGATAAAGCAAATAGGGAATAAATAATCTGTATGGAGTAGCATTCAGAATAGTTATTCTATTCCCATGAACTAATATTTTGCAGTTTTTTTACCAAGTCTAAACACTGTAACCACGACATAAAATCTATTGTATTCTCATGTTACACAGCATATTACATTGGTTCAAACACGGGCTGAATTATAGTAATCAATCCATCGTCAATCCTAAGCAAATGAGCAACACCCATCAATCTTTCCACAATGAAATGAGAAAAGAACATGGAATGTAAAAGAAAGAAGAAGATCCAAAGCTAGTGATTTCACATAGTCTCACGAAGATATTACTTGAGAAGCCAGTTTAAGGTGTTGTCTTCTTGAACAATCCTCAGTTTCATTTTCGGGAGACGCTGCTTGTAAGAACTCCACAGGCGGGCTTTCTGCTGGTCGCAAAAGACATACCTCAGCTGCTCCAGATTGATCACAGCCTCAGGGACCGCTGCCAGATCCAAGCATCCTTTCATGTGCAGCTCCTTCAGCCCGTGCAGCCTGCCAATTTCATTGGGCAATTTGTTGATGCTGAAGCAGTTGGATATGTCAAGGAAGGCCAGCTTCTGGAGCATCCCAATGGATTCAGGCAGACCAGATAAGCTCAAGCAAGAGCTGAGCCTCAGCACTTCGAGGTTGATGAGATTTCCGATTTGACCAGGAAGTGCAGAGAGATTATGGCAGCTAGTGATGCTGACCTTTCTCAAGCTCGTTACATCACAAAGGCTGCTTGGTAAGCTATTCAACTCACTGCAGTATGATATATCAAGCTCAGTGAGATTTGGCATTCTCATCAGGTCCCTCAGATCGCACATGGAAAAGGATGCTTTCAGCAGACTGCTTATGGCTATAGAGGGATCAAAACAAGGTATTTTGATGCGATCGAATCTGATTCTCTTCAGGCTGGGCAGAGTCCCGATGATGGTAAGATTGCTGATCTCAGCAGGGAAGAACCCGTGGTTTGTGATGATAAGAGCCTTGAGATTGACCATTGTTTCAATGAAGGGAGGTAGGGTGTAGTTCCTCATGTGGAAATTCAGAATGAGCACCTCAACTGTCGGAAGTTCCAGGCGGGGCCAATCTGAGGAAAAGTTTTCATCTGCAAAAATTTTTTCCATCAAGTTTGGAGGATTCTATGAGTTATCTAAAGAGAACTAGTGCATGCAACAGTTTCTTGGCTGAAAGTGATTTGAAAATGCACCCCGCATTTTTATCATGAGAAGGAGCAGATATCATTATCGACTGACCTATGGAGATAGACAAGAGACGGGCACTGGGAGTTTGCTCTTGTATAGAAAACCAGTTGGGAAACTTGTTTCCACGAACATCCAAATTCAGCCTCTTCCTCTCTTGAATCGGTCCCTGGCTGTTCTGATGGATAGCTAACTCTCTAAGAAGATCATGCTGCCTTACATAAAGATCATTGTAGAAGCCATCACCTTCACTTTCATCATTCCTGCAGAACATACACAACTCTTTTCTAACTTTTATTCATTAACTATTCATGGTAGCTTATGCCCCAGTAAGCAAGCAAATAAAATTCTTCATGTGAAAAGAAAAGGAGGAACATACTTTGTGGCAACAAGATCTATTAGATTCCTGGCAGCAAGTTCATGGAGGACTCCCTTAGCATGAACACCATCTATGTCTAGTCCATGCAATTCAATCCAAATATCTATGAGGGCTGTGGCAGGGATTGTATGGTCCTCAGGAAATGAGCCCAAGTCCATGAAGCACTCCTTGTACAAGGGCATTCCATCCAAGTCATCCAGACTTTTTCTAAGACAGTCGAATATAGCTTTGTTTGAATCAACAAATTGACCTTCGGACCACTTAAGCAGTTCACTCTCCCAGACTTGAGGTTTCTTCCCACAGAATGACTTGCCCACCAATGTGAGTGCCAGAGGTGATCCCTTGCAGCGCTTGACTATCTGCAATAAAAGTTTGGAGAGGAGGAAAGACAACACATTGAATTAATTGCTGCCCAATTTTGCGCCAAGAAAGCTCCTATTTTTCTGTTGTCATTTTCCCAGAAAATGGAAAACAAGGCAGATAATAATAAGCTGGTTAGTTTGCATATTTGGATGGAATCTTCTTTGATGAATCTATGTGAACTTGCTCTTCTTTCCTTGGTAACTGGGAAATTATATGGAGGACACTTCAGATTGCAAATGCAGAAACAACAAACTGGAAAAACTTTTTCCTATCCGAATATCTCATTAATTTGTTTTTCTTTCATTTTATTTTATCTTAAAAATGTAAAGGGCACTAGAAGGGCACCTCATCTATAAGCTCGTCCCTCGGCACCATTGAGCCATCAACCATTCCGATTGATGAGGGACTCCTGAAGAAGCTACCTCTCGGCCCAAGGGAGCTGCTCGCTCTAGGCATCGCTGAGTGAAGGAAAAGTTTCCGGGCATCCTCATGATTCAAAGGATTCAACTTATGTGGAGTACCAAATCTCAATAACTCAAATCTCGACGTCACTAAAATCTTGTAATCTTGCATATTATCAAAGCAAAACTTCTCCAAGAGGGACTCTGACTCGGACCAAACATCATCTAACACGAGCAACACCGGACTTTTTCCTATTTCTTCCAGCAACTGTTGCAACTGATCAACCGCATATTCTTCTGTTTCAATTTGAGGTACATCCTTACCCCTATGATGAATCATGTTCTGTACCAAAACGGTGAAATTGGGTGACTTTGAAACGGTGACAAAGAAGATATTATTGCTGAATTTTCCTGGAAAAGGGATTAACATTAACCAACTTAGTTAGATGGCATCAGGTTCTGCCAAGCAAAATACTGCAATATCTTGCATACACAGAATTTGCAATAACAGAGAAGAAACAGTAAAACGTTTTAGTTGAAGAAACATATTCACTGAGAATTGCCTAATTATCATTTACTTATAGTACAATAAACTACGATGCACCAATGACAGTGGGATGCACAAACAACTAAATGTGTTGAATACGAACAATAAAAAGTTGGAGATATTGGAAGGTCCAAAAAAGAAAGGTTAAAAGCCTACGCAGCTCCCTTGATATATTCCAGCATGAACAAGATGGTTTAAAATATTCTGACCATCACGGTGTGCAGCAAATTGAGGCGTGATCAAATTGCAAATCCATATGAAGGCAATTATCATGTTTCACTCAAAACTAATCTAGCACAGGATCTTAAAACAATGCACACAAAGGAGATACCTTTGATCTCTGGATCATGACAGAGTCTCTCAACCAAGGTGGTCTTACCACAACCTCCAGGAGCAGACACAACCTTCAAAGAAACACCTCCATCAAGTAGCCACTTCTTGAGCTGTCGAACTGACGCACTCAATCCCACCACAAATTCCGGGGCCTTGGGCGCAACACAACTTACAAACCCTCCGAGAGCCACACTTTTCATCCCTTTGTTACTCCACCCACCTTCTAGCATCACACTCAGCTTCCTTATGGCTAAAAGTATATCCTTCACCTCCACCAATACCTCCTTATTGTCCCGGCTGATAACTATAATGTAAATCTGAAAGAACCTTATGATGTTATCTTCCAAGTCTGCCAACTTAATGGAGTATACCTCTTCCAGATGTTTATACTGACCCTTGAGGACTTCGCTACAAGGATTTTACCATTCCTCATAAGGTCACGCAGCCCCTTCATTTCTTCATCTGGACGGTCCAACAGTTTGTTTAATGAATCAATGTCCTTTATGATTGGTTTTAGGTATTGCAAGGTTGACTCGAGGCTTTTTAAGCGGGAGCGGAACAGCATAGTTGTTTTCACCGCTTCCTTAACAGCTGCGAACAGCTCTGCAAATAAGGCACCAACAACTGCTCCAGAAACAAGATCTCCCATTATCTTTCTTAATCACAGCAAGTCACTGGAAAGCCTGCTCCTCAGCCAAGAAAAAGTTGAAGCTGTTGCAGAGTGCAACAACGGATAGATGGAGCAGAAGACACAAAAATAGACAATCGGAGATTGAATTGCAAAGCTGATTAAGCAAATTAGCTAACACCTGCGCACAGTAAGAAAGGAAAGAGAAATTACAGACCCAATGTCAACAATCAATAACCTAAATATCCTGTACTGGTGCTGAGAGTTGCTTAGAAACTTGAGCCGAGAGTTGCTTAGAAGCTTAAGTTACAAGATATAACAGAGAGTACAGCTAAGCAGTTTTCCTACTTCAACGCTCTGATAGAACCCACAAAGAACAGAAATAGGCCGAGATTAGAACAACAGGCAGATGTTATTGAAAATTCTAATGAAGAAACAAACTATTTCTGTTTCCCTTGGAGATCTAACCTTGAATGAAGAAGTGAGCAGGCGGAACAACAATACCAGAACCACCAGAGAAAGAATTCACAATACCCACCTCAGGAAATCGGAAGTATCAAGCGCCCTTTAGCATCAAAATCCCAACTTGGCCAGAAAGGATGCTCAGGACAATGTATGGAACACTCCAACGACCGATCGGAATCACGGAGACGACGAAGAACAGAAGCAGCAGAAAAGAGAGGACTCTGTCGAATAAATCAATTACTTCACCCTCTTGTATAGAACTTCAGCCTGTTGATTTACGACGACAAGCAAAGAACTTTTCCGGAGAAGTAATAGAGAGAAGAAGGAGAAGGAATGATGCTCCAAACAGTGCTGCCGCGTGAGAAAGCAGCTGAAGTTTCCGAGCTCTCGCAATGACGCCACTGTTACGGGGTCATTCTTTAAGAATTTTTCTCAGGAAGATACCCTGGTAACCTTGGCGTTGACCGGAGCTTGATCGGCTAAGCAAATGCAAAAGTTTTTCCGAGAAAAAAATTAATCGAAAACAAACGTTTTTGGCCTGAATCAGCCGTCAACCGTCAACCGTCAACCGTCAATTCTTGGTTCCCGGGGAGCATCCGGCCAGGGAGACAGGAAATTGAGACAGTTTTAATTCTGGAAATATCTCTCTTAGGAAGGGATCCACCTGCTAGACCGTCGAGAACTTAATTTAATTTAATAATTCACAAAATCAGCAATTGAAAATGCGATAAAAAATGTAATAGTTTATAAACAAATTTTCACCAGAAATTTAGTAATCTTGCAACTAATCAAGGATCCACGTTCACTACAATGCTTTGTCCTTGGTGTTTGATAATGGCCTCGGGGAGCTGGTCCGGATTGAATCCGGCATCAGCTGACATGAGATCTACGCTTTCCATCCATCACTCTGGGCCATGTCAACCTTGCTCTATCGATTACTTCCAAAAGGCACAACCTTTAAATTTCCTTGGAAATTAATTGTGCGAAGCTCGAATATTCTTAATGTGAGGAAGGAAAAGAAAACACATGTCGGTATTCATGTTTGCCCCGACCGATACACCAAATACGCGATCCTTTTTTGCTACTCTGATGCCCGGCCGTTGGCTGTTTCCAAGCGGCAGGAAAAAATCATCCATGCAATGCCCAATGAAGCCTGATAGGTTCTTGTGCATCACGCACATGTCAGATAAACGAACCCCCAACATCCCATCAGGCCAAGAGGGGCATAAGATTAAGAAGTCGTCCAAATCTTCATTAGATTGTGCAAAGATCCAGAAGAACCAAATCTCCTCAATAGCACTGGTTTCCATTATGGATTCAAATATAATATTACATATGTTCTACACAATCTATTGACAACCTCAACACGTGCGGTTATGGGATTCTTTGGGATTTTACGATTTGAATCCCAACAGCATCACCATGGCCAAAATGAATAATTTCCAAGCTCATCTCTCTATCCAGCCTCGCTATCCACATTCAATTATCCATCACAAGCGGCAGGAACAGCAAGAGCTGTGCGGGAGGCCCTTCCCTGTTGGCTCCCATCAAATTCCGTTCTATATACTGGTCATAATTTTTGGGGCTTCGTTTTAGGTATGTTAATTCCCATTCTTTTTCTTTTTCACATGCTTAACATTGCAGTTCAAAATACCAAAATTGAAACCAGCTGCTGCACGTATATACATGATGCATTTAACTAGCTACTCGCAATCCCTTCCCTTTTTTTCCTTGTGCATCAAAGAGCTTATTATATATGCATGTGCGGCAACGTTATTGTTAATCATTTGTTTATAAAAGTTGACTATGTATGCTTGCTATAGATAGAAGTGCGTGGAAGTGTCATTTAATGAAGTATGTTACATCCACATCAAGTAAGCTGGCGTCATTGCAGCTTTCTTTTTTTTTCTTTTTTGGTTATAAGAAAAGTCTTGGAAGCCTAAAATGAATGGAAGAAAGAAGGGACCAGAGGAAAGAAGTGGGTCTCAGCTCCGATTTTCATCACAGAATACGACAGCACAACTCAATCAAGAGATATGTAGGAATGGATCTTTTGAAGTTGAAGAACAGGAAGAAGATCCCAGTGAAATGAAGAACAGGAAGAGGTTCTGTTGTTATTAAAGGGTATTTAGACAGTTTAACTCTTATTCTTGGTGGGGCATACATTTGTACAAGGAATAAAAAACCCCCTCTATACCCTGTGAATTCACCATCCAGAATTACTATTCCGGATAAAAGATAAACCGAGCATGTGATAAATAATTCCTATGGAGTAACATCCAGAATAGCTATTCTATTCCCATGAACCAATATGTTAGTAGTTTTTTTACCGAGTCTAAACACTGTAACCACAACACAAATTCTATTGTATTTCATGTTACGCAGCATATTACATTAGTCTAAACATGAGCTGAATTATAGTTATCAATCCATCATCAATCTTAAGTAAATGAGCAACACCCATCAATCTTTCCCAAATGAAATGAGAAAAGAAAATGGAATGTAAAAGAAAAGAAGATCGAAAGCTAGTGATTTCGCATAGTCTCACGAAGATTTTACTTTAGAAGCCAGTTTAAGGTGATGTCTTCTTGAACAATCCTCAGTTTCATTTTCGTGAGGCACTGCTTGTAAGAACTCCACAGGCGGGCTCTCTGCTGGTCACAAAAGACATACCTCAGCTGCTACAGATTGATCACGTCCTCAGGGACCGCTGCCAGATCTGAGCATCCTTTCATGTGCCGCTCCTTCAGCCCGCGCGCCCTGCCGATTTCATTGGGCAATTTGTTGATGCCGAAGCAGTTGGATATGTCAAGCAAGGCCAGTTTCTGGAGCATCCCGATGGATTCAGGCAGACCAGATAAGTTCAAGCAAGAGCTGAGCCTCAGCACTTCGAGGTTGATGAGATTTCCAATTTGATCAGGAAGTGCAGAGAGATTATGGCAGCTAGTGATGCTGACCTTTATCAAGCCCGTTACATCGCAAAGACCACTTGGTAAGCTATTCAACTCACTGCAGTATGATATATCAAGCTCGGTGAGATTTGGCATTGTCATCAGGTCCCTCAGATCACACATGGAAAAGGATGCTTTCTGCAGACTGCTTATGGTTATAGAGGGATCAGAAGAACGTATTTTGATGCGTTCGAGTCTGATTCTCTTCAGACTGGGCAGAGACCCAAGGATTGTGAGATTGCTGATCTCAGCAGGGAAGAACTCGTGGTTTGTGATGATAAGAGCCTTGAGACTGACCATTGTTTCAATGAAGGGAGGTAGGGTGTAGCTCCTCGCGCGGAAATTCAGAACAAGCACCTCAACCGCCGGAAGCTCCAGGCGGGGCCAATCTGAGGAAAAATTTTCATCTGCAAAAATTTTTTCCATCAAATTGGGAGGATTCTATGAGGTATTATGTAGTTAGAGAACCGGTGCATGCAACAGTTTCTGTGGCCAAAAGTGATTTGAAGATGCACCTGACATTTTTATCGTAAGAGGGAGAAGATATCATTATCGACTGACCTGTGGAGATGGACACGAGACGGGCACTGGGAGTTTGCTCCTCTTGTATAGAAAACCAGCTGGGAAACTTGCTTCCACGAACATCCAAATTCAGTCTCTTCCTCTCTTGAATCGGTCCC